>JARKIB010000020.1:0-600000 GCA_029378385.1 Mycena metata
TCAGCAAAGTGTCGGATGAGGGCGAACATTTATCTCTATGCCAACGGCCTTGGGCTGGACCCACAGGACCAACATCAACTTCCTGTTCGCTTTGAGCCACTCCTCCATTAGCCATAAAAGGCAAAATTCAATTGATCTGTGATGTAATTAACATACAAGAAATATTCACGTCGCCATCAACTTCCCTTCAGCTTGAAACTTCCACAACTCTGTACCATCGCGTCTCCGCAGTGCCAGATTTAGGCCTACATCTTAGTTGTGCATCCATACCTGCACCCGCACGTGTGCGAGCTCAATCACGTGAAGTCGTTTCGCAGCGCTCACGGTGTGAGCTGTCACTTTGTGATGCGCTCTAAGCACAGCAAAACGGAGAACGAGGGGCCGATGCGACACTGTGCTGCCAGACTCCTCGATTCGGTGCAAAAGGATTAAAAAAAGCCAGACTCCGAATCAATCGGAGACCTGCCAGGAAATATTGATTCTCGCATGACACTACCTGGCCGTTCAATGCGTGTTCACTCTCACTCACTCAAAAACGAACGGAGGCAAAAGTTTCTCGATGGTGTATCAGTGGCCAGACTCCGAATCGAACGAAGACCTCGCGAACAAACATCCCCCCCAATCTCGCACGTGCTACCGTTGCGCCATCTGGCCGGGTACAAAGTGAGAAGGAAGACTGAAGGACGGGGGAACAAATAGGGCCAGAAAACAGAGACAGAGTGGGTTGCGGCACGGGAAACGGAGAACACAGGTGGTTCCTGGGAAACGGGGCGACTAAAACAGGAAACGGAGATGACACGAGGCTGCTCTGAGTCAATTTCTAACCCCTTCAGAATCAGGAGCGCGTGGGCAATCACAGCGGCGAGTCAGAACTGAAAAGGAGGAACAGTCCGTTTCCAGTTAAAGGAATAAGTACACACGCGAGTATCGGACGGAAAAAGTCAGCTGTATGAAACGGAATGATCATCTTATTACCTCCCACTGCATATACCTAAAGCTACTCCCCCTGAAGTACACCAGGGTAGGGAACTAAATTAAATACACTCCGCTACAGGTCGTGCCGCCCAATAGTAGGACAAACCAAGGTCACCTAAAAGGCCAGGGCTTGTCAAGAAACCCCGTCCGTCTCACCTCCATTTCGATAAATTGATACAGAGGAAATATAGTCAATCCGGATTTGAAAGCGCGCGGTAGTAGATTACGCGGCACACCACCAAACGGCCAGTCACCTAACTTGGCTTCATGCAACTGTTCCTTTTCGGAGTTCGAACGCATATCCTTGCGAGGAACCCACCACATTGTATACGGAAGGCCTATCCTACACGATCATACCATTTCACCCATTCAATTCGCACACTTCACCCCCGAGTCTTCGAAACGGAAGTGACTCTGTTTCAAGGCGTTCACCAACAGAGAAACCAGGCTACAAAGGGAATCGCTATAGCCATCTGTATAGTGTTACACTGTACTGAGGAGACCTGCCGTCTGATACGTTCGAGATGGGTGGATAAAGCATAACAGATAACCCGAGTACTCCGGAACGGAACAGCATTCACATTGCGGAGCGAACCCTTCGAGCAAGTGTAGAAAACTATCCATCCGTGGTACCTTCAGAGGGCCAGCCCCCAACGAAGAACCAAATCTTTGAGGAACCTGGCAAAGTGTTCAATCCAAAACGGAGAGGACTGTACACACACACACCACAAATTATATATTGCTCATTAGCGTACCTTTAAAACTACGCAGCTCCGCGACAGAGCAATTTCTTCCTAGAGAACGAATTAAATTCTGTAAACACTACTTGACTATACCCACCCCGGGTCAGGCAGTTCGCAGAACCGCAGTCCGCATCACAACGGCATTGATGCCGTGTCTTACGCCAAAATCATCACCATCCCCAACGACGCACTTCTCACCCTCTTCCACACTTGCATAGACAACAATGATGCGCCGCAACAGTGGTTGGTAACCCTGCTCATAGGGATCCTGAAGCAAGGAAGGGAGGTTGACAATCCAGAGAGCTACCGGCTTGTCGGGCTGGAGTGCTGCTTGCTGAAATTACTTACCCTTCTTCTGGATGGCCGATTGCGCGAATTGGTGGCTGTGAACAACATCATCCCCGACTCGCAGAATGGTTTTCAGCCCAACCACCGGATGGACAACAACTCATTCATCCTCCTGTGCGCAATTCACCGCGCCCGCGTGGAGGGCAAAACCTTGTACATGCTCTTCGGGGACATGATGAATGCTTTCCCGTACACAGACATCACGAGACTATGGACAGACATGTATGCAGCGGGAGTCTCGGGCCCCTTGTTCAACCTGATGCAAATGCTGTACGCTCACATGACATATGCCATCAAATTCGGGGATGAACACTCAATGCCTTTCCGCTTGCTCATCGGGTTGTTCACCGGGGATTCAGTGTCGCCGACACTGTGGAACATTTACTTCGCAGACTTCCGGTTGCCGCCGCACAAGGACGACATTATTTTGAATGGTCGTCCAGTCTCCCAGGCCAAACAGGCAGACGATAATCTCATCATGTCGACGTCCTTCCCCGCGTTCCAGTCCAAAGTCACCCAGTTCTACGTGTAGGGCACGAACAAGCGCACCTTCGTCAGTGTAAAGAAATCCAAGTGGATGATTTTTGGGCCGCTCCCCAGTGTCATCCCGGTTCTGCGCATCGGCGACCTCGTTGTTGAGCTTGTCTGGGAGTTCAATTATGTTGGCATCTGGTTCACCTCAATTCATTCCAACATCTTCGCACGTCATTACGCCATCAAAGCGTCCAAGGCGAGGGGTACTAGTAATGCGGTGTTCACGCTCAAGCACAGGATTGGAACGCTCCCCGTTAAGGAGGGGCTCCAGCTGTACATGGCACGCGTCAACTGCTACTTGATATCTGGGTGTGAGCTCTCTCTGGATACGGATAACTCACTTATGAAGGAACACCTCGACGTGCAACATTCCTTCTTACGCCGTCTCCTCGGGCTCAATTCACACACCATGCTCGCTGTTCTATTCACGGAGACTGGGCAAATGCCGATCCGCATACACTGGCTTGTAATTGCACTCAGTTGACTCAAGTACCTTGTTGGACTGCAGGAGGAGCCTTCGCGTCGTGTCGCGCTCGACTGCTTCCTTGATTCCATCAACCTCTTGCGCGAAGGGAAGTCTGGTTGGGCCTCTAATATTGTCATCATGCTCAGCCAACTCCCTGAGCCTATTGAGGCTGGACCGGACGACCTTCTCTCGATGGACTTTGTACAAGCTACCGAGAAGAAGATTGCTAACATTGTGGATGCAGATCTACAACGCGATATTGACCGATTGGTCAAAACACATCTCCTCCGGAACAGGCTTGAATTGGGCGAGGACCACGCCTTGGTCCTTGCGCCCCGTCGACTGCGGCACTATCTCACTGCCGTGGCAGTACCTGCGCACCACAAAGCCCTAACTGGACTTCTACTCGGGGACCACCTGCTGAGCGTGGAACATTTGCAGTATTCGACTCGATACCATGACACCGTTCCTCGCAATTTCAGGCTGTGTAGGTTGTGCCGAGGGGGCATCAAAGACGAAGTACACGCGTTTTTCGACTGTGCAGCAAATGAGCGGCTGTTGCAGTTGAGGACTCACTTTCTTAGGGGTCTCTCGGTCTGTGATCCTAAGCTGCTCGCGCACTATGGGCAGATCACCAATTATGATTTCCTGCTGAAACTCGTGGGCACGAGGAAGGGGACCAGGTTGTGCGCGAAATATGTCTACGATGTTTTATCTCTGTTCCACGAGTTCCCTCGTTACTTCCCAGTAGTTTTCAGGCATCCGTAATTTTTTGTCCCGTCTTCTTCAGTTCTGTTGTGCGGTGTGTAGGTACTATGGGTGCCTACGCTTCCTCAGCAATGGGCCGTTGAAGATTGTAGCATACATATTAGGTGCCATGTGTATGTCGGTACAATACCTGCTTGTTCCTTATAGGGACCGTGGCAGTAGTACATCCTCCTCCTCCTCCTTACCACAAGTTTGTGTCCGTGTCATGTGTTGTCGGAGACGTCCGAAGACCCGTCCGGCCCGTGTTGCCGTTTCACATATTTCATTTTCCCGTTTCCATCACCGGCTCGCAGTATATATATTCCCTGTCTAGAGTATCTGTCGCTAGCTACCCTTACCAAATATCCCCCCATTTGCTGCTCCCTTTCTCGTCTTCTGAAAGGTTATGGGCCTCCGCAGCGTTTAAATCTCTCGTACACCTTGCCGCCCATCCGACAATTACCCCATTCGGCTCCGCCATCTTTCCCCGCTGTTCCTTGGCGTCATTGTCGACATACCTGGCCTTGACCTACTGGCCTTTACTACCCTACCCTGACCTGACCTACTACCTGATCTACTACCTGACCTACTTGACCTACCTGACCGACCTGACTTGACCGACAATGACTACCACTGCGACCGACGCCCCTATCTACTCCGATGATCGTAAGATCTTGCTTACCGACGCCGCCGGCTCTTACGATCCGTGGGAGTTTCGCATGCGAGCGAGCGCGCGGGCAAAGAAGCTACTCAGCACCATCGAGGGGCAGGATGATGAACCGACGACTGGGCATTCGAGTAAGACCTGGAAGGCGTGGAGAGCCCGGCAGGATGCCGCGGCGGATCTGATTATCAAGGGTCTGGACGACAGCCAGATTACATATGTGCGTGGATTGGAGAATGACCCCGAGGCGATGTGGGAGAAGCTGCGGTCGATGCATGAACCGGTTGGCCTTGGCGGCGCGACGGGATTGTGGATCGAGTTTTTCTCGATGACGTATGATGGGGTTTTGCCGATGAAGACTTTCCTCGGGCGCATTACCGGCATTGGCGAACGACTGGAGCGAAATTACCAGACAAAGCCATCCGACGAGCAAACCATCGCGAAGATGCTCTCGGCACTACCTGCCGAGTACTCCGGTATTTATCGCACGCTCAATGGCTTGGCGGCGGCCGACTTGACTTTGGACGCCGTCCAGCGGAATATTTTGATGGAGGATATTACTGTTCGCGCGGAGAAGGCGAAGAAGGGTGAGGTGGTATTCAATGGGAGTACGGCCTTGAAGGCTAACTCTGACGTGACGTGCGAGAACTGCAACGTTACCGGGCATACGAAGGCCCGATGCTGGCACGAGGGTGGAGACATGGAGGGTCAATATCCGGATTGGTGGTTGGGAAAGCGCACTGGAACTTCGAGCGCTCTCGTTCCTGCTACCCACATGGCCCGCGTCCTCTGATCAATTCCGTGCGGACTATTTCTCTTATTGGACTTTATATCTGACTTTTTCCTCCCTATCCCTCCCCATTCCTACGTTCTCAACTCCTTCCGCGTCTTCGTTCGCATGGGAGTGTTGTCGGAGACGTCCGAAGACCCGTCCGGCCCGTGTTGCCGTTTCACATATTTCATTTTCCCGTTTCCATCACCGGCTCGCAGTATATATATTCCCTGTCTAGAGTATCTGTCGCTAGCTACCCTTACCAAATATCCCCCCATTTGCTGCTCCCTTTCTCGTCTTCTGAAATCATGTCTGTTGTGGCAGCAGTCCACAGCTTTTGCGAAGCTATCTGGAGGGTGCCCCGCTCGTCCTGACCCCAGATGAGCTCTCCGCCGTTGTATTCCTGGCCCATTGCTCAGCATGAAGTTATCAGAATCCTTGAAGAGCCTTCACCCTTCAAATACCGCCTGTGGTTTGCCTGGTATTTCCAGAGACATACCCAAATTTCGCTCTGGAAAGCTCCGTGGTTGGGTGCTGATACCAGTAGAAATTTGTGGTTTTGGAATGCATCCAAAACTTTAGCGAAGGTCTCCTCCCTCCAGATTTAACCCTCGCTGAAATTCCGGTATCGGAGTGGGAAGATGCTTGCCAGGCTCTCGAGGCGCGAGCAACGTCGGGTCCTTTGGCCAGTCTTACTCCCACGACTTGCATGCATTTCATTGCATGGTTAATCATTGCTGGACCTGGCCGAAAAGAGCAGATACTTCAAGGGAGGGTCCCACCACTGCACACCCTGATTCTGAGCTGGGGAATGTCCATGGCTTTTACCGATGCTAGCTTTGGCGGGGAAATTTGTGACACATGTCGCATTTCGCACCTCCTTCCCGTGTGGATGGAAACTACTGTATTTTTTCGTTCACATCGACAGTCACACGTCACGCACCCCCTTGTCGATGTCGAATATTCGTCGAGGTAACGTGTCACGAGGGCCCCCGCCGAATTGGTCCAGCGCTTGGTCACGCAGGCCTGAAATTCCATAGAATAGCAGAAAAAAAGTTCTTGCCTTTGGCTATCATTTTACAGTAAGATTTCAACCATTTCTCAACCTTCTCCTGGGCTTCTCCCTCTACAAGTCCAGAATTCAACATCTGCCTGGGTTCATGCCCTAAATCAGCTTGGAACAAATAATTACCAGAAAGCACCAGTCAGGGTTTGAAATCAAATCAAATGTCCTCTCGCTATCCAGGAAATTCTTTCACTTGCCTTCTCCAAAATTTCCAGGTTATGTCGATTTTTTTGCCTCGTCACGCTGCCCAAAACCCGGTGTCGAACTGTTGAATTGGTTGAACATGTCACGCGTCACCCCCCCTGTCGATTTGAACGAAAAAATACAGTATGTTGGAGGTTTACACCTTCACCGACCTGCTATCAATCTGGGTCTCCTGGAACCACAAGTGCAACTGCTTCGAGACGTGAGTCCAAACTTTGTTACTTGTGCTGTCAAGTTCATATTAGGTCAGTCACCTCGCCACCAGGGCACATGCGGCCAAGTGCACACTCGAAAAGGATTCAGCTCTGCTGATTACATTTTATGAGCTTGTTGTATCGCCTTGGACCCTTATTCTCTGGGTCATTTTCCGCACAGTTCTGAATGACTGCACAAACTCTGAATGACTGCACAAACCCTCTTCCAACATTTCTGGATATTCTCCGAGGCGACGACCATAATCTTTTTGCATGGGATGAAGACGATGGCTTCAAACTCTATCAATCCCTTCTCAAGGATTACAGTCGAGGCAGGCTCTATCCTTCTGATTGGTATACTGTACCATTTCATTCAATTCGTATGTCACGCGTCACAGCGGCCAAAATATACGAACTTTTTCGTACTTGTCACGGGTCACCGAGGGGATTTTCGAACTTGCGAAACAAGTCACAAAATCGGTGAAAATCCAAATTCCGCGTGTGCGGCCCGTTTTTTGCACTTTTGGTTCGAAAAAGGTGAGTATTGGCCAATGCAGATTGAACTTACACTAATCTCCCTTGCCATTACTATATCTGCTCATTTCCTCTCCAGCTGAAAGCATTTCCGACTGCAGGGCTCATGGGAAATATACGAACTTTTTTTGGTGTCACGGTTTGCCTGGCCCATATACGAAAACCAAAGTTCGAATTTTCCGGTCACAGGTCACAGCCAGGGAGAATTGAACGAAATGGTACAGTATGCTTGAGCTTGACTTGACAACTTGGCAACAAATTGACCGCTTGACTCACATCAAAATCCGACGGGGATCAAATGATGTCCTCATTCGCCTCACTGCACTGTTTCTCCGATTTTCACCCAGACTGGTTGGACTGCCAGAGATTTTCACATCACTTGGCATCAGATTCGACCGCTCTTTCATCGAGACTCTGTCTTGTATTGTTCAAAGAGACAATACGGAACTTGACACAATTCCGGCCAATTCCGAATTATTGGTCCTCATTGAAGACCTTTGTCATGCCATTTGGCACAAGTCCCCCCACTTGAGCATCTCGGTGCGTGTCCAACTCGTGCACTTGAATTCAATACAGCCTGTGGGTGCATTTGCTTTTCCCATACAAATTATTCCAATTGATCCTTGAACAGAATTTGGTCACCTACTTATATTCGCGGGTGCTCCACAAGTCTAAGCTTGGTCACATCATGTAGGCTCATCTGATTTGCACCCATTGCTGCCTTCAACGGTTTCTCCAGAGGTTTGGAAGAGTTTTGGCCCTCTGGAGCACCCAGTAATTGGCATTGGGAATTCTTGAGATCTCTTCAACAATTTTACTCTAATGTGTCCAGGCGATTCACATTGTTGAATCTTTCCATTGAGGTATTTGCCTCAACACTCTATTAATTATGTTGCTGATACTCATTCTGTTAGAATGACTCCAGGCCCTACCACACAATTTCAAACAATATATGCGACCAAATCTACCACGATATCTCCATTGTTGTTCAAAGACTGGAGCTTCTTCTTCGAAAACCTTCTTTTCAAAATCACATGGGTACAGGTGCACAGTACCTTTTGGATCTCTTCCAGGACGTAAGTGTATTCATCGTTGGGAAGCTTGATCTGAATAGTATCAAAAAACAGTTGCTGGATCTTGAGATTGAAGACTCTGCAGCAAGACAGGTGATACAGATGTCGTTACTGCGCTTGTCTGCAAAGTCAGGCCTCTGTCCCCAAAACTTCACTGTCCCTAACTTGAAGATAGTTGGGGAACCGGTGGTTGGGGGAGCATTTGATATTTCGAGGGCTTTGATTTGTGGTCGAACTGTCTCAATCAAGACACTGGAAATATAGGCGGGACAAGAGGCTGCAACACATAAGGTTCTTCTTTGAGCTTCATTCCTCTGTAATTCTCAGTTTAACTTCTATTACGAACTTGTTCACGAATCTCTCATTTGGCGCCAACTTTGGCATCCAAATGTGGTTCCCTTCCTTGGTGTATGCTACATACACAACAGACTCAATCTGATATCTCCTTGGATTGAGAATGGGAATTTCCGAGAATTTCTAAACAAAAACCCTGATACCAACCGTTTCTCACTGGTGGGTGTAGTTAATTGGAAAACATCGGAAATATGTGACATCTGTTCCACAGATTCTCGATGTTGCACTTGGACTCCAATACCTCCATGAACAAAATGTGATTCATGGTAACTCGAAAGGGGTGTGTATGCGTACCGCATGCATGAGAGAATTCATTGTGCTGATTAGATGCAGTCTAATATCCTCATCACGGCTTCACATAGAGCATGTATCAGCAATTTTGGGCTCTCCTTGATCGTGAACGAAACGGTGTTGCAGTTCCTTGAAAATCACCCAAACTCACTTCGATACACACAAGGGATGGTGCGTTATCTAGCACCCGAGTTAATCGCCTTGATCGAGGCCCCGATCAGAAACACGTCGGTTTGGATGTTTATGGCTTTGCTTGTGTCTGCTACGAAGCGGGATTGAACAGAATCGGCAGTGCGGCACTCCTCAAATGCGACACACCGTGCTAAAGTACGACACATTTCCCATCAATGTGTCGCACTTGTTTTCTTAAGCGCGGCAGCCATCAAATGGCCATCAAACCGGCGTATCTCTGCCGCAAAGCGGCCGGTTAAGGTTCGGGTTAGTGGTTCTGGTTGGAGGTTAGAGGTTAGGGGTTAGTGGTTTGGGTTAGAGGTTAGGGTTAGTGGTTAGTGGTTTGGGTTAGAGGTCAGGGTTAGTGGTTAGTGGTTAGTGGTTAGAGTTAGAGGTTAGGGTGAGGGTGAGGAATATTGTAATGCTGTTGAAGGGGACTTATTGATGGAGGACGTGAATTGATGGCCGAACAAAGTGAATCAGACACTTTGAAACAAGTGCGACACATTCCCCATCAATGTGTCGTACTTGAGCACAATGTGTCGCATCTCAGGTGTGTCGCACTGCCGATTCTGGTATATCCTCCCTACGAAGTGGTTCCGATATTTTCTCCATCTTTCTGACACTAATGCGATCACGCAGATACTGACAGGCGAGGTTCCCATCAACAGCTTTCCGGACATGGCCTTGATGTTCGAATTCAGGGAAGGAAAACATCCCCCTCGACCAACTGAGTGCTCAGGGACAAAGGTGCTTGACAATCTTTGGCAGTTAATGGAAGATTGTTGGAATGTGAATGCCGAACTGCGTCCAACGGCACCCCAAATTGTTGAGCGCCTTGCTGGCCCTTCAATTCGGGCCAAACCGACCTCATCGGCCGTGGACTGGGATGAGACATTCACGCCCAAATTCCGTCGATCCCTGGAGGGCCCACCCCTTCTGCCTACAGTGACCGAGATCGAACACATTCTGTTTGG
Organism: Mycena metata; assembly: GCA_029378385.1. Taxonomy (NCBI): domain Eukaryota; kingdom Fungi; phylum Basidiomycota; class Agaricomycetes; order Agaricales; family Mycenaceae; genus Mycena; species Mycena metata. The sequence goes on from JARKIB010000020.1 coordinate 10,114, forward strand.
GAACGGTAAGCTTGATTTAGTTTTCCTTAATATCCTGATGTACATAATTACACCAAACATTGTCGAAGGTACCAATTATCCGGTTAAAAGGGGGGAAATACTTATCGGAATCTGCAGCATGCAAGGAATGTTTCCCAGATAAAGAGTGCTCCGACTGAGTCGGAAATTCAAAGGTGACTGGCCTCCCTTGTCGACACTAGATTGCTTACTTCGCCTTGGAATTTGAACCAGATAGTACGAAGCGAACAGAGCTTAACGAAATCAACTCTGTGGAGGACAATGATGGACGGGAATTTGACGGAAAGCCGGGGCAAGCGAGTCAATGAACTTTGTGTGTGTGTTCTCCTCCATGTAATACGAATGATACACATCTCAATTTTGAATAACTGGGATTTGAACTTGGAGGCTGGAGTTCATAAGACGCTGTGCACAGAAGGGGGATTCGAGGCGGCCCACCTACATACAGATAGCGGAAGTCCCTGAATCAGCAAAATTGTCCCTCACCTCAATATTTTCAAGTGTACAACAGAGCACAAGAAGTTTGCGAACAGAATGCATTTTTCCACCGTTGAAATGCTTCGCTGATGTTCAACGGCGATTGCTTAAAAATTCAACCAAGGTCACGTGTCATGTTGCACTTCGAGGATACTCCATTTTATCCCCAGGTACTGGGTATTTCAGGCATTTAAATCCCAAGATGTGAGTAAAAATAATGAATGTTTGCGGAAGTTCAGGATGCCGGAGCAATTATGACTCCAGGAATATGATATAGCACGCCTCCGGATCCCAATATGGGTTCCTTGGAGGTGCAAGCGGGTATCAAAATGAGCATTCGGAATTGCCTGCTGTAGTCACGCTGCTCCCCGGCAGGTTCCAATGACCATTCATCATGTCCGGCTTCTTGCGGATGGGGTTGTTTGAAGCCGAGCTCACCTTGCATTCCAGCACTGGTTCAAGGCGGCTGCCCGGTCTGATTTAGTTCGAGTCTTTCTTCCCAGATTAGCTTCGGCACTGCCCAACCGGCGCCAAATTCGCAATGTGGTCTGTTCTGCGGTGACTCGACCGGAATCCAGATGGACTACATATAAGTGCGACATCCTTTTTATGCACCGTAGTCATCCTATGAATACAAGAGTGCCTCGGCTGCCGGTATAAAGCAGTGTAATGTAGCAATGATTTAATCCACAGACCTGATGGTGTAAGGGTAACACACCTACCATGAACAAGGTAATTGTGTTTACGTGGGAATTCTCTGTTCAAATCGAGGTCAGGTCGCATCGAAAAAATGTTTGCTTTCTGTTTTTCAACAGTCAGTGAGATATCTTAGCTCATGTGAATGGAGAACAGAAACGAGCTGGTGGTGTAATGGTGACACAGCTGTTCTGAATGCGTTTGATGGTCTTCAAGTTGATGAAGTTTCGGAGTTGCGTGAACGGAACGGTGAGCGGGGAACCAAGCAGAGACCGAGCTGGCGGTGGGGTGGCGCAGGGTACGGAGCGGAAAACCGTGAGTCAAAGCGCGAATTCCGGTCTAGTTCTCTCCCCTGGGTCTATCTGCACACGAGCCTTGATCGTTAAATGCTGGGCCCGCACCTTAGGTTGGGTTTGAGTTCGGTTGATGGACAGAAGACAGCGGACGGCTTGAAGGTGAAGGGATAATACGACCCGTTTCCTTTGGGGATTTTCGGTCTCCTCTCCAGGTTGACGCGAGGGAAGTATAAGTACATGTGGTTCGAGGATGGACTCGGAAGCGAGACTTGGTGAATCTCAAGAGCAAATAAATGGAGATTTTAAACGAACTAGGATGCCGGAGGGAATTAAATTAAACTAGTCCAACAAGTCTCAGGGGTTAATTTCGGAGTTGCGGAAGTGGTTGAAATGCATTTAATGGGCGTAATTACAAAACGCCGGCGCCACTGTCCGGCTACCTAGAGCCTTGATCAATTGACCTTGACCGTGTTAAATGTTTCGCCGACGGACGGACGGACTGAAGGGCCCGACTTGGATGCGGAGAGCCTGCCAGCCGATTCCTTTCGGAATCCTTGGTCCTGAGGTTCAAGTTACAACTCGCGAGGTACGAGCAAGAATTGTTGTGTCTGTCTAAGAGAGACTAGGGTCAAGTTGGGGGGAGATTATGCGAGGTACGAGCAAAAAGTTGTAGCGTCTGTCTACGAGAGACTAAGGGGAGATATGGTTCGATGCTGAGACCCCTAGCGAGAACACATAAAGCTAAAGTATTTGGTATTACCGAGGACGTGCACGGTTGTTGAATTAATCATTGATTTAGGGAGCCACCCTCTGCTGCTGTCGACCGAGGCCTGTCTCCTTCCTGTAAATTTTTTTTGAGTCAGGGTCGAATGCGGAATTCAACGAAATGGGGCTCAACCGCAATATTACTGGCAATTTAATGCAAGCCTGAACGCCGCTGCCAATGCTGTGCCAGTGCGCCGTTGATTGTCTTCCGCCCGTCAAGTCAAGTTGTGATTCCTCCGAGTCCTTCCGCTGTAAGTGCGTGTCAAGTCGGACTGAATATTTTGCCCCCACAATCGAATCAGAGATGCCCCTACGAATGGCGATCATCAGGTATCAGTGTCAGCTATTTATTATCTGCAAGAAAAGGGCGGCGGAGACGTGATGCATTTTCGCGCGAGGCTGGCGTGGCGTGGCTTGATGTATGTATGCTTGGCGATGATCGTCGTTAGTGGGAAGGAGAAACAACAATTGAACAGGCGCAAGGAAGGAGGGTTGTGCGAGACACTAGAAATAGAACGCGAGGTTGACCATGTCGGACTTTAACACCGAAATCCTTTGCACGCTCAGCGGTTATTCAACCCTACATGACTGGTGGTTTATTATTCATAAATTTACCCGGGAAAATTAGACTCGCATCTTGGTCGTCTCTCGAGAAGTCGCAACGGCGCGCGCAACGGACCCACATTGGCGAGCCACAATGACGTCAGGATCCGATGACGTCCAATCCAAGTACATACGTATGTAGTCGGTGCTGCATGAAACTCGTTGCAGCTAGCGTATGTCGCAGACCAGTCCTTCGTTGATGAGATGAGGAGGCACTGAGGTCGCACATAAGTTGAATCACCCCTCGGATGAGGACATACGCCGCATCACATTAGACAAGTTGAATGAATCTTCTGAGGCTATTTGAAGAGGCCTCTGACGATATCACGGAGCGCTCGCTGTACGCAGGTCTATGTAGGCGTACATTTTGATGATGGATGCGTGACCTTATTTGAACCGTGGGAAAATTCCGAGTTCAAGGTTGATTTTCGCTGTTTTTTTTTTCAAAGTCGGGATCGGGTTGGGTGATCAATGGGAGGCGCAATAAGTGAGTGTCGATTGGCGATCCGAATTTGGAGGCGCGTACTTATTCAGGGCCAGGGTACTACCTGCGACTTGAGAGCTTGAGTTCTCGCGCCTGAAGTTCTGAGGAGTCTGTTGCTGTATGCGGTTGCGGTTGGACTTTGAAGAGCGTGCCTAGAGCTTGCAGGAGATGGCCACCGGAGAGTCGCGTAGATTAATGCATTACCGCCGACTTCGGCTACGCATCCGTAAGGACGTCGCTTGGGTGCAGTGCGGGGTCGTAATAAGCTCACGTCGTCCGAGTCGTATATACAAGTCCTTAGTCGGGACCGTGCACCGCCGACGTCTGTCGTCGTATTTGCCGAGGTACGCGTCAGGTGAGTTCGGGTGAGCCCGAGAACGCCGCGCACAGTTGAAGTTGAGCCTGTTCACTGGCACGGGAACATTCCGATTCAGACTCGCAGGTTGGCAAAGAACAAGCTCAAGTTCACTGGTACCCCTTCGAAAAAAAAGGCAAGTTGAGCCGAGTTGACTCGGTAAGAGTGACTAGTCAGCTTACACTTACACTTGCGCTGACTGAGCGGACAGACTCAGGAGTAGCAGTTACCCCCGAGATCGACGAGAACGAGCTGTGTCCCTGTCCGTGTTAAGTACACACAGTACTGTAATCGCAATTGAAATGGATAAAAGGCGTCGACGTCGGCGCTATCATGAGCACTGGCAGTGCGGGGTCGCACACTAGCATATTCAAGCCTTATCGTGAAGCAGGAGATCCGCTGAGATGCGTAGCTGACACTGACACTGGCATCGCCCGGCATGCATTTGAATTGGATTTTCGCGGCATACTGTAACTTAGTTGTGCAAGCTATCGTAAGCTGAGACACCGCAGCCAATACGCGTCGGGTCTGCTATGCGGTGTCGTGTGGGCGGCGACTTTGTCGCTAATTTTTCGCGAGTCGGAGAAGCCCGAGTGAGAACTTTTGAGGCCGTCCAGGTTGAAAGTTGAAATAAACCACAACCACAACCATCTATGCAGCGGATAAGTTGGAATTGAAGTTTTATTTTGACGCAGGTCCGTCACGTCCTTGCGTGCCAGTGGCCGAGTAGGTAAGTATGCAGATAAGTATGTATAGTTACTGCCGAAGCCGCGTAAGTACTTGTGTTGAGATCGCGATGCGATGCGGGGTCGCGTAACATCGTAACATCGTATCGTCTCGTAAATCCGGGGCGCCGCCGATATGTACCTCCGAGCAAAGAATGTTCTGTTCTTCTTGCAACTTCACTTAGAAGCGGTCGTGCCAGTGGTCGTTGTTAGGTTCTCGTCGACCCTCGAGCTTGATCATAATAACGATTGAGTATTGTTGAATGCATATGCTTGCCGTGGTTTCCACGACCGCCGACCGCCGAAGCTTGAAACGCCGTTCGTAAACACAGCTTCAGAGGTCTAGCTAGGCCCCGGTCCAGATCTAGAAGGCTTCAAATTCCTGCTCCGAGCTCGTCGACGGCCTGAGCTTGGGCCATGCGTTTGTTGAGTAGGCTGCAACTCGTCATTACCTTTTACGAAAAAAGAAAGTTCTTCGTGGAACCGTTGTACATGTGGTCTTCTCCTCGCCCCTTGTAACGATATGTTGTCTTTGTTCAACGCTCAGGTTGTCAAAGTTCAAGTTGTCGCTTGCGCTTGCTTGATTCAGCGCCGGGTTGAAAATGAATGCTTACCACTTGCCGCTCGCCGCTTGTTTGCCGCTTGTCGTAGTTGGTTGCGCTCTTGCCAAGTATTGAATAAAGGGGGAAAGTGTCGCGACGACGAAGACCGCCGAAGCTCGACGAATTCGAATTTGAAACGCCGTTCCGAGTCGTAAACACAGCGTCAGAGGTCTAGCTAGGTCCAGGTCCAGGTCTAGACTCCAAGCTCGTCGTCGACGGCCAAACCAATCCAACCTTGGTCTCCTATGCATGCGTTTGCTCTGCCATGAACCTTGCTTGCTGGAATCCGTCACGGTGACCCCTCGAGACAACCAATTTCTTTCCGATTTTCTGTTGTCCTAAAAGCCCGCCGATATGAAGTTCCAGGCCGTGTCCTCGAACCCAGGTTGAAACTCATTCGTAATTTCCCTCGGACGGCCGACGCTATGAACATGGTTCTAGGCCATGCTAGGCCAGGACTAGCCTAGCCTAGCCTTCCTCCTTGTCGTGAGGTTCTCGTCGACCCTGGCTAGAGTCCCGACTTGGACTTTGTAAATTTGGCTGGCCGCCGGCGAGCGAGCGAGTTGGCGACATTACTTGACGTTAAACTTTGCACAGGTAGACGGTAGACCCTTGGTGTTATGATATGATATGATATGATATGATGAATCAACCGACGATAACGTCCTGGGGCTGAAGCTAGGACCGCCGATGGACGATGTGGATAGTGTATGGTTGAGGCGCTCGAGGCTTTGGTTGGTTTTGCTTCAAGTCGATCAATTTTAGTTTTGGTAAGCAAGGTCCAAAGCTTGCTTGCCCCGAGTCGTCGATGGGTGACATTCGTCCAACCTCCGAGTCGGTGACAGCTCGCAAGGTTGCCCACTTTTTTTGCTTCCGTTTTTGTTTTTTTCTCTCATCTCCTGTAGACAGTGGGAGGTAATAGGTAATCGTACCCGCGTCCGGAGGGATATCAAGCCCGAGTCATTGCAATTGTCTTCGTCTTTGTCCTTTAGGGGTTTCGTCTCGTCGACCCTGGATTGAGTACTAACTTGGGTATCCCGACTTGGACCGCCGACGTGGATAGCGGGCGATGAGGCGTTCGAGGCTTTGGTTGGTTTTGCTTCAAGTCAATTTTAGTTTTGGTAAGCATTCGCGTTCGTAAGCACGGCTCCAGGTCCAAAGCGTCTTGCTTGCTTGCGTGATGGCCTGGGGTGCGATTCGTCCGTCCAACCTTTTTTGCTTCCGTTTTTTTTCCAGATGACAATCCTCCGGAGAGATATCAAGCCCGAGTCACGGTCTTCGTCTTTCCGTACATCTTCGTCTTCGTCTTTGTCCTTTAGGAGTTGGTCTCGTCGACCCTGGGTTGAGTACTATCTTGGACTTGAGCTTGAGAGAGTTCTAAGTTTGACTGGCCGTCGGCGAGCCAGAACAATTACTTGAACAATTACAGAAAAATTCTGCAGTCTAACTTGAAGAGGACGTCGGGCTGGGCTTGAAACAACAATTACAGAAAATTCTGCATTTTAGAGGCGTTGGAGGCGTTGGAGGTAAACAAAAGACACGAAGACGACGACCACCGACGACTCGGACGACGGGCTTGGGATGCAATAATTGTAAGCGTTGAATATTGCTAAGGTTGCTTGAGGAGGAGAATGAGACCGAGGGCGTAAGCTTGGTTTTGGTAAGTCCTAAGCCTTGGTAAACACGAGTCCAGGTTGAGTCCAGGCCAGGTCCAGCCGGAGGTCACCCTAAATTTTTCATTAGCTGCAGTTGGCGGCGCTCCGTGCGACAAGATATTTCTGATCGGTAGGTCGCAAGATGAAAGGCCGTGAGCGTTCGGGAGGCTGCCAGTGCTTGCCTCGCATGGTAGGTAGGTAAGGTATGTAGACACCTCGAGGTCCGTCTTTGCTTTGCCAGACTTGCTACTTGTCTTTGTCCGTTAGGGGTTTGGGTTCGTCGACCCTGCAAGCTTGAGTACATACATACCAAGTATAGCATCCCGCATCCCGACCTGGACTCGGACTCGGACTTGGACTTGAGGACGTTCGTTGTTGTTGGCCGTCGGCGAATGAGCAACGACCACAATTAGAGTACTAGTAGTAACTTGAAATTCTGGGGTTCGAGTTTTTTTAGAAAAGTCGGCGGCGTCTGTTGATTGAGGCGTACTAAAGACGGAGACGACGACGGAGACCACCGACGACGACGGGCGGCAAGCGCTGGATATGGGTTGAGATTGGGCGTATGGTTTGGTTTCCAGTGGTGAGGCTTCCGAGTCACAAACACACAACACAAGTCCAGCTCGCCTCCAATGAATGGTATATGGACGACTCGAGGTCCGACTTTGCTTTGCTCTCCGTTCTTCCTCTTCTCGTTCTTCCCACTTTTTTCTTTTGTTTTTTATTTTTCAGCAAGAATGATACGATAAGTTGAAGATAAAAATGGCACATACATAGCCGATATTAAGTTCTAGCCCGTTCGAGTCTTCTAGGTTAGGTTAGGCCCGCAGTTGTCGCCGTTGACCCCTGAGTGTAAAGCGTAGGACTTGACCGTCGGTGAGCGAGATATTGCATTCTGCGTTTTGCAGCCGGAGAGGTAGATTAGATTTGAGTAGATAGTAGATGGATAGTAGACCCTTGCGTCCAGGCGTGAGGCCTGGGAGGCGCAGGCAAGAAAAGACAAGAACGAAGAAAGGGAAAGACCGCCGACACGGACAAGCTTGGACGGAATACCTGTACTCAGTGACCGAGGGGAGAACGAGAATTAATAAGCCCGTGGTGGTTTTGGTAAAGCTTCGTAAACGCTCAGGGCCAGGTCCCGAGGAGCTTCTTCCAGGAAGCTTCGTAGCTATCGGCTTCGTACTATCGCGCCAACCCAGGGCCGCCAGCGAGACCGACGCTCCTGCCTTAGCTCAATGCTGGTATTCCGGTATTGCTCCCCCAAAAGATGATCCACCCCAAAAGATGGCAGAGCTGCTGTGCATCAGCATCAGCGCTATAAAGACTCATGATCATCAGCGGTACGCCGGTATCAGCGCTAAGTATAAAGGTGAGTAGGTAAGTAAGTAGTTAGTGGGGTGTAACGGGCAATCACCGAACCTTCCCGAATCATCCCGATACGACGGTGGCAGATCTTCGTGTTTGCTGTCAATCGAATGTGTGTGTATGGTAATGGTGACCCCCGAAAAAACCGAAAGAAGAATCAGAAAGGCTCAGGCTCGTCGAGAAGTGGTTAGGTTGTGCGAACCTGAGGGACGCGTTGGGCTGAGAGAGCAATAAAGCGAGAGGGGGACGGGCTCCTCGATGAATTATACATACGTACGACTTCGCTCCGGAGTGGAAGAAGCACGCTCGTTGCGAGGGACGGGACGGATGTCGGATGTCGGATGGTGGTGACCGCAGGATTTATTTAAACTGTTAGTAGCGTGTTGTAGGGTGGCGCGGAAGTGAGCTGTGATGAGGTGTTTCAGGCCCAAAGTTAGCTCGGTGCAATGTGTACGTTGCGCAGGCAGGCAGCTGCAGCTGCAGATCATGACTGACAAGGCGTTGTGGGCGCCGCCGAGCATGTGCTGTCAGTCACTGTAGGCGCAGGGTCCCAGTCACTTGGGAGGTACTTATGTATACCTGAGACGAATGCAGAATTAGAGTGAGTGCGGACGCGGGAGAAGCAATCTCGCTATCAGGGGAAACACCGAGACAGCTGTCCTTCCTTCGCTGATCATTGACCCACTTGGGGAGTCGGGGTCCAAAGATGGGTTTTGCGGCGAGGCGGGTGCGGACTCGGGTTAGACTAGGTCGCAGCTGTTGGCTGTGAAGACGATCGGCCGACGGGCAAAGAGGGCCCGGGGTGCGTGGTGGTCGCATTGAAGAGGAAAGATTCCAGATTAGGGATCCTTCCTGGACAAGAAAAAAACGTTGTTGTTCTCCTATTCTTCTCGTCTGCATTCTTCTGCATTTCATTCCACACTGTGGATTGTGTTGTATTTAGTCGCACCACTGCCTTGTACGACAATGCCTTGCGGGGATACGCGCTTTTAGCTGGCCAAGGTTGTGGATCCTAACCTTCCTATTTGGGATACGCCGGGGTAAGCGGTCTGTTTTACGTTGATCGCAATTGGTGTCTCTCCGCCGACGACCCACCTCAATCCCTTCAAATACCCCTTGTATCGAACAAACTTTTCCACCAAATCTACTTTACCATGTCGCTTTCCCAATGCCCCGAAGAGCTGCTCGAGCGCATCCTTGCCCACGCCGTCGCCTCCCCGCCCGCCCCACATCCCCGCGCCCCATGGCACCCCAAATCCCAGTCCACCCCCGGCCGTGTCGCACCACTGCTGGTCTGCCGCCCCTTTGCTCGCATTGCTCTCCCGCCCTTTTACCACACCCTCGTCCTCCACTCCTCCTCTCAGGCCCGCTCATGTCTCCTGACCCTCCGTGCCCGTCCCGAGCTAGCCCGCGCCGTAAGGGTGCTGGTGTTAGCCTCCAGTGCACCGGGGAAGGCTGAGGCGGATGTGTTGACTCTCTTGATGACTAGTGGCGGAAGCCTGAAAACCCTCGACATCACCCTGCCCGCACCAGGCGCCCCCAGCGACGCCCTCGCTCTCGCCGAGGCCCTGCAGCAAGTGCACGGCCTCGAGGCCCTGACCATCCGCAAAGGCCCCAGCACGTACCTCAACCAGCCCGCCTCACGCGCGGTGCTCGAGGCGTGTGGTGTTGCCGTGGAAGCGTGTCCTGAGTTTGTGCGTCCTTTTCTACCTCTTATGACTCCTTCGTTCTAATATATTGACGCAGAACACCCTCACCCTCACCTTCCCCCTCTCCCCCGACCCCGCCCTCCTCCCGCTCGTGTCCGCCCTCTCCACCGCACCCGCTCTCCGCACCTTCGCCTGCCCCATGCCCGCCGTCTGGTCCCCCACCCAAAGCGGCACAGACGCGCCGGAAAACCCCTGGCTCCGCGTCGCATCGAACCCCACCCTCGAACGCATCTGCCTCGACACGCCTTCCAGTGCGTCTGCAGACAGCAGTTCGTATTCGGATTATAAGTCGACGCCTGCGCGGATGCCGGAGCGCCGCTACACCTCCCCGTCCGCGTCTTCTTGCCCACCGCCAACGAGACGCCCCATCCTCCCCACGTCCCTCTTCCTCGTCTCCGCCCGCAGCCATACCCGTCTGTGCCAGCTCATCCGCGCGGGCACCGCGATCGCGCCTGTGGGCGCGTATGCGTCGGGTGCATATGGCGGCGGGTGGAGAGGGCGCGCGGCGACTGTTGGGAGTGTTTCTGTTGCGGGGAGTGCCTATGGCGGGGAGGAGGGCCAGGGCCGGTGTTAACCCGCCCACCGAGCGAAGAAGATGAGGGTATACCCACCGACTGTCTTTACACCACCACCCGCGACGCGACGCCGACGCGAGGAATTACACCACGACCGCCAGCCGTATACCCGATGCACGGCGCGGCCAGATGTATATATATGTATCACCTCCACCGAAGGGCGTGTGCCTGCATACCCGCTATACGGCGTCGACTACAGCGCCAGCGCCACCACCACCAGTGCCCGCCATCGCCGACTACGGCGTCGGCTTCACGGCTACCATGGACGATCTCATCGTCCATACCCACCGCGACTACACCATCGCCCCGCCATCCCACCGCGACTACACCTTCCACCATCCCCACCACCCTCTATCCCCGATTACGACCACACTCACGAATAACGACCCCTAGACGACCAAGACCAAGCTGTACATACTCGTGTACATAAAAACGCGGCTGCTTGCCAAGCAGACCTCAATGTGGCGTGAAAGCAAAAGCAAAAGCCACGCATGGACTCTTCTTCTCTTCCCTCCCTCCAATTGCATATGACTCTTCCTCCATAGTATTTACCCATCGTGCCTCGAATCACACAACACATACGTCTCCTTTTTTTTGGATTAGATATCGTATAGGTATACACACATAGTAACGACCCCGGAATATGTAAAGTACTGTACAAACGAATAATTGAAGTGGGGTTTTGTTTGTTTTTTTGCGTGCGTGAAGGGGTGAAGGTGTAAAAAGGACTGGTCAGAGGAGGGGGTGAGGAAACGATACGGAGCAAAGGAGGGCTAAGGCGGACAGGCAGGGAAGGCAGGCTTAGGCGGGAAGGTGCGCAAACCCGAAAAGGAAAGGACCCGGGCGCATCATCGGAAGGGCATCGCCACACCACCTTTCCTTTCCTTTCTCTCCACCATCTTCCCAATTGCAAGTTTTTCTCGAGACCCGAGGTCCGCGCGCGCGTCCGGGTCCGACGCGATCGCCTGCAGGAAAGAGTTTCTTTGTAAGTACATACATACCCAACTCAGGGTCGGCAAAGCAAGACAAAATGAAACGAAACGAAACTGTCAGACAGGCAGGCAGGCAGGCAGGTAAAAAGTTGGGCACAAAAAAAGGCCTCCGCTCGCGTCGCGTCGCGCGTCTGTGCTGACAATCGCGTGAGCTCGGGAGCGGGAGCGGAACGGGCGCCGACGATAAACTGAATTGCGAACGACTTGGCGCAAACTTGCCGGCTTCAAGTCGGCGATCCACGCGAACGGGCATTTTTGGGGCCTCCGCCGCTACGAATACTGCTCTTTGTCGATTTTAATCGCTACGCACGGCTCTGCTTCGTGGTCCTTCAACGAAAGGAAAGGAAAGGAAAGGAAAGAAGGGATACTTACTTGATCACACAGACAGCCTGTCGTGAAAAACTCGGCGCCTCTGTCTAATCCTCCTCACCCCGGGCCATGGCCACATAGACCAAATCGTCCCCAACGGCGCCTGTGAAACCCCCGGCTTGCCTATTACACCTCACTCCGAGTCGGTGAGCAATAACTCCACGGCTCCTCGACGACGATCGAAGCCGCAATTTCTCGTGAATCGTGCTGGGGCGGATTTCTTTGGATGGATGTGCACCGTGGCTGGGATGCTCCTTCGCTCGGGGCAGGGGCGAAAGTAAGTGCATAGCAACTTGCTTGGCGCCTCCCTCCGTCAACTTGGAATAATCCTCCCTCCCACCTAAACCGCGTGCGGACGCTTGCGAATCCGCTCCTCGCTCCGAGTCGCTTTCGAGACGTCAGGCGACAAATTATCTCGTCCGACGTCTCATTGAGTCATTCCCAAACAGTAATTATATGTACGACTCGAGTCGTTGGCAAATATTTCGACACGGACGGCTCAACCTCGCGTTCCTTTTCTGTCTAGATCTCTGGCCCCGCACATATCGTCATGTTCAACTTTAGTCCTTTTATGCAGTGGCCTAGCATACATCAAGCCACGGCGTGCGTGCGTGCATCCATCCATCACGTCTTGCGGTGAGTTCAAGGGGCATCGCACCTAGCAATGATCGGAACTTGTGCGTAGGCCTGACTAGACCGCAGAAATCTTTGGGGGGGGTGGACGAAAGAGTCGACGTCGAAGGAATCCGAAGAGGCGTTTTATTTCAACCACGGAGGAACCCGACTCGTATAGGGTGCCATGACCAGCCGAGGTGAAGATCAGCGCTGCTCGATAAATTTCAACCTCGAACCACATAACTCCCGCCAACCTCGATCGAGCTCCATAACGCCGAGTGGGAGGGGTCTCAGGCTGCCGGCCAGCTAGCTAAACTCGGGTCCCAGGCAGCTGAACCATCTGAAAAATATTAATGGCTCTTCGGGCCGTGGCCGTGGCCGTGTTCCTTCGACTCCAAGCCCTCGATCAACTGCAACTCGGTATCAGCCGATCGAGGTACGGAAAGTATAACTGACTAGAAGGAAGGACCGGGAGGCTGGGATCTGAATGGAGGGCCGTCGAACTGGAAGGTAAAATGGATGGCGGTGTTTTCCGGTGTCTTAGATCGGCCTCCTCTTCACCGCCGACTCGGCCTCCGCTCGCCGTTTGTTCGCCGTTCCCCGAAGTCCAAGGAGGGTGGGAGATTGCGTTCAATCATGTTTTGATTTTAAATTGAGCAAAGGAGAAAGGGGAAAGAGCATTTAGAGCAGCTGTGTTATCGTTACACCACCAGGTCCGTGATGCCATTCTTTTGACGAACGCTCAATTCAAGGCAGTCACATACGGGCGATTCAGCGGATTTAAAACTGGTGTTGCACAGGATTTAGATCTTCCTTCATGATCAAGTGCTATACGGCCGAGGCAGTATTTTGCTCATTTCATTGGTCGGGCCTAAACGTAAGTACTTGTAAGTATTCCAATCTACTGTAGCGCAAATGTGTGACTGACTGAAGAAGTGAGAGACTGTGTATTACCAAATAGTCTAGCTGTGCTGAAATGAGAAACGAGACGCAAATAGCTGCTCAGTACAACAGCAATTGGCAGCCGCAGTTAACCAGTGCTGGAATGCAAGGGGCGAGCTCGGCCTTGAACAACCCATCCGCAAGAGGCCGGACGTGATGCATGGACGCCAAAGTACAGCACAACTATATCGTGCGATGGATCGACTCAGATTACTGCTGTTGCCTCTAAGGAACCCATATTGGGATCGAAGACGCGGTAGTCTGGGGTTGAAATTTCTCGGACATCTCGGACCACAACAAGCATTCCATGTGTGATTGCATTGACGGTCCTGTCGATTTTAACGTCGGAAATGGTATGAATGGTGCCTCCCAAAACACCCGTATTACACCTTCGATCACCCAGAATTTAGTATTTTCACACGGTTCAAATACGGTCCCCGTATCCATCAAAACGTACGCCCACATAGGCCTGTGCAATTGTACAGCGAGCGCTCCGTGATTCTACTACCGCTAGAGGGTCTCTTCAAATAGACGAATCACTCAACTTTCCTGATGCGATGCGGCCTATCTCCTCATCCGAGGGGCGAGTTATGTGCAACCTCCTCATCTCGTCTCATCAACTCAACCGAGTTAAAGTCTTCAACATACGCTAGTTGCCCGTCAGCGGGCGGTTCCTGAAGCACGGACTACATACGTACTTGGATTCGGACGTTGTCGGATCCTTGTGGGTCGCTGGTGTGGTCCCTTCCTGAGGGATGTCCAAGTTGTGAGTCTAATTTGGCTTACATTCGTACATAGATCACCTCCCTCGACACTCGGCTACTACATATTCAGGGGTCCGAATAAGCAATCATGTTCAACCTTGCGGTCTGTTTTCAGTCTCTCGCACACCCTCCTTCAATTCTGGCTCTGCCTCGCACTAACGACGATCATCGTCAAGCATGCATCACGCCAGCCATGCCAGCCTCGAACGAGGTATGAAGTCAAACATATATCACGCCTCTGCCGCCATTACACAAAATAGCTGACACTTCTGATCATTCATAGGTGATTCGATTGCACTGTCCGTTGGATTAATTTTGGGCGCCGCAGAATCAGCCCGACTTGATGCGCACGGCGGAAGGACTCGGAAGAACCACAACTTGGCTGGACGGCACAGCATTGGCAGCGGCGTTCAGGTTTGCATTAATATTACGCTCGACCTCCATTTCGTTGAATTCCGCATTCGACCCTGACTCGAGCAATTTAGCAAGCCTCGGTCGACAGCAGCAAAGGGTAGCTCCCTAAATCAATGATTAATTCAACAACTTGTGCCTGTCCTCAGTAATACCAAATACCTCGGCTTTATGTACTCTCGCTGGGATTCTCAGCATCGAACCGCATATCTCCCGTCAACTTCAGGACCGAGGATTCCGAAAGAAATCGACCAGGCTCTCCGGACCGCATCCGAGTCGGGCACTTCAGTCCATCCGTCCGTCGGTGAAACACGATCAAGGGTCAAGACTCGTGGGTGTCCGGACAGCGGCGCCGGCGTCTTGTAATTGCGCCCATTAAATCCATTTAAACCACCTCCGCAACTCCGAAATTAACCGTCAAGTTGAGACTTGTTCCTCAACGAGCGACATGAATATTGGACTAGTTTAATTTAATTCCCGCCGGCATCCTAGTTCGTTTAAAATCTTCATTCATGGGATTGGCCAAGTCTCGGGCGGCCTTCGGAGTCCATCCTCGAACCACATGTATAAGTATTTACCTCGCGTCAACCTGGAGAGGAAACCGAGAGTCCCCAAAGGAAACGGTCGTTCACAAGCCGTCCGCTGAACCGAACTCAAACCCAACCCAAGGTGCGGGCCCAGCATTAAACGATCAAGGCTGGTGCGCAATAGACCCAGGGGAGAGAACTGGACCAGAATCCGCGCTTTCACTCACGGTTTCTGGACTTGAGGGGAAATATATGGCGGTGTTCCTCCAAGGGATGGATCAAGATAAGCGTCCAAGTCGGCCTCCGCTGCGCCACCCCACCGCCAACTCGCTTACCCCGCTTGCCGTTCCGTTCCCCGAGCTCCGAAACTTCAACAACTTCGAGAGGGGACAACCCGAATCAGGTGTTTTAAATTTTAAATGGAACAACATTAGGCTTAAGGAAACAGGGGGAAAAGAAAACCACCGACGGAAAATCAACAGGACTTGGCCCCGAATCGAACAGGGGATTCCGGCATACTGTGCTGCAATTTGCAGCGGCCGTGTTGCCACTACATTACCAGGTCTATAATTTGTCAGTGATGTCCTTCGATGCTATGGTTATGTATGACGAAGACTCGACTCGGCGGAGTCGCATGTGATTATGGGGCGAAACCTGCATTTGAATATAATATAATATTTGTCTCCGGCTGTGGGGATGCAAATAGCTGCGTCATACTTACTATGCAAATAGCTGCGTAGTAAGTATGATTGTGGCAGCCGCAGTTAAACCAGTGCTAGAATGCAAGGTAAACTCGGCCTTGAACAACCCCATACAGAAGGGGCCGGACGTGACATGCAACACGGACACCAAGCACTACTGGTACTTACAGCATGAATATATCTCTGTTTCACTCTGATCGCCCTCCCCTCTCGAAGGAATCCATATTGGGATTCAGCGCGATATTGGGTTGAAATTTCTCGGGCATCTCGGACTTCGAGAAGCATTCCGTCTGTGATTGCATTGGCTGTTCCTGTCAACTTCGGCATCTCAGATGCTATACTGAATGATGCTTCTCAAAACACCAAGCAGCTGAGGATATTAGATTGAGAACTTCTTGGAATTCAACATAGCACGTGACCTTGGTTCAACATCGTGATACGATTGAACCGAGTGAAGCGTTTCGACGATGACAAGGGCACAACCTTCTTGAACTCCGTCGATGAGAGAGCTAGCACCTGCCTTTCGCAAAACTATGTTGAACTCGCCGGCCATCAACAAGTTTGTGATTTTAGATCAGATTACATGTGCCGAGCCGGCATGTTCAATTTGAACTTCTAATCGGCGAATACGACGCCGAGTCAAGCCACTGCGCACTTCGTCCATACGTAGAATTGGACACATCACGCACTGCCATGTCCGCTGGGTCGGAGGGAGAACAGAGAGGCGTGATAAAAGAAGAGGGCGATAAAAGAAGAGGGCGATGCGCGTGAAATAGCGATACGTGGACATGCATCATGCAGCCTGTATCCTTCCTCACTATAGCAGTATGCGTGGGTACTCTTGATGCTGACAGACGAACTCCTGGTTTGCTCGTACCAGACATGGGTAGATAATAATCTGCAGGTGCGTGCCTATCGGCGGCTAGGCGTGGCCGCCGGACTCGTCGCATGTTGACCCATCGCGTTCATCACTTGAGAGAAAAAAATGCATTCCCAGCGATTCCCAGCAGCCAGTAAATTTCCGACCCGATTTTCCAGCAATTCTGGAGGCATAGAATGACTTGAAAGATTTTAGGCTTGGAGGCGGCAATTCTGGACCGAAACTCGCGTGCATTGACAATTAATTTCATTGGTTTTCCACATGCTGCTTCCAGCCCCCCGGAATTAGCCGAACACTTTCCCTTAGAACCGTATCATCTAATCCGAGGTTCACATTTCGCTCTCTTGGAAGTCTTCCTTCTCAGGGCATCTTTTACTCCGATTTCGCCGCAATCTCAACGAAATCTTTTTATATTCTCATGGCGGGATTCGCTGAACGAACTGGTATCATGTGATCCAGAATTCGTCTTTTGCTCCCTTGGGAGTCTTCTATGCTTATCTTCGCTCCGATTCCTCGGCTATCCTCCACCTGCAAGTTGTCTGTCGTGGGGACTGTCGGATTGCTGCGATAACGATCACAGGTACCGTCCAAATTTCTAGTCATCAGCAGGTCCAGTGTGAGCCTGAGGCGGACAGGACATTTAACCGCCAATCTACGGTGGAATTCTTGCCCAGGATGGTGCAAGTTCATGCGATTCTGTGTTCCATCCTTCGCAACGAATGGTCATTTTGGGGAACCGCCCTCAGTTCAAGCACACTCATGATCAGCAATCAGGCTGTCTTCCAATGGCAGGTTTATCCACTCCGGCGCATCGGCGCCGGAACTTGCACGAAGAACCTCCAGTGGTTTATAACTCCGTGGAGGTCGTCAGTAGTTATCTGAATTTTGACTGTCGAGGAAGGAACACTATTCCTGTAGGTTCACTATTTAATGAGGACGTATTTTGGCTATCCGACACGCTCTCCTGGACTTCCTACTTCCCTTAATATGAAGAACGCCTTTGGTACGTCGAGGTTATACTTCACGTTGACGGGTTTCCGTTTCTCATGACTCTCAAGAAACGCAGAACCTTCAGCTGCACCCCGATAGTGTGGACAGCATACTTGGTTTCTCCATCATCTCCCACGCAATTCAGCACGAACTACGCGTGTTTTGGTACTTCACATGGCGCGACTGGTCCACGAGTGTTGTCCCCGGAATGATGTACACCATCGCGGCCCTTCGCTCTCTCGACTCGTCCCCATCAAGCGAATTCGTAGTGCAATCCCTCACGCGCTCCTTCATCTACTTCCTCCTCTTCATATACAACTTCGACATCGCCAACCAAATTAACGGTGTTGCCGAGGACCGTATCAACAAGCCCGACCGCCCCCTCTCCTCTGGCCTCGTCTCGCTCCAAGGCGCGTACATTCGGTGGTACATCACCACTGCCGTGCACCTCGTCCTGGCAGCAGCATGGAATGTTCTACCGTGGGCAGCTCTCTGGGTCTTTATTACCATTTATACTAGCTTCTGTATGCATCCGCACCGTCTGCGATTAGTTCGTCTAACTGACCTACGCTTTTACAGACGGTGGCGACAAGCACTGGACGACTAAAAACCTCCTGTTCATGTCAACAGGTTCTCTCTGCATGCTGCAGGGGGCCTGGGGCCTGGTGGCGCCCATCACCGCGCGCGAGTGGCGGTGGGCCATCTTGCTTAGCGGCATGTTTGGAATCGTCGCCAGTGTACAGGATTTGCGCGACATCGCGGGGGATAAAGTTACGGGCAGGCGCACACTTCCCATCGTCATGGGCTCCCATTTCCGGTGGATTATGGCCGCAATTATTTGCGCCGCCCCAGCGGTTTGCTGGCGGCTCGAGTTCCTCCGCTACACGCATTGGCTTGTCGGGTACTGCGGGGCATTGTTGACACTCTCAATGTTCTATATGGCGTACCGCGTCGTCCAGGGGGACTCTCCGAAGTACCATCATAAAACATACATGGTGCGTTGGTTGATTTTCTTTTCTTGCAAGCTGACATACATTTTTCAGATCTTGACCTACATATATTGCGGTTGCATTGCCGTTCCCATGCTATTTCCGTGAATGACGCGTCGAAAATTTCGAAGTTCAGAAGCATTGATTGTAAACCACTGGTGGAGCTATAGAAGAAACGTTATGTCTTGAGGAACCCACATTGGGATACGGAGATTGCATTTGGCCGGGCATCCCGAACTTCAATGAACATTCCATGTGTGGTCACATTGGCGGTTCCTGTCGATTTCGAGCTCCTGAATGATGCCTCCCAAAACACCTACTACTTCAAGCAGCTCAGGATAGATTGAGACCTTATCGAAATTCACATGGTACGTGACCGTGGTTCAATTTCCCGTTGAGTCAAGTGAAACGTTTCGACGATGGAAAGGGGCTCGAGATTGTTACCCAGCCTTCTTGGACTCCCTTTCTCTGATGAAACGGCTCGCTCCCGCCTTTCGCAAAAGTATGTTCTCTCGGTGATTGAGATGGCCATCCGCGATTTTCGTGATTCTAGATTACATATGCCGAGTCGGTATGTTCAATTTGAAGGCTTTGCTCGTTGTGGACATGTTCGTCGACTCTCTCTGCATGAATTCAAATGGAGGATGTACGGTGATTCTAGTTTGAAATCTCAGCTTGTGCAGGTCGAACATGCGAACATGCCGACTCGGCATGTTCGAATCGGCATGTTCATTTGATGGGAACTTGATCACGGCAGAGTTCGGCTCTTATTTTGCTCCTCTTTTTAAGCGTCGTTCCAGCCGGCAAAAAAGACAGAAATCATGCGCTTCAAGATGGATGCGCGTGACTTAAGGAGCAGAAGATAGCGAGGTGACCGACTATTCGTACATGTAACATAGGAGATCATTCCGAATGTCCATCACCTCCCGGATTGTCACCGTTGGTGCAAGCATCTCCATACCCAGCTCAAAGTCCAAGGTAACGCTCACATACGGCGCATCAACAGTCGAGCGCCCGGATACGTCTTCGAGCCTGGAGGAGAAGTTCATGCCTACCCATTGCCACCATAGTTTATCTAGGAATGTGTGGTGGAGATAGAAGATTGGGTCTAGAAGCATCAGGGAAGTTATTAGCTAGTGTTACTCGAACCCTTCGCAACCCGTTCGTCACTCACCTCCAGGACTCGAATACCGATCAGCCATCTCGCCGCCAACGGCATTATGCCCGGCATCGTGCAGCCGCATGGTTGCCGTCACCGGCGCACCCTCAAGCTCGACACGGAAGGCTTCGAACGTCGTCTGCCGCGCGACTTCGGCCACCTGCGCGCTGGATAGGAAGCCACGGATATTGTCGTTGAAGGCGCGTTGAAGGCAGTGGTTGGTGACATTGGTTCCGGGACCGACACTGAGGTTGTACGATGCAAAGGGCCCGTCTATAACGCACCCACCGCCGGCGCCAGGCGCAACCCATCCGGCGCTGGCCATAGCGCTGAGATTGCCGAATTGACCGGCGTAGTTGGGGACGTCGGCGCCGTTGCCGCCGAAGCCATACACAGAGTCGAAGACGGGGGATTTGACCAACCTGAAGCGTTGAAAGTTTAATTGACCGATTAAATGTGAGAGAGCGACGTACGGGATACCGCTGTCGGCATCTGGGCGCCAGTCCCAGTACCTGCAAGTGTATACAATGAGAATTACCCGTATGAAATCAAGGAAGAACAACGAACGGAAGAGCGCCCTCAAATCCACATTCGTCCCTCAACGCGGTCTCGAACAAGTTCAACAGCCGGCGATGCCATGGGAGAAATTGGCCCTGAAATGAAGTCAGGATCGCTTGCAAGAGCGAGCTGAGATTGCTCACAACTAGATGCACGTCAACAGCGAGAGCAACGTGAACCGCCTGAAAATCGTCGAAGCGCGTCTGGGCCCCGCCAAAATGTGAAATTGTGGGAAGGCGCTGAAGACACTGAACAGCAGTTATATAGTCGAGTTTCTGGGCGTTGCTCAACACACGCCTACACGGCGGACCAAGAATCAACGAATGAATGATGGCATAAGATAGAGTCCTCACCATTCCTGACGTAGTGCCGGATGGGTACAAAGTGGTGCACCTGCGGGTTCGAGGGGAATGGTGGTCGTCGAGGGTTGTCGGGGCGCCTGACGAACGGCGGAGAATGTCATGAACGCGAGGAAGGCGAGCAGCGTGCTGACGAAGACCAAGAGGACACCGGTGAAAAAAATCAACCACACTGGTACTCGGGGTTTTGCGGCGATGGCCTTCTGTCCAGTATCGTCGTAGTCTTTCTCGTCGACTGAAAATAGGACCCCTTTGACCGCGAAGGGTTTGTACATAGAGAGCAGGCGCGAGGTTGAAGACTTCACGTTCACGTCGAACTTTATATGGAATTCCAGTCGCATATGATAAATCTAGGACCGCGGAAAGTGGAAAGGCGAACTCGAAGAGAAGAAGACCCGATGTTAATGCAGCGAGAAGCAAGGAAAACATTCTTCCGAGGCCCGTGAGACGGGAATTAAGTGGCCTTGAGTTCTGTACGGCCGAAACCGCACCGCGATTCTGTCCAACCATAGAGACGCCACAGAGATTGGGAAGTGCCCTCAAAATCGAGGAAATGAATTTAATCCAGAGTTAGAGTCGCCAGAAGAAATATATTCGACGGCCGGTGGGCGACGGTCGGAGCGAAGAGCGGCGCACAACGTCTGCGAGGGTTCGAACGACGTAAATGGCGGTAAAACACTTCTGAGGGCGAAGCTTTGAGAGGAATGGGTGTTCCAGGTTGCCGTGTCAAAGACTAAAGCTGACAGTCTTGTGAATCCACGAATATAGGGCACTGGAATGCAGAGCAGGACAAAGCCAATGCTATAATTCGCATTAGCAAGGAGTTTCCCTGATAGGCAGGCAGAAATATAGCCTCCAGCGCTTCAAAGCCCGCAAGAAACGATTTAAAAAAATATCCGTTGTTAGCGCAGGATGCGCGCGGTTAAAGCGAGAGTCGATTTAAGAATAAAGGTATATCGACAATGCTAAGGTACGCACGTTACGTGGATGCGCCAATTCTGCGCCAAGAAGTCGCATCTGGTGAAAGAAGTTTTCAAAAATCGGGGAGGAATCAGGATGGGGACCCATCGCAAGAACCACGGAGTGCCACAGGCGCCAGACAACATTAATATGACCCGGGAAGCCGGGCGCGCATAGTTACATCTGCACCGGAGGATAGGTGCGGCCTAACTCTGTAAATCTTTGCGTAAGGTGGATAACGAAATAATATTCGAAAGGCCCGTCTTTCGGCGACGCGGAGATTCGGGATGAAAGATGCTTCTGCAAGATCCGCCAAGACCGGTTGAAGTTTCAAGTCCACGGAGCAGCCATTCTGCATCAAAGGGCGCATGGTAAAGTTGTGTCACTCCACCAGCGTCTACCCATTTTTGTGCTTCGCGGCGCGATCTGGCGCGACTGCATGGCTGAGAATTTCTTCAAGCGTGGTCGTTTCGCCGCCATCGCCTCCAACGACTCGGAATTCTGGGCCAGGCCGCATTTAGATGTTGAAGGTACTGAGGAGCTTGTAAGTTGTTGTGGCTTGTGGTCAAGATATGATTGATGCCATCAATTTTAATCGCACGCAAGATTGACTCTCCCTCCAATGGTTTCAAATCTAACGCTCCTCCTTGTTGCCAGAACTCGGGCAACACGCTGATTGTGGCTTGTTCTACTGCTTGGACCTTTTTTTACTCCTGGGCTGTGTGCGGCCTTTCGCAGAATCAGTATTCACAGTCTTGCCAAGCCCGCAACCAACCCGCAACCATCACGGCCTAGCACGGCCTCCACAAGTCACCGCGTCGATGTAACGAAGATCACTTTCTTTAAATACTTCCTTTGATTCGGCTCCTATTCCTTCTTCAGCACCCCCGAGCTGTGTCGAGTTTCCCGTCTCGCAGTCTTTTTATACTAGTACTGGCCTGGGGCCTTTCTTTTACTTTCACTTCCTTCAAGTTTCTTCCGCCATGGTCAACTTCACCATTCTTGCCGGCGGTTTCGCCAGCTTTATTGCCACCTATACATTTGACTCCGACGCCAACACTCTTTCCCTGACGAAGCAGACTGAGACGGGGACTAACCCGTCGTGGATCGCGTCCCACCCAACGAATCTCAGCATCTTATAGTGCGTCCCCTCTTTACTAGCTACCTTCCCCACTGACGCTTCATTTGTAGCGCCGTTAACGAACTAAACCCTGGTGGCAACCTCCAGTCCTTCACCGTCGACAGCACGGGTGGGCTGCAGAATATCGACAATGTCACGACCGGCGGCAATGGACCCACATTCACAGGTAGCATGACCCGTCGGCATTGTACTCATAGGCTTATGCATCTTCAGTCATGCTGTCCACCGGCGAGGTAACCGCGATGAACGTAAGTCCATCATACTGTTGACCAAGACCTAGCGCGCTGAGCTACACCTTCGTAGTTCGGATCCCCAAATTGCTCATTTGTGGCGACGGTGCCCAACGACCCGCTGCACTTCGAGCGTGATTCCCCGGTGATCTCCTTCCCTATTCCGGCGGGCGCTCCGTCAAACCCTCACATGTCCTTGGAGTTTAACGACGAGGTTTTCGTACCCGACCTCGGTGGGGACAAAATTTGGCGGATCGTGCGCAACGGGGCCCCAGGGAACTTCGAGGTCCAGGGCCAGATCGACATCGACAAGGGCGCTGGGCCGCGTCACATTGCCATCCATGGTAAGCATTTCTCCTTGTTCTCCTTTTACGACCCTTGCTGAAAGCGGTGTGGCGTAGACAACATCCTGTTCTTGGTCTCTGAAACTGCATCGACGCTCAGTGCGCACGTTATTCCCGCCGGACCAAATGGCACCGCGATCCCGCCCATTGCCAATGTCACAACCTTCCCCGCAGACGCACTCGAGGGAAGCAAGTTCGCCGCGGCAGAGATCCTGATCTCTACGCCCACGGACGCTTTCCCCAACCCGCTCATCTACGTGAGCAACCGCAACATCAGCCCGAACGTCACCGACCCCGCGGGGGACACCATCGCGATCTTCGAGTTCATCAACGGAACGGAGTCATCCACGACGGGGAACACGCGGCGCATGCAGCGCCGCGTGCGTCGCCAGGACGCGGGCACCGGCGGGCAGCTGAAGCTCATCGCGCAGATCCCCACTGGACTGCAGCAGATCCGGAGCATGGCGCTCGGACGCGTCGATGACGGGGGAGATGAGTTCATCATCGCTGGCGCGAACACCGAGGGCGGCGTCGCAGTGTTCCAGCGCGTAGATGGCGGGCGCAACCTGACTCTTTCGGCGCGCAATCTCGAGCTGGGGAACCGGACGAGCTTTGTGTTTGTCGAGCCGTCCGCATAGTGTCATTATCGAAAATCGGAAATAATGGTACCTGGCAAACTATATATTTAACAACCCCAAGTAGAGACATTTGGGTAATGACATTGCATGTCTCGAATGTCCGTCTTTCTTGAGCATATCTTCCGTCCCGAAGCTCGCATGTTTTTTCAAGAAATACACCTTCCAAATCGGGCAATGATGGGAAGATGTGGCTTAAGCATCCCCACAACAGCTAACAACGCCCTTGAGCGCATTGGCAGCCGGTCGGTCGCGGTTCAATGTCCAAGCAGCTCCTCTGTCCAATGTCGCAATGATCCACCACGGGGAAACGACTGAAGCACCTGGTGCGGACTGTGGCACTAAGGACTTAACAACAACAGTGCCTTGCGTTAACTGGAAGACTGGGAAGACCGGTCACCGCCGAAATTACACCTCTGACTTTACCCTCGAGTTCTCCGGGTCTTTAAGTTCCGACACAGCAATGCACCGCAGGCTCTCCGATACACTCGGAGCCGGTCTTCTATTCACTGGAGAGGGTCTGGCCACCGTTGGAAGTCCAATCTCAATTACCACACTAGCATGGGAGGGACGCCGGGTAGCTAGGTCACGACCCCTGGCTAATCATCTCCCTGAGCCTGATAGAGATGCAATACGTCGACCAGGACTCTCGAATCCCTGAATAAACCCGGATTTGCGCCGATGCGCTCAGGACAGCGGCAGGACTTGACAGGAACGGGCCCGACTGTCGCCGATTTCGAGCTAAGTTCGCTTCTCGAGTAGTTTCACCGACGACAAGGCCGTAGATTTCGGGAAATTCAGAGATTTTTACTCAATTCACGGGCCCTCGAGCCCGCGCGACTTGAGGTATAAAGCTTGAACCTCCAGTCCCAAGTATTTCAACAAGTTCCTCAAATCTCTCGCCTCTCCTCCCATCCAATCCTTCTGACAGACCTTTCGTCATGCTCTCCTCCGTGATCTTCACTGCCTACCTGGCTTCGATGTTGGGGTCCAGCTCTGCGACACCGGTCGCTCATGCTTCCCGTCAAACCGTTCAGTGCAACCCGAACTTCGAAGGCGCCGGAGTCTCCATCATCGACAATGGAGTCGAGTGGGGAGTATCGCAGGCCGTGGCGGGAACCGTACTTGAGCGGAACCTGGGCAGCTTTCCCCTTAACGCGACGGCCGAATGGCACGTTCAGCAAACCGGTGCTTATCCCCCGACCTACATCGTCAAGTAAGCCTTGTTATTTACTTTTGATGCCATACGTTAATTTTGACCTTCACCAGATATATCAACAATAACGAACTCGTGGTCGACATCAATACCGGATTGTTGACGCTCGAGAATATCGATTCCACGAAAGAGTAGGTGTTCACGTAGACAGTTTCTCAGCATATGGCTAACCGATATTGCAGGACCCAAATTTGGCAAATTTCTTGCAACCAGTGCGTCTCTGGGGCTTCCTCGACGCCCGGCGGCGGCGAATTTGCCAAAGGGTGCAAGATCATTTCCGCCGCGAGCGGCTTGTGCGCTCGTGTGGAACCTGCAGGCGTCAATATTGGCACTGGGGAATGTGCATCCGTTGTGGCTCAGAATTGGGACTTCTGGACCGCGACTGCTTGAAGGACGGAGAAACGGAATTTGCTTCTCAACTCGGGTGTTGGTTCACTTTATGAAACTGGACATTGATTCACTATGATGTATTCGCTGGAGAGAACATTGATTTGACGTCGAATTCAACGACAAACAGGTCCTTGGGATTCATGGCGGCATTTACTAGCTTTACTCCGCAGCTCAGTCTCATGCAGTACAAGGTCGCGGCACATGTACACAGCATATTTTACTTGATTCTCGAGTCCGACTAGACTTTTTTCATGCAGAATTCTCGTTTTCGCGTTTCCCCAAGAAGATCGAGGAGTTAACTGCGTAGATGGTGGTCGCAAGAACTCTGCTGAAACTTAAACTTCCATTCTCCGGTAAACTTCTCCTGCCTTCGCGTGAGAATCGCGGTGTGAGTTCACTGTACGAAGTTTTACCCACGAACTTACGCTGTCTAGTGCCATTGATAGCACTGGACGAAATTTTGGTATGCATGTCGGCCACAGAACAAAAACTGTACGCGGGGGAATCTTCGAGGGCCAAAAATACTGGCTCATGTGCGCCGAGTCCAGTAAAAAACAAGGCGCCATTTTGACTCACTCCAAGATGGCATACGCTCTATAAAAATTCGAAATTGCGCTCATACATACATACCGCCGTTTTTTCTTCCGCCCGGTTAGACACAGGGGTACGGAAGGTCGGGCCGGTTCAGCGTTGATCCGCATGCTGGCAGTTCAAAATTGGCGCGTTTTGGACGAAGTTCAATGTAGGTCGAATATCCTACAAAAAGCGTGTATGAAACGGGAATTGAGCAAAGGCGTTACACTTACAGTCGTAACTGACGCTCTTCCAATGGCCTGGCCGGAGAGTTGCACAATAAGTATGACGTCACATCCGCCTCCTTTCTTGAATCCTGCCTCCATCCACTCCCGCCAACTCTGAGAGAGCTCGGCATCTGTAACTGGTCGCAGAGTATTCGTTGAGAAGTCGAACGAACCTTCCCGGAGCAAGAAAGACTTGTTGCAAATTGAAAATGTGAGCGGAAAAACTGGTATCCGCGTGTTGCTTATCAGGCGAATGAACCAGTAGTTAACTCCACTCGACCCCATGTCCCCTAAGTTCGCGATAGCCTCGCTCTCTCTGGGCAATTGCGCCCACCACAACCTCCCAACCAAGATCCGGACAGCCGCCAGTCTCGGATACGACGGCATCGAAATATTCATACCCGACTTTGAAGCGTTCGTCGACGAAGTTCGTGGCCCAGGGCTTCACTGCGACCTATTTCCCGACGGAAGGCCATCCACGGAGGATTGTCTCGAAGTGGAATGCGCGAAAGCAATCGCCAGGCTCTGCGATTCGGTGAACATCGCAATACCCGTGCTACAGCCTCTGCGTGGATTCGAGAACTTCGCCTCGCCAACCGCGCTTGGCGGCGGCGGACTCGCGGCCGCCCTCCAGGAGGCCGAGCGATGGCTGAAGTTGATGCCCCATCTGAATACCTCGCTGCTGCTCGTATGTTCGAATTATATCGAACCTAAAGACCATCCATTCGCACCTTTCGATCCCGCCACCGAGCCAATTCCTCCAATTTCGACGCACCCCAGAACAAGGACAGTCCCACCGGGACCAGCGCCGTCCCCATTCTTTCCTCCACCAACGCAGGACCAGCTCTCGATGTATCTGGATACGCAGGTGGAGGCATTTACGGCTCTTGGCGAGATCGCAGAGCGGTATGGTGTCCGAATTGGCTACGAGCCTCTGGCGTGGGGGACGATGGTCGATAATTGGGAGGAGGTCTGGGACGTCGTCCGCCGAGTTGACCGCAAGAACGTCGGGGTCATTCTCGATTCCTTCAATTGTTTGTGAGTGATTTCCTGCAGTAGACAAACCCTCCGAAACTCACCCCTCCTCCGTAGAGCGAACCAATATGCGGACCCGACAGTTTCGTCGACCTTTCTCCGCAATTCTGCATCGTGTTCCCGGACACCGATCTCCATCCCCGCTTCGCAGAAACACGAGCTCGTCACAACACATCTGCACCCGCAAAACGCAACCCACAGTGCCCTCTTGCAGAATCTCGCCCTTCTGGCGCTTACCATCCCCGGCGACAAAATATTCCTCTATCAGGTCGCCGACGCCGGACCACCCTGCTCATCGTCCAGCACAATCGAGCCAACACCCTGCGCACCAGCGCGCATGACCTGGTCGCGCGCCGCACGTCTCTTTCCCTGCGAGGAGGAGCGCGGCGGGTGGCTCCCCGTCACCGACATGAGCCTCGCGGTGGCAGAGGCGGGGTATCCTGCCCTTGGAAACGACGCTCGTGAGGATGTAAATGCGTGGTGGAGTTTGGAAGTGTTCAACAACAGCCTAATGGAGCCGCGACCAGAGTGCGTGGCGGAACATGGCGTGCGTGGACTTGTGGGGGTGAGGACGTTGTGGGAGAGAGTATGCGCACGCATCGAAGCGGTCAAGGACGATCGTGAGGTACAATCTCCGACGCATACAGATGATTCGCAGAGCAGCGATGGGGGTACCGTTCTGTCCGACTCGGAGACGTCGGAGGAAATCAGGGATAAAGCTGTGGGGGATGATTGCAAGGCCGGACGGCGGAAGTTTAGTACCCAATGGATGGACGGATGTATCGTTGGATAACTTGTAGGCTGTTTTCACCACGACACGGAGCTGTTATGATGTACTTATGCCACACAACTGTACCATTTTCAAAGATTCATAACGGGTTTGATCCTCGTAGGAAAATTATCTTCAAATTGACCGCCTGCTGAGGTTTCCTTCGCGCGAGGATTACTGGTGAAAGACTTAGTAAGAGAAGAATGAGAGAGCATATTCACACGGGGCTCGCATCTGATTCAAGACGGCAATGTCCGGCAGAGACTATCCCCATACATCGTCGTTTGGTTCAAAAATTCGGGGAAGTGAAATACGATCTGCAGGCGGCATTACCGACCCACTGCGACTATCATGTACCCCGACCTTTGGATCGACACGAGCAGAGAAATAAAGACCAGTGGAGCGGGCCGGAGTCTTCTTCGGGACTCGGGAGATGACACGGAGCTAGATCGGCACTTGGCAGCCACGCCCACACTCGCTCGAATGATAACACGCCGTAAGGAAAGAGGTCTCCGCTTTATCCTAGGGAGTGTGGCCCTCTTCCTCGCCACGCTATATCTGCGGAATCTCCTCGAAACATTCACAACTCGGACCGAGGACGAGTCGGACGACCATCCTCAACTCGCACAAGAATGGGTGTCACCTCCGGCGCCTATTATTGCAGAGCACCTGTTCAGAGACGATGGCTTGCTAGAGGTCGACCCCAGGGGAATACATCCTATATTCGAACTGATACGACGAGCGGAAGACGCGTGGGCAGCCAAGCTCAAGCGAGCCAGCACTACCCTCCCTCGAGCTGTCGCGGAGTACAGACGGCGGTACAAGCGGGATCCGCCCAAAGGTTTTGACGATTGGTGTGTCATGTCGTGCCCCATGCTGCTCCATAATTACTGAAGTTCAAAAGGTGGCGCTACGTTCAAAAACATTCCGTACCACTGCCCGATGAATACGACCAGATTCATGCAGACCTTGAGCCCTTCTGGGGCATAGAACCGACAGATCTTTTAACGGTCCGAGCGCAACTCGAGGCCAAAGTGGATTCATACACTCTTGGGAAAACATCCGACGATGTGATAGGCGTGGTGAACACATCGTTCGCGGCGGGAAAGTACGACCAGTTAATCAAAGGTTCCGAAGATATAATCGACCTCTTGAGCGATGTGGAGGAGTTTCTGCCGGATTTCAGAGCAGTCTTTTCGCCCCATGATGGTCCGAACCGAGTAAGTACCGCCCTCCTCAGACCGCCGTCATAAAATAACCTTAACCTGCCAGCTATCAGACTATTTTGTGGAAAATGCTGCTCGTCAGGCTGCCGCTCAGAAACGATGTACGAGTCACGCTCCCATTTAAATCCTCCCTTTGTAATATTGTCAGATGTTCGTCGAAACGACCTTCCCAAAATCAACCCAGTTGGTTGGATTTCGGCTTGTTCACCAGACTCACCTGGGCGGAACAAGTTAATCGACCTCAATGGAGAGCCACCGGAGAAAGAAGCGAAGAAAACCTTCATACATGACCACAAGCTTGCCACCAACCCTTGTTGGTTGAGTTATTTTCACTGCAATGAACACTGGTTGAAAAGAAATTCCAGGTCTCCACCCACGCCATTTCTGGCATCATGGACACTTTCTGTCGTACGGAAAGGGTCCCACCCCCGAACGAGACATGGTCCCCGAGTTCTCGTATTGCTCGTCCAATATTCACCACAACATCCGCATTCCCACTCCATATGGTTGGGAAGACGACATATTTCCTCGCTCGAGTGACCCAGAATGGGATGATAAAATCGACGAGCGGCTCCTTTGGCGCGGGAGCAGCACCGGTATCTTCCACTCCAAGAAAACACGATGGCAGAACTCGCACCGGATCCGCCTGCTTCGAGAGGCGAACGATTTGAAGGGTACGATGGCAATTCTGTCGCCCACAAAGTCGGATACAGAGCCGGTGGGAGAGCCCATCGAAATTCGGAAGGCGAGGTTGAACCCAGGTATCATGGACGTCGCGTTCGCCGGGAATCCCATTATGTGCGATCCAGAAACTTGCAGCCATCTGATGAAAATATTCCCGTGGCGAAGACGGCAGAGTGTGCAGGAGGCGGGAGACTATAAATATGTTATTGATGTTGGTTCAATCCTTCTGTCCCCCCGAATGATTTTTGACTATAGCTTTTTAGGTGGACGGAAATGGGTGGTCCGGACGGTTCAAGCGCCTCATTACTTCCAACTCGTTGGTATTCAAGGCGACGATTTATCCTGAATGGTTAGTGGGTTCAACCGAGAGCCTAAGTACCTGAATGACGGTTTGGAAGGTATATTGACCGAATTGCGCCCTGGGTGCACTACGTTCCCATCCAGCTTGACCTGTCCGACCTCCACGACGCGCTGGTGTTCTTCCGAGGGGACGCGAGCGGCGCGGGAGCTCACGAGGATCTCGCTCGCAAGATTGCGTTGGCTGGTCGCAGTTGGAGCAAGACGTTCTGGCGGAGAGAAGATATGGTTGCATATTTCTTTCGGCATGTTGAAGTTTGATACGCCGCCCACTGCCAGATGACTCACATTTTCCTAGGTTGATATTAGAGTATGCACGGCTCATGAGCGTGGACAGGGAGGCGATGTCGTACATCGGATAGTTTTTATTACTTGAAGGCTGAAGAGGTTGTGCTTATACCATCTGCGGTTAGGACTGTGCGATTGTATAATATGATAGGGAACAGCAATGAACTTCAGTCAGCACTGACAAATTACAACACCTTTCGAGCTCATCCAAAATCTAACAAGTTACACGTAGATGCAAAATGATTTCAACCTATAACGCTCTTCAAGCCTCGGCCAACTCTAAACCGGTCGCTGATAATCTAAGCGCTCGGTCCTCTTCCACACTTCCCTCACCAACGCCTCCTGCTGCATCCGCGGAGACCGCCCCGTAGAATCCTCAGAGCACCCCCGTATAGCGAGGTATCTACGGCCTCCGAGATTGGCCATAGGGATTGGGTCGGAATCTTTGAGGTTTAGAGGGGGGTTGGAGTCAACGACGATCCCGCCCGTTTGGAGGAGGATCGCAATTCCAGCGCAGACATCCTGAGGGAATTTAATCGCGACCAAGATGATAAGGAGATTATGCAAACCCATTCCCAGCAGCCGGCTGCGAGTTGAAGTGAGCGAAAGAAAGAAGCAGTATCATTGAATTGGGGGTACCTTCGAACATGATATCTCCCTGACCGGACGCGACGTAGACCATGTCCATAGTCGAACTTGGAGAGAGGATTGAATTAGAACGCGCACTGAACATGGAAAAAGTCATACATACCTTCCCAAGCTCCTGATACCATGTACCATACCGCCCTTACTTCCCCGACCACCTATTTCGGTCGCCATGTTCACAAAGTTGGCCGCCTTCTTGGTCAGATTCGACTGTGGATGGTCCCGTCGGTCCTTTCCGTACTCCCCGAAGAACAAGCACCTGGGTACGGATTAATATATTCAACACGAGATATCTTGTGGCGGCACACCCTTTGGGCGCATCGAGCGGCAATGGCGGGGGTGGTGACGTGAGAGGTAGCGGGGTAGTTGGACCATCTGGTCCGAGCTCCTCGAACCAAGCGCCGCCCTCGGGATGGTGGATAGCTGAATACATCGTGCCTTGACCGCCCAAAAAGGGAGCGAAGACGACACCGACTGTAGGAATGGACTTTAAACAAAAGCCGATCGAAATCGCGGTCATCGGGACTGCGAGAGGAATTAAAACCGTTTCAGCTTGGTGAAAAGGAGACTAACACATGTGCACCATATTCACAGTTCCATCTGCCAGAATTTAGATGAGTCGTAATTTGAGGAAGATTTCTGCACACCTATTGGGTCTATAATCCAGGTTGGTCCGTCTTTGAGGAGAAAGCGTTTCTCTTCGCCGGCCGAGTACGATTCCTCGCCGATGAACTATCGCGTGGTGTCTATAATTACTTTCTAACAAAACGCGCTCGATTGAGTTTAGACGTACAGCATGATCAGGATATTCCTTCAAAATGGAGTCTCTGCGTGTCGATTTAGCTCGGCTTGAGCGCGGTGCGTGTCCACCCTACTTTATCATCTTCTCGACCGTTTCGTCGGCGGCAGTGACAAGATCTACAGAGTTGAGCTTTTCTCTCGTGGCGAGGGGCGTCTGCCTCCGACGGAGTTGATCCTCGCGCATGTAATTTCCTGCCAGTCGAGCGACAGTGCGTGCCACATCGTGAAGTTTCTGTAGTTCGCTGATAGAGAAATCGGACATGGGCGTGGGTCGGAAGGAGAATCAGATATTTGGCGATGCTTGGATTCTTCGCTTAGGACAATCTTATCTGTGGCGGTGCTCGGACCTTGGCTGAGCGGAGATACATTCCTCCGCAAGTTGAACCAAAATTGAACCACCTGAGAGCCGCAAGAACTTACGAGCGAGGTGACGGTATGCCAGGCACAAATTGGCCGTGACTTCAGGTTCATATTCGCCCCTGCCATTATTCATTCATACAACTGGGACTCCCGAAAATATGTCGAGAGGACCAAAAAGTGAACCCCACGCGACGAACACGCTGCAGCGAGCTCTGGGAACTCAACAAATGGAGAGCCCGGATGAGGCTGGAGTGTGAACCGCTCCAACGCCGGATGAGTAGACAGTCCGCGGATCGCAGCTTCAACTGGGAAAAGTTTCGTTGACGTCCGCGTTGAACGATATTCCAAGTGCAACGTTTTGAGCGCCGGCGGAATATTGGAGAAAAAGTGGGGAGTGTATAGGCACGCCCCAGCTCGTAGATGGCGGAGGCTGGGAAGGTATTGGTTTATATTGTCGAGTAACGGGATGGGGCGATATTCGCTCCATGCCAGAAACAGGTGCTCAAGCTGGGGAACACCCGCGAGGATGGCCGTCAACCTTTGGCGATTCGAAGGCTTGAGATTGACGAAGTTCAAATCAAGTCGACGGAGGGTTTTTGAACATGCTTGGATGAGGTTCGGGATGTCATCCACCAGGTCCGAACTTTGTAGACTCAGGCGCTGAATCGCCCGAGGGGAGCGTTTGGGGGTCATGGGGGTGGTGGAGAAAACCTCCAAAAAAATGATGCCCAGATGCTCCAAGGAAGAGCTCGAGAGGTAGAACTCAAGCTGCGCTGTGTCCATAATAATGGGGGAGCTCAACACGAGAGATTGGACGAATTTAATGGCCGCACAGGACAGCAATAAATGCCGGAGAGCAGGGAACGTGCGGGCATCTTGATTCCCATACACAACGAGGGTATTGAGACCTTGAGAGGGCAAGAGGGACAACCATTGGAAGTGGTCCAGTTCTGCACTCCTTGTAAACAGTATCCGGGCGTATCTGACATACGACC
The DNA here is from genome assembly GCA_029378385.1 of Mycena metata. Lineage (NCBI taxonomy): Eukaryota > Fungi > Basidiomycota > Agaricomycetes > Agaricales > Mycenaceae > Mycena > Mycena metata. Next base: position 43,571 of record JARKIB010000020.1, read on the forward strand.
GGAGCTCTGCGCTCTCGCCCAATGACCGAGATAACTGCGGCCATCGCGGCTCTATATCCTCTGGATGCCATTTGGGGGAGATGGTCGCAAACAGCGCTTTTTGGGCGGGTTCCCTCCAGGCCTTGCACACTCTCCCTGCTGCGGCCAGAGTCGGCGGCGGGCATAGAGCAAAAATGAGATTGAGTACATCTTGGTTGCAGTCCTGGGCAGCGGCGCTGTCGGTTGCATTGGTTATCGTCGCTGATCGTAAATCAGCGGTCGCGAATTGAGGCGCAAAAGGGGACTACCTACTAGGGAGAAACCTAGAAAAGTAAAAGGCAGCTGCGAGGGATAGCGCAGCACAAGCTATGGGGGCCAAGGTCATTGCGGGAGTAACCAAGCGCAATTTCACGGAACCTCGTGTTGGGCACGTTCAAAACATCTCGGCTTACTCTCATGTCTAAGCCAAAAATACTCCTGGTATATATCCTCCTCCGACATTGTCTTGTTTCTTAGATTTATTTATCGCGTCCGATCCCGGCCGGAATCGCGTCCTTGATGTGCTAAGTGAGTCACCTGATCGTGTCCCAAGCACGTGTATGGTCCATGGCTCTTCCGATCGAACTCATCCGCGAAATTATTGGCCATGTTCTCCTCGCTCCCCCTGCCACTGTCCCCGAGGAACCTTCAAGTTACACCACCTCAAAGCCTCAATTCTCTCTGATCTCCTCTGTTTCTCTTGCCTGCAGAACGTACCGAACGCTCGCGCTAGAAGCCTGGTTTCAAATCCTGTTCACCGAGTCGCCAGCAGACCCTGCCTTCATTCAGAAAGAGCTGCCAGAGATTCATGGATGGACAAGGTGCAGTTCTATCGAATTCTCTGTATCGATGCGTCTTATGAGTTGCTCAGAAAAATCCATTTCTCTTCACCTTCACACACTCTAACCTCTCTGACACCATGGAATTTTAGTGGATTCCGCCGTCTGCAAGCCATCCGTGTCGATTGCCCGGTCTTTCACCATGATCACTATTTCCATGTCCCTTCCACCGTAACGGAATTGGATATGCGCGCCGTGTCTTGGCCGTCCCCATTTGTCGTGCAAAGCATAGCCATATTGCTCCCCCTTCTCGTGAACCTGCGATTGAGCCATCGCAAAATTTGGTGCGGTCTGTGCCATACATGCTGCGTCGTCAAATTCGCGGGCACGGTACCAGCGAACCTTGTGTACACGGGTGGTCTTGGCCTGCCGGTATTCCATTTCTCCCTCTATATAGTACCGTCGCTCACCGAGCTCAGATACACTACGCCCGTGCCCTCTCATCCATGCCGCGACTTCGCGCCGTCAGCATTACGCTACCGTACTCACTCGGTGCCCACATAACTCTCGACGCAAAGGACCCTACGCACGAGCTGTGGTCAGGAGAGTGCGACCGTTGCGTGGGGATTATGTATGGTGTGCAGCCTTCGTCTTCAGAACTGCCTCTCCTTCTCACTCGTAGTACTTTAGAAGACCAAGCTTTCCGCGAAAGATGGATAGCACGCAAGAAGGGTGAACCAGGTTTTGGTTCCCCAGGCGACTCTGCTGAGCGTCTGTATATCAAGCCACCTGCGCTGGAGACCGTGGAATGGTGTTTCTGGCGTCGCGACGACGAAGCAAAGGACGAAGACGATGAGGAGGATAACGAGGAACCCGGGGACGACGAAGACGAAGACGAAGACGAAGACGATGAGGAGGACAACAAAGAACTCGGGTACGACGATGTACACCATAGCGATGAAGACGACGACCACGACAACTCCGAATCGGATGGCGCCGAGTAGCTTGTTGCTCATTCCCCCGCCCGTCCCCCGTCGCCGTCCCGTCCTCCGCAGAAGCCACGACATGTGACTCTCGCTTATGAGATTCTTAACTCTGCAGAGTTCGAGTCGCGTACTCTTGGGCGCTCAGAGGCGGTCTTTCTGTCGACGGCGACGCTATATCCGATTCGCCGTTTATATCGGCTGGAGGTACGGAGGAGATTCTCTGGACAATCTCCGCGACTTTTCACCTCCCATCAGCTTCGGTCGCGGTACTCTGCTCCACGTCATGAGGTGGAATTCCTCCGCGGATGCGCGTGAGCACGCGACATATCTGTTCCAAAATAGCCAGGCGGGAACATAATTGTGCCAGTATAAAGCGTCACCAACCGTGCCTCCGTCACCGTCCACCTCTTCCTTGCCCACATACCTATCCCGCTATGGTCGCATTCACTATCTTCGCCGGAGGTTACGACGTCTTCATCGCGGCGTACTTGTTTAATACCGCCGACTCGTCGCTCACGCTTACGGGCCAATACCCTTCGGGCGCGAACCCTTCGTGGATTACCGGTCATCCTACCAACAAAAGCATACTCTAGTGCGTTTCTCTCCGACGACACGGTATCTGTCCGCTAACCGATGTCGTCGCAGCGCGACCAACGAGAATATCGGCGGCGCGCTTCAGTCATTCAGTATTTCGGGGAGCGTTCTATCCAGTCCTATTGAGACGGTGGCCTCCGAGGGCGATGACCCCGCGTTCGCCGTCGCGCTTTCCACGGGCGAGGTCGCGATACTGAATTATTCGAGCGGGAACGGGCGTATCATCCCCACCACGACCTCACCCGAGCACTTCAATAACAACTCCGCACCCGTTATAACGTTCCCCCCCATCTCCGCTTCGGGCGGTATATCGCATCCTCATATGGCGGTGCAGCACGGGACGGAGGTCTTCGTCGCTGATCTGGTGAGCTTTGGGCGCGCGTTATCCCGAGCGCCAATCCTCATTATGTGCGGCAGGGTGGTGACATGATATGGCGGCTCACCCGCAGCGGGGGACCGGGTGTATACAGCATCACGGGCCAGATCCCTCAGCCTCTAGGCAGCGGTCCCAGGCACATGCGGATTAGCAGTGCGTCCACATCGTCCTCCCTCGCCCCAGTACTTATCGATTACTTCTTAGACGAGCGTTTATACGTCTTGCACGAGCTAGCCAGTACCCTCACCGTGCAGGCTATCCCCGCCGCCCCCAACGGCACCTCGAGCATCATCTCCACCGCCTCCATCATCCCCACCAACCCACCCCCTCCCGCCGGCGCACTCTGGGCCGCAGCCGAGATCCTCATCCCTCCCCCGTCGGCGCGCTTCCCCAAGCAGTACATCTATGTCTCGAACCGCAACACCGGCGTACAAGCCCCCTCCGGCGATTCCATCGCCATCTTCGAAAACGTCGACCAGGGGACGCGGAATGAGCGGCTGCAACTCGTGGCGCAGGTGTCCACCGGCTTGGACCAGATTCGCGGGATGCAGTTCGGGGGGGAGGCGGATGAGTACCTCATCGCGGGAGGATTTGCTGGGACTGCTGGCGTTGTGATCTATAGAAGGGTCGACGGAGGCAGGGGGCTGCAGGAGGTTGTAAGGAACGCGGAGATTCCGACGAGGACGAGCTTTGTTTGGAGGCAAGCGAGCTGATTTTTTTTCTGCCCTTCTCCACTTCGAAATGGCTGTCGAAATAAATTCATTATTTGTACTTGTTTCTAAACATCATTTCCCCTAATTTCCTGCGCTCAAACTCAACATGGATCGGAAGCTTCTTTCCAAAGCAGATGCACCAAAGGTCAAGGTTGAGCACCAGCCTCGCTCGGCCGCTAAAACCGAGAGCTTCAAGTTGGAGGAATCCCCTTGGAATGCAGAGACCGCGATGTTGCGGGATATGCTTTCACGCAAAACAGAAGAGGCTCTGCAGCAGGAAATAAAATTCAAAATTGAAATCGTGAAACTCGAGAGTGAAAACAGGCGTCTCAAGATGGAGCTGGCGCAGGCCCCGGGAAGCTCCACCAAACGATTGCCCAGAAAAAAATCTCAGGTGAAAAACGATGTCAGTGTTCCAGTCGCGCGCTGTTGCTCATCTTCGCGTAAGAAATCTCAGACAGTATCGGCCAAAATGGAGTATGTGCCACAGGAAGCCATATTGGTGAGTTTCTTGACCCTCTTTATTGTGCGCCTTCGCTAAGTCGAGGTTCCTGAGGTCTTGGACTCTGAGGATGAACAGGAGCTGGAGACGCCTGCTTCCACCTTGACCCCAGTACTGGTGAGTTTCCTGGCTCGGTTTACGACTTCGCGAAGTTGAGGGCTCTCGAGGTCTTGGAATTCGAAGCTGAGCAAGAACCGGAGACACGCGCATCTGGGTCGTCCCCAATGTCAACACCGACCCCGGCACCAACGCGGTCCCTGACGGATGTCACGGCCCAGTCGACATCGTCGGATGCACCAGAAAATGCAAGTGTTGATCGCCAAGGCCCGCCTCGCACCACCGCCCCAGTGTCGCGAGATGCGTGGGCTCCCGCGGGCAAAGCTTCCACTCCACAATCGGACGGCACTGTTGCGGCGAAGGACGAAGCGATAGACGTCGTGATCAAAGCTGAGGGCCAGGTCGACCGCTTTGTACGTCTGTCGCTCACAAAATCCGAGGACAATGATTTCAATATCTTCAACGTCGACGGGTTCGACTTGGGGCCCCCGATTGAAGTTGACGACAAGTTCAAAAGATCGTTCACCCGAAAGGTGATTGGTGATGTACGATTTTCGGTTTTCGCGATGATACCAGTTCCAACCTTTTTTGAAAGGCGCACGGTGGTGGCCACATCGAATCCTTCCACCACTGGAAACCGAAACTGGGAGAAGCGTCCAAAACTCCATTGTGAGTTCATTTCTCATTCGCCGAGGTAAATCGACATGATGAGACATCGTCGAATAGCTTAACCTTCAAACGATCGTGGAACAATGCCCTCCCCACAAGTGCTGGTCTCCACGGAATAGGCTTTTGCGACCTGAATGATTCGCCTGTGAAACCTCACCCTCTTAATCTTTTCGTCGGGGAAGGACGGTTTGTCATAATCATTACTTGCTCGAATCCTTCCTGACCATTTTGAAGGAACGATTGGCGATTGGTGGGGACTTACAACTATTCGCGCTACGGAGAAATCGCTCCCCATCACATTTCCCTTCTTCCCGGGCCGCTTCCGGAGGAATGGATAGAAGGGATGCTCAGCACCCGAGGGGGCAAATCCTGGATCAAGAACACCAACGCAGACCTAGAGGCTGCTCGTCAAGTAGAATCTACGCACGACGGTGTTTTAAAAGCCTTCCAGGATGGCCGGCTCCGAATTCCGTTCACCATTCTCCAATGTGTTGGGTATCCCGAGGACTGGTTCGAAGAACTGTTATATTATGAGAAGCACCCGAAACCCCCGCAGTCGAAGTCAAAACGAAAGCGACGAGGGCCCACCACAGCGGACTCGCCAAGAATGCTCCGTAACGGGAAGGGTAAAATGAGGGAGGAGCCAGTCTCTGACTCCAGCGACGCGTCGGAGGCATCTGACGAGTTGGACGCATTTGCCGATGACCAGACCTGCAATGATGACTCGGAGTACGAGGGACCCCGAGCAATTGCACCGCTACCAACGCGGACTTCGCCCCGCAAATCGAAAGCGCGTCAAAGCCCCGAATTGTAGTGTACGGAGGCGTCTCTTGACATCACGGCGGATTAAATTACTACGATGCTACAGGTTTCTGATATTCTACTTATTGGATGGAATATGGTGGTATACATATTATATTGTGCGAATTGCTGGCTTCGCCAGACTAGGGTCACAAAAGATAGCTAGTTCCATATTCGTCGAATGTACCCACGGTTCATTTTGGCTCGAATCGACTTAGGTAGTGTTTAGCATCCTCTTGCGCCTGTACAATGACATCGCGATACTCCGCACTACGCGGCTCGATTTTGCACTTGAACGGTCTGGGCATCACAACAAAGTTCTGCGCAAGGTGGCCATGGTAAGCACGATCCGGGGACAAACAGAGAAACGTACATGGGCATAGGTATCAAGGTCTCGCGAAAGTGGTTTGTCTGTGGCCGGGTCGCGGGCGTCAGCAAATTTCAGAGCCCAAATCAGGCGCATGGCCGTGATTTGCTAAATATTCAAGTGGTTAAACTGGGCGAAGGGATCATCGAATGTGACACCCACCATGGTTGATCGCCCAATCCATTGCCCTATGCAAATGCGCTATGCGGATGTGAGTGTTCGTGCAATAAAAGACGCCGAAAAACCCACCCGTCCTCCGCCGAAGAGAAAGTTGTCCCGGAAGTCAGCGTCCATGCCAGGTCGAGTACCGTACTCCGAAGTCAAGAACCGGTCCGGGTTGAAAACTTCAGGATTCTCGAAAATCTCTGGATCATGGAATATTGCGTCTACGAGGGAAAGAGGAAAGGATGAGCGTAGGCCACGGAGACGCCGAATATCATACATGTATTCAGCATGAGCTTGCTACCCTTTGGCAAAAAGTGGTCCTTGTACTACGCTCAAGAGCATTAGAATCGATACTGGCTTGAACAGAGTGAAACTCACAACTATGCTGTCCGACAGCATATGTGGAATACCTAAGGGGAACTGCGGTCTGAAGCGGAGTACTTCCCGGATGAGCGCATTAAGGTATGGCAATTTGGCGCCATCTTCAGCTACGGGAAGGCGGGTGGGGCCAATGATTGCATCAATTTCCTTGCGCGCGCGTTCCTGGCACTCGGGATACAGGGATAATACGAGCACGAGGGAGAGCAGGAAGGCAGCACTGGTGTCAGATCCTGCATCAAGTAGTCCGATGCCAGTGTATCTTTAAATAATATGATGAGTCGCGTGCGTGGGAGGAAACGAAACTATTTACGAATAGAAATGCTCCTCTCCAGGGGGTGGGCCTTGGTGCATGAGCTCCCCGATTGCGCAGTCAAAGCTTTCCTCGTCGCCCGCGGCCTGCCGGCGGCGCAGCGATTCCCAGAGGCTTGTCTGAATCTCGGCACGCACAGACTTGACCTTCTGGCAGGCAGCGCGCCATGGTGCAAACGGTGGGGGAAGATATTTGAACACTGGAAACAGTTCAAATGGCGGGTAGCGCCCAGGTGCGAGGGCATGGATCATTCCATCTAGAGACTGTATCTTATGAGCAAAGGATGTGTAAGCTCGAAGGGACTCACGCTATAGAACGCCAGTACGTCGGGGGCGTGAAAATTGGGTGCACGTTGGCCGTACGTTATGATCTAAACTTGGGCATGAGAACTGCTACGTTCAGAGGATCTCCATGAGCTTAATACCTTGGCAAGAGAATGTGAAAACCGGCGAATAGAATCTGAGAAATCCTAGAGGTACATCAATACACTTCGCGGAGTATTTTCACCAAGGTCGATTCCATACCTCGGGGTGGGTTATAAGATCGTGAAGAAGGAGTGTGCTTTCAGCGGCCTGAGCAGGCCGATATCGGAGTGAATTTTGTGGTGAAAAGAAACGCGCCAGGGTGCGTCGAAGGGTGTGGAGACGCGGACCTATCCTGAAGGCTGAGAAAATAACGTTTCAAAAAAAATAAAAGTGGGACGCACCATTCGCGAACAAGATGCTGGACTGCTCACCCGAGCCACAAAGCTCAGCAATATAGTTATTTGGGCGGGAACTTCCGACCCAGCCATGCTTGTCAACAACTTCCTTGATCGCGGCGGGGCTAGAGAGCACAACCATCGTCCCGGAGCCGATCTTGATCTAAATTCAGATTCCTTAACCTGGTTATTACGACTCCGAAGGGGCACATAAATACCGAGAACACATCGCCGTAATATCGCGCCCACTCAGTGATTCTGCATCCGAATGTAAGAAAACGGGAGAAAGAAAAGGCGAATCCACTCACTTCAGGTGCAAGTCCTTTCCGCCCAGTAGATGGGCATTGCCAAGCACAGGGGTGGTCGGGGGCCCTGCAAATGCAAAGTGAGTGCTACATCCAATTGCCACCGTGAATGCGCCCACCAGGAGGCAAACCCGGTTCACGGCGCCCGAGGCGCAGTACATAGACACCGGCCCACACCGTGAAGGCGACCAGCGGCAGGATCTCAGAGGTTTGCATGGGAGGATGATGTTCGAAAATGTGGGCTCTGGCCTTTTGTATCTGCCAGCGGCCGTAGTGGTTTTGTGGAAGTGGGTTAGTGGCAGTGTTCAGACTTCGACGTTAACATGTTGCTCTCGGATTGGCTTGATATGTTGCGAAGCCGCGTCGGTGCGCGAAAATCGCTTTTTTGTAGGTGCGCGAAAATCGGAGTACGGCAACAGAGAAAGTTGATGCGTGAGCCGCCGGTGATAATTATAAGGTTGCCACTGGTGGAGACGAACCTGAAAGCCGACGAAGTAGAGGAGTCCAACCTCCTTTGGATTATTCAAAGAAAATACTCCCGGATGCAGCACAAGACCGAAGGTTCCGGTCCGAAGCTTAGATTTCAGAACCACCCCAAGCACACGATGGCTCGGAGACCCACTCTAAAACCCGCTCAGACGGTAAGTGACGCCTGTATCATCCGCGGGTCAGCAGCACAATTAACGTGATACATCATTCAAGTCGGTTCAGAGTTCGAACAGAATCCGTTCAAACCGAATGGTGGTTTGGGTGAAGAAGGTCACGGTGCCGATTCCGCGCTGATACCATCAAGCCGTCCGCCGAACCTACATCGGACCGAACTTCCATGAAAAGAAAGCAACTTTCTGAAACAAGTCGCCCTGAGCTAAACACCGCTGAACGGCGAAATGTAGCGCTCGGGCTTCAACTCATGAACTACATCTGACACTCATTTTTAATGCTTTGCAGGGTAACCAACTCGAAGTTAACGTGACGCGACTGTCAAGCGGCGCGGAGGACACATCGCTTTCAGGTCAGCAAGAGTTATGGCACTGCATCATTTCTAAGGTTCAATCTACTTTTTCCCACGGCTTACCTGGGAAACCACTTCGGCGAGATTTCCTACATAACGATTTCTCTTGCAACTTTCGGTTCAATTTAGACCTCACCGGAATATATTTTGCCGTTTTACCGAACATCTGTGTACTATACACCCGAAAATAATCAAACGGGGCTGTATCATCGGACGCTTGATACTTGGAAAGATCCAGGTTTTCAACTTACATCAGTTCAACTCGGTCTACCTACACGAGGTGGTCTAAGGTTTCAAATTAGCGGGAGGATGAACAATCCAAATCCAACGGTCAACATAAACGGCAATCAATGCACTTCGGCACTTCACGGTGACTTGGGAAACAGTACCTCCATTCGTGAAGCCTACTTTGGGAGGCGCGCTACTTTCGGCCGTTCAGACCGCTTCCCGTATTGCGCATTTCTCGCTCAACATCTTCCTCGATGTGTTGGCAGACCTCCGTGCTATGTTGCTGCGACAGTGAAATCTTGTTCTTACGAGTGGTTGGAGGTTCCTTTTTTCTATGGCTGCGTGGACTGAAAGAATACTTTACCTGTCGAGCGGAAAACACGGAGACCCACATCGCGTATTCAAGTGGTGGCTGGAATGGAAACGGAACATCAAAATATATATATTATACTAAAGACCGATCTCCGCCTCAAGATGATTTGGAACTCATATGGCCCATGTAAGTGCCCATGGTATTCAATATGACTATGGAATTTAGAAACGAAGCAGAATTGGGACTACTGGGGTCGAGAGCTCACCCAACTACTGCGCAACTGAACTGTTCAATCAAACCTGCTGTTAGTACCGATCGTCCCGGGCATTTGCAGGCGCGTCGAGGCGCATGCAAAATAAGTGCTTGCAAGAATTCAAAGGCAACGGAGGTGCGGGACAATTGAGAGCGGTCAGATGACTTTCAAACCGGCCTGTTTGTCATCAATCTCGGCAAATCTGCCGATCCTTCTCGACGATTAAACAGTGAGCTGTAGATGCCTCTGGTGGAGCGCTGAGCAAAACTGTGGGAGTTCTCTAAGAACTTAGCTTCATGCAATGCCATAACAGCCATAAATTGAACTTGCCGAGTCCTGCCGAGTCCTGCATCCGCAAGGCCGACGATCCATCAGCCGAACGATGCGGCACAGCAATATGCTGCCATTATCCGAGCGGAAAACGGCAACCGCGACTTTCCCGTCCGCGCCTTGAAAAAAATCGCATTCAGAAGGTGTCCCGCGCTCCGCTCCTTCAGAATTTTCTCTCACCCTTGGACGCAAGTGCCGGTGACGATCAGCGCCCCAGATTCTGCTCGTACTTGGGTGGCTTCCAAACACCAGATTTTGTGAGGCCTGTTTCGATAGGTCGGCTCAACCCATAGTACTAATATGCGTCTCACATCGACGCCTATCGGCACCAACCTGGGTCCCATGTCAGGGAGACTGACCTTATATCTGCAAAGCTCATCCATCATGCCGGTCGACACGCATTTCCATGGACATCGGGCTCGAAGTCAGACATATAATTATCTGCCTTGACCGCCCGCTCTCCCAATTCCAGACCACATGTTCTTTCGCTTCTACAACGAGCCTGGGCGTCAGCTCCCCCTTCCAAAGCAAACAAAATTGCGGTCGGAGTTGATGGAGATCGCTCAAACTGGCCTTCATCCAATCCCCGATTATCAATGCCTCAGCTCCCGTGCGGACGCACTCGACGACAAACTCATCGTAGTCGGGTACGCTGGCACCGAAGACAACGGCGATATAACGCAGAATCGGCCGGTGGCATTCACATCCGCCATATACCTCAACATCCCGGGGGTAGATCACCCCGTATTGCACACAGGCCTGACCGTCGCCGTCCCGAGCCTGCAGCGCACTGGGATAGTCATGCAGCTGTGCGCGCACCTCTTCTTACATGTCGCGCCCATGCACGCTGGCGGCATGTGGGTCACCACCCTCGCGGCGGTGTTGAGCAGCCTGGTCCAGTCGGAGAAGGTGCTTTACAAAACGCACCCTTCTCCTCAGAACCGACCTCCTCTGCACGCACATCTAGCTATCGCCCATGCGATCAACAAGCAATACCGGCCATCGCTCTTGATTTCACCAGACGCAACTTGGGATGAGGAACATTTTGTGTTTCGCGGCTCGATGGACTGGCCTGCGGCTGAGTGTTTCAAAAAGGATATCGACGACGTGCACTTTTGGCACAGGGATGGCGGAACAAATGCATATTTTCACAAGCTAATGAGGCCAGGGAAGGGGGATGAAGTGCTGCTCGTTGGCTTCATTGACGCGGAGAGCGTTTGGAAGGCGATAGAGCAGCTACAGCGACGCAAGTCTCGACTGTAGGTTTGATAGGATGTCCACCGAAGGATGTGTATTCATATTCCCTAGACAAATTGTGGTGCGCAGAAGCAACCGATTGCGGAGGAATCAGTGAACAGATGAGCCGCCGTCCCCAAGTGCGCGAAACCTACAGTCGACAGCTGAACCCGTCTAAGATGATGCTAAGGAGGTGCGGTAAGAAAGGAAGGCGGATAAAATGCCTTCAACGAATCTCTGCTTGCCGACGAACATGGATGTCCGACGGTGAGGACCAGTGACAGACGACCCCGGTCGAAGTCGCCTCCGACGAGGCACGCACCTGGGGGACCGAGCCGTGGCTGCACCAGACACCACGGAAAGGGAGAATCCGGGCACTCTAGAGGAAACACGTGGAGAAGCATATCGCGACGGCGGGGAGGCAATCCCATGCGATGAGAAAGAGCTTGCGAACGCCCACAATTCGCACACAACAGGAGGTGGGAAGGGTAACTTGGCGCGACCACTGGCAGCCTCAAGTTCAGCTTTAGCAGTTGGCCGGCACCTTGCCTGCGCCCCCAGTATCAGAACAACATAGTAGAGGCGAGCTGGCGGGAGGGCGGACGCCGGGATTCGAGTGCCGTGTCAGGAGGATAGCGAAGTGAGGGCCGAAAGGGGAGGTTCAAGTTGGTGATGTGACGGACGCGTGACGCGCCACGGGCACGAACAAATGAAACAAATGCAAATACATCAGACGCGTCCTCAAAGCAGAAACAAATTTAGAGATCAAAAAAAATGTTCCAGATTCAAAGCCTAACCCAATAGAAAGTATTTAAAAGAATCCCAAGTCCGTATAGGAATTGTCCCATTGTAATCAGCGTGCACGCATGTTTACGCAGTAGGCGTTTTCTTGCAATATCCGTCGCTTTGGATGATGAAGTCGACACTGCCGTCGGGCTGCGTCTGTCCACCACAGTTATCCGCAGATGACGCGTCGAGGCATTTTTCGAAGAGCGCGCAAGTGAGCTGGGTGCTCCCATCCTATCGACACATAAGCAGTTTGGCATGTTATACAAACGTTTGACAGACCTTTCCGTTGACGTCGTGGTAGGCTATTGAAATTTGAGTCATCGGTTTCGGTCGAGATAATGATTGATACGTACTGTTGAAGAAGGTGCATCCAGCGACCGAGTCGCACATGGACTGACAATCTGCAAAAGAATGAGACACCTCCAAAAATGATAACAATAACCATTACCCGCAATGGTATCAACGAGACCATAAGTTTGATAACTGTCGTCCTGAGCCGCGCAAGTGAGATTGTAGAAAGTCTGGGTGTACTCCGGCGGCGGGGGAGTCTTGTGCGGGGGCTTCGGGCACTGGAGGCAGAAAGGGAAAAGCTCCAAGAGCTCGCAGATGATCTGATGATGATGTTTTAATGGCACTTTTCGCAGTGGTTGAACTGGAGCAAACCTTGTCCAAAAGGCAGATGAGTCCCGAAGGTGCAGAATTGCCGTAGTACCAGCCGGGATGGTGGTTAACCTCCCACGGGGGAATGGGCGCCCCGTAGTGGTTGCTTGCAGTGAGAGTTAGCGCAGAGGTGATGGAGTCCGCGGAGAAGTTGGCGGCCGAGACGCCAGTAGCAACGACGGCGAGAGCGGAGAACACAGCGCTGAATCGCATTTTTGTGTGGTGTAGAGAGCGTGTGTGTGAGTCGCTGTGGAAGGGACGCACAATTTTCAACGGCTCCCAGCGCTCCTTTTATATGATTGTTGAGCGTCAGCCTTCCGATCATCAGGAATTTTTCTAGGCTGACATATGTCCGGCACCGCGGGTGAAACAAGGTGTTCAGGACCACCGGTGGATGAAAAAGTCCAACGACGTTGATTAACCGCCGCATTTACGGCAAAAAAGCAAATTTGGCCCAGGTCGCATACCTTTGGCCGTGATGAGCCGTTCGGCGTACCGTCTTCCAATCGTCTTGCAGACTTCATCGGAGTAAACTATCAAGGGGCCCAGGTACAGTGTGGAAGCCATACTTCACCGTGATTGACATCCGGCGGCAGCGCGGTGATATCCAAGAGAAAAGAAGATGAAAACTTCAGTAAAAAAAGTAAGCACCGCGACCCTCCGAATAAAGCTACAGAGCAAAGGGTGCTTGGAGTGCTCTCGATTCTGCGCCGTGGCACTATCTCAACACAGAATAAGAGAGAAAAGACCGAATTATAGCACGGGAATCATACGCATCGAACAGCAGCATTCAACATGACGTTGACTTTGATATCACCTTGCAAAAAATAAACGAGACACCACGTCACGATCCAAGCGCACCTGTGGTAGCTCTTCGGCCTCAAAGAGCCGAGGGTGTCCATCAACATGCAGGCGGTCGAGGTGTAGACTTTAGGCGTCAACTTTAGGCGTCAACGTTCAAATGAGACGTACGGATCAAGATTATTATTGGTTAGAACGTCTCGTAGCTGCCAGCAATCCCAATCTTTTTCTCTTGGACCTTTATGTGATTGCGGTGTTGGAGAGAGAATATTTCCGTGTTAAGGATGACGCCGCTGCTGATTTTTAAAATGCACCAAGTTTCCGGGAGCACTTGGCGACGTGAGGATGGCAATAATGTTTGCGTCCTGGATAGAAGAGACTTCAATTTTTGACTTGGAGAGGGTGAATGGCCGGTCCCTGGCCATTCCGTAGGAAGCACACCCACCATATCCCCTCGAGAATGCACTGAACATGCGTCGAGGACTCTTGGGCGTCACTTGATTTTCCTCACAACAAAGGAATGGTTCATGAACGTTCACTAACAAGAAAAGGGATGCATCTGCGATTCAGTGGGTGTAGATGGGATCCCGGAAAGTAAGGAAACGAGCTACAAGCGCCGTCCGAATCAGAAAAGAAAGGGAAGAATCAGAAAAGAAAGGGAAAGGAAAATTGAGTACAGTTATTCCTGACAGGAAAAACCCGTATAATTATGCCTACGAGCTGTTATGAAAGTCTTGAGATGCAGGAATTTGGTTAAACACTTGCGCTTTGCCAGTGAATGTAAGTTCAACCACGCAGTGAAAATTTAAATCAGACAGGGTGAATTATGAGAGGCACAAGGGCCCATCCGATGGGCCCTTGTCATCCACACAGAAGGATGTCTCGGCTGCGAAGAATGGAAGTACACCATTGAAATGCAGCACCGACCGGCAGTACTAGTGGCCAGAGAAGCATTAGCCGCGGCGAAGGGAAGGGGTTTATTACCGAAATGATACCCTAATTCCCCCGCAAACATATTTAGCGACCAATACGAGAGAACGTTGGGTAGGAGGTTTGATTCAGATATGCGTGAGGTCCTGTAACACAAGAACACAATCACGATTTCGACCAGTACGCACGACATAAACAAAGAGTATGGAAGGAAGGATGGAAGGTACACAATCAAATTCAAAGGAGTTGCCATGCACAAAAACTACGGGTAAGACAGAATGGTCCAAGGGAAAGGAAGAGTCCTCAGTGGGCCACCGTTGCTCTGGGCTTGTAAATCGCGTAGCTGTCTGCGATAGAGTTCTTTGGGCCTGGGAGGGGCAGCAGCTGCTGGCCACCGCAGTTGGTCGCGTTCACGCGAGCGAGCTTGATTGTGAAGAGCGAGCATGTTAGCAGGTTGCTCGGGTTTTTTTCTGGACGAGCGTTGACGTCGTAGAAATCTGCGAATTGGAAAGTTAAGATGAAAATTGGGCGGGAGATACCGGTGCGACGCACAGTTGGCATATATACAGCCGGCAATCGAATCGCACATGTCCGCGCAGCCTGAAAGGCTTATTAGTACCTACAACGATGAAGGGGAGGGAAAATCACGCACCTTGCGGGCACTGGACAAGACCATAGGTAATATAGATGCTAGGGGGCCACACCTGAGTAGCGCAGGTGAGATTGGTGTAATCGTACGCATATCCAGTGGGCGGAGGCGGGCTGACTGCACCATCACCTCCGCTGCCGCTGCCGCTGCCCCCGCCAGTGCCGCTTCCACCGCTGCCGCTGCCGTTGCCCCCGTTGCCATTGCCGCCGTTGCCATTGCCGCCGTTGCCATTGCCGCCGTTGCCATTGCCGCCGTTGCCGTTGCCGCCGTTGCCGCCGCTGCCCCCGCCAGTGCCGCTTCCACCGCTGCCGCTGCCGTTGCCGCCGTTGCCATTGCCGCCGTTGCCGCCCCCACCGCCGACGACCGGGGGAGGGCCGACAGGGCAGATGTTGCAGCCTAGGAGGAGGCGAAGCACGTCACAAAGGAGCTAAAATTTTGTCGTCAACCCAACAAAGAGGGAGAGATCGAAATTGACGAACCCCGCCGACAAGGCAGGCGAGGCCACTAGGCGCATGTTGAGGGTCGCCGTAGTACCATCCGGGCTGGCAGCCTGGCTTTCCACACTGAATGGGTGCGTTGAAGTTGTTGCTAAAACTGAGGCTCGAGGCGCTGCGCCAAACGGCGAGGTCAGCGGTAGGCGGGGTTGCGGCACAGACGCCGGACACAAAAATGCAGAAAGCAGGGAGCAGCGTGGTAAAGCGCATGTGTGTGTTGGTTGGGCGACAGGAGGCTGAGGGAGTCGTTGTTAATTCCTGGCATGGCGGCGAGTTTTTATACAGGCCAACCCGACGGGAAATTAGAATATTGGAATCGTATTGGAGCGGAATCCTCGGGATCCATCCGTCGCGTCGGCTGTGAATGTCGAATTTAGGCCAGGGCAAGCCAGAGAAGCAAAGGAAGATTGGCGCGACCGAGAAACGAATTCGAAGCACGCGGCTTCGAATATCGGGCGGAGAAGATCACCGAGGATTGAGGAGTCGGGCCGACCGCAATGGGCAGGCAAGTGGCATTGGATTTGAGCAAGGGGAGAGCAGTGGTGGGGGTCTTCAGGTTCTCGAGGAGACGGTAGGATTGCACGAGGCTGGATCAACAACGAATTACAGTCGTTACAGTCGATAGACAGCCGCTTGGCCTGTCATGTACTTTGTCCATTTTTGACCACAAGGCATCAAAGAGAATCTTGCAGAGGCTTCGGTGCGTTGGAGTAGGCTTCCCAACAGTAATCTGGGTACCGAACGCGTCGGCCGCGCTCCAGAGGCGCGTGTCGAACTTTGATTTCGTATCCATATGCACAGGCCTCCTATGGCGACTTTGGCCTGAGCCGTAAATGCACAGCGCACTGTTCGGGCTAGCGTCGCATTGAAATTGGCACTTTGGTTCGGCCATTAGCTTGCCTGTTGCCACACCCTTCTTGAGGAGTACGCCGAGTTTGACAGCCGAGCGCTCGCACCTGCGATCTTCGTATCTTCCGTGGCACAGGGCTGTGGCCATTCAGACCGCAAAGAATTTGACCCACAAAGTCCGCTTCATCGGTATGCGCACTCCCCGAATGGATCTCCTTTTCACCGAGGTATCCGAAGGAGCTCTGGCGGAGAGAAAGAGATAGCGTTCTCCTGCTGCCTGAACGGATCTGAATCAGGCGGGGTCTTGAATGGAGCGCGATTGAAGCGTAAATGTCGACCCCTAATGGATATCGACTGCTGAAAGAGGAGGGGCATGAGGACACGAAAGAGTAAGAGGGTCCAGGATGACGACACGTAATGGTGGCCTTGAACTGCGGCGACGTCGACGAGTGCCCGCTCCTGACAGTGACTTGTGTGACTTGCTGGGGACAAGCGGGAGTAGTAAGGTATTATCAGGCTGAGGTATACGCCATCCATCCTCGACGAACGTCACGTGTATTTTCCTTTTTTGGAACAGCCAACGAAACCATTTAATAATGAAACAACGGATCTACTTATGCAAAATTCCCTCGAGCAAATCCTTTGTATTCATGTAAAGTAGCTATGAAAAATTCCGTGGTGCACACCGACCCTTTTTGGCGGAGGAGATACAGATTTTGTCCACACCGTTCGTTCAGATCAAACTTGATGGGAGTTGATGGCATCGGACAAGGCCGAGACATGGCCAACTCAATTTCATATCTCCTCCTCCAATAACGACTAGAAGGGTCCAAATATTTTTCTACAGCTGCCTCACACAAATATCTAGGATTTGCTCGAGGGGATTGTTCATAACTATCTCTGCTGTTTCAAAATTAAATGTTTTTGTCGGTTCCTCCAAAAAAGGAAAGTACACGTGACGTTCGTCGAGGATGGATGGCGTATACCTTACGCTGTGGCATGCGTATGTGGGTTTCGAGAGTCGCATGCAGAAATCAGCCCGCGGAGTCCGCCGTTTGGAGTCGCGTGTTGAACACTGAGCCTTGAAGTGCAGTGTGGGAAATATGCTGGTAGATTTGGTTGTGAGGATAAGGTGAATGGATATCAGTGGGCTCCATATGCAGTGGCATGCACACTCCGAGGATGTTGGACTGTGGCGGAATTCCATGGGCGGGATCTGCGTGGACGTCGGAGACTCAAATTCACCACTAGATCAGCTTCCGCCTCCGCATTGAGTTGCATCGATCGAGTCCAGACCATAAGTGTGAGAAGGTGGTCGTGGAGCAAAGGCAAGAAGGCTCTCCATAACAGATAGGGGCGTAGTACATATACGTAGCGATGACTAAATACGGGTGACTACCTCCATCCTGACACTCCCCCTCATCGCAACGGATATCCGAGGCACAACCAGAGAATGGCATAAAAATGCGCGGGCTCCCCTGGAGCCAATGAGTCTCCCCCCAAGTGAAGGAAGGATTCCACTGTCACGAGCAGCAGCGCGGGCGGTAGTTGAATAAAGAAACTAGGGGTATTCGATCGGAAAATGATCGCAGTGTCGCCAATGTCGCGGTGTCAAGCAACGTCACATTCCGGGTCAACGCAAGGTCAACGAGGGTCGAAGGGTCGAATCCCCCAAAATCGACGAGGGACAAAAAAGGTCGAAGTCAATGTCGAGTCAAGTCGAAGTAGAGTCGTCAAAATAATCGAAGCCCGAAGGTGGTCGTCCAGCAGGGGGGTCGTCTCCCACTGGTCCTTCGCGGGATGAAAGTGGTCGTCCGGGAGGGGGTCGTCTCTCCCCGGTCTTTCGCAAACGAAGGTGGTCGTCCAGCAGGGGGGTCGTCTCCTACTGGTCCTTCGCAGTTTGAGAGTGGTCATCCCCTGGGTCGTCTCCCAGAGGTCTCTCAGTCGTCGTCGGTCGTTCGTCAAGTCGTCAACAAGAAATGCGGGGTGTCAAAGGTCGGTCAAAGGTCAAAGTCGACTCTATGCGATGAACAGCATGAGCGAAAACAGGCAGCAAGAGCGAAGCTAGGGAAAGTCGAGGCCCATAACCTGTGAGAAGGTGGTCGTGGAGCAAAGGCAAGAAGGCTCTCCATAACAGATAGGGGCGTAGTACATATACGTAGCGATGACTAAATACGGGTGACTACCTCCATCCTGACAATAAGAACATTCCTCGCCCAATGGCTTGAACATCTTCGAGAGTTGTTGTCTGGTCAAAGAACGTTTTCGCGATCGGATCAACATTTGATGGTTGATTTGGAATCAGCCGAACCGGCATGTTCAACTTGATGTTTGCTCAGGACAGTTCGAGCCTCCCAGTGACTTGTGACTTCGTTTGAAAGTAGAGGTGGAAGCAAATGAATAAAGAGTGCACGGTGCACATCGAATAAAGAGCAGAATGGTTGAATTAGGAGTGCCCCGGCCCGCCAGCTCGCGGCAGCTCTACCGCGTGGTTGAGTGTGCGCAATTGCCCAACAGACGTCCAACGGCGAAAGCTTGGAATATGAACACCTCAACGAGGCTGTCTAGACATTTTTACGCCGATTTGCTTCGCGCTCCTCATGCAATGTAGCCAACTCGTTGATACTGATTACCTGAAATGGCCACGTGAACCAATTCCCCCCACTGCGCATGCTCTGAAGATACATATCCTCCAATAGCTCGTCCGAGTATTGCGGCCATCTCAAGAAAAGATGAGAAAAATCGTTCTAAAACCAAACTCGGAGGACTCACGTCCAGAATGTGGAATAGCTGGTGCAGGCCTCATTCAACGAAAGATTGAGATCTGGATGACGTTTAAAAAGCCACATAGCCTCTCGCTCCGCATGCTTTAACGCCTCATCGGCGTTTCGGGGGAGATTCATTTTATCGCCAAGGAAATACGACGAAATCCAATGTGCGGTCACTTCGAACGAATATCCGTCGTTGGTGGCGAGCTGTGAGAAATGAGCGTCAAAGATTGACCCCAAAAAAGCTTGCTCGCTCACCACTGCACCGTTAATCGCGAAGTCTCTCTGAGATATTTTTCGCGGGCACGATAGCCTTGTAAATCGACGAAGACCACTTCGTGTTCTCCGGCTGCAGGGGCGGGGGATCCCTTAAGCTCTTATAATTCACCTATTCGTCGAAATCGCCGCGCTGAACCAACTGGTGCCGATACAGACCGATATCGGCCGCAGTTTTCTCTGAAACACCGGTAAGTGACAATACGACAAGAAAACGAACCGAACCATCAAAGATATCGGTCCACGACGAAGCATATCCGGTGGCCAGAATAAGAAGGTCAGCCTTCACAGACGGGCCATTATTCAGGAGGATAGAATGCCCATCACCCGCATATCCCGTCATGCGCGCCGGGGCGATAACATTGATCTTTCCCTCGTTCACTAGCGCGTGAAATCCGTTCGGTCTGGGAACCCCCTCGTCATTGGTCTGGACATTCCAGAACAACGAAAATGTCAAACGAAGAGGCGAATCTTCCCGTATGCCCATCGCTTTGAACTGGGAGGATTTCAATTGGGTTGGTGTGGCCGGTGGAAGCAACCTACAGAATCCGCCATGATCGAGTTCCAAGTTTCGCGCACGAATTTGCTTCCAAGCCACGTTGTGTGTAAAAAGTAAAAACCGTCTGGAATGATTCATGAGTCAACACGGAGCATTTAAAATTCATAAACTACTTACTCTAGTCTCGTTCGTAGAGAGATATAGGGCGAAAGTATCGAGAGCAACCTAATCACAACGTTAGCGTGCGATGAAGGTGCGAGGTCAATTCTGGATTGAACGCACCTGCTTTTACGCATAAAATCGGGGAGCGGGCGAGCCCCGGCAATGGATGGCCCTGTCCTCTCGTATACGACAGTCACCTCTCTCCCCTGATTCGCCAAATAAGCAGAGATGCTAGCGCCTGGTTAAAGACGAAAACAAGAGGAAGTAAGTGCTGATATACTCTTGGGCTGACTTCCCGCCGCCAATAATCACGATTGAACGCGATATTTCGGAAGAACTCGGCGGAATGATGTTGAGAATATCCTCGAGACGATTCCCAAAGTCAGCGGAATGAATGATGGGTTGGCTGAAATTCGCTTTCTGAGCGACCGTCGAGGAAAGATAGTCGGGAATCCTAGCTTTGCTGGTTCCCTTTGCGCTATTCACGTAGAGCTGGGACGGACGGAAGGAAAAACCTACCCCGGTACAAAGAACGACCCTGTAAAAGCGGAGGATGTCCAGTCGGCCAGTCTTGCAATTTTTCACGGAGATGTTGCAGGAAGGTTCGCCACTAGTATCGCCGCGCGATATCTTCAGGATCTTGGTCTCGAACATGATCTTGCCAGGCAAAAGCGTGTCTGTCGGCGAGCTCTTGCATGTATTTTTGCATATCTTGTCCCGTCAGGCGACCGCCTGTTGACCCCTCGGGTGCGCTCACTGTCTCGCGGGCGGAGAACCTGAACTCGCCGTGAACATTGTTAAGCTGCAGGCCTGGATATATCCGCTCTTTGGCCCATTGTCCACCGGGACTGCGATCCCTAGTAATTACTTGAACGTCGAAGCCATCGGCCCCCGTGAGTAGGGTGCGGGCGGTAATGAGCCCTGCGGCCCGGCACCAAGGATAGCGACAGACACAGTGAGAGGAATTGGGCAGGATCTTTGCAGTGAAAAAATAAATCCGAACTATCAAAGGCCAACCTGTACGTCGCTTATTTTTGACGCGCACTAAGGCGCATTTCAAAATCTTTCGGGTTTCATCATTCGACTGCCGTCAGGTTGAGGATGTGGTCGAATAACCACCATGACAACATTGCAATGGAACACCTCGGTTGATGTTCGTTTTTTCCGTCCTACAAACGTGCATGATGTTCCCGGGCCCACTTTCCATTCCACGGAGCAAGTATGATATGAGCAATATTCGAAGAATAGATCAATTTTTAAAAGCTAATTGCGAGGATGAACTCACTTTGACCAGATTCTCCACAACCGTGAGCATGGTCTCCAAATCGCCGAGTACCCGGCGAAAGAAGCGATGTGTCCGATTTCTGAAATGAAGGTTAGGTTAATGGAACGATACGTACATGGTTTAGTTTCGTCCTTCAACTTCAAGCTGGGGGCTGTTGGGATGAGATATAAACGGACAGACAGATCCCGGTCATTTCAGTCTTTAGGCTTAGAAAAGAACGGAGGACGAAATACTAGTCAGGCACGGGAAAATAAATTCGGCACGGCCAGGAGTAATTCATCGGATGCGAAATAAAGGAGACTCAACTGGGTCGCATTATATTATTTCTCGACGACGAGGGAGATGCGCATGCTGTCGAAGGGGGAACGAAATCTCCAGTTACCTGACTCTGAGGATGGTCTGGTTCGGATGAGAAGGAAACATGAGATGCGAAGATGCGAAGTGCGGTCGGGGAACTTGAAGTGGTTCGAGTTCCTTAGCGAGCTGAAGCGCTGAAGTCTCGAGCCGAGGTTCAATTCGCCCGGAAGAGTCCAAACAGATTAATATTCCGTGCAAAATGGTAGACTTGTTCTTCATCTCGGATTCCGGATTCTGGGTCTTCAATGATCCCGGGCCTTTCAAGTCCATGCGAGCAGTTCCGGCGGTACAACGCTTATCAGCGACGAACGGGAGTCCAACGACATGCTTGGGGAGGTCGCCAAGTCTGTACAGTGCCTACTGGGCAAAAACGTGGGCGTCAGATAGAGACCAGCGGCGGAGCCTCGAGTCAAAACACAACTCCCGTCTACCCCAGTCTGCATACATGAATTTCTTTCCGTCGGACGCCGAAAGACTCCGAAGCCGAGTGGACTCGGATTGGCGCTCCCGGTCGGTCATGGCCGCCTCGTCAGCAGTAATACAGATTTGAACTTTGGAGGCCGGGGGTACACGGGAACCGTCGAATTGCAAAGCTATTGAGTTTGAGAACTTGACGAGAACCACAAGATGCGAACAGAAGAGTATGAGCGACCAACAGCAAGATCGCCGCGAGTCGACATCCAAGTCGAGGGAGCCTCCAAACTTAAGGCGGCGAGATGTGAACATTGGCAGTGTAAGATGAACAAGCGGGCAGTGAATCTTGATTGGGATGGGCAGAGTCCCCGATTGCCATGCTGCCGCCGTGGATGAGATATTGCCGTTGAAGGCCGTTGAATTCAGAAATTAGACGCTTTCCGGATATTCTGGATGCTGGGCGTACGCACGCAAGCCGAGTTCGGGTGAATGAAACGGCCGCGCAAACCGACACCGAAGCTCTATGGAGGTTAAGTTGAAGGCGGTTCAGTGCTGTGACGACTGCGCAACGGCGACGGGGTCACATCATTCGCGTGGGAAACGACAGCAGACGGACGTCAGCCTTGCTCTCCACGACCCCCTCCGTCCTCTAAATCGTTTGAAACGGTGCGTGGACGCTGTTATGAGCAATATGTGGGTGGTGTACTGACTGACTGACCTTGCAGACCCGCACGCACCCATTATGTTCGTCTCTCCCTCTCTTCCCAAGAGGATGGAATTCGTCCTTTTGTGGAGGCGGATACATCGTCGCAGGATGCTCACGGAAGCCTAAACCCACAGGTCCGAACCATACGACCCCTATCTTCCCCGTAACGGCGCCGCCGGGGGCCCACCCGCTGGTGGGAGCGGCGGCCAGGGCAACGCAAAGACAGCCGCCATCCAGGCCCAAATCGACGACACCGTCGGCATTATGCGGGAGAATATCACAAAGGTCGCAGAGCGCGGGGAGCGCTTGGATTCGCTGCAAGACAAGACCGGTGCGTTTCTTTCCTTTCCTTCATTCATCGTGTATACTACATCATTTCTGCTGCTGGCTACAATTATGCCTCGTTGATTCCCTCCCTCCGCTGCGCCCTGCACCGCCCCTGCAAGAATATGCCCTAACTGACTGCGCCCACAGACAACCTCGCAGTATCCGCACAGGGCTTCCGTCGGGGCGCTAACCGGGTCCGCAAGGTGCGCTCTTTCCTACTTCTTTTCATTAGTTTTGTAGCCGACGCTAATGCCTCTTGTAGAATATGTGGTACGTCGGCGTTCCCTGTCCTCCTTTTGCCCCCACGCCCCCCTCCATTCCGTTCCCCTCGCGCCCGATGGGCCCATACGCTGGCGATCAGGACAGCCTTTGCCCGGAGCTATCTCCTACGTCGTCCTCATTCTCTTCCCTTCCCTTCCCCTGCCCGCCCCAGTACACGTCTTTGTCGTCGTCTTCGTCCGCGACATCCCTGCCCGCAGCACTACGTCACCATTCCCTCGCATCTATCCTTCCGCGCTCTTCCCTTCTACACCTCCACGCTCCCTCACCTCCTCCCCACCCCTACTCCCCTCCTCCTTCCTGTCCCTCAAACCCACGCTGACCACCCTCTCTCCCTTCCCTTTCTTCTAGGTGGAAAGACATGAAGGTACGCCCTCCCCTCCCTCCCCCCACCTCCCCTCGCCCTAAGCTGACGCCCATCCCTTCAGATGCGCCTCATCATCGGCGGCGCCCTCGCCGTCATCGTCATCATCATTGTCGTCTCCGTGGTCAAGGCGACCAAGAAATAGGCTCCCGCC
Source organism: Mycena metata (assembly GCA_029378385.1). Taxonomy (NCBI): domain Eukaryota; kingdom Fungi; phylum Basidiomycota; class Agaricomycetes; order Agaricales; family Mycenaceae; genus Mycena; species Mycena metata. The sequence continues at coordinate 67,429 of JARKIB010000020.1, forward strand.
TTGCGCCTTCCGCCTTCCGCCTTCTCGCCATACCACTACCCTACCCTTCCTGTCCATGCGCTGCGCCTACATACATACATATATGATCTCCGACGACCGCGCCACCCGTACCCGTATCTATCCCGCCTACGGCTAGCCATAGCTTAATCCGTCGTCCCCTTCTGCGACGGACCAAATCTCCTCCTACTCCTGTTTGCGTTCTGCGTACTTTATATATATCTTCCTTTTCTTTTTCTCGGCTGTATGTCCGCAATGACCAGGAAACGAAGACAATTGAGTACTTGGTGTTGGAAGAGGCTACGACGACGGGGGGGACTAATGTATGTATTGAGATAGCTACGATGTAGGATGTAGGACGTATACTGAGCGAGTGCTATGGGGTCGATGGATGCACCAGGGCCCAGGGGTTTTTACTGTTTCCTTTTCTGGCCGCGTTGTACATCGGGCGTCCGACAAGCCTGCAGCGGGGTGGGGAACCACGGGACGGCGGGTGGCAAAGGACGGGAACGGACATCCGACCAGCTCGATGGCAGGGACTCGGAGCGGGGGAAGATATGGCCGTGGTGGTAGGCGGGCGCCCGGGTGCGCGGGCATATAGTACATGCGGAGACGAGGACGGGGGGCGTAGGGCGTAGGGCGTAGGGCAGAGGTACTATACGATAGTGGTCTGTAGCAGGTGTCGGTCTACGTCCATGTCCTTCGCCGCATCTTGCGTCCGCGCGTGGTACACACGCGTCGGATGTACGCTTCGGCGTCCAGGACCTCAGGCTTGCGCACGGCAAAGGGAGTAAGTAACGCTACGTAGCGGCCAGCGCGGGAGCGAGGCCGTCCATGCGTAGTATGCATGCATTGGCAGCTTTACCGGGACGAGGCGAGGCGAGACGGGCAGCAACGCTCGCAGCTTGAATATCGAGGGCGGGCGGACGTGAGGACGAACCCACTCCGACCCCGAGACAGGCCCGGTGGACGTGGACGGGCATGGGATGTCAATGGACAGCGCGCGGTTTGGCTTGGAGGTTGTGAAGTACGGGTAAGTGCACGTAAGGAGGTTCGACGACGGGGTGTCTTGGGCTTTGTCATGGAGAAACGGGAATCTTGGACGCAGAGGGTCGGCGCTTAACTTGGAGGCCGATACAGCGGAAGGTGACAGAAGTGAGTCGCACAGGCTAGGATGGTCTAGATCTCCGTGCAAGAACAAGGCTGGGGCGGGGACTTTGAGCTTCCGGGCCGTAGATACAAACCGGAGGAAGTGGAACTGAGAGCCACCGAGCCTTCGAGGCCGCATTGACGCGGCGGCTGGGGAGGGACACGATGTAGAAAGCCGTCGCTTGCGTCTCTTGAGGCCGATACAACTGAAGCCTGAGCGAACGAAAGGTAGCTCCGCACTAGCACTGTCGTTCGCTGGAGGGGACTCGGAACATCGCCTAGAGCTCCCTTCAAGGCCGCCAGAGAATCCTTCGACGAGTCGAGTGGCAATTTTATCATTTGGTGGCGATGGATAGGAAGTCCGGAGAAAATACGAGCCTTCCTCGTTGACGTGAACATGTGGGAAGGGGCACGATGAGCGTTTTCAGGCAGAAGGGACGCAAATCCAACGTTACGAGGTACGTGTTTTTTGTTGTTGTAGAGTTGGAATCAGCAAGGACCAAGTCCTTTTACAAGGGCACCACGGATTCCTGTTATAAGGGCGCCACTCCTATTAGAGGGCGAGTGCGAGATCCTTGATATAGTCCAGCATAACGGTCCCAGTGCAGTTTTGAGGTCGAAGGAAAATGGCGAGCGTCGAGCGCAAAGCAATTGAGAGCGGCGGGACAAGAACCGGAACGACTCGGAGTTGTATCCGATCAGCCGACAATGATCATGATCTGAGGTGTTTGATTGATTTATTGATTGATTTATTCATTTGGTTCCTACATGTGGCCGAGACGGCTAAGGTAGCAGTACGTATGGGTGTAAGTAGAGTATCAGAAATTGGGGTTATGAGTGCGTGGTTTTTATGAGTGAGAGAGAGAGAGGAAATGAAAAGATACGTAAAATGGGAAAACTTGTCCTTTGGGTGCTCGAGATGTAGCTAATGAGGCGGTATTTGTATCTGCGTTTCGTCCGGTGGTTGTTGTTCTTTTGGTAATCATGAGCTATATACTGGAGAGAGAGATGAGAGTAAGTAGAAAAAGAAAAAGAAAAAGAAAAAGAAAAAGAAAAAGAAAAAGAAAAAGAAAAAGAAAAAGAAAACGCAACCAGGTCCGGCCTCGCCCGCCCCCCTGCGGTCCCCTGCGCATCCCCGCGCCCTCAGCTCCCCCAGCCTCCGCCGCGCCTCCCCGCGCCTCCACAACGCCGACTCCTCCCTTTCGCGCCTCCTCGCGCCCGCTTTACGGTGCTGCTCCCTCAAACCGACCCGAGGCTCAAACAAATACCCCCGTCGCCTTCAGGACCTTTGACTCGTTCAAGAGGGTGGATAGATGTAAGGACCCGAAGTGACCGGCGTATCTTGCGGCAGCGTAAAGCGGCGGTCGGAGATGCTCGAGAGAAGGGCAGTTGAGGAGGAAGTGGGCGCACGTTTCGAATGGGTAGCCGCAGGCTGCACAGGCCGGTGAATCGATGAATCCAGACTTGTGTCGATGAGCGTTGAGGTGGGACGGGCCAGAGCGGAGACGAGCAATGATGGATATGGATTTGCGAGGGAGGGAGGTTGACACGTACAATGGGCCAAGCCGAAGGGACGGAGACGAGCGATTGATATCCCGTAATGCTCGCCCCGTTTTTGACCTGGTCCACAGCACGCCCCACTCCTCAAGGACTTGCAGATGGATGAGTCGGCGGACGGTGGTAAGAGAGATGAATTGATTCTCGTCGGTCTCCATTGCAGTCGCCTCCTTTGCTGCTTCGTCTGCGAGCTCGTTGCCGGCGGTCCCAATGTGGGCTGGCGTCCATAGGTTGGTAATGGCGAGATGCGGGGCGAGGTCTTGGGCGGAGCGGACCAGTTGGTCATACTGAATCGCGCGGAATTGGCCCGACCACGGGGATGTTGACAGAATACCCCGTAGCGCCGCTTGGGAGTCCACCACGCAGAGGATATGCGCGCAGCCTCGACCAACCGAGCTCGTCGTCGCCATTAGCAGACCCTCTATCTCCCCTTCACACACCTGTCCCGGCCCCAGCGGCATCCTCAGCCTTTCGCGCTCCTTGCCCCCCTCAATCCTCACCGCCGCTCCTCCCGCCCGCCCGTCGAGCAACAACCCGTCTGTGTACCACGTCGCCTGACGCACTCGATTGTCCTTCAGTGCGTACTCGAGGGCTTGCAGCGCATCCTCCTTTGACGTGATAACCGTGGAGACGGGAAGTGGGTCTGCCCACGGCAGCGCGTACACCGGTTGGATGGGCTCCATCCCCATCGTTGCGTCCACCTCCTCCACCCCCCACCCGCCACCCCCCGATCCGAGTCCCCCTTACTCCTCAACCTCCGCCCCCGCGCTGGTACACTGGCTGGCCATCGGACGCCGGGAATCCGCTCAATGTGGTGGTATAGAGAAGCCATCCGAGGGTCCTTTGGCGGCAATTTGAGAGCGTCGATGAGGTGTCGGTGGATGCCATGCGTGAGAGGAAGTGTCAAAAATCGTGCGAGAGTTTGAAGCGCGTCGCGCTCGATTCAGAGACGGGCCAAGAGAATTGATGCCTCCTTTTCCATCGCTGCAAGGGATGTAGTGCGGAAGCAGCCTGTGATGCACCGCGCTGCCGACCGGTTGACACATTCCAAGGGCTTCAGAGTATGGTGGCGGACGGAACTTCGTGACAAATCAAAGTCCCAATTTGGAAATCACTACTACTCTCTGAGATTTGGTCATGAAGTCGAGAAAACTTGTGAATAGTATCCCAATATACCCCTCTACAATTGTGTTGGAGTAGAACTTTGTAACCTTGATTTTAGGTTTTTCTCAATGCGATTTCGCGCTTTTGATTGCGGATCAGCCGGTCCGGTGGCTGTGCTGTGCCAACAAGCGGGGGACTTTGCCCGCCTCTCCAACGGCTCTCCCAGTGTCACTACAGAGATGCCTCGGACCACAAAGGGACCCTCCCATACACAGAGAGGCGCTACTGGTGCTTTTACATCCAATCAGCCGGCCCAGCAATCCCCCCCATCGGACACAGAAGAACCCGATGACACGCCACCGACATGGGAAGATTCTGACTCCGAGGACGAAGATTATACGGAGGAATGGCAGACGCTGCCCCGTCCGATCACATATGACGAGAGGCAGGAGATTAGGCTCAGACAGAGAATCATGGCGGATGAGAAGCGGCGGAAAGCAGAGATGCGTGGTGCCGAGCAACGTCTGGCAGGCCCAGTGGACAATCAGACGGGTGTGTCTTTGTTCATATTATACTTTTCGAGACATTCTAATTTTTTCGAGGTAAACGACGCGGCCCCTATAATGTCGGAGGCATGTCAAAACGCAGTTCCCAAGGAAAGCGCAAGCAACTTAAGTCCGACTTTGAGGGCGGCAAGCTTAAAATCTCGGCGGCAGAATTCCAACGCCAGATGGCGGCACTTGAACCCAAGGCTGCCCCTTCAACTGGGAAACAGGCAACACTCAATGATATGTTTAAGAAACGACCTCGCAGTCCATCTCCCTCCCCGGATTACATCGAAATTAACGACACACCCCCTCACTCACCGGCCAAACGCCAGAGACCAGATAACACGTCCGGCTCTGCTCTTCCTGGCCCGTCAACTTTTCCACCTCTACAGGATCAGGCCAACAATTTTATTATCGACGAAGCGGACCTGGGGCCGGAACTGGAGGATGAAGTAGAGGTTTCTGCTCAGGTTCTTGAGGCGGAGGCTCGTGGCGCTGAGGGAGATGCCGCGGTGGACTCTATTGTGGCGGCAGATGAGATCGCCGAGTGGGTGGACACGATCCTCGATGATGCTGCTCCTCTCGAGCCCGCAGAGCTCGGGTCTCTTGCTGTTGATGGCCTCAAGAAGGCCCGTAAGTTGAAAGACTATCGGAGCGAGGTTTTATTTGCAGCACTGGCAGATTTTTATCGATGGATGCCTCGAATGGGTCGGTTGGCGGCCACATTGCGCGTGGCCAAAAACCACGGTCGCGGGCCCGCATTCCAGCGAGTTATTTGCACCCAGGCTCGTTTCTTCGAGGCAAACGGTGCACTGAGACCCACGCATCAAGGGCGACGCGAAAAGTGTAATGGTCTATTGGATGATGAAGCCTTTTATCTGGGTGTTCAGCGATGGCTTCGAACGTTACCGGTCGGGACGGTGAGTGTTCTTTCAATCTTTCGATACAATGTTGATTTTCTTGCAGGTTAATCCGAAACTGCTCCAGCAACATGTTAATGAAACACTGCTCCCTTCGCTCGCCCTCAAGAAGAGCACGATTTCCGTTCGGCATTGCCAACGGTGGCTTTGGAAACTCGGTTATCGCAGAAAGAGGCATCACAAAGGTGTTTATTGGGACGGCCATGAGCGTAAAGATGTCAAAAAGCGACGCAAAGAGTATCTTGCTGAGCTTGAGGCAGCTGAGCCACATAGGCCTCAATACGCTGAGCCGGACATGGCCGAAGTCCTCCTCGAGCTTCCTGATGACGAGCGGGAGCACATTTTCATCAAGCACGATGAGACGACACTTCATTCAAATGATTACCAAAACAATCACTACTGGCTTAAACCCGGTGAACAGGTCCTCAAGAAGAAAGGTCGTGGGCGGTTGATCATGATCTCGGGCTTCATCTGCGAGCGGTATGGACTCCTCGCTCTAACGGATGAATTAATTGCGGAGAACAAAAAACTCGTGGGAGAGCTCCGTCTAGCTTTGACCGACTCGACCACAATAATCTATCCCGACAACAAGGCTGGGGGTGATGCCTACTGGAATATGGAGCAAATGATTGCCCAGGTAAGTGATCATTGTTTACGTCGGCATTCAGCTTAACTCTTAATAGATGGCAAGAGCCATCATAATTGCGCGACGACTCTTTCCTAACGCCATCATCCACTGGGTTTTTGATAACTCCTCAGCTCACGGAAGCCTTGCCAAAGATGCCTTAACAGCCACAAAAATGAATGTTAATCCAGGCGGTAAAGTCCCCGACATGCGTGACACCGTTATTCCTGCCGATAACCCACACGGTCGAGGTGGCCAAGTCCAGACAATGGTTTATCGCGATAGCCTGCCCGCTAATCATGTACACAAGGAATTCGAGGGGAAGCCCAAAGGCATGAAGGCAATCCTTGCAGAGCGTGGTTATACAACTGATATGAATGGCGCACCGTTGAGAGGTGAATGCAAAACTTGCAAAGCTCTCAAGTCTCGTAAACCACATCTGGATGGTGCTTCTGTGGACGAGGAAGCGGGGATGTATGGTGACGACGGCAATGACAGTGAAGAGGAGGAGGATGAGAGGCCAGTTGATTGTTGCATGTGCAGGTTGCTCTCGAGTCAACCGGATTTTGCACGTGAGAAGTCCCAACTCGAACTGGCGAGTATTTTTATCCTTTCTTCAATTGAGAACTAACAAACAGACAGATGATTGAGGCTGAGCCAGGGATGGTCTGCCATTTTCTTCCCAAATTCCACCCGGAAATGAACCCGATCGAGTATTTCTGGGCCTGGATCAAGCACTACTTTCGCGAACGGTCAAATGGTCAGTGGCAAAAAGCTAAAGATCTTGTTCAAGAGGCCCTTCAAGCGTGCCCTCTTCCAACAATTCGACGATTCTTTCGACGTGCGAATCGCTATGCAAGTGTTTACCGCCTCGGCGCGACGGGCCCGATTGCCGAGTTTGCGGTGAAGAGGTATCGTTCTCACCGCGGGGTTCAGCGACGGGAGTTGGATGTAATAGTTGTTGAGTGGAACAAGAAGGCGAAGTTGGGGACCCTGTAACCTACAAAATCTAGCTCTAATTTTTTTGGTTTTTGGCTCTCAGATTTCGCGCTTTTTTTCCCACGGTCAGACCACCTCCGTTTTTTCTGAAATGAAAATTTTGCCTATAAACCAGGCTATTCTGAGACTACATCTACAATCTAGGATGACTTCGGCCAAAACTCCAGCTTGACATGAAGTTCCGTCCGCCACCATAGCAGGAGGGAGAGGGAGGAATGCTGCAACGGCGTAGTCAGCACGGGGGAACACGGTCGAGCGGATGAGGTCGCGAATGAGGATGGGTTGCAAACCCCACGACGTGTGCATCACCGAGATGTACGCGCTGAGCATGCGCGCCGCTGCCCTCGCTCTGACTTCCACGTGCTTGCGACCCGACAGTGCACCGTCCAGCCACAGGCCCACCCATTTCACCTCTTTCGACGGCTGGATCACGGCCCCGCCAAACTTGACCGGAAACCCTGCAAAGTCCCTCCTCCCCTTGACCATATGCAACAACTCCGTCTTGTTCTCCTCGAACACCGCTTCATCCTCCCCCTCCCACCGCTTTGCCACCCTCACCACCTCCTCCAGACACTCCACGTTGGCCAGGATGGACCGGCTCGCCGTCGAGAAGTTGACGTTGTCGACAAAGCCGCTCTTCCAGCTCGCGTTCACCGAGACCCGGCTAAGTTGACTGAGCTTGCGGAGTAGGCGGTTAATCGTGAGCTGGAACACCATCACCGTCAGTGCTGATCCCTGCAGCCCACCGTGGCCAGTTATCCGAACCGACACCGCTGGCCGCCCGTCAATCATCACCGTCGTCCGGTGCCCGTGAAAACAGGCCATCACCCACTGGATTTCCGTACGCGAGTAGCCCTCCTCGGCCATGATTTGTGCGACGATCCTATGGCTGATGTGATTGTAGGCGCCTTTGAGGTCGAGGAAGAGGGTGGAGACAACCATCCCGTCGTCCATGTGCTTGCGGGCTTGGTGAATGAAGCCGCTCGCAGCTTGGAGCGTACTGTGGCCGGGGCGTCCGCCGTACTGGTCTCGGTCGAGGGTGCCGCGGGATTCCGCCTGGAATGCGATCCTGCATGCCATTAGACGCTCAAGCGGTTTTGCGAGGACCTCGGTGTGCTGCTCCACCGGTCGCCACGCCTTTGGGCTGGATTTGTCCTTCCGTGCCGCCTTGTGAGTAGGGATGGCGATGGATGGCCTGAGGCGAGTCGGGTATAGGCCGAGAGAGACGGATGCTTGGAAGATGGAGCCTACGAAGGGTGCTAGAACTCCCCACCTGCGTCGGACATATCCAATCTGGAGCCCATGAATGTCTGGGGCCTCCCAGTCATCACCCGCGAACACCGCTGCCTGCACCTCCTCTTCCGTCACCGGCGCCAGCGCGCGCTCGTCCTTAATGACAAGGGCGTCGACCATAGCTTTCACCGCTCCCCAACCCTCTGCCCCCGCACCTCTCACTCCCGCCCGCCCCTCCACCCCTACCATGCGCATCCTTCCCGTGCCTCCAGCTCCGACGTGTGTCTCCACACCGTCCTCGACGCCCACCACCACCTTCCTGCCTGCGTCACGTTCGCGCACCCCGTTCGCGCCTCCTGCAACGATGCACCTCTCCGCCGCATCCATTTCCCCCTCATCTATCCCCGCCGTGCGCACACTGCCTGCGCCACCATCTCCGACGTGCATCCCCGCACCGTCCCCGATGCCCACCACCACCTTCCTGCCTGCGTCACGTTCGCGCACCCCGTTCGCGCCTCCTGCAACGATGCACCTCTCCGCCGCATCTATTTCCCCCTCATCTATCCCCGCCGTGCGCACACTGCCCGCGCCACCATCTCCGACGTGCATCCCCGCACCGTCCCCGACGCCCACCACCACCTTCCCGCCTGCGTCACATTCGCGCGCCCCGTCCACGCCTCCCGCAACGATGCGCATCTCCACCGTATCTTGTTCCCCCTCATCAATCCCCGCCGTGTGCACACTGCCCGCGCCACCATCTCCGACGTGCGTCTCCGCACCGTCCCCAACGCCCACCACCACCTCCCTGCCTGTGTCACGTTCACGCGCCCCGTCCGCGCCTCCCGCTACGACATGCATCCCCGCACCATCCCGATCCCCGTCCACTACCCCCGCCGTGCGCACACTGCCCGCCCCACCAGCACCGACGTGCATCGCCGCACCGTCCTTTCCAGCAATCTCCTCCGCCGATCCTCCAAACCACGTCGCCGCCAGCAGCCTCCCCCTTCCCTCATGTTCCACCACTGCCTCACCCGTGCTCGGGTCGACGAGGGACGGAAACACCGTGCGGGGGCGACGACGGATGCGACTGAGCACGTCGTAGAAGTTGGAGCGCTCGATGTTCTGCTTGAACTCGAGCCACGCCGCCTCCTTCGCCGCTCCCACCGCATTATAGACGTCGCGGCGCGCCTGCAGCCATGCCTCCCTCGCCGATGGTACCACCTCTCCGCCCTTCCCATCCCCTTCACCAGCCCCGTCAACTCCTTTGTCCACCACCGCTTTGAGTGCGCGCACGGCCGCCTCCGCTTCGTCGACCCCTCCACTGCCCGCACCAACGCCTCCATCACTGCATCCATCGCCTCGTCAAGCTCCTGCTGCGTCTCAATCTGGGTAATCGGCTTCCCCAGTTCGTGTTGCAGAATCTCCAGGAACTTATCGTCGTCCATCGACTTCGGGTTAAAACGAGCGGACGTCTCCAGGCTGAGCTCCAGGTCCAGGACGTACTTGATAGGCAGATGGTCGCTCCCCAGACCCATCTCCTCCACAGAAACGTCCCGAATGAACGGAAGCAAGGACGGGGACGCCCACCCTAAGTCGATGACGTTGCCGGAGGGAAGGTGGGTGGGCACGTCGGGCGGGGAGATGAGCGTGAGAGGGTGCGCGATGAGCGAGTCGTGCAGGTCGAAGTCGGCGTCGATCTGCTTTGTCCTTGTATTGGAGTCCCACTGGACGTGGTGGGAGTTGGAGTCCATGAAAGAGAGGACGTCGCGCTTGGGGGGGAGTCGCTCGAGGACGTCGTTGATGAGGCCCACGCCTGCCCACGTCTCGCAGTCGTTATACAGGTTGATGAGGGAGATAGTACGCGATTCGAGGATGAGGTCGACAACGAGAATGTCGGGGGAATTTGCCAAGTCGGGGCGTGGACATATGCTCGATGCTGGTATTGTTGCTTCCCGTATGTAAATAGAAACTCTGTGTCGTGATTCGCTTGCCGGGGTGATGAGATAGTAACCGGGGTGCTCGCAAGATTCCGCCTCCTTGGCCCAGGGTTCCTGGAGGCAGATAACGTCGAAGCGGAAGACCCCCATGAGCGTTTCCATGGGGTACCTTGACTTCCACACATTAATCTGTACGATGTTCACGATCATGACCGTTCGTGCAGCCGAGGCGCGAGGTGGTTGGGTAGATCGGTAAGGCCAAGAGCAGAAGAGAGAGGAGAAAGCGTACCAACAGCAGCCGTCTTGGGTTGACGGTAAATCGATGTCTCATCCAGCATGCGATAGAGTTCAGCGACCTGCTGCTGCAGGTCTGCCGCTATACGCTTGCGGGTGGGGCATATGAAGCTATCCGCACGATGGTCACCTCCGCAATTAATGCAGACAGGCTTTTCGCTGCAGACGACTCCGTGCGCCGCCTTCCCGCATCCCCCACACTGCGGTGCTGATGTACACCGCGATCGGGTATGCCAGTACTTGAAACAATTCCAGCACTGACAAACACGGAGGTGGGGAAACCCTCGACCAACCGCGATTGTCGTGCCCCCAAGGACCACATGCGGCTTTGAGACCGCGAGGTCGACGAGCTCCTTCGTCGCCAAACGGATGAGCAATGATCCCGCCTTCGGTGGTTTGCGATTGCGAGCTGCCATAGCTGCGATCTTAGCCTCCGACGGCGGTTTGTTCACCCATGTAGCGACACCCACCACTTTGCCCAACTCGGGGTTCTCTTTCTCAAAAGTATGCGTTATCATTTCGAGGGAGTCAGCCTCCGAGAAAAGCACTCCATCCAATTGCAGGAAGCAATACGTCGCCGGAGGAACGAGATGGCACCCCGGCAGAACCGAGGGCGCCCATTCCTCCCATCGCGACGTAAGGATAGCACAATCCTCCTTCTTCCCGCTAGCGGGAACAAGAAAGATGGCCTTCCCACCATGCCTCTGCGTGCACCCTAGTTCCGGGAGACCGAATACCGCGAGTTTCGCGTTCAGCTCGCACAGAATCGTCGGGTACGATTGGGTTAGGAGAGTGGGCACCACGTCGTCGAAGCGCACCAAGATGCGCTCGTCCGACGGGTTGCGAGAAGGGTTCCGCGTCTTGGAGCCTGCGGCATTCTGCACCGCACGAGCATACGATGATTGAGATATTGGTGATGAGCTCGGGGAAGGATTTATGTGCTGCTGCACTTTCTTCATGCCCTCCACGAGCCCAAGTGGTAGGATATAGACTAATAGGCGTAGCTGTAGCCAGGTGGCTAGGTTGTCTATCTGCCTGGCCCTAGTCAGGAGGTGGCTACAGCCAGAAATAAGGTTTTCTAGCATTCAAAATGCAAAATAGAAGTATTGGGACAAGGATTGAACCTACAACCTATTGGGTTTGCTATTTTTTTTAGCCAACCTGTCATTAATCAGTATACTAAGAGGCCCTTAAAATTGATTGTTTACTCTCAGATAGGCTAGGGTTTTTAACCCTAACAATCTAGCCAGAAACTCTAACCAAACTAACCATACAAACTCTAACCAATGAGACATCATATATCCCTAGGGACCCTGACCTTAACCAACCCTACCACTAACCTCTAACCCAAACCCTAACCTCTAACCCTAATCAGTGGCCCTATGTGGGCCATAATAATAGGAAGGTTGCAGCTAATTATGTGCTGGGCAGGGTATGATCTGTACGTATATAGATAGCTGCTTTCAATTCCCTCTTGGCTCAGTTGGTTGTAGTGTCAGCTTATGATTAGTAATCCAAGTTGGCAGATGGTTTTGGGTTCGAATCCCAGACTTGGCATTTATTTAATTTATTTGTCTAGCCCCGGGGTGGCTACAGCCACGCAGATAGCCAAATTATGTTCTGGCTACAGCCACGCACAGAGGCTCTATGTTACAGCTACGGGTGCCTCCACTGATTTGGTGAGACTGATGATCGCTTCTTGCTGCAGCTCCACCTTCGCCGTAAGCTCCTTCACCGGCGCCAAGACTGTCCTCGAAACGACAGCTCCTAGCGCCTCTCGCTCATCGCCTGCTTGAGGGAAGGTGAGGTGGTTGCCCAACCTCATCGCAATCGCGTCCAACGTGTTGTAACACGCCACAATCAGCGTGCCCGTGTACGCTTTCATGGTCTTGATCACATCTCCCAAAAGCTGCGCGAGTCCGTCCAGAGTGTTAGTCTGATCTTCATCCTCGGCAAGAGCACGGAAAGTCGAAAATTTCTGCTGTTTTGCTGTGTCGCGTGGCTTGCTTTTCTTCTTCTTCTTGTTCGGGGGCTTAGATGCAGTCGCCGAGGCAGACGGAGCAAAAGAATCATCAGGAGACCCATGGACTTGGAGTTGAGGGGCGGGGCGATGCGGCAAAGACGGCGACACGGAGCGAGAAGACAGAGAGGCAGCTGAGCGAGGTTCCCATAGAACATGAGCGTTGGCAGGTAGCGGTGGTACAGCGCGAGCCCTGCGCGATCCGATTCGACTGGTGACGTTGCTTCTGTCCGCTTCTATTTCACACGGCGACGTCAAGACGGTGTTTCCCTTCTCGGTGACTGATTGTCGACTTGTCCTAGAGTCGTCGTGAGCCGGCAAGGGCGTCGACGGGTCAGTGGCCGCCGCCCGCCCCTTAGGGGTCATGGTTGTTAGGATCAGCGTTATCTGAGGTGTGCCGAGCCGGCATGTTCAACTGGCAATTGATTTTCAACCATAAAAGTTTCAAAGTTCAAACCTCCCTTTCTATGGCGGTCAGAGTGCCCCTTTAATAAAACCAGGGTAAACTGTCTGTTTTTACACAAATTTTTGAAACTTGACAGTGGGTGACTTCCCGTAAGCATTAAAAACTCGATTCGAGTTTCTGGACAATTTCCGCCGAGATGCCGACGAACGATCGGGACCCCATCGTGCTCAGATCTCGCTTAGACCCTGTTCTAAATAGCAATCAATGCAGGATTTAGAAGAGGGGTACCTACCCCCCTTCTAAACTTAAGTTTCGACGAATAAGACGAATTAGGAAGGTATGATGATGGCCGTGTGGCTGTGGGCCACGGCATCGTCCTTCCTCCTACCACCTCGCTTTCACTCGTACCCTCCAAACTCTGGCCCTGTCTCTGCTTATTTCTTCAAGGACTTCTGTAAGGGTTTAAATACAAAACCACCAGGAGAGTTTAGGCAGGATGGGGTTGGCCCGGTTGGCGCCCAATTCGCGCAGGATTTATGGTCACGTCTTGTCGCGCCAAATGCCGGTAAGTCTCACTGTCCTCTTTCGGTGTCGATCATCTGCTACTGTTGTCTTGGTGGCCCACTTTGGAACTACCTGCACTGCGGCGTGTCGGCGAACATGAAAATCTTGGAGTCAAAGTGCGTGCTCATCGGTTTTCAGTGCGCTGCTTGGTGCCATCCTCATGTACGGGGCCTATCGCGACGCCACAAATCCTTCGTTCTGCCAGTCCACGCCGTCGTCATGCGAGAGGTTTAAAGGGTAGACGAGGGGTCTGCTATGGTACGTCTCACTTCCACATCCACCTCTCCAAACAAGAAAGACCTAAAATGTCTGATCCTCCTCACCAGCTTCTTGCCCCCCTCTACTGTGGAGCCCCCGAGATACACTACGATGCCCAGCACAACCCATGGATTCGCGACCACGACGGAAAGTAGGTTCCTTACGAGGAACCTCCGGTATGTCTTTAATTGTCCTCTCCCTCAGGCTAATGGCTCACCAAACCCAGCGCATGCAGCAGGCAGGCCCCGATCCTCAAGTCGCCAGCGCCGAGGGCTTCAAACGTGACACTCACACTGGCAAGAAGTGTCCGCGCGTTCATCGCGCATCCTCGGGCTCGGACGACGAGCCCCCCAAGCGTGCCAAGGGCGCTCAACCCGCCGGCTCCACTAGCTACGGCAAGGCGGAGCTGCAGCATATGTTGGGTGCTGACAACGCTCCCACTGGCGAGAAATGTTTGCGCGTTTATTGCGCGTCCTCGGGCTCAGACGAGGACAAGCCCCCCAAGTGTGCCAAGGGCGGTCGACCCGCCGCCTCCACTAGGTACGGCAAGGTGGATATCTTGGGCGTCGTCGAGGACTTGCTGCCCATTGGTCAGAAGGGGTGGAAGGAGATTGAGCGGAAGTACAACGAGTGGGCAAAGGGTAGCGGGTGAAGTGTTTATTCGAAATAATTACAACAAGAAATGCCGCCCGTTACGGGAATCATGCGTGAATTTAATTTCTCGTTCTAAAGCTAGCCGACATCACTGGCACCCCCGGGAAACTCAACCCAAGTATTTAATCCTTACGGGAAGTCACCCAGTGCAAAATTTTCAACCACTAAAATACCACTCAAAATATTGAGTCTACTGTGTACTTTTTAGAAAAAACTCAAAGTGTTATTTTCGGGCACCACAAAAAAAAATCTCCATTGAATAAAAGCGAGCTCGACTTGATGGCATGTGCTGTTCCGATGGCGGCAGGTCCGATAGGAGGTAGTTGAAGATATTCAAGTGAGCCGTTCAAGTCTGCTGAAGATGGCAGGTGCAGCAGGGGCTGACACAGCATCTCCTGGTATTGAACTGCTGGTGAGTGGCTCGATGCCGCCTTGTAGACGATACCCGTTCATAATGGGAGGACTTGCGCATCAGTGGAGGCTTTGATCCGCCTAGCACAGCCACTTACGGCACTGGCAAAGATGTGTACTTTTGAGTAATAGTTTACACACCTCTCTGCAAGAAAAAGTGTGAAATCCACAACTTTTTTTCTTGCATGAAATAAAAAATCCCTCTTTGTAAAAATTTCTACTTGTAGGCCAAAAATCCGCACCAAAGTGGAGTGTTCGTACCCCTTTTATTAAAGGGGCACTCTGACCGCCATACCTTTCAGCGACAAAGTAGCCCCCGGATGAATAATTCCCATGCACTCTGCTAGTCATTCGAAGGATTTCAACAGTTTCAATTCAGCGTAAGCAAGGAAATCGGTTTCAACAGTGAACAACCATTGCAATACAAACTACTGTAAAGTCAGTATGTATATTATTTCTCCTCCAGCTCACATCATAAATTCTCCGCTAGAAGACGTCCAAAATTTCACCTGACATTTCAAATGGTTTTACACTGCAGACTGCGCTGCTCCAGGGGGTAAGGACTCAGGCACATGAACGTTGCGTGCCTTAAATGCACAGGCGGCCGGAGACAAAGCAAAAAATAAAAGAAATAAAGCCCCTTTGTTTTTCTCTGTGCGCTCCATCGGCGCATGTACGACAGATGTGCATGCGCATGAAAAAGAATCATGTGCCTGGTCCTTGCCCCTGGATGCAATTGATCGGCAATCACATCGGGATTTTAACAATTCGAGTTTAAACGGGAGTTTACACAAGGCTAATCGTTGAGTAAGCAAGATATCTCCGATTCCTTCCGCTCCCTCTCACACTCTTACCTCAAAGGTTGTAAACCCTCAACGGTTGTAAAAGAGTACGCTCCTCTCCACCCCTGTGGTCTAAGCGAGAGTCGTAGCAGTGAGTTACTCCCATTTCCTCGCACTCCACCGTAAATTTACGCATCACCACTTAGCGCGGTCCCGAAACCCCTAATTACAAATCTCCCTGGCAAGCAGTGGTCATCTCTTGATTTCTTCCACTGCCTTGCCAGGTGAGCCATTCTCATTATTCTCCAGAGATCTCTTATTTATTATACGTGCCGTGGATAGCGTAGCCATTTTTTTGGTCACCCACCCTACATATTATATACACACGGACACTCGTACTTATTACTCCTGCTCGTGTGTTTCCATCCCTATAGTTTACTGTATGCACGCCATCCAGCAACGGCACATAGACACTGGGCCGCTCCCCCTCGGGGAGCGGTTGATTTGGCTAAACCGCTCGCTTCCTAAGAAGCTCGCAGCTGTGCTCGAGACGATTGGCTGCGCGTGAGCTCGCGTACGCGCTCGTACGCGAGCCCACAAGACGACTACAAGACGTCAAAGATCGCGCGTGGGCGCGATCACGAGCTATGTCCAAAATCACACCCCCTTACGCGAGTCTACGCGAGCCACGCGAGCACAGCTTTGATTGAAATGCCAGCCGATCCGAATAGTTCGAGGCCTAAAAATGTTGAATGGACTCCAAGCAACACAGCGGCAGTCATAACTTAGCTGAATGTGAGGGTGCGGTATGTAGAAAGCCCACCTAAAATTTCGGAATCCATCAAAAGCTCGCGTACTCTCGCGGACGCGAGCTACGCGACATCACAAGATCAAAAGATGGCGCGTAAATTGTGCTTTTGCTGATGCACAGGTACTTAAGAAATAGCCGGAGGCCATTTGGAAGCCATCGTTGCGCTTCGCACGCTAGCACCCTCTATTCCTCGTAGATTCGGACCAGGTCGGTGCTCAATTGCCCCTTTACAGATCCTGTAGAACGAAGTTACAAGTGTCGCTGTCTGTCAAGAGAGATTAATCCTGTCTCAGGATTGTGGTGGTCCATCTAGTCGAGGTTGCCGGCACGTTTTCTCGCCGTTTTCTCCGTCGCGTACGCTGTCGGGATTTCCGATTCTCGCACTGTTTTTGAGTCCGCGCAATGTTGCGGGCCGGGGCTTCCCCTGGTTCACATTCCCAGGCGGAGTCTATCGCCAGGGATTTTCTCCATAAGCACTTGCCTAACTTGGTTTATTAATTGCAGATATACAGTCCTGCATCCACTTGGACGAAATCGGCTTGAATACTTCACAAGGGCATCTGAAAGTTAAATGTGGATAGCCACCCGTTCTTGCTACATGTTTGTTCTCGATGGCTGTTCTGATTGTGGGACCCAATAATTACATATCCTCCTCCTGGACGATCATGTACGTAACCCGTTTTGGCACCTGCACACCCTTGAAACCCAGAACAGACCCTACTAATCTTGTACCGGGGCAACATCCATATGGTGCGTGTGAAAAGATACAAGTCGAATCGGCCAAAACGGAAACGAAACATGACGCGACTAATAACTTTCCTTACCCACCGACCCATACCCGTCTCTCTTAATGGCCCAACCCCCAGAAACAATATTGGACTTGTTACGCGAGCACGTCGCGAACCCAGCGACCCGAGAAAGACATGCCGTCGAGTGCGCGGATGAGTACTGGACCTACGAGGATCTCGACGTGATTTCCAGCGGGCTGGCTCTGGCGCTCGAAGAAAGATATGGTTCTCGTCCTACGATAGCAATTATCGCGGAAAACCTCCCATATACTTTCGCTTTACACCTGGCCGTTTGGAAACTGCGCGGGATCGTGGCTCCCATTGACTGGCATACACCGCCAACGCTTCTCCAACCCATGCTGGCCAAAGTGTCTCCCGCTTGCGTAGTCATCCCGTCGACGGAGAAAGCGACTCAGGAAATTGTGTTGGGTGCATTGACTTTTTACTATACTATTGCTGTTTCTGAACCCTGCACTTCAGAGTCAGGATTTTCTGTGTTCTCCTTCACCCCGGAAGAGACGACTATGACTGCGCTATGCCAGCGCTTTCTGGACCCTACAGGCCTACCCCTTGATCACTATCCAGCCGCAGACCCCACCAAGATCTGCATCTATCTCTTCACTTCCTCCGCATCGGACGTTTCGAACATCAAATGCGTACCATTAACGAACCAGACGCTCATGGCGCAGTCTCTTTCAATGCTCGACTGGCATCGGAACACCTACTCCGAGGTTTCATTCCAGTACCTCCGTGTTCTAGGGTGGGGCCCCTTCTCCCACATGCTCGCGGTTGTGGATATTACTGCCCACGTTCTCCGCACCGGAGGCTGTTATATCTTTGGCCTGACTCCTTCTGGTTACTGTCGCCCTACTATCAACGCCACCGGCGTTTCGTCGCGGGATGCGATCGTTATGCTCTTGGAGGCAATCATGAAGTATACACCCGAATCTCTGGCGGCAGTACCTTGGGTGTTTGAGAAGCTCAAAGAGGCTGTAACGTCCGAGCCTGACTTTACGCGCCGGAAAGCCTTCGTCGCCGCCCTTCAAAAGTTTAAACTCCTCTGGCTTGGCGGGGCGCAGACGAGCACGGAATGCATCAAATGGGCGCGAGCACATCATATCCCTTTAGTACTCTCCATTGGGATGACGGAAGTCGGCGGTGCGTGAGTCCCTGTCGCCGTTCAACCCATCTCAACTATTCCCAGGCGGCATTTTCCACCGCGTAGCGGAAGAGAACGACGACGGCTGGCTTATTGCCGACCGACTCATTTCTGACGCCGAGTTTACTCTTGTAGACGGCGACGGGAAGCCTCAGGATTCAGGTACATTTCCTGAGTATTACTTGAACCACAATTTAACGCTGTCCCAGTCGGCGAACTGCACATTTCCAGTAAACTTATCGCTCGAGGATATCTCGACCACAACACCTCCGCCTTTGTAATCGCCTCAGATGGCGTTATAACATTCAAAACCGGTGACCGCTACGCCAAGTCCGGAGGTCGGCTCAAATGGCTTGGGCGCAATGATGATTTTATCCTAGTGAGTCCCGTGGCGCGGATGCGTAACAAAAGTGCTTACCTGTATTCAGTTGTTGTCGGGAGAAATGGTGGATCCCCGCGTTCTGGAAAAGACGCTGGATAAATGTCCGTCCATATCTCGCGCGTGCGTAGTTGGCAACAATTTCCTCAGCCGCTCGTCGCAGTTCCTTTGCGCGCTGATAGAACTTGAACCCGGCGCGTATCACCGCGCGTCGACAAATTTGGACATTTCCCGCGTAATACGTTCCATAAATCGCGAACTCGCCCCTCCGTTGCGCATTACGTGGTCTCGCGTCCTTATTCTGGAGCAGGGTCAACAAATTCCGATTAACAGAAAGGGCCAGATTTGGCGGAAGCACCTGGAATCGCTTTTCGGCCGTCGCGTGACCGCGTTGGCCCGGCCGACGGAAATCGTTGATCCGGTCTCCACTCCTTCTTTCAACCATCTCCCATCGCCCAGCGTCGTTCGCCAGACTGTGGTCCGCATCGTCGCCCATGCTCTTGGTCATCCACCAGGAATTCTCGAGGGCAATGCTGACTCGACGTTCGCAGAGGTAAGAGAGGCCCCCCCGTAATATCGGATACAAAGTTACAAACCTACCATCCTTCATAGTTCGGAATGGATTCTGCCACGGCCCTCGTCATCGTGCGACGGTTGAACGAAGAATTCAAGCTCAACTTACCTCGAAACACCTGCCACACCTTCGTCGACATTAACTCGCTCAGCACGTTCACTTCTGAGCACTTGCGCCATGTTGTCAACGGCACAGTTCCTCCCCGACCCCTTTCGCCCCAGAGCAGTGGCACGGGTTTCGAAGATATCGTGGTTGTAGGTCAGGCAGTAAGGCTCCCGGGTGATCTGAACACGCCCGAGTCTTTCTGGGAGGCACTGGTGGACATGCGCGAAAGTCTGCTAATTCCAGTGCCCCTGGACCGTTGGGATCATGCCAGTTTCTTGCAGAAACCAGGTGCGCGCAGCGCGCCAGGTGATATCAACTTCGACCGCGCCGGTTTCGTCGAAGTTGCCAGCTTCGATAACGCGTTTTTTGGTATCTCTTCGGCCGAGGCGTTCTCCGTCGCACCATCTGCCCGCCTCGTCCTCGAGACGACTTTCCAAGCTCTTGAGAACGCGAACATCCCCATTTCATGTCTAAAGGGTACCGATACTGGAGTATTCCTCGCTGGGTCGATGGACTCGGCGGGCTACACTCAACTCATGTTCTCCGCCATGGGCTTTGGCGGTGCGTAAT
Organism: Mycena metata; assembly: GCA_029378385.1. NCBI lineage: Eukaryota > Fungi > Basidiomycota > Agaricomycetes > Agaricales > Mycenaceae > Mycena > Mycena metata. The sequence goes on from JARKIB010000020.1 coordinate 87,273, forward strand.
CTCGTGTCCTGTGCATTTCAGCCCTTAACTCGCTTGAGCAGCCTATACGCGTTTCAACGGGACCGGTGTCGCAAACAGCGCCAGCTGCGGTCGCTTGAGCTAGTATGTTTCTAGTAATCCCCGAACTATCGTGCTGAGGATCCCCACAGCTTATTGGATATACATGGACCATCGCTCTCTTTTGACACAGCATGCAGCGGGGGTATGGTTGCATTTGATCAAGGTTCGTGAAACTCGGTATCAAAGCTCTCATTAATTCTCACCAACCGTTAGCTGTGCAATATTTACATTCCGGCAAAGCCGAAACTGCCATAGTATGTGGGGCAAACACACATTCATGGTGAATTCGATCTTTGCATCTCTTCGCTCAGACTGAACTTTTATTCAAGGCCAGGCGACTTTGGGTACGCTGAATGATTCCTTCCCTCCCATTAGCGCTCAACATGGTTGCAGGTTTCTATCTGCGCAGAAAATGACGTCTCCGAATTCTCGCTGCGCTACGTTTTCGAGTGAAGCCGATGGGTCTATTCAATACTTTTCAAATTACGAATACACGCTCACGCCGTTGCAGTTACGTTCCCGCAGAAGGGGTGCGTTTTTTCGACACAAATCGACTACAGTTCTAAACCTGCTACTTCTAGGCTGTCTCTCTAATCCTCAAAACGCGACGTGCTGCTGAGCGCGATGGCGATACCATTCTGGCGGTTATCCGGGCGACCGAAACGAAACATAACGGTAAATCGCAGGGACTCGTTGCTCCCAATGCACAGGGGCAGGCGGTTCTTCAGTATTCCCTTCTCAAGGCGGCGTCCTTATCGGCGTCTGATATAGAGTGCGTATTTTCGTCACCAGGGTTTTCTCCAAGGGCTCATTATTTATTTTACCAGTTTTGTGGAAACGCACGGTACTGGTAAGTTCGACCACTTGACCCTTCTCGAAGTGCTGAATATTTTTAGGCACATCCCTTGGCGACCTCATCGAAATCGAAGGCATTAATACTGTCTTCCGTGGCTCTCATACGCCGGAACGGCCCTTAATTCTCGGTGCAGCAAAGGCTTCTATCGGTCATACCGAAATCGTCGCTGGCCTGGTTGGAATCGTCAAAGCGATAAAACAGCTATCGACGGGCAAAGTTCCAGGGCTGATCAGTTTATCCCGGGAGCAGCTGAACCCAGAGATCGACACCACCCTTGTTCCACTGAGTATTTCTTCGGTTTTGGCTGTACTGCCGGAACGCAGCGAGCCTTATCGAGCCCTCGTTGTGTATGTACTCCTTAATTTCTTGTCCTACAACTCGCTGATCTTCATTAGTGCCTACGGCTTTGCCGGCACGCTGGCTGGGACCATTCTCGAGGCATCGTCCATTGTCAAACATGATGACGTCGCGAGCTCTGTCGGAGAGTCTTTGTGGATGCCTTTCATTGTCAGCGCCAAATCGCGGGATGCGCTTCATAGCTACCTCCGGTTGTATCTGGACTTCTGCGCGAACGCCTCCGCTGACGATTTCCGATCAATTTGTTACACAAGTTGCGTTGGCCGCGAACACTATCGGTACCGGTTCTCTTGCGTCGTGAAGGACCTCGATACTCTGGTGCAGCGTTTGAAAGCTCGACTTTCAGAGATTCCATCGACGGCACCTTCTCCGAACCCCCGTCTTATTCTCGCTTTTCCTGGACAGGGCTCGCAATTCTATGGAATGGCACAAACGCTCGCGGCAAGGTTCCCCGAATTTAAAACGATACTCACAGACGCAGCGGCGAGGGCGTCAGCTGTCGCCGATTTCGATACTCTATCTCTTCTTCTCGGAAATGGAGCAGCGGCTGAAGAAATCGATCGGAGTTCAGTTTCTCAAATATGTGTAAGCCATTATTATCTACTTCCCTCGTTATCGCAACATTCAACGATGCTTCAAGATATTCGTCTATCAATATTCTGTCTGCCAATTCCTGCATGCGATGGGCATTACTCCTGACGCTGTCATTGGTAACAGTCTTGGAGAGATCTCGGCGGCAGGTATGTGATATTTTCGCAGTTTTTGTAGTCGTTCTTTATTCATTTTCAAATCATAGTTGAAGCCGGAGCCTTGAGCTTCGAACTCGGCCTACAGTTCGCCGTTGCCCGTGCTAAGATTCTAGCCCCAGTTCCGGGTAGTCCCGCTGGGATGGCAGCCATTGCTGCCACGGCATCGACCATCGCAGAACTCATCGCCGACCTCCACCTCGCGGATCGTCTGACGATATCGGTGTTCAATAACGAGAGCAATCACGTTGTCTCTGGGGATTCTGAGGCGGTGGCTACTCTCGTCTCGCACGTTAAGACGATTGGCACTCGGGCAACATTCCTCAACGTTGATCAAGGTGAGCGGGGTGCAATCGGATTCAACCGTTATTCACAATCTACCAAGGCTTCCATAGCCATTGCATCGATCCAGCCCTTCCAAAGTTGGAAGCTTGGATTACCGAACACATGCCGACTCTTCGACCGCTCGAGCTACCGCTTTTCTCGACTGTTCTCGGAACTACGTTGACTTTGCAGCAAACTCTTGAACCCCACTACTGGGTTTGTTTCATTTTACCGGAAACATTACTCTATTTTGACCCCTATCATAGGTTGAACATGCGCGTAATCCAGTTCTTTTTCAACAGGCTGTCACCAGGATCAAGGAAGACAAGGCGTTCAAAACCGCCGCCATATTGGACATCGGTCCCACGCCGACCGCCTGGGCGGTCTTGCAATCCAACAACCTCTCGGAATCGACGTTGCTCTCTTCTTCGGCGAAGAAAGAGAAAGATCAGGAGCTCGCGTTCCTTTCGGCTATCGCATCCTTGGTTGAGTTTGGAATAAATGTCGACTTTACTCGACTGCTCGGATCCGGAACACCCAAAACAAATCTGCCGACGTATCCATTCCAGCGTCAACGCCATTATCCTAACTTCATCCCATCTCGGTCCACCGGTTCTTTTGTGCACGTCAGCGCGTGCAAAACTCCTTCACTCGTCGTGGACGAGAGTCTATTTGAGGTGGGTTCCAATCGTGCGTTTCGTTTATGATTTTGTCGAATGTTGTCTAGGTTCTCAATGATCACCGTATAAATGGCGATATCGTTCTGCCCGCCTCTGGCATGGTGGACTTTTTCGCCCGTTCGAAACCGAAACATCCACTGGACATTCGCTTCCATAAGCCCTGGGTGTTACAGCCCGCTGGGCAATCCGGCAAGGTCACTCTCGAAGCAGAAAGAATATTCTCGCTGCACGACGGCGACACAGGACACAAGCTCTGCTCCGGAACCTTCTCCTTGGATGCGGCCAAAAGACCCTCCATCATTCCCACCCCTGGTCCTGCGAATGAAACCCTCTCCCGCGACGAGGTATACTCCGTTTTCGTCAACGTCCAATTTGGCCCCCTTTTCCAAAGCATCGTCTCGCTCCAAAGGTTCGACGAGCATATCGACGGATTAATAGAGGTGAAACCGTCCGGGAACGCTCTGAACGACAGGATTCGCGCGCTCGATGCGTGCAACCACATGTTCGGCGCTTGCATGGGCGACACGCTCGATGATCCGGCTTTTGCGTCGGGCGCCTGCTTGCCGCTGGCCCTCGATGGATTTTCACTGCACGTCGATGAGCTACCGCCGTCGTTCATTTGTCGATACCGGCTCCCGCTCCTCCACGAGCGCAACAACCGCGTTATCTCGACGGCGTTCGAGGTCCTTTCGCACTCGGGCGAGCTTCTGGTGTCCTGCATGAAATATTCGGTGACCTGGGTCGACATGCACATTCCGCTTCCGTTGGCGCCTCCCCCTACCGTCACCCTCCAGCAGATTTGGGCTCCGAAGGAGCTCCGCACCGCTAGAGCCTTAAATTCAACCAAAATCGTCTATTTCGGGAAGCGGTGTGATTGGACCAACTCACTCTTGTCGGCCGATGGAGACTTGCTTTTCGACTTGGAGTTGGACGGCGTCGACTCGAACGTGAATGGTGGCTCTCCTGTATGGCGTCCCGAAACCACGTTCAGCCAACTCCTATCGACGATTGACCTCTCCAACTGCGCCCTTATCGTCGACGCGACCGCTCTCGATGCCGCGCCCAGCTCGCCCGCCTTCTCCGCATATTGGCAGAAGATCTTGCGGGTGATGCAAACGCTGGTGCGGAGCAGGACGCGCACCTTCAAGTTCATCGTTCTCTCCACGTCTGGCGGAGCCGCGCCGTCTGCTTTGGGCCCCCTCATCCAGGGTATGCTCCGGGTATTCCGCAGGGAGGTCGGGCTCGACGGTGCTTACGGGATCGAGCTCCCCAGCGAGGCCTCGCCCAGCGTATTTGCCGACATCGTCGGGGCGGAGCTGCGCGGGCGCACGACGGAGAATATGATCTCCTACAGGTATTCCCCTGCGCCAGGAGAGGCGGAGGCGGAGGCGCGGTTGTCGCGCCTTGTACCTGAGCTACGTCCGGTGGTGGACGCACCGGCCGAGGTTCATCTTTCCGGCGTCGCGGTCGTTGTCGGCATGGGGAGCATCGGGTTCCCACTGGGCTCCCACCTTCTTGCCGCTGGAGTCTCCACCGTGGTCTTCATCGGACGGCGCGCGCCAACGGACGAGACGGTACATTTTCCTACTCTCTCAATCGACCGCTAGTCGCTGACGCGTATACATTTTCAGATCGCACGGCAGCTCGGTAGCAGCGCGCAGTTTGCGTACCTGCAGACTGACGCGTCCGACCTCGCTGCGTTGCGGCGGGCCTTGCAGGATATCACGGCCATGTACGGCCCAATCAAGAGTATTATCCACACGGCCGCGACCGTCAGCGACGCGGCGATCGAGTCTGTCTCACTCGATGCCTTCGACCTGGTGCTCCGCCCCAAAGTGCACGCCGCATACAACCTCCACCTCCTCGCCGAGGAGCTGGCTCTGCCCCTCGACTCCTTCGTGCTCTTCAGCAGCATCAGGTACGTGTCCACCCATCTGGCTGCTTGCCTCCCACTGACCATATCCACAGCGTCCCGTTAGGCAACGCAGGCCAAGTCGCCTACGTCGCCGCCAACGCCTACCTCGACGCGCTCGCGTCCCACCGCCGCCTCCACGGCCTCCCCGGCGTCTCCCTCCAGCTCGGCCCCTGGGAATCCGCGCTCGTCGACGGCCGCACGCGGGCCACGTACGCTGCGACCACCGCGCACAAAGACGGCCTGCCATTGATCGTGCGCGCGCTGGCGTCGGCGGAGCCCGTGCTGGTCATCGCGGCGCTGGACGCGCCCGCGTTGGCGCGCGTGGCGGTGTACGCGACGGACTCGCTGTTTGCGCCCCTTGTCGCTGGTGTGGACGCGAAGGCGAAGGCGAAGCGGGGCGAACTCAACGGCGCGGATGTGGCGGGGGCGGTTGTGCGCATCGTGCGCGGCGTTCTAGAGTTGGGGGACGTGGAGTCGCTGGGTACGTTGCTCTTTCCTCCATTCCCTTTTTTCTTTCGCGTACTTACGCCATTTCAGAGCTAAACGAGTCACTATCGGCGTGCGGCGTCGACTCCATCGCGTTTGGGCAGATCCGGAACGCGGTGGCGAAGGCGCTGGGCGTGGACGTGCCGCTCGTGTACCTCTCTGACGCGTTCTCTGTACGCGATATGATTGCGAATGTGCAGGAGAGCTACGTGCAGGGGTGATGGGATACTTGGACGATTTACAATAGTAATACCGTGCACACGGACGGCGATCCTGTAGAGTACTCGACCCTGTGATAGACTTGTATTCGAGCTTGCCATAACTTGCAGACTCGTGAAATTTCTCTGCAATCGACATCACATGAACGCCCTCTCATTTTGTTTTTGACGATTCGCCAGTGAATACGGCGTGTGGACACAAGGGGGCACTCACAAGACCACATGTGCACTCGCAGACTCATGCTACGCACAGCAAGTATTATTCCCTTTTTGGTCACCGACTACTCGAATTTACCGAAAAGGAAGTTCGTGCAGTTTTTCCGCTGACACGACGGGACGGGGAAGATCACGCGTATTTAGAAGGGCGTGGCAGGACGGATGGCTGAGGCGGCAAATGAGACGGGCGAAGACGGCCGCATGAGCACGGAGACAAATACTAAAGAGGAACGAACTGCGGTGCCCGGCTGCGGCTCAGTTCCAAATTAGAGAAAAAAGAATTTGAAGTCGTGGGCCACATTCAATTATTTAAATCTAAACCGCCACAAATAACGGAAGAGCATGCGATGCATAGGACCCGGGCGGTGATAGTTTTTGCGCGACATACACATGTAGATGTAGAGAGCAGCATGGTCATAATGCAAGGAGTAGCTAGCTACGTACGCTACGAACGCACACTATACCCGCGTGCGCGCGTGGCTGCCGCCCTTCATTTGCTGCTTCGAGACCTTGGGTCCAGAGGCGCCGGCGGAGCGTGCGGGCTATGAAGGAAGGTAGCCGTCAATATCCAAGTCGCCTCAAACAAGCCAAGTCTCAAGAACGCACCTTCGCCTTCTTGACCTCCTTCTCCTTCTTCTCCGTCTTCGCCTTCTGGATGGCGCTCAGTCGTAGCTGACTCCGCTGGGCGGCGGTCTGGTTGCGCTTGGCGGCGATGGCGGAGAGGTCGGCACCGACGATGCCGCGCTGGTGCTTGACGGTGCGGCGGGAGCGCTTCTTGGCGACCTCCTCAGTGATGCCCTTTTTGTGCATGCGGCGGTAGACCTGCGTCCATGCGATCTTGCGCGGGTTTTTGCGCTGCAGGAAGAGGGAGGCGTTTTTGGAGGAGGCGAAGCGGAAGACCTGCGACGTGGAACGCGGGGTAAGTACACGCAGAATAAAATGGACGCAGACGCACTTTGCTGTCGCCGCGGACGAAGAGCTTGCCCTTGCTGGGGTAGATACGGAATCCAGAGAACGAGTCGATCTCGACCTTCTGCACTCGCGAAAATTCCGTCAGCCCTCCGTGCTCTCCTTCCACGCATAGAATCCACGTACCATCTATAACCCAACGCAAAAACGAGAATAAAAGTTAGCAAACGGTTTCCGAAAAAAATTCCACCGTGTCCCGTCATCCACAATGAACGGGATGCATCCAAGTCCCCCGCCAGCCAAATTCCACGATTAGGGTACCATTGGAGAGCCAGCGGGCAGGGGAACGCGATGGCGCGATGGTTTTGTGTGTTATCGGAGAGGGAGACTCACGGTGTCGGAGTTCTTGAGGAGTGGGTCGGTGGTCGGGGAGTTTGCGCGTGTTGTCCTACACCGCCATCACAAAATGCCCAATCAGGGAGGTGGCGGTGTTCAGTCAGCAACTTGCAAGCTTGCTCGCGGGTGTGGCTGGAATTGAGCTCGATCTTCTGGATGGTTCAGCCGTATATTCGACTTCCAGCTGCTTCAAATAATTACCAACCTCCCCACACCGGAATCTATGCGACTCAGCAGGCCCCGGGAAGCTCCCGCCAAGGTCTGTCCGCCTCAAAAAGCCACTTTTTTGCGTCGTCTGGGGCCTCAAAAAGTCACTTTGGGACAAGGGTCGTCACGTGAAGATTCAGAAAAATTTTCGGCCGCGCCGACGGCGCGGCGAATACAACTGCATCTCCGTCGTTTGGACGGTTTTGGTCCTTCAGGTGTACCTTTTTAACACAAGCGGGACTGTGGTGCATATGCCGCTGCAAGATATCGACAAATTCGCCCGAGATAGACCAGCAAAACGTTGAAAACCCATCTGGAAAACCCAAATTTCGGACAAGGAAATCGCAAAATTTCCGAACAGACCTTGCCAGTGGCGGGAGCTTCCCGGGGACTCAGCCCGCGTCGCGTAACTGGCCATCTTGGAATTCTTGGATACGACACCGGTCTGATACTTCTTGACTTGCGCGGCCAGCCGCTCGAAGACCTAAACCTTACTCCTGATTTATCACAATCACATGGCTCTGCGTAGTTTAGCTCTCGCTACTCTCTTCTTGGCTGGGACCATGGAGCTCACGGTTAGCCTCAACATGCATATAGGTAGGTCGAATCAAGACACCAAATCTTCAAGAATGAAGCCTCCTAACGTGCCACCGATTGCAAAGGAGAGAAGTAACTGGAGGCTCGAAAATGTAACCTGCAATCCACCGCAAGAAGAACCCTGAGGCTTTGTTGAAGACCCGTTCTTCACATCGACATGACGCACGGACGACTGTGTTATTCCAGAAGGATGCGCATCGGCGAGCCTCCAGACTTCTCCGGGCGCGGAGGAGACGAACCCGGATTAGTATTGTTATAGCCAACCTGCGAAGCTCCAGGGCTCAAAATTGTAAACCGAGGCCCAACGGCCCCGCAGAATGATTGTGAACGAGCTCTCCCAAGAAGATAAAAAGGTTCGCAGGGATTTAGGAAGCTCCACCAAAGGATTAACCGCAAAATCTTTGCCCCCGCCGTGGTGCGCACTGATATAGACAATTTTATCAAGCGGACTTTTTTTCTTTGCTCACCTCTTTCGACCAATTCGCGTCATCCACGGTTCCCGCAGTCCCTCGAAAAGCCCGCCAGTTTTGACTTTGGTGCAGTATTGGCTTTGCGGACAAGAACTCTGAATTTAATTTTCCACATTTGGCGCCGAACCTCGCGACGGAATCTCTGAACTTCGGTCTCAAGAAAAAGAGACAAATCGCCGGAGGATGCGCTGGTGAAACTTGGCAGGCCAAGGGATTCAAACCGCTCGGAGCTTCTTGAGAGCGTTAGGGACCTCACAGACCAAGGCTCGCCCTTCGAGCTACCAGGTTTCAAGCCTAATAAAGAAGGCACCGCTCCCTGGACAGATTACCTGCTCGCAATTTCGGGCTCCCGACCACTTGTCTTCCTCCTGGCTGAGATTTGTGCACATGTCACCCAACCCACTGGACCGGACCAACCAAATCGATTCCGCACCCGAACGCTCAGCACACGTGTACAGGGACGCTCTCAACGACATTTGGAAGGCTGTATCTGCCAGGTTATGTTATGAACCTGACTACTGTGACACTGGATCGATTTGTACCATGATCCCTGGAATGCTTCTCTGTAAATCTAAATGTCCCGTAGCACCGCGGCGCGATGTGTGCAGGATCCAATGCAAAGCACGAAGGAAAAGCCAGAGGCGGAGGGTTTTATACCCTCAAGATTTGTTGCAGTATTCCACAAGAACGACCACCCGATTACTGACACGATATACGACTCAAGTGGGCTAAAGTTAGGTCAACTACAGGGTGTATGTTAATACAATGACCAGTCCACGTTGCCGCACAGCAGTGAACTACCCACGCGCTCAAGGGTAACGTCTGAAAGGCAATCCTCGTCCCTCCATCTTTATCCCAACCACCACCGTTCCCGCTTTCTCGAGATGGATCCGAGTCTCCAATTCCGAACCCATCTACCCAGTCTCCCCGACCCTATAACAATTCCATATAAACATTCCGCTTATGCCGGGTTTAAACGCCGACTGTGGGTTGCTTGGTATCTCAAACGATGGGGGGGTTGTAAGCTGGATTGGTGGCTGTGGGAGGACGAAGATGAGCAATATCTTGAAGGATTCACTCTCTCAAGGTCTAGACTGATCATCCTGACTGCATCGGACTGGGCTGATGCTTGTTCCGCCTTCGAGGCCCACCGCTCTCAGTCGACGACGTTTGTCAACCCATTAGCTCACCTCACTTGCCGAAATCGACTCCGCTTCATCGTATGGCTCAATCTCAGAAAATACGGAAAACTCAGCGATTTGATTGGGGCCTGGGGGCGCTTCCTGTCACTGCCCCACGGGGAGGAAGTTTGCCAGCGTTGTAAAATTTCGCGGTTTTTGGAGAACTGGTTGGAAACCATGCGGGAAGTTTATCCACTGGAAGATCTTCAGTGGATCCCATGGGAGCACCAGTGTGGATGTTTCACACGGCAAGTCCAATTCTTGTACCGCATTCCGTTATTCACCCCTCTTGACAGAGCATTACGATCCTTGCCTCTTGGGGCTCCTCGAGTAAACTTAGCCAAAACTTCGCCAATCCCCCGGGCTCTTTATCGACTGGTGGTCCCTACCTGGCCACTCACTCTCTGGATGGCCTTCCGCGCATCGAATGACATTGATGTGCCCAAATTTCTGAATATCCTCCAGGATCCCGTTCATCAAGATGTGGTTTTGAACGACGAACATAATGACTTTGCGTCCTGGGAGATTTGGGCTGATTACGCAGTCGAAATTGACCTCAGAACCTGGCTACAAATCAGAAACACGGTGTACAAAAGGGCACAATGTGCATTCCCCTACGACGTGCGCGTGGCCGCCGCGTGTCTTATATTTTCCCCCTCTCCCGAATCAGGTTTCTCTCGACCCGTCCTCCAGGAACTCAGAATGTTGGGTCTCCCCTTCGACGCCGTGACACTCGTCATTAGCAAGGACTACAAGCCGAAGTCAGATCATGCTCAGTTCGCATCCAAGGAATTTTGGACAAGCCAAAATCTCAAGAACTGGATTGAAACACGTCGTCTAGACTTTTGTCATGCAGTGTGGCAGACGAGCAATCTGGATGTTTTGGAGCGCGTCTCCGTCATCCGTAACACTCTGCAAAATCGGGCATGGGCACCCCAGGTACGCTGCGTTATCTTGTTTGCCCTGCGTACTGACCCAAATTGAGAAGAAAAATTTGCTCTTTTATATCTATTGCCTCACGTCGAGAACCGTATCCGACAGCAGCTCTGAGTATGTGGAATCGTCTGCACTGTCAATGTTATATTAATCCCATTTCAGCGTATCAGAAAAACTTCTGGAGGCTTTAACAAACTCAATGGGAGTGTCGGAGGTCATCCGCCTTCTCGCCGACTACTCGTCCAATTTTGATGCAATCTTCACGGTGTTGAAGAAGTCGGTCGAAGTACGTTTCAAAGGCCTTTGCGGTCAAACTTACACTCATATTTACAGACCGATCCCAGGAATAGCCACACCATTGCAACGGACGTCTGCAGGGCAATCAGGAGCGATATATACGACATTGCGGCTAACTTGGTTTCCATCATGCAAGAGGCAGATTCCCGGGCAAGGCTTTTAGCGAGTCGTGATGAGCAAGCACAGAGGCTTCTGGATCTCATGCAGGATGTGAGCGCTTCAATTCAATTCCCAGTGTAGCATTGACAGAGGAGCATTGCAGTTACTTGATCTCGACTCCTTCTCTGTCGTTAGGCCGCTGATATGCAAGAGGCTCTTGGAGCTCTCTGAAGCATCGGGTCGTCATCCCCATTGCTTCGCTCTTTCCGGGCTGCAAAAAGTCGGCCGTCAAGTGGCCGCGGGCGGCTTTGGAGATATATGGAAAGGCTTGGTCCGTGGCCAAAGTGTTTCACTGAAAATCGTCAGGCTGTTCGAGGATTCGGATATCAAAGCTGTGCTTAAAGTGCGTTCGTCTTCATAATTACCGCCAGATGACTTTGAACTTGTGTTCTAGGACTTTACTCGCGAAGCTTTCGTGTGGCGCCAACTTTGCCATCCCAATCTACTTCCCTTCTTTGGATTATACTATTTTGATACCAGGCTGTGCCTCGTGTCGCCTTGGATGGAAAACGGGAATATCATGCAGTTTTTGAAACGGGAACCGATAATGATGATAATGGTCCGCGTTTCACTCGTGAGTCCTGCTTGCTCAAGGCCAGCGTCAAATTTTCGGTGGTTGGCTGATGCCTATTCACAGATGCTGGATGTCGCTCTTGGACTTCAATATTTGCACGAACACAAGGTGATCCATGGAGATTTGAAGGCGGTGTGTAACTTCTGCTCTCAAGAGCATGTTCCCCCCGTCTAACGAGAAATGCAGATCAATGTTCTTGTGACACCCTCACGCCGAGCCTGTATTTGCGATTTTGGCCTCTCCTCGATCGTGAACGAAATCACTTTGCGACTTACCCAGTCTACTTCTGTTGCGCAAAAAGGAACCCCACGCTACTACGCTCCTGAGCTACTCAGACCTCAAGGGAAGAAATCCTTCGCCTCGGATGTGTACGCTTTCGCCTGTGTGTGTTACGAGGTGAGCAGTGCAGCCATTATTCGCACTCAATCGGTGTTGGAACATCTTCAACTAGATATTGACGGAAAAACTCCCGTTTTACGAAGAGAAAAATGACATGGTGGTCATGTTCCAGGTTCTCGCCCATGGGCGCCCGTCAAGGCCAACGTGGTGCACCGGAACCCCGCAGCTCGATAATCTGTGGGATTTACTCCAAAGTTGCTGGGAAGATGATCCCCCGAAGCGTCCGGAGGCATTCCAGATCGTCGATCGCCTCGTAGGCCCCTTGATTCACGCTACAACGACCTCTTCTACGACCGACTGGGACGAGAAGTTCACTTCCAGATTTCGCCGCTCTTCGCAGGCGCGACCTATACTGCCGTCTATACCACAAATTGAACGCATGCTGTTTGGCGACGGTGAATTTGACTATCATACGCCCCGCTGACTATTTGCTGACGTTTTCTTTCACCTGTAGAAGTTGCTGGAGGTACCTCTTCCCCCTGAGCTCTTAAGTGTTATTTACTGAATCTGGCGCAGCATGCAAAGATTGTTTCCCAGATTTTGAAGAGTCGGAGTCTGTCAGTGAAGGCTCAGAACCGACTGAGAAGACAGGTGCTTATCATATTCTCCCCTACCGACTCATACTTACCGTCCTCAAGATTCGCCGGAACTGGGACGCCAGAACAAACGCCGGCATGAGGAGGTGACACCGGCCCCGAACTCCGCAGACAATATTCACCCGGAGCCCAAACGATGGAGATCGTATTGAAATCCACGGCTATACCCGCATGTGTCCGGATGAGCGTGTTTTTGTAATTATTTGCAACAATCGAAGTTGAACGATAAACTCGGGCCGCAGACGCCGTGAGGATGCCGAAATCAAACAAATTAAAATTCATTTGCCGAGCCGGCATGTTCACAGGCATCTTACATTAAAAGCAGACTGTGGCCAATCAAGGCTCACATCGGATATAATTTGGTGGTAAAAATTACTCTGCTGTAGGCTTAATAGCCGCCAATCCAACTGATCGGGAGGAGGCCACTCAAAAAAGCACCCATCATCCGTTGGAAAAAAACAATAGTTTGTTCGAATTAGGCCTGGATATATTGACCGATATATAGCGCGTCGACGGGAACATTGCTTTTCCCGGTAAATGAAGGGCCTGTCCAACGCGTGCTCCTATGCCGGGCAATCCTTGTGAATCTTGACCGGTTTTTCAACAAGGCCAAATTTTGCTTAGAGAACCAATCATATGAATTAGGGTACCATTGGAGAGCCAGTGGGCGAGGAAATCTGAGGGGGGGCGGGTCTTTTGTGGGGGAGGGGAGGAGAACTCACGGTGTCGGAGTTCTTGAGGAGGCGTTGGGAGGTTTCAGCTTCTACAGCATACATAATAAACTGATCGATTGAGACTGGAGCGAGTAACCTTCTGATGAAATGAGATATACGACCGTTGCGACTTTGAATAAAATTTCATTGCAATTGACCATCATTCTTGAGACGAACATGAAGGCAGGGATCCGGGTATATGTCCGAACCTAATAGTTGTGAACTAAAGAACACTTCCTTACATTTCTCCACGCACTCCATCTCTGTCGACTCATCTGAGCCACTCTCGCTAGCGTTGGTATCGGTAGATTCATCCATGCCCTCCGCCCTCACACCCCCCTCAAACACAATCCGCACCTGCGGCACCAGAGCGCGCAGATCCACGAGAGCGGGCAGCATACCCACGACGTCGCAGGACAAGTCCCACTCGATCACCGCGTGCGCGAGCTCGGTCGGCGCGCGGAGTACGGTTGCGAGAATATCGGGCAGATCCTGCATTGAGTCCGTATTAGCTTGAACGCGGAGAAGAAAATGGTTGGTGCATACAACGAGAACCTCAGCGTCAACCGTCTCGACGCCGTCGCACATATCGGGATCGTCCTCAAGCGGGGCATTCGATATGACGAGCCGGAGGGTCGCGAGGCGAGGGAAGTGCGTGAATAGGGCGTGTGGGGACTCCAAGCCGCAGAATGGCGCTAGGGGTACTGGGCACTGCGAGCGATTTCCAGGAAATGTCACAGAATGTCACATATGATTTTGGTGATGGGAATGTCACGTTAAAATCGATAAATATGTTCTGGCGGACGTCCCTCGACCGTTCTTCCCCTGAATGTTTGTGCAGCAGCATTATGAATACTGTAGAAGTGCCTGTGGAGCATCACAGAAAAATCTGTTGGTCGAAGGTAGCGCTATAATGAATTTTGGTTCAGGATCAGTGGTCTGATGGCTTCGGGGCACAATCTCTTTCAATACTACAAGGAACTCTCTCAATGTTTTTTGAAAGTCTACAATGGGGAGGCCATCGGCTTCATTTCCGGTACTTCCGAAGGTATTTCACTAAGAATTGAGGGAGAAAAAGTCGATTTTGCACTTCTAGAACATTTTGCACTACTAAGCGAATACTAGTAGGAGGAGAGAAAGGCCGGTGACGGCGCGTGTATACGGCGCGGGCGCGGGCCCCAATGCACGCGCTAGGTCCGCGGGGGCACAGGACGCGTTGAGGGCGAAGCGCGTACACGCCGTTCCGGGGAAGAGCGGGATGTACTACTGGAGCCCGGGTGAGAGCGTCGGGCCGTCGGAGGTGGGTGCGAACTCCGTGCAGCGGCGGTATTCACCGCTCAGAGTCAGGTTTTGCAGCGCGGGGAGGTGCGCGAGGAAGTCGTGCACGGGCCGCAGGAACGGGCCATCGCACCCAATCGTCACCGTCCGCAGCTGGCGAAAGGTAGGGAGGAGGTCGCAGTCGTAAGCGAGCCAGACCGCGGGCGAGCAGCCGTAACTGGGTGATAAAGTCAACGATGAGAGCGTAGTCAGGGAGGCTCCTTGATCCGTGACCACCACCATCTCCATCTTTCCCACGCTAGCTTCTCGCTGGCGCCGGGTCAGAGGGAGAGGGCGGGCGCGTTCAACGGTCGAGGATGGGTTTGCAGCCAGGGTTTGCAGCCCAAGGGTGACCTCCCCACCCGCGTAGCCTACGAGCTACACCGCACAAATGGCGGAAAGGAGCCTACGAGCCCAATACAAAGCCATCGTGCTATCCCCAATTATGGGACGAGACCACAGAGTCCTCTATTGCACAGACAGTGCTCTTAGGTATGCTGAATTTCATTTCCCACCCCCCCTACACCCCACTCCCCTTCGTCGTACCGCGGGCACCCTGCCCAATCCATCGCTCGAGTCATCCAGCAAGTCTCGGGTCCGAATGGCGGCCCGGCGAGATCACGTGACATAGCCCTAAAACTTTACCGTGGTTCAATCGCGACATTTGAAGTGCATCTGGTCGTAGTAAGAAAAGTAAATATTTCATTCTCATTGAAGCCAATTGGCAGTAGATTTTCGATCCCACCTTGAAACCTAACGTTAACCTGGGTCCTGCATCAAATGTTCCAGCCCGTATGATTAGTTAATCATACACTGTGCGCTGCTACTTAAAGCCGTCGAACAAAAGACGATCACGAAAGATCGGTACCCTCAACCAACTGACATGGTGTTCCAACGCCATGTATCTGAATCCCATCCGTGACGGCGGTCCCTAAACGCACCTTAAATATGCCTGTACACCCAAATGAAGCCGAATTTAATACCTTGGGCCCTCCTGGATCACGGGAGGGTTTCGGGGAAGTGGTATTTCCCTCTCGCAAGTGCTTGCTGGCTGCGAGTTCAGAACATGAAATCAGCAGGAGTCAGGGTACTCAGGGGTCTATCCCTGGCTATCACACAAGTGGCCCCTTCTGCAATGGTTCTGTTGCTCTGGCTGTTGCAGACCAATGTGAAGAGCAGCAGGTCGATACCTTCCCCAGTATTCGTGCTCCGCTGGAGGATTTATCTCCCCGTGGGGTTTTTCTTCAGCCGGTGATGCTTCAACCCACAAATATTGTTGAAGGTATAGACCAACGGTCTGATGTACATATGGGTGATGTCGAGGTGGCGCCAAAAGGTCCGTGTTCAAATGATGATAACACAGACACGAATATAATAAACTACACGGACTCTGAGATGTGCACATCAGACAATACAATTGAAAATTCGCTACCTAACACTTCTGAGGGCGCATCTGAAGACCCTCATACCCCGACGTGGGAAAATGAAAATATAGAGATTCGGAAAAGACACAAACCTCCTCGGGTTCTGAAATCCGGGAAATTCACACGTGCAAATTTAACAATCGGCTCACTAAACATCGCGGGTCGCGACTCGGGGATATCGATGCATAACAACAACCACAAGTTCAAATTCCTGAAAGACACAATTGACTCTAATAGTTTAGGTGTCCTTGGGATGCAGGAAACCCACTTTGACACCGAGTCAGCTACACAATTTAATAATGTGTTCGGCCGATGGTTCAAAGTATACCATTCAGCCCACCCCGAGAAGCCATGCTCAACTGCAGGGGTGGCCTTCGTTCTAAATAAGAAATTTATTGACACCGACAATGTCCGTGAGTATGAACTGATTCCCGGCAGGGCCTTTATGATAGTTATCCCATGGCATAACGGCGAAGCCCTGAATATTTTAAACATATACGCACCCAATCGGCCAGAGGAGAGGGATAAACTGTGGAAAGAACTCTGGAGAATGTGGGCTGAGGACCCAACACTTCCATTCCCGACGATTGCATTAGCGGATTGGAATTTTGTGGAGGACCCATTGGATCGAAACTCGGGGATAGCTGAGATGGTGCCCGAAAGCTACAGAAGGCTGAAAGATTTATTCTGCTGGCAAGACGGCTGGCGTGCCACCTTCCCAGATACACAAGACTACACTTGTGTCCAACATCGGACAAATAAAATGACCGGCGAGGTACACGACTCCTACTCTCGTCTTGATCGAATCAATGTCGATAACCATAAGTTTAAACACTTCCGTGGTTGGGAAATTAAACATTGCCCGGTGAAGAGTGACCACCGACTGGTAATAACCCAATTAGCATGCAGATGGGACGAGAAACTCGGCCCCGGCAGGTGGTCGATGCCTTTGTATTTGCTGAAGACTCCGAAATTCATGAACCATGTTCAGGCGCTGGCGGCTCAGCTCGTTAGTGACCTTGAGAACCTTCAACAATCAGACCGCAACAACGAAAATAATATCCAGACCCTATGGTCAAAATTCAAGCTAGACATAACAACATATGGGAAGCACTGCTCACGCTATGTAACGGATGATCTCACACGGAAAATACGAACTTTGAAAGCCCAAATAAATATTGTGCTACATGATCAAGACATGCAGCCTGAAGACCGATCATGGGCCGCCTATACATTGGAACAGAAAATCGCAGAGGAAATACGTGAAGCCGCAGAACGCAAGAAAGAAGTCATCGCTGCGCGACAGGACATAGAGGGTGAAAACTTGAAAACAAAGGCATGGACCAAGTCGGCCAAAGGCTACCATATCAAAGAATCCATTCTTGAACTGAAAATTGAAGGGTCATTGAATGCGGATGTCCCACAGTATGAAACTAAGCCAAAGAAAATGGCACAAATGGCGCGTGAATATCACAACTCAGTCCAAACTCGCGACCTACCTGATGAATATGGGAGGATTATGGCCACTGAAATCACCCTCGAAAAATGCGATGCACACCTCTCCGAAGCGGAGTTCAAAGAACTAGATAAGGCTCTGGAAAGGGAAGATGTTGAATCTGCTTTAGGACTCTCAAACAGCGGGACGGCACCCGGAATCGATGGTATCCCCTTCGAATTTTATAAGCTCCTTGACATACTCTTCCGGCAAGCAAAGGCAAATGGCCTGATCGTTTTTAATATATTAAGCTTCCTCACCAAACTTTACTCAGATATTGAGAACCACGGGTTGGTTGAAGACTGCAAATTTAATGCCGGATGGCTCTGCCCAATTTTTAAGAAAGGAGACAAATCCTTGATAAGTAACTATCGCCCGGTGACACTCCTCAACTGCGATTACAAACTGATGACAAAAGCGTACTCGCTACGACTGATGAATGTGGCTCCCTCACTGGTCCATCCTGACCAAGCCGGTTTCATGAAGGGAAGGAAAATTGAGAACCAGGTTAAACTCGCGAAATTCTTGTTGAATTATGCCGACACCGCCGAAGAGGATGGAGCCATAGTGGCCCTGGACCAGGAGAAGGCATATGATCGGATTAACCATTCCTACTTACTGCGTGTACTAGAGAAGATGGGCTTCCCCAAAAAATTCTGCGACACAATAAAGAACCTTTACACTAATGCGGAGACAGTCGTAATGATCAACGGTGAAATCAGCGAACCATTCATTGTCACTCGTGGCGTAAGGCAGGGGGATCCCTTGTCCTGTTTGTTGTTTAACCTGGCTATTGAGCCACTTGCTTGTTTGATACGGGCATCGAAACTCAAAGGTGTTTCCATACCAGGAACTGACCGCAACCTTGTAGTATCACTATTTGCAGATGATACCTCAATCTATCTCTCATCCGAGGATTCTGTGAAGATCTTATGGAATATACTTTCACTATGGTGTGCGGCCTCAACAGCAAAATTCAACGAAAACAAGACAGTTATTATTCCATTTGGAAGTGCGCGTTATCGAACCAAGGTATTACAAGATAGACGCTTGAATACTAGTAATCATGTTGGTGAAATTGCAGAGTCTATTAAAATATTACCGGACGGCCAGACATGCCGAATTCTGGGTGCATGGATCGGAAACAATGTCTCGTACATAACACCATGGCCAGCAGTGGTTGAGAAAATCGCAAGTGGCCTCGAAGGTTGGCAAACTACGACACCAAGTCTCGAAGGCAAGCGCCACATCATTAATATGGTCATCGGGGGCAGAACCCAGTACTTGACTAGAGTACAAGGCATGCCGAAAGAAATTGAAGAGACACTGATACGAATGGAACATGTCTTCCTTTGGGAGGGAAAACCCGCCAGGGTTGCACATGATACAATGAGTCTGGACGTTCTCGATGGAGGGAAGAAGATTCTAGACATCCCTGCTCGAAATGAAGCCATTGATCTTTGGAATTTACAAACTTATCTTAAACAGGGCGAAGAACGCCCATTGTGGTGCTATTTCGTTGACTTCATTTTGGCGAACTTCTTGGAGAAGAGCTACCTGAACATTCGACCCGGGGAAATTCTCAACGTATTTTTACAGGATATCCATATCCCGATATCTAAAAAGACACCTCTACCCGACGAAATTAAACGGATGATCCTGACGGCCCGAAAGTACAATCTGAAATTCACGGGGCTGTCAATAGGGGATGAGGTTAAGCGCAACATGCCAATTTGGAGGCACGTGGGAGTGAAGAGAAAAGAACACCAGAGCGCGAAGCGACGCGACTCCGCAAAATGCCTAAGGTTGAACCATGGAGTCAGGACAGTACAAGATGTCCTTGTCATCGCAACACGAAGGACAATAAACCTGCGAAAGCCCCACCAGATAAATGCTTCTGGAATTGGGCGGAAGAATTGTGGTTGCTCACTATGTGTTCAAGAACGTACATTGCTGGACTGCAAACATCCTGGCGAATGTGTTGAAACTGCGAAGATGTTAATTGACAGTATTACACCAAAATGGAATCCGAATATAGCCAATCTCGATTTGACTGATGAGCTCACTTTAACAGATGAGGAGGAACAACGTAATACTTTGCCAATAGAACCAGACTCCATCATGACTTTCAATCCAAATTTTTGTTTGACTGATTTAGCGAGCGGATTCCGCATTTTTGCTGCAGATGAATCGCTCAACGAGGTCCCAGCGAGGAGATATCAAGTACCTGGGGATGTACCGATGGCGGTGAAATATTTTCTACACCCCATAATTTTACACGCCGGGGAGTTTGAACCCAAGATTGACTTGAACATCATCCGACAATCCAATAACACGGAGGAAAGTATGACACTCGCGCTCTCCTTTGATAGGCCTGAAATCCCGACGAATTTTTCAACTGCACTGTTGGGCGGCCTGCTGCTAATCTTACAGAATGACCACAAGAATACTCCCCTTTTAATTTGCACCTCCTCCGAATTCTTAGCAAAGGCTTTGGTCAAAGACAGGGAAAAGTACGAAAATGATCTCTTGGACCCAAGCTTCCGGCTCTTGAAGGCCGTGGTAGCAATGCTAAACGAAAGAGTGGCCCGAACACAGTTCAAGAAGGTTCTAGAGAACCCAGCCAAACTATTGTCCGAGGACATGAAATATTCAACTGAACTCGACACTGGAGTTGATATCATGTTTGAAAACCCGGGAATGATATTGTCTCGAGGTTCTCAACGACTCTTCACAAATGTAATTCGCTCCCTCAGAGAGAAACCCTACCGAAAGTACACCTTTGTTAATCTTGACCGCATACGTTGCGCGGTGGAAGCACTATGCGGATATACCATCTGATTCCATGATTTGGCAATCGATCCGAGGTACGACTCTACGCCAACGTACAAGGGAATTTTATTGGAAATGCATTCATAATACCTTCAGAGTGGGAGGCTTCTGGTCTCACATTGACCATCTCGATCGAAATGGTACCTGCCAAGTATGTGACACGACAGAAAGCTTGGAACATATTGCACTAGAGTGCTTCTCCCCAGAACAGGAGCTGATATGGGCGCTCTCGAGAGAGCTGTGGTCAAAGAAATATGATGCTTGGCCAAAACTGAGTTGGGGATTAATCCTAGGCTGTAATTTGGTAAAATTCAAGTCTCCAACGGGCCGTGTACTCCCGGAGAAAGGTAGACTCTTTGCCATACTCGTGTCAGTCAGCTGGCACCTCATCTGGAACCTACGGGTGAATCGTGTCCTGAAAAATAAAGGTGCAACCCAAGATGCGGCAAATATTCGTAACCAATGGCTTACCATCGTGAATGCGGCCTTGGGACGTGACCGTATTCTTACGAACAAGGTTAAATTTGGCCCACTAGCATTGAAAAAGCAACTGGTATTAAATACATGGAGTGGGCTACTAATGGATGAAGACTCATTGCCGGATGACTGGACATTCACAGAGGGGGTTTTAGTGGGTATGTGGCCAATAAATGGTATAGGATAATTTTTCGCGAGGCCAGAGTCCCACACTGGTTAATACATTGTGCGTAACGGCATTTCCTCCTTGGACAAACCTAGACCGGCAGTCTGGCTCCAAACCAGCAACACAGGCGGATGACTTTGAATGCTTCTGCAGACGAAGATAAATCATTAATCCAAACGCTCCAAAAAAAAAAAAAAAAAAAAAAAAGAGAGCGTGGTCAGTTACACCGCCATCACGAAATGCCCAATCAGGGAGGTGGCGGTGTTCAATCGTGATCTCTTCTCGTCTCTTTTCGCAACTGGCAAGCTTGTTCGCGGGTGTGGCTGGAATTAAGCTCGAGCTTCTAGATAGTTCGGCCATATATTCGACCTCTAGCTGATTCAAATAATTACCAACCTCGCCACACCGAAATCTATCTTGTTCTTCCCCGGACCCCAAGTTCTCCCTCGGGCGCGAGTCAGCCCAGGTCGCGTAACTGGCCATCTTGGAATTCTTGGATACGACACCGGTCTAATACGTTTTGACTTGCGCGACTAGCCGCTCGAAGACCGAGGATCTAAACCTTACTCCTGATCTATCACAATCGCAATGGCTCTGCGTAGTTTGGCTCTCGCTACTCTCTTCTTGGCTGGGACCATGGAGCTCACGGTTAGCCTCAACATGCATATAGGTAGGTCGAATCAAGACGCAAATCTTCAAGAATGAAGCGTCCTCGGCATTGCAATAACGTGCCAGCGATTGCAAAGGAGAGAAGCAACTGGAGGCTCGAAAATGTTACCTGGCAATCCACCGCAAGAACCCTGAGGCTTCGTTGAATACCCGGAATCCGTTCTTCACATCGACATGACGGACGGATGACTGCTATTCCAGAAGGATTCAGCCTTGTCCGGGCGCGGAGGAGATCCGAACCCGGATTGGTACCAAGCTGCGAAAGGCCAGGGGCTCAAAATTTCAAACCGAGGCCCAACGCCCACGCAGAATGATCACGAACGAGCTCTACCAAATAAAAAAGGTTCGCAGGGATTCAGGAAGCTCCTAGTATATATTTGCCGCAAAATCTTCGCCCCGCCGCGGTGCGCACTGATATAGACCCTTTTATCAAGTCGACTTTTCTTTCTTTGCTCACCTCTTTCGACCCATTCACGTCATCCACGGTTCCCGCAGTCCCTCGAAAAACCCGCCAGTCTTGATTTTGGTGCAGTATTGGCTTTGCGGACAAGAATTCCGAATTTAATTTTCCCCATTTCAGTTGGCGCCGAACCTCGCGACGGAATCTCCGAACTTCGGTCTCAAGAAAAAGAGACAAATCTCCGGACGATGCGCTAGTGAAACTTCCTGTTAGGGACCTCAAAGACCAAGGCTCGCCCTTCGAGCTACCAGGCTTCAAGCCTAATAAAGAAGACACCGCTCCAGATTACCTGCTCGCGATCTCGGGCTCCCCACCACTTGTCTTCCTCCTGGCTGAGATTTGTGTACATGTCACCCAATCCACTGGACCGGACCAACCAAATCGATTCCGCACCCGAACGCTCAGCACACGTGTACAGGGACGCTCTCAACAACATTCGGAAGGCTGTATCTGCCAGGCTATGTTATGGACCTGACTACTGTGACACTGCTGTGGATCGATTTGTATCATGATCCCTGGAATGCTTCTCTGTAAATCTAAATGTGCCGCAGCACCGCGGCGCGGCGCGTGCAGGATCCAATGCAAAGCGCGAAGGAAAAGCCAGAGGCGGAGGGTGTTATACCTCACGGAGTTGTTACAGTATCAGAGAACGATCGCCCGATTACTGACACGATACACGACTCAAGTGGGCTAAAGTTAGGTCAACAGGGTGTATGTTGATACAATAATTTACCGCGCTGCCACGCACAGCAGCGGACCTGACCCACACGCCCAAGCGTACAGCTGTTTTCAAAAGTTTGTAGGGGTTTCGTAAAATGTTGCTGCTCGATTTCTGCTTACCGCTGTTTACCGTTGTCGTCGCTCCACACCCCACACGCCGCTCCTCGGCACTTCGCTTCGGAGTCGGGCTCCACAAGTTAGTGACAGCCGACGCTAGCCGACGATGCACCACCAAGCACTGGTAAGCAAAAATCGAGCACCGTTGATTTACGAAACCCCTACAAACTTTTGAAAACAGCTGTAACTTTTGGAAAGCAATCCTCGTCCCTCTTTCTTCATCCCAACCACCACCGTTCCCGCTTTCTCGAGATGGATCCGAGTCCCCAATTCCGACATCTACCCAGTCTCCCCGACCCTATAATAATTCCATACGAACATTCCGCTTATGCCGGGTTCAAGAACCGCCTATGGTGCACCTGGTATCTCAAGCAAACTCTAAAAGGGACGGTGGACCGGTCGTGGGCCCAGGAGTGGTGGTGGGAGGACGAAGATGAGCAATATCTTGAAGGATTCGCTCTCTCAAGGTCCACAGCGACGCAATTGCGGGGCATGATGACTGCATGGGAGTGGGCTGACGCTTGTTCCGCCTTCGAGGCCCACCGCTCTCAGTCGACGACGTTTGTGAACCCGTTGACTCACCTCACTTGCCAAAGTCGACTTCGCTTCATCGTATGGCTTAACCTCACAACAACCAGCAAAATCCACGACTCGATTGGGGCCTGGGGGCGCTTCCTGTCACTGCCCTACAGGAAGGAATTTTGCCCGCACTGTGGAATCTTGGGTTTTTTGAAGACCTGGTTGGAAACCGTGCGAGAAGTCTATCCGCTCGAAGATCTGCAGTTGATCATGTGGGAGTACCAGTGCGGATGTTTTGCAGAGTAAGTCCAATTCTTATGCCACATTCCGTTGTTCATCCATCTTGACAGAGCATTGCGATCCTTGCCTCTTGGAGTTCAAGCTCCTCGAGTAAACTTAGCCAAAACTTCGTCAATTCTCCAGGCTTTTTATCGACTGGTCGTCCCTACCTGGCCAGTCGCTCTCTGGATGGCCTTCCGCGCATCGAATGATATCGACGTGCCTATATTTCTGGATATCCTCCAGGATCCCGTTCATCAAGATTTGGTTTTCAACCACGAAGATGATGACTTTGCGCACTGGGAGAATTGGGCTGATTACGCAGTCGAAATTGACCTCAGAACCTGGCTACAAATCAGAAACACGGTGTGCAAAAGGGCACGGCGTGCATTCCCGTACGACGTTCGCGTAACCGCCGCGTGTCTCATATTTTCCCCCTCTCCCGAATCAGTTTTCTCTCAACCCGTCCTCGAGAAACTCGGAATCTCGGATTACCCTTTCGACATTATTAGCAAGGACTACAAGCCAAATTCAGATCATGCTCAGTTTGCATCCAAGGAATTCTGGACAAGCCTCGAGAACTGGATTAGAACACGTCAGCTGGATTTTTGTCATGCAGTGTGGCAGACCAGCAATCTGGGTGTTTTGGAGCGCCTCTCCGTCATCAGCAACACTCTGGCAAGTTGGGCACCCCAGGTACGCTATGTCATCTCCTTCGCCCTGCGTACCGACTCAAAATTGAGAAGAAAGATTTGCTCTTTTATGTCTATTGCCTCACGGCGAGAAACATACAGCTGGTTTGTAAAAGATAGAGGGGTTTCGTAAATCATTGATGCTCGTTTCTTGCTTACCTTTATTGACCGATTGATCTTCAGCCGTTCACGCCGACACTCAGAACTTGCTCCGAATCCAGTCAAGTTGTTGGTTCAAGGTGCTCGCTACATGATGCTGTTGAATACAATACTTGGGTATAGTGCCAGAAATGTGCAGAGCATGAATTATAGCTGGTTGAAGACCAGTGGCGAACGATGACGTCGCTGTGGGGCGCTTTTCGGTCAACAAAGGTAAGCAAGAAACGAACATCAACGATTTACGAAACCCCTCTATCTTTTACAAAACAGCTGTATCCGACAGCAGCTCCGAGTATGTGGAACCGTCTGAACTGTCAATGTTATATTAATCCCATTTCAGTGTATCAGAAAAACTTCTAGAGGTTTTAACAGATCCAATGGAAGAGTCGGATGACATTCGCCTTCTCGCCGACTACTCGTCCAATTTTGACGCAATCTTCACGGTGTTGAAGAAGTGGGTCGAAGTACGTTTCAAGTGCCTTTGCAGCCGTGGGACTCAGGCTCATATCTCCAGACCGATTCCAGGAATAGCCACGCCATTGCAACGAATGTCTGCAAGGCAATCAGGAGCGATATATACGACATTGCAGCCAACTTGGTTTTCATCATGCAAGAGGCAGAGTCCCGGGAAATGCTGCTAGCGAGTCGAGACGAGCAAGCACAGGGGCTTCTGGATCTTATGCAGGACGTGAGCGCCTTTGATTCAATTCCAATTGTAGCTTTGACAGAGGAGCGTTGTAGTTACTTGATCTCGACTCCTTCTCCGTCATTAGGCCGCTAATATGCAAGAGGCTCTTGGAGCTCTCTGAAGCATCGGGTCGTCATCCCCATTGCTTCGCTCTTTCCGGGCTGCAAAAAGTCGGCCGTCAAGTGGCCGCGGGCGGCTTTGGAGATATATGGAAAGGCTTGGTCCGTGGCCAAAGCGTTTCACTGAAAATCGTCAGGCTTTTCGACGATTCGGACATCAAGGCTGTGCTTAAAGTAAGTTCGTTTCCGCAACTTACCACCAGACGACTTTGAACTTGTTTCTAGGAATTCACTCGGGAGGCTTTGGTGTGGCGCCAACTTTGCCACCCCAATCTACTTCCCTTCTTTGGATTATACTATTTCGATACAAGGCTGTGCCTCGTGTCGCCTTGGATGGAAAACGGGAATATCATGCAGTTTTTGAAACGGGAACCGATAATGATGATAATGGTCCGCGTTTCACTCGTGAGTCCTGCTTGCTCAAGGCCAGCGTCAAATTTTCGGTGGTTGGCTGATGCCTATTCACAGATGCTGGATGTCGCTCTTGGACTTCAATATCTGCACGAACAAAAGGTGATCCATGGAGATTTGAAGGGGGTGTGTAATTTCTGCTCTCAAGAACTCACATGTTCCACCGTCTGACGAGAAACCCAGATCAATGTTCTGATAACACCCTCACGCAGAGCCTGTATTTGCGATTTTGGGCTCTCCTCGATCGTGAACGAAATCACTTTGCGACTTACCCAGTCTACTTCTGTTGCGCAAAAAGGAACCCCACGCTACTATGCTCCCGAGCTACTCAGACCACAAGGGAAGAAATCTTTCGCCTCGGATGTGTACGCTTTCGCTTGTGTGTGTTACGAGGTGAGCAGTGCGGCCATTATTCGCACTCAATCGGTGTTGGAACATCTTCAACTAGATATTGACGGAAAAACTCCCGTTTTACGAAGAGAAAAATGACATGGTGGTCATGTTCCAGGTTCTTGCCCATGGGCGCCCGTCGAGGCCAGCGTGGTGCACCGGAACCCCGCAGCTCGATAATCTCTGGGATTTACTCCGAAGTTGCTGGGAAGATGATCCCCAGCAGCGTCCGAAGGCATCCTACATCGTCGATCGCCTCGTAGGCCCTTTGATTCACGCTACAACGTCCTCATCTACGACCGACTGGGACGAGAAGTTTACTTCCAGATTTCGCCGCTCTTCGCAGTCGCGACCTCTACTGCCGTCTATATCACGAATCGAACGCATGCTGTTTGGCGACGGTGAGCTTGACTATCATACACCACGCTGGCCATTTACTGATGTTTTTTTTACCTGTAGAAGTTGCTGGAGGTACCTCTTTTCCTAAGCCTTAAGTGTTATTCACTGAATCTGGCGCAGCATGTAAAGATTGTTTCCCAGATCCTGAAGAGTTGGAGTCTGGCAGTGAAGGCTCAGAACCGACTGAGAAGATAGGTGCTTATCATATTCCCCGGGATCGACCGCCGGAAGCGCCGTCCGCCAGCGTTCCACCCAAACCGCAACCCCAGCCCATACTCCCAACCCGTCTCGACGGCGATTCTACTACTGCTGTCCGGGTTCGACCGCCGCAAGCGCCGCCCGCTAGCGTTCCATCCAAACGGTCGCCTCCTCTTGCTCCACAGGCATCTGCGTATGGATTTGCGAACACACAGAACACAGGGGCTCATATCTCGGCATCAACAATGCCCAGAGTTCAGTCTCGATTATCTTATCACGGATCCGCGGCATCAACGTCAGTTCAACGGACCGATTCTTCCAGCTATCGTCCTCTCAACGAAAGAGTATCTCAATCTGAATGGGAGGCTTTCCGCTACGATGCGAGACCGTCTCGTCCCCGTTCAAGAAGTCCGGAGAGATATCCCGCAAGCTCGTACCGCGGAGGTGAACCCGAGAGATTCAGTAGGAGAATGAGCCCGCCTCCTCCGAATCCTCCGAGTGCGCCCGCCTTCAACAAGTGGTCGCGGCCGCTCTCTCCTCCGGCTCGCACGCCGTCTCCTCCGCCGCGGCATAGCCCGTTTCCCACGAAGCGAGGTTTTTCTGGAGACCATTACTCCCCCGCGGGCCCTCGTCGACCGTCTGCGTCGACCAGCTCCTACATTCCGCGTAACGACTCGCCCCCAAGAGCGCCCCGCCAGGCTCCCCGCGCTCCTTCGCAGAAGCGTCTCCGCGAAGATGACTACGCCCCACCATCATACCCTCAGAAACGTTTCAAAGACGATGAACGAGATGTTTCTCGCAGCACTGTTTCTCCGGCCCCATATTGGAGTAACGAACCAGCTCCCAGCCTTGGAGATCGACTCGCCGCTTCAAATTCCAACGTACATTTCATAGGCAGGGGCGAAAGCTACCGGCCTGCGTCTGAAATCCCAGACGATGAGTGGACTCCAGCTTCCAAGCCTGACGGGCTGCTGTCTCGTCTCAGTGATCCCAGTCGCACTGATCCCGTTCCCGGCACTGCTCGTGGGAGGGGTAATACCAGAGGTACTAGAGGACAGACCAGAGGACGGGCATCCAAACCACGGGGTCGCGGTCGCGGTCGCGGTGAACGATCTTTAGCTGATCGCATGATCTGGGATTCAACGGTGCGTACGCCGTTCATTGCAAAATAACCCATTCATGACGCGCTCGTGTATCTAGCGAATCGCACGGTATGGTAAGTGGGTGAATTGAATCGTTTTCTTGTTGCTTTCGTTTCGCTGTTATCAGTCAATTCCTGTACCATACCATTATCAATCTTGTTATAGGTTCGATGAAGAGCTCGATCACGCAGTGAATACAGAGGCGAAATACAGTTAAAGATGACACAAATATTAATTGGCTCCGCAGATCGACAGCTCTCGCATCTCTTGAAGGACGCCCTCTACCTGCGCATCTAACTGACCTGCGGCGTAGTCGTCGCGGATCGTGTCAGCGAAATATCTAGCCCGGTGTAAGAAACGGAAAATTAAGACCTAGAACACGCGACTCACCGTTGAACACCACTCAGTTTCTCGTATCCTTCCTCGGCGAATTTGGACTGCATTCGGATCATAGTTTCAAAGCTGGGATCGAAGTAAGGGACACGCAGATCCATCAGTGGAGGAAGCTCTGCGACAAGCTGGTCATTCAGTATGTCAAAGACCTCTTTCGCCTCATCGTGCTCTTGCTGAGCCTATGTATCCGCATGAGGGTAGTACAGCAAGTGGAATGGTCGGCGTACTTTGGGAAGTTTCGTAGGATCCTTGCTCGGCTTGTCGATAAGTTTGCGGACTTTGCTACGTGCTGAATCGTAGTCCAAGAGCTACTCCGTAGTTAGATTATTGGGGTCAACACAGAAA
The DNA here is from genome assembly GCA_029378385.1 of Mycena metata. Classification (NCBI taxonomy): domain Eukaryota; kingdom Fungi; phylum Basidiomycota; class Agaricomycetes; order Agaricales; family Mycenaceae; genus Mycena; species Mycena metata. The sequence continues at coordinate 115,976 of JARKIB010000020.1, forward strand.
ATGAGATAACCGACTTTCTTGTTGCGCTTTGCAATGTGCTCGTTCACGACAGGGAAGTATGCGCACATCTTCCCCAACGGCTCTGAAATGGTCGTGCGATACGGCCCATCCTATCAATCAGCTCAGCTCATTCATCCAAAGCGCGGAAGGAACAACGCCGCACGAGCTCCCGTCCGAATCCGCCGTCCAGATCATCGACGGAGCGCTTGTACGCATGCCCAGCCATCGCCCCCTCCGACGTCCGGTCGGCAGCTCCGTAGAACGTCTCGAGCGTATCAGCTATTCGGGTCTGCGCCGCAGTCATAGCTGAAACATCGTCGAGTCAGCGTCGCGATATGCAACGAACGCGCAACAGGCAGGCTGACCGCGCATGGCATCCCAATAGGCCTTGCTGTCCTTCTGCAGCGCCTGACATTCCTTTTCGAATCTGGCTTGCCCGTAAGCGATGGAACCGCCAATGACACTATCCTAACCCCGCCCGCACGCGCAGACACGCACGTTTTGAACTTGGCCTCTTCATCCGTGAACTCGCGGTCGACCGTGCGCTCGATCTGCCCCGTCTTTTGAAGGAGCTACAACGGAGAGTATGGACTTCAGGGGCGTTGCTAAATGAAATGGACGGGTAAAGAGCGCACCGTCGTCCCCGCGCGGTTGACCGATTTCTTGAAGCTTTTGGATGTTAGGGCTACAGCAGCGCACCGCGGCGTGGGGTGCGGGACCCAATGCAAAGCACGAAGGAAAAGCCAGGCGGAGGGTGTTATACCCTCACGGACTCGTTGCAGTATCCCACGAGAACGACCGCCCAATTACTGACACAATATACGACTGGAGTGGGCTAAAGTTAGGTCAACAGGGTGTATGTTAATATCTAGTCCACGTTGCCGCACAGCAGCGGACGGGGTACCCACGCGTTCAAGCGTAACGTCTGGAAGGCAAATCCTCGTCCCTCTTTCTTCATCCCAACCACCACCGTTCCCGCTTTCTCAATCCGCACCTGCGGCACCAGAGTGTGCAGATCCACGAGAGCGGGCAGCATACCCACGACGTCGCAGGACAAGTCCCACTCGATCACCGTGTGCGCGAGCTCGGTCGGCGCGCGGAGTACGGCTGCGAGAATATCGGGCAGGTCCTGCATTGAGTCCGTATTAGCTCGAACGCGGAGAAGAAAATGGTTGGTGCATACCTCAACGTCAACCGTCTCGACGCCGTCGCACCTATCGGGATCGTCCTCAGGCAGGGCATTCGAGATGACGAGCCGGAGGGTCGCGAGGCGGGGGAAGTGCGTGAATAGGGCGTGTGGGGACTCCAAGCCGCAGAATGGCGCTAGGGGAAGGAGGAGAGAAAGGCCGGTGACGGCGCGTGTATACGGCGCGGGCGCGGGCCCCAACGCATGCGCCAGGTCCGCGGGGGCACAGGACGCGTTGAGGGCGAAGCGCGTACACGCCGTTCCGAAGAGGAAGAGCGGGATGTACTCGCACGGACCGGTGTACGACTGGAGCCCGGGTGAGAGCGTCGGGCCGGCAGGGGTAGGTGCGAACTCCGTGCATGCCGCTCAGAGTCAGGTTTTGCAGCGCGGGGAGGTGCGCGAGTAAGTCGTGCACGGGCCGCAGGAACGGGCCATCGCACCCAATCGTCACTGTCCGCAGCTGGCGAAAGGTAGGGAAGAGGTCGCGGTCGTAAGCGAGCCAGATCGCGCGCGAGCAGTCGTAACTGGGTTGATAAAGTCAACGATGAGAGTTTGCGCGTGTTGTGATTCCTACACCGCCATCACGAAATGCCCAATCAGGGAGGTGGCGGTGTTCAATCGTGATCTCTTCTCTTCTCTTTTCGCAACTGGCAAGCTTGTTCGCGGGTGTGGCTGGAATTAAGCTCGAGCTTCTAGATAGTTCGGCCATATATTCGACCTCTAGCTGATTCGAATAATTACCAACCTCGCCACACCGAAATCTATCTTGTTCTTCGACCCCAAGTTCTCCCTCGGGCGCGAGTCAGCCCAGGTCGCGTAACTGGCCATCTTGGATACGACACCGGTCTGATACGTTTTGACTTGCGCGACTAGCCGCTCGAAGACCGAGGATCTAAACCTTACTCCTGATCTATCACAATCGCAATGGCTCTGCGTAGTCTGGCTCTCGCTACTCTCTTCTTGGCTGGGACCATGGAGCTCACGGTTAGCCTCAACATGCATATAGGTAGGTCGAATCAAGACGCAAATCTCCTAGACTGAAGCGTCCTCGGCATTGCAATAACGTGCCACCGATTGCAAAGGAGAGAAGCAACTGGAGGCTCGAAAATGTTACCTGGCAATCCACCGCAAGAACCCTGAGGCTTCGTTGAATACCCGGAATCTGTTCTTCACATCGACATGACGGACGGATGACTGCTATTCCAGAAGGATTCAGCCTTGTCCGGGCGCGGAGGAGATACGAACCCGGATTGGTACCAAGCTGCGAAAGGCCAGGGGCTCAAAATTTCAAACCAAGGCCCAACGCCCACGCAGAATGATCACGAACGAGCTCTACCAAATAAAAAAGGTTCGCAGGGTTTCAGGAAGCTCCTAGTATATATTTGCCGCAAAATCTTCGCCCCGCCGCGGTGCGCACTGATATAGACCTTTTATCAAGCGGACTTTTCTTTCTTTGCTCACCTCTTTCGACCCATTCGCGTCATCAACGGTTCCCGCAGTCCCTCGAAAAACCCGCCAGCCTTGACTTTGCTGCTTTGCGGACAAGAACTCTGAATTTAATTTTCCACATTTGGCGCCGAACCTCGCGACGAAATCTCTGAACTTCGGTCTCAAGAAAAAGAGACAAATCTCGCTGAAACTTCCCAGGCCAAGGGATCCGAACCGCTCGAAGCTTCTTGAGAGCGTTAGGGACCTCAAAGTCCAAGGTCGCCCTTCGAGCTACCAGGCTTCAAGCTTAATAAGGAAGACACCGCTCCAGATTACCTGCTCGCGATTTCGGGCCACCCACCACTTGTCTTCCTCTTGGCTGGGATTTGTGTACATGCCACCCAACCCACTGGACCGGACCAACCAAATCGATTCCGCACCCGAACGCTCAGCACACGTGTACACGGGACGCTCTCAACGACATTCGGAAGGCTGTATCTGCCAGGTAACTGCTGTGGAACACATGATGATCCCTGGAATTCGAAGTGCTTCTGCTGTAAATCTAAATGTGCCGCAGCACCGCGGCGCGGGGTGCGCAGGATCCAATGCAAAGCACGAAGGAAAAGCCAGAGGCGGAGGGTGTTATACCCTCAAGGCTCGTTACAGTATCCGAGAACGACCGCCCAATTACTGACACGATACTCCGAGTTGGCTAAAGTTGGGTCAACAGGGTGTATGTTCAAAGAATGATCTAGTCCACGTTGCCGCACAGCAGCGGACGGGGTACCCACGCATTCAAGCGTAACGTCTGGAAGGCAAATCCCCGTCCCTCTTTCTTCATCCCAACCACCACCGTTCCCGCTTTCTCGAGATGGATCCGAGTCCCGAACTCGACCGTCTACCCAGTTTCTCCAGTCTTCAATTCGATCTCACCCCCGACCCTATAACAATTCCATACGAACATTCCGCTTATGCCGGGTTTAAACGCCGACTGTGGGTTACCTGGCATCTCAGGCGATATTTAGGGGCTGGTTGGTCGTTGGGCCAGGAGAGGCTGGATTTGTGGTTGTGGGAGGACGAAGATGAGCAATATCTTGAAGGATTCGCTCTCTCCAGGTCCGGACTGACCGCAATGACTACATGGGACTGGGCTAGGGCTTCTTCCGCCTTCGAGGTCCACCGCTCTCAGTCGACGACGTTTGTGAACCCGTTGGCTCACCTCACTTACCAAAATCGACTCAGCTTCATCATATGGCTCAATCTCACAAAATACGGAAAACTCAGTGAATTGATTGGGACCTGGGGAAACTTCCTTTTACTGCCCCGCAGGAAGGATTTTTGCCCGCGCTGTGGAATCTCGGGTTTTTTGAACACCTGGTTGGAAATCATGCGAGAAGTCTATCCGCTCGAAGATCTGCAGTTGATCCTATGGGAGTACCAGTGTGGATGTCTCGCAGAGCAAGTTCAATTCTTGTGCCGCATTCCGTTATTCACCCCTCTTGACAGAGTATTCCGATCTTTGCTTCTTAGGGCTCCTCGAGTAATTTTGGCCAAAACTTCGCCAATCCTCCGGGCTCTTTATCGACTGGTCGTCCCTACCTGGCCAGTCACTCTCTGGATGGCCTTCCGCGCATCGAATGGTATTGATGTGCCTACATTTCTGGATATCCTCCAGGATCCCGTTCATCAAGATGTCGTTTTGAACGACGAACATGACTTTGCGTCCTGGGAGATTTGGGCTGATTACGGAGTCGAAATTGACCTCAAAACCTGGCTACAAATCCGAAACACGGTGTGTAAAAGGGCACGACGTGCATTCTACCGCGAGGTTCGCGTAGCTGCCGCGTGTCTCATATTTTCCCCGTCTCCCGAATCAGGTTTCTCTCGACGCGTCCTCGAGGAACTTGGAATGGTGGATTTCCCCTTCGACACCATGACGCTTGTCGTTAACAAGAACTATAAGCCGAGGTCAAATTATGCTCAGTTCGCCCTCAAGGAATTCTGGACAAGCCGAAATCTCGAGAATTGGATTGAAACTCGGCGTCTGGACTTCTGTCATGCAGTGTGGCAGACGAGCAATCTAGGTGTTCTGGAGCGCCTGTTCATCATTCGTAACACCCTCCTGCGAAGTTGGGCATGGGCGCCCCAGGTACGCTGCGTCACCTCCTTCGCCCTGCATGCTAACTGAAATTGCGCGAAGCATTTGCTATTTCATATCTATTGTCTCATGTCGAGGACCGTATCCGACAGCAGCTCTGAGTATGTGGAACCGTCTGCACTATCAATGTTATATTAATCCCATTTCAGCGTATCAGAAAAACTTCTGGAGGCTTTAACAAGTCCCATGAAAGAGTCTGATATCATCCGTGTTCTCGCCGACTACTCGTCCAATTTTGATACAATCTTCACGGTGTTGAAGGAGTTGGTCAAAGTACGTTTCAAGGGCCTTTGCAGTCGTGGGACTCACACTCATATTTACAGACTGATCCCAGGAATCGTCACACGATTGCAACGGACGTCTGCAAGGCAATCAGCGCCGATATCTACGACATTGCGGCTAACTTGGTTTTCGTCATGCAAGAGGCAGATTCCCGGGCAAGGCTTTTAGCGAGTCGTGATGAGCAAGCACAGAGGCTTCTGGATCTCATGCAGGATGTGAGCGCTTCAATTCAATTCCCAGTGTAGCATTGACAGAGGAGCATTGCAGTTACTTGATCTCGACTCCTTCTCTGTCGTTAGGCCGCTGATATGCAAGAGGCTCTTGGAGCTCTCTGAAGCATCGGGTCGTCATCCCCATTGCTTCGCTCTTTCCGGGCTGCAAAAAGTCGGCCGTCAAGTGGCCGCGGGCGGCTTTGGAGATATATGGAAAGGCTTGGTCCGTGGCCAAAGTGTTTCACTGAAAATCGTCAGGCTGTTCGAGGATTCGGATATCAAAGCTGTGCTTAAAGTGCGTTCGTCTTCATAATTACCGCCAGATGACTTTGAACTTGTGTTCTAGGACTTTACTCGCGAAGCTTTCGTGTGGCGCCAACTTTGCCATCCCAATCTACTTCCCTTCTTTGGATTATACTATTTTGATACCAGGCTGTGCCTCGTGTCGCCTTGGATGGAAAACGGGAATATCATGCAGTTTTTGAAACGGGAACCGATAATGATGATAATGGTCCGCGTTTCACTCGTGAGTCCTGCTTGCTCAAGGCCAGCGTCAAATTTTCGGTGGTTGGCTGATGCCTATTCACAGATGCTGGATGTCGCTCTTGGACTTCAATATTTGCACGAACACAAGGTGATCCATGGAGATTTGAAGGCGGTGTGTAACTTCTGCTCTCAAGAGCATGTTCCCCCCGTCTAACGAGAAATGCAGATCAATGTTCTTGTGACACCCTCACGCCGAGCCTGTATTTGCGATTTTGGCCTCTCCTCGATCGTGAACGAAATCACTTTGCGACTTACCCAGTCTACTTCTGTTGCGCAAAAAGGAACCCCACGCTACTACGCTCCTGAGCTACTCAGACCTCAAGGGAAGAAATCCTTCGCCTCGGATGTGTACGCTTTCGCCTGTGTGTGTTACGAGGTGAGCAGTGCAGCCATTATTCGCACTCAATCGGTGTTGGAACATCTTCAACTAGATATTGACGGAAAAACTCCCGTTTTACGAAGAGAAAAATGACATGGTGGTCATGTTCCAGGTTCTCGCCCATGGGCGCCCGTCAAGGCCAACGTGGTGCACCGGAACCCCGCAGCTCGATAATCTGTGGGATTTACTCCAAAGTTGCTGGGAAGATGATCCCCCGAAGCGTCCGGAGGCATTCCAGATCGTCGATCGCCTCGTAGGCCCCTTGATTCACGCTACAACGACCTCTTCTACGACCGACTGGGACGAGAAGTTCACTTCCAGATTTCGCCGCTCTTCGCAGGCGCGACCTCTACTGCCGTCTATACCACAAGTTGAACGCATGCTGTTTGGCGACGGTGAGGTTGACTATCATACGCCCCGCTGACTACTTATTGACACTTTTTTCACCCGCAGAAGTTGCTGGAGGTACCTCTTTTCCCTGAGCCCTAAGTGTTATTTACTGAATCTGGCGCAGGATGCAAAGATTGTTTCCCAGATCCTGAAGAGTCGGAGTCTGACAGTGAAGAGTCGGAGTCCGACAGTGAAGACTTTGAGTCTGGCAGTGGTATTAGTGTTTTTCCTGGCTTCAAACAATCGAATTTCGGAATGGTTCAGGTCGTCGAGTATCCTGAGGTCGAAGTGGTACAGGGAGATTTTGAGTCTGGCAGTGAAGGCTCAAAACCGACTGAGAAGACAGGTGCTTATCATATTTTCCCCTTCCCGACTTGTACTTACCGTCCTCAAGATTCGCCGGAACTGGGACGCCAGAACAAACGCCGGCATGAGGAGGTGACATCGGCCCCGAACTCCCCGGACAATATTCACCCGGAGCCCAAACGATGGAGGTCGGATTGAAATCCACAGCTATCCCCACATGTGTTCAGACGAGCGTGTTTTTGTAATTATTTGCAAGAAAAGTTGAACGATAGACTCGGGCCGCAGACGCCGTGAGGAAGCCGAAATCAAAAAAAATCATCTGCCGAGCCGGCATGTTCACAGGCATCTTACATTAAAAGCAGACTGTGGCCAATCAAGGCTCACATCGGACATGATTTGGTGGTAAAAACCACTCTGCCGTAGGCTTAATAGCCGCCAATCCAACTGATCGGGAGGAGGCCGCTCAAAAAAGCACCCCATCATCCGTTGGAAAAAAACAATAGTTTGTTCGAATTAGGCCTGAGTATATTGATCGATATATAGCGCGTCGACGGGAACATTGCTTGTCCCGGTAAATGGAAGGCCTGTCCAACGCGTGCTCTTATGCCGGGCAATCCTTGTGAATCTTGACCGGTTTTTCAACAAGGCCAAATTTTGCTTAGAGAGTCAATCATATGAATTAGGGTACCATTGGAGAGCCAGTGGGCGAGGAAACCTGATGGGTGGCGGTTCTTTTGTTGGGGAGGGGAGGGGAACTCACGGTGTCGGAGTTCTTGAGGAGGCGTTGGGTGGGAGGTTTCAGCTTCTACAGTATACATAATAAACCGATCGATTGAGACTGGAGTGAGTGACCTTCTGATGAAATGAGATATACGACCGTTGCGACTTCGAGTAAAATTTCATTGAAATTGACCATCATTCTTGAGACGGACATGAAGGCAGGGTTACGGGTATATGTCCGAATCTAATAGTGGCAAACTAAAGAACACTTCCTTACATTTCTCCACGCCCTCCATCTCTGTCGACTCATCTGAGCCACTTTCGCTACCGCTGGTATCAGTAGATTCATCCATGCCCTCTGCCCTCACACCCCTCTCAAACACAATCCGCACCTGCGGCACCAGAGCGCGCAGATCCACGAGAGCGGGCAGCATACCCACGACGTCGCAGGACAAGTCCCACTCGATCACCGCGTGGGCGAGCTCGGTCGGCGCGCGGAGTACGGCTGCGAGAATATCGGGCAGGTCCTGCATTGAGTCCGTATTAGCTCGAACGCGGAGAAGAAAATGGTTGATGCACACAACGAGAGCCTCAGCGTCAACCGTCTCGACGCCGTCGCCGATATCGGGATCGTCCTCAAGTGGGGCATTTGAGATGACGAGCCGGAGGGTCGCAAGGCGGGGGAAGTGCGTTAGGGCGTGTGGGGACTCCAAGCCGCAGAATGGTGCTAGGGGAAGGAGGAGAGAAAGGTCGGTGACGGCGCGTGTATATGGCCCGGGCGCGGGTCCCAGCGCATGCACCAGGTCCGCGGGGGTACAGGACGCGTTGAGGGCGAAGCACGTACACGCCGTTCCGGGGAGGAAGAGCGGGATGTACTCGCACGGACCAGTGTACGACTGGAGCCCGGGTGAGAACGTCGGGCTGGCGGGGGTGGGTGCGAACTCCGTGCAGCGGCGGTATTCACCGCTCAGAGTCAGGTTTTGCAGCGTGGGGAGGTGCGCGAGGAAGTCGTGCACGGGCCGCAGGAACGGGCCATCGCACCCAATCGTCACCGTCTGCAGCTGGCGAAAGATAGGGAAGAGGTCGCGGTCGTAAGCGAGCCAGACCGCGGGCGAGCAGTCATAACTGGGTGATAAAGTCAACGATGAGATCGATGAGAGCGTGGTTTGCGTTGTGATTCCTACACCGCCATCACGAAATGCCCAATCAGGGAGGTGGCGGTGTTCAATCGTGATCTCTCTCCTCGCCACTTGCAAGCTTGCTCACGAGTGTGGCCGGCTTGAAATGGATATGGATCTCTGCGAGGCTTCGCATATGTGTCTAACCTGCTGCGAGCTTTCCTCAAATGAACAAGTTGCCAAAACCCCCGAAATTCATCTCAATTCTTGACGAATTCTTAACCCAATCTTGACCTGCAAAATTTCGGGTGCTCACTGGGTCAATATAGCGCTCAATCTATAACGCGAGGTACGAGCGCATTTTTATAAAGTGTCTGTATAAAGACACTATGCTCAACCCGAGTCGCGGTCGCGTATAACCTATCTTGAAACTTTTGGATACGACACCGGTCTGATACGTCTCGACTTGCGCGACTAGCAAGAGCGGCGCTCGAAGACCTGGGATCTAACACTTACTTACGATTTATCACAATCGCAATGGCTCTACGCTCTTGCTACTCTCTTTTTAGCTGGGACCATGGAGGTCACGCCGGTTAGCCTCAACATGGACATAGGCAGGCCGAATCAAGACGCCAAATCTTCAAGAAGGAAGCCTCCTAACGTGTCGCCGATTGCAAAGGAGGGAAGGCTCGAAAATGTAACTTGGCAATCCACCGCAAGAAGAACCTCGACTCCCTGAAGCTTTTTTAAAGACCCAGAATCCGTTCTTCCCTGGCACATCGACATGACGGACGAGCAACGGGAGTCGTTCCCAAAATATAACCTGCAAGCCACCGCAAGAAGTACCTCAAGGTTTTCGAGGTCGTTCAGGTCTCTAAATTATAACGTCTCCAGTTTCGCATCTCGTATCCCTGGGTTTCTCCATGCCATAGGCGCACACGCCTTCGCCCCCTGCCTTTGTATTTACCAACGGCGCTTCATCATGCCCTGCTTCAAGTTCCCGTTGACTATATTTTTCCTCGCGTGGTCGTCCATCCGTACAACTTTGTTCATCGGGCAATCTTTTTGCGCGCCGCGGACAGTGCAAATAGACACAAGGATTCCGAACTCAAATTTTGCAGATTCTGGGCTTCACAAAACCAAAACTCGGACGACCAACTCCGAATATGGTTCTCACAAAGCCATGGTCAAATTTCTGGCAACAAAAGTCAGACCGTGAACGTCACGGGGCAAAGCCCGCATCGGAAGACTCAAGAGCCAACGCGTCGGTGTCAAAGTACTTGAGGACTGGCAGCTTTAATATAGCACAATCTCCAGCGCAGCTCCTGCGAATCTTCCCAAATGAACAAGTTGAAAAAGACCTCTTTCCCCCTCCGTCTCCTAAATCCATTTCGACTTCCTTCCTGCGTAACAACCTCGGACCTCTACTGCCATCTTGGGATTTGGATCCAGCTTGATCTTGGCTCGCACGATTAGGAAGGGTGGTGTTCGAAGGTGTGGGATCTGGACTCTCCCTTGATTTAATCTGCGTCGTTTGGTTCTCGCTCTCTCTTTTAGGCTTATGAAAGGGAGTCGGGACAAGCCGTGGGATCTTTAACGTTGGAGTGGTTCGGCCCAACATGTAGGTAGGCAGGACGCAAAAAAATCGCTCCTCAGCAATAACGCGCCGCTGATTGAAAGGAAAATAAACTTGACACCGCGAGAGCTCAAGCTTGAAAGGTGTAACCTACAAGCGACCGCAAGAAGCACCCCAAGGCTTCCAAGATACTTTCACGTCGTTCAAGTCACAAGAGTTTACAAAATGTCGCATCGCGTATCCCTTGGTTTCTACGCACCGCGCACATCGCCTGTGGATATCGCAGTCCTTGCGAAGGGCGCGCCCAGCATCTGGTCCATCCTTCTTCAAGTGCCCGTCTGATGTTGCAATCAACATTCGCCTCTTCGCGACAGGGTCCATGCATACAGCTTTATTCAAGGGATTGTCCGCGTAGCAGACAGTGCTGGTGTACAGTGGTCCAACCGCTGTCATCCAGAGGACAATATCTGGACTCTTCGCCACTTGACTTCTCAGATCTGTGGCACCCACGACCCACTGGACAAACCAAATCGGTTCCGCACCCGAACGCTCAATACACGCGTCTGGACGCTGTTAACGACATTCAAAAGGCTGTATCTGCCAGGCTATGTTCTGCACTTCATTAACACTGCTATGGAACGTATCATGATCCCTGGAATTCGAAGTGCTTCTGCTGTAAATCTAAATGTGCCACAGCAGCGCGCCGCGGCGCGGGGTGCGCAGGACTCAATGCAAAACACGAAGGAGAAGCCAGAGGCGGAGACTGTTATACCCTCACTGACTCGTTGCAGTATCAGAGAACGATCACCCGATTACTGACACGATACTCTGAGTTGGCTAAAGTTAGGTCAACAGGGTGTATGTGGATACAATGATCTAGTCCACGCTGCCGCGCACAGCAGCGGACCCGATCCGCGTAACCTCTCAAAGGCAATCCTCGTCCCTCTTTCTTCATTCCAACCACCACCGTTCCCGCTTTCTCGAAATGGATCCGAGCCCCGAACTCGACCGTCTACCCAGTCTCTCCAGTCTCCCATTCAGTCTCTCCCCTGGTATAACAATTCCATCCGAACATTCGGCTTATGTCGGGTTCAAACACCGACTATGGGTTACCTGGTATCTCAAGCGATCTCTAAAAGGGACGGTGGGCCGGTCGTGGGCCCAGGATTGGTGGTGGGAGGACGAAGATGAGCATCATCTCGAGGGATTCGCTCGCTCAAAGTTCACACCCATGACGATGACCGGATCCGGATTGGACTGGGCTGGCGCTTGTTCCGCCTTCGAGGCCCACCGCTCTCAGTCGACGACATTTGTCAACCCATTAGCTCACCTCAGTCCCCATATTCGATTCCGCTTCATCGTATGGCTTAACCTCGAACCAACCAGCAAACTCGACGACTTGATTGGGGCCTGGGGGAGCTTCCTGTCCGATTCACTGTCCTCCTGGTTTGAAGCTTGCCAGAGTTGTGGAATTTCGCGTTTTTTGAAGATCTGGTTGGAAACCATGCGGGAAGTTTATCCACTGGAAGATCTTCAGTGGATCCCATGGGAGCACCATTGTGGATGTTTCACACGGCAAGTCCAATTCTTGTACCGCATTCCGTTATTCACCCCTCTTGACAGAGCATTACGATCCTTGCCTCTTGGGGCTCCTCGAGTAAACTTAGCCAAAACTTCACCAATCCCCCGGGCTCTTTATCGACTGGTGGTCCCTACCTGGCCACTCACTCTCTGGATGGCCTTCCGCGCATCGAATGACATTAATGTGCCCAAATTTCTGAATATCCTCCAGGATTCCGTTCATCGAGATGTCATCTTAAACGACTCAGATGACTATGTCTCTGCGTCCTGGGAGATTTGGACTGATTACGCAGTCGAAATGGACCTCAGAATCTGGGCACAAATCAGAAACATGGTGTGCAAAAGGCCACGACGTGCATTCCACCGCGATGCTCGCGTAGCCGTCGCGTGTCTCATCTTTTCCCCCTCTCCCGAATCAGTTTTCTCTCGACCCGTCCTCCAGGAACTCGGAATCTCGGATTACCCCTTCGACACCGTGACCCTTGTCGTTAGCAAGCACTACGAGCCGAGGTCAAATTCTGCTCAGTTTGCATCTAAGGAATTCTGGACAAACCAAAATCTCGAGAACTGGATTGAAACACGTCATCTAGACTTTTGCCATGCGGTATGGCAGACGAGCTATCTGGGTGTTTCGGAGCGCCTGTCCATCATTCTGAAGACTCTGAAAGATCAGATATGGGCACCCCAGGTACGTTGTGTCATCTCGTTTGCCCGACGTACCGACTAAAATTGAGAAGAAAAATTTGCTCTTTCATATCTATTGTCTCACGTCGAGAACTGTATCCAACAGTAGCTCTGAGTATGTGGAACTCTCTGCACTATCGATATTATATTAATCCCATTTCAGTGTATTAGAAAAACTTCTGGAGGCTCTGACAAATCCAATAAAAGAGTCGGATGTCATTCACTTTCTCGCCAACTACTCGTCCAATTTTGATGCAATCTTCACGGTATTGAAGAAGTCAGTCGAAGTACGTTTTAAGGGCCTTTTGCAGTCGTAGGACTCACAATAATATTTACAGACCGATCCCAGGAATCGTCACACGATTGCAACGGACGTCTGCAAAGCAATCAGTAGCGATATATATGATATTGCAGCTAAGTTGGTTTTCATCATGCAAGGGGCAGACTCCCGGGGAAGGCTTTTAGCGAGTCGCAACGAGCAAGCACAGGTCCTTCTGGATCTCATGCAGGATGTGAGCGCTTCAATTCAATTCCCAGTGTAGCATTGACAGAAGATTGTAGTTACTTGATCTCGACTCCTTCTCCGTCGTTAGGCCGCTAATATGCAGGAGGCTCTTGAAGCTCTCTGAAGCATCGGGTCTTCATCCCCATTGCTTCGCTCTTTCCGGGCTGCAGAAAGTCGGCCGTCAAGTGGCCGCTGGCGGCTTCGGAGACATCTGGAAAGGCTTGGTCCGTGGCCAAAGTGTTTCACTGAAAATCGTCAGGCTTTTCGACGATTCGGACATTAAGGCTGTACTTAAAGTACGTTCGTTGTCGCAATTACCACCAGACGACTTTGAACCATATTCTAGGACTTTACTCGGGAAGCTTTGGTGTGGCGCCAACTTTGCCATCCCAATCTACTTCCCTTCTTTGGATTGTACTATATCGACAGCAGGCTGTGCCTTGTGTCGCCTTGGATGGAAAAGGGGAATATCATGCAATTTTTAAAACAGGAACCGCTCAACATCGAACGCGTTTCGCTCGTAAGTCCTGCGTAACTGTCAAATCTTCGGTGGTTAGTTGATCGTTGATTACCAGATGCTGGATGTGGCCCTTGGACTTCAGTATTTGCACGAACACAATGTGGTACATGGAGATTTGAAGGCGGTGCGCAATTTCTTCTAGAAATAACTCCTATACGCCATCTAACAAAATGCATAGATCAATGTTCTTGTAACACCCTCACGCCGAGCCTGCATTTGCGATTTTGGACTCTCCTCCATCGTTAACGAAATTACTTTGCGACTTAGCCAGTCCAGTTCCGTTGGGCAAAAAGGGACTCCACGCTATCACGCTCCTGAACTACTCAGACCAAGAGGTAAGAAAAGTGCCGCCTCGGATGTGTATGCTTTCGGCTGTGTGTGCTACGAGGTGAGTGTGGTCTGACCTCTGCTCGTATTCAATCCAATGAGATGATCCTTTAGATATTGACCGAAAAGGTCCCCTTTTACGAGGAGAAAAACGACATATCGGCCATGTTACAAGTTCTTGACGGCAACCGTCCCTCGAGGCCAGCGTCGTGCATGGGTACACCGCAGCTCGACAATCTCTGGGATTTACTCCAAAGTTGCTGGGAAGATGATCCCCAGAAGCGTCCGAAGGCATCCCAGATCGTTGATTGCCTCGGAGGCGACTTGATTCATGCTACAACGACCTCATCTACGACCGACTGGGACGAGAAGTTCACTTCCAGATTTCGCCGCTCTTCGCAGTCGCGACCTTTACTACCGTCTATACCACAAATTGAATGTATGCTGTTTGGCGACGGTGAGTTTGACCGCCCCGCTGACTATTTACTGACATTTTTTCACCCGTAGAAGTTGCTGGAGGTACCTCTTTTTCCTGACCGCGAAGTGTTATTTACTAAATCTGGCGCAGCATGCAAAGATTGTTTTCCAGATCCTAAAGAGTCAGAGTCTGGCAGTGAAGGATCAGAACCGACTGAGAAGACAGGTGCTTATCATATTCTCCCCTACCGACTTGTACTTACCGTTCTCAAGATTCGCCGGAACTGGGACGCCAGAACAAACGCCGGCATGAGGAGGTGACATCGGCCCCGAACTCCGCAGACAATATTCACCCGGAGCCCAAACGATGGAGATCGGATTGAATCCGACGGCTGTACCCACATGTGTTCAGACGAGCGTGTTTTTGTAATTAAATACATCTGCCGAGCCGGCATCTTCACAGGTATCAAACAGGTATCTTACATTGTCTTGGTGCATAGGAGTGGCCGTTTTCATTGTATACTGTACTGGAATGACTGCACATCGTAGGTCTTCCAGGTCCACACATTGAAAATATTGATGCCACATACATGCGGGTCTACATGCTGAGTATTTCCCGAGTATTATTTCGACACAAGGATTGACGGGCCACGGCTCTTGGTTCCAGCACTATTCTCTAGTTTAAATCCGCTAGTCAATTTTAGAGGCTTGAAATCCAAGTGTATGAAGGTGTTTTGTCTATTGAGACATGAGCTGGTAGAGATTCAGAAAAATGAGGAAATCTTGGAAATCTCAACTCTTGCGGATACATACTGTGACTAATACAACGGTTCGCGGCATACAAACACAATGATTTGCAAGTAAACCCCAGGTTCAGCCAATTTTAATGAGGGGGTACCCGCAAATCTCGATTGCTCACCTGCTTCTAACTACTTTCTTAGAAACCCAAATGCAGTACATTGCGGTGGAGACATCCAATTCAGGCTATTTTCCTGGAATAAATTATCCTGAGGGTGGAGTTAGAGGATGTAAGACACCCGGCCTGCTGTTTTTCGACACACCGGGAACATTTAATATCGAAATATGAGTTGCAGACATGCGGGTGGAACTCCGCACACCAGAAAATAATGACCGGCAATTATTTGGCCCTGATCTAGACTTGATTTGCACTTCCTAACCTCACTCACAGCCTTTTCAAGGATGCTCCTGGCTCGCCCACGCGACAGTAACGTGACCGCGCGTGGGATACCGGACACGAAAAGCCGGTGATGCGGCATCGAACTTGAATATGATTGGCTGAAACTAAGTCTACAAGAGGATATACCTCCGGAAAGACCTGATATCATTGATCTTCCGAATGTAGTTGGCGGTTTCAAGATCTCTGACCGAATTTTTGAGCAACGGACGCAGTTGAAACACCTATTTTGGGGTGAGTGCTCTACAATAACTTCCTAAATCTCTCCCCCCTTTCTCTCTTTTTCTCTTCTTTTTCTCTCTTTTCCAACTTGAATTCGGTCTGATCTCCCCAGACATAGTTAATGAGTTTACATTGAAAGCAGACTGTAGCCAATCAATTAATCAAGGGTTCACATGGGATGATTCGGTGGTAAAGATCACTCTGCTGTAGGCTTAATAGCCGCCAATTCAACTAATCGGGAAGAGGCCACTCTAACCCAAGCACCCGTCATCCTTTGTGAAAAAAAAGTAAAATGGTTTGTTCGAATTAGGCCTGGATATATTGGTAAATGAAGGGCTTGTTCAACGAGTGCCCTAGCGGTATCCCTATACCGGCCGGGCAATCCTCGTGAATGAATAATCTTGAGCCGGTTTTTCAATCAGGCCAAATTTTGCTTGGAGAGCCAATCATTCACAGACAGAACATTAGTTCTTTTGTGCTCTAGAGACCAAAAATGTTGCCAAAACACTCACGTGCCGGTGCACAAAACGTGACCACTCGTCATTTCCGCTGACGGTGATTTTCAAGTTCAACCAAAGTTCAATTTGAATTCTGTTCGATGGGAGAAGTAGCAACACACAGCAAAATCAGCTTATATCTACCTTTATTTACTTTTCAGCCAACTTTAATCAAGTAAATCTGCGAGGAATGGTGACTTCAAGGAACAAGGTTGGTGAATGCCTTTCATACGTATGGCGGTCACTTTGTACATTTATCATTTGGGTTTTTTTTTTCTCGTTTTTGGGCCTTTTTTTTCGTGTTTTCCATGCTTTCATACTTTTCTTTTTTCATGTCCCTTTCTTTTTCATTCCAGCCTTACTTTTCTTTTCTGGAGGGTCTGACCAAGGTTTATTGTACGATTGGATTCAACTTTGCAATTTTTTAGTTGAGAGCGAGAAGTACAGTTTTATTTTGGGGAAGTGGCTGTGCAAGCCGACCGGCCGGCCTTGACGGCCTTCATCGGCAGCATATGTTCCCCAACTTGGACTCACAAGGTCTATGTCCAGACCACTTGTAAGAGTGTCTCAAACAGATCCCAGAACCTAGATACAGTAGTGGTACACTTGCTGTGGCTCAGGAAGAGACCAAACCTTACCGCCAAAGCACCCCATCAAGGTCGGCCATCAAATCTGATTAACCCCACTCTAGGGGCAAAGTTCAAACCATCCTCTGGTGTCTCACTTGCTCTGAAAGTTGTGATTCACATGTCATAAAGTGGTGCTGAGTTCAAAATGGGAAAGAAAAAACAAAGGATTGAAAACTGAAAAAAAAGTACGGTACAACAACAAAAAAACTTTGGAAACTCAAAAAACACGAAAAAAGGCATAAAATGTGAAAAAAATGCCCAAATAATAAATGTACAAGGTGACCGCCATACATACGTGGCATAATACACACCATTGTCATTGTCATTGTGACACCAAATTCGATAGAAGTGAGATTAACGACTTTTCAGATGCTCTCAATTCCTCAGTCTGTTGAGGTTCAACATGAATACAAGTTGAACTTGCTCAGATAATTTCCCAGCATCTATTTGACCTATGCCTTTCCATGACTTATGTCATGATCAGGCACAGATCACTCGGCACCCTTCAGCGCAAGCTGCCTTTTCATTCCTGACTTCGAACTTCAGCAAATCATCCTTCGTGTAAGGCTTCTCGGGTCCTTACAAGGGGTTCTAGTCGATCAGAATGAATCCGGCGGGTCCAGAAGGATTATATTGTGTGAAGGACTCTAGCTACGAGCTACGGTCTTCGTTCCAAGAACTAAAGTCGAAGGTAGGATTGCCTACACTCCTATGACTTCAATTTGCCTCACACGAATTGTCGTGATGAGTGAGCGTTGACACGTTGTACGAGTTCTATTCGACGAGAAAGATAGGATTTTGTTAGTATTCGTAAAGTCAGTGAATAGTCGTAATTAATTGTATAGTTGCCAATGCCTTCTGCTGCTCGGAGGTCCTCGACGAGTTCAGGAAGGCGCGTTGGCGAGATGGTTTGGGTTAAAGTGTAGATAGATTGATACCAGATCAGCTGTCTAGACTATAACGACCGTAAATAATAGTAACAAACTGACTCGATATCGAGGCTATTTCATAGTAAAGCAAAAAGGAAAAAATCAGGGTATTTTAGGGAATGATTCCTTACAGAGCCCCCCTAGTCTCGATGAGAGTTAGGATCGAACTTCTCGGGTAAGATCATCTCCGAGAGGGGCATGTCCACCCAAGTCTTGGGGAAGGATCGGCCCAGGACTCTGTTCGCTGCTTCGAAATCCGCGGGTCCCGGCACAGAAGGGGGAGCAAAACGACCCTTGCTTCCCCTTTCCAGAAAGGCTTTCCAGGCACCCCGCGTTTTCCACTCTTAATTCTTCCTGGTCAAGTACTTGTCCCGTAAATTGTCCAACGCCGCGTAAGCGCTCGCAGATAAGTAACCCGTGAAGTGATCGCTATAGGCCTCCAAGATTTCGGGAGGAGGCCAAAGAGTGGTGTCCTTGGAAGGTGTTATGAGCCCTGTCGCGGGAGCGGGGTAGAGGGACAGTCGGCCGGACGAGCGGGATGTACTCCGAGGTTGCCAGCGGTTCGGAGCGGTCTCCGAGATACCGGAGTCGGAAAAGAGGACCGGCGGAGCTGATTGACACAACACCACTGAGGTGCAGGGTGAGCGTATACTGCCAGGAATCGTCGAGACAAGAGGGACAGAGTCTAGAGGAGTCAGGGAGATGAGGGGAGCGACAGACACCACTTCGGAGGGAGGGAAGCGACGTTTATTGAACTACTGAAGAACAGGAAGTAAACTAGCGGGATTAAATAGTGTAGAGTCTTAATATAATGTAAAGGAGATAAGAAGGAAGCATGTGGAGGTACATGTGGAGAAGACAATAGGAAACAATAAGACATCCAAAAGCGGAATGAGAAGTTGGATGAAATCAGGAATGCTTCGGATAATCAACATGAGGTGATATGTATAATCTTCGAAGCTTGGGGAAGAAGGAGATGCATGTGGAGTGAACGTTACCATTGATACTGAGGTCCTATGACCACGGGAATCGTGCTGATCAAGTTTCCGATATTCCGGTAGTCTCCGGTGTTCCGGCGGTCTCCGGAGTTCCGGTAGTCTCCGAACTCCGGAGTGAACCGGAGTTGAGCAAGTTGTGCCGGAATGTTTTAGACGTGAGTCGGAGCCTTGGCGCACGGATATAACAGAAGGGTGATCTCCGGGAATTCTCCCTAGGAGCATGGCGATTTCGCTCTCACTAACCTGGTCTGTAGTGTAGAACTCACGGTTACCGTAGATGTTCATGAGACGCATCCGACCTCTGTTGAAGAAAGTCACTTGTTCACTAGGCCCTTGCGCGAATCAGAGAACCAGGTTCTTGCCGTACAGCTCCGCGATGTATTTGATTACTCCTCCTTTGCTTAGGAATGCAATTGTGTTGCCTCTGTCCAAGAGATGCTCGAGTCCCGCGACATAGAGGAGATACTGCGCTCCGCGTCCTCCCGTTCCCCATCTCATGGGCGGGTCAACATAGCCGGGCTCGTATCAAGCTCCTAGGGTGCTGGAGATCTGATCGCCAAAAGGTGCTCGATAGCTGGACGCCTTGATGTACAGCTGAAACTCGATGCTGAACCACAAAGCCAATTCGAGTACGTCCTCCACGAATCTTGCAGAATCCAGTAAAGCAGCAAAAATCTTGAGCCGAATGAGCGAGTGAGGATTTTCGCACACTATTACCGCTGATTTGAGCCATTCTGAGTTCCAGGCCAAGTTTTTGTAGGCGGGGACGGCAGGTATCAGCTCTGTAACGCGCGGAGTGATTCGCGCGATAGCCCGAATTGCTTCCTCTTGTGTCTGGAAGCCAGCGGCCCACGTCTGCGAAGGAGTAGCAATGAAGTACAAAGGATCGTCCTCCGGCTCGACGCGTGGAATATTCCGTCGATTTCTTGTGTCGTTGTCCGATTCCTCGTCCCCGGATTCTCCTTCCGAGCGGTCAGATTGCAGCGATCTAGACCTGTATCGCGCTTTGCTTCTCTCCGCAGGGCGTCGTGGGCTCAAGGAGCGTGATGATCGCCTACGCAGGGCAGGCCACCATTTGACGAGTCCATTGATGAGAGAAATTCAAGTTCCGTGACGAGGCTGATCGGCGGGTAGGGGACATATACCTCTCCTTGCCCTTCCTCGCATCCGAGATTCCCAATTTCTCCTTAATGGGTGATTCCGGTAGTTCATCCCCATAAGCGTCAGACGACGGATCCCTTTGACGTTTGTGCGCTCGTCGGACTGGCGGCTTTGGAGGTAGTGTGACGGGAGGAGGAGCGACCGAGAATGCCGAGTTCAACTGAAGAGCTTGGTTAGGGGAATTGTTTCGCTGACCATCAAAGGAGCTGAACGTCCTGTCCGGGGGTAGTGGAGCGTAGAAGTTTTTACCTTGCTCGCGAACCACCGTGGTAGACTCGTAATAGTACTCGCTTTCTGGAATAGATTCCCCAATTTCCTCGGTGGCGAAATCTGACAGAGGAAACGAGTGAGGCTCCGGGTCCGGTTGATTGAAGGCGGGTTCGTCAATCTGTATCGGGTTTTGCCTAAAGAAAGTACAGATGGTTCCCCCGGGACCGTGGTGTACCGCCGCTTTGAAACGTTCCGTGTAAGCTCGAATAGAGTGCCAATGAGTGAGGGGCTATGCTCCCCAAAGCTGAAAGTCCACGACGTAATACATCCAGGTAGGCTGAAACCGAGTGACGACTTCTCCCCATTTTCCGTGGTATAGGTTTTGAAAGTACGCTGAGATGCTTGGCAACGGGATGGGGCAAATGCTAGGGCAGTGGAGAGCTCACTAAGGAACTCAACACTAAACCACTCAACACAACACATACACAACAACACTGGGTTATCGCTCCAAAATGTTCCTATTGAATTCGGGTCTACATCGTAGTATGCAACTAAGATTGGACTTTCAATGTGAATCTTTGTGGGGTTTTGTATAGTTTGAAGGAGACTTCAGAGACAAAGCTTGTCCTGAATGCGACGCAACAGCAGTAAATGCTAGTCCGTGCAAATGCCAACGTGAACCAGGGGGTGAACCGTGTTCTATCAAGGGGGGAACCTTATAGTTAAATAAGGGTCAACCTAAGGGTGGAGCGTAGGCTCCTCAGGGGCAGGTTTGCGAGATATAGTTTGTCCAAGAAATGGCCCCTCCCACGGATTGCCGCAGATAGCAAGGAGTAGTGTTGCAAGGTACAAGTTTCCAACTCTTCAGAACACTGCTGGGGTCTGCCTTTAGATCCAACAGAGGACTGCGTGTTTAGCACAGGACGTTTCTTAATTTATACGTGAACGTCAATTGCGAGCGAACAACGTCGAACTTAGGAAGCTTAGATTCACACAAAGGGTTTATCCAGCCGACTGAATCCGAATTCATAGAACGACACTAATCAGAGATGTAATGAACACAATTCTCTGTGGAGCCGACCTGAGAACACTCTTCTCCCTTCAGGACCAGCGCGGACCTCTCGGTCGGGGCTATCCAGTATACAGGAGGGGGGAATGAACTGTCTGAACCACGCTTTTTACATGGGTTTTTATACTACTTCGAGAATATAGGTACAGTAAACAGATATGAGTAAAATAGGCAATCATTGTTCATGCGGCAGCCACGGAAACGCCTGCCGGGTCCATTCGTAGTCGATGGCCGATTGAGGAAGTCAGCTTGAATGACTTTCCTGGCCGTTTTGGGTATATTTGCATTTCCGCCGGAAAGCCGTGCACACGTATTGCACTGGCCTGGTTGCTAATCCAGCCCTTTCAGTTATTCAGTAATTGCTTTGAAGTCATGTGAGTGTTCTAGGCCCGCTAGGACACGTATCCTCGGCCGTTCGAACCACTACATTCCCGACTAGGCAAGCCGTTGATGAGATTGATCCGCCTACTTGCGCGATCACTCTCGGGAGCACTCTCCTACTTTGGCAATAGTCTAGTGTTTGATCCTGAGTGCGCACACTCTTTATATGACATGTTTAGCTCGTCTGAAGGTTTGCGCTGGAAAAGTGGTCTTCCGCCGGAAACTGGTACCGGACTTCTGTTCGTCCTTTGACACCTTCTGCTAGCTCAGTGTCTTGGAAACCCTCTATTGGCATCCTAAAACCCCTGCAGCCGACAGCTTCTACGACTTTGGTCTTTCGAAGGTTTGCGCCGGAAACTGGTTTTCCGCCGGAAACTGGGTGTTGGCCTCGCGCCGTCTCCCAATGCCTTCTACTCGCTCCTAAGGCTCAACCGACCCTCCTGGTTGCCTTGTGACCCATTCGACATACGGTCCTTGGTACTCTTAATAGAAATCATCCTTCCTTTGGCTAGCTGGGGCGGCCTTTCTCCTTGGTAGTTCAACTAGTGGTTGCCCAGCATAGTAGTTTACAGTCAACAGTTCGGAGCTCACTTTGACTCTCTTATGTATCACCTAGCAAGGTTCCTGGGCTACGGTCGAAATGCGAACCGTTTCCGCCGGAAACAACTGCTTCCAAGTCTTGTTTAAGGGCTTAAAAACACAAAAATCACAAGATTTAGACCCTATGTGTGTTTGGGTCATCTCAACGTGTCCGTGCGGGTCAGGTCTTTCTCCTACAGACTCCAACTCGGAAGATCGTGTAGGTTGATTTCGTTCCCTTGAGCGCGTCCTCGTAACTCTGACAGTTTGTTCCAGAATTCGGGACTCAACGCCCGGAACCACCAATTATCCCGTTCTTTATCTGTCCAAATGTAATGAACGGGCACCTTGTGGTCGATGAGATGACGAAAGTTCGCATGATGATAGTCCCTGCTAAGGTTAAAGAGGACTCCGACCTTGGCCCGCTCCTCGAGATGGAGACTCTCCACGAATTGCATGTCCTCCACGGAGAGCTTAGTCAACGCGAGCTGTTTTAGGCTAAGGAACCACGACAGAAAACCCAGGTGACTGAGGATCGCCCGCTTTGCTGCTCGAGCGGCTTCCTGTGCATCCTCTTCCCACACCTGCACCTTGTCGAGCAATGTGGTGTCCAAGGGTAGAGGAATGTCACCGATATCATTAGTCCAGACGTTGTGGCAGCACCATTTGTTAGTAACGGCTAGGGTCTTGCACATATTCTGCAGACGTTGAGCCAAATGAAAGGCGGTGGATCGCCAGTCCGCATCAAGGATGCAACCGACATAAGTGGGGTGAGCATCCCCGTCGTCGCTACTGGTGTACAAATCCGTATATTCCTCCTCAGCGTGAACGGGAGTCTCATCGAAACAGAAAGCTACAGGGTCCACGTCGTCCTCAAGCGACTCGGTAGGGACCCAAGGGAGCCAGTGTTCCTTTGGATTATGCCACATCACGAACTTAATGAAATCCAGGTCGTCGAGGGTCTCCTGAGTAGCGGTTCCTTGCAGCAAGAAGGGGACGGGGTTCATGTAGTTGAACGCCCTTTCGGGAATGGAATCCGATTTCCCGAGGATAGAGCAAAATAGTTTGTTATTTTTGAGGGACCAGAACGGAGTTATAGGCGCTCCCGATGAGTCAGTAAAGAAATCCATAGCTAGGTATATATGGAGCCTTACAGCCGCAGATATGCTGTGTGCTGCAGGGTTTCCGTCAAGCCGAACTACCGACCGAATATGTCGGAACGGTACTTTGATTGACAAGAGAGAGACGATGCAGGAGAGAGGAGATGAGAGAGGGAGAGAGAGAAGAGAGGCGAAACGTGGCCGACACGCTGGCAGTTGCGTGGGTATCTTCGGGATCCACAATGCCGGAGATTCTAGTCATTCGTGGGAAGGATCAGTCATGCGGACGCAGGCCCGTCGGGCCGTTCATAGTCGATTTCTTGGCTTGTTTCTCGAACGCTCGCAACATTTCTGGAGCGTTACGGAGGTCCTTTTTGGTTTGCCAAGTGTTGAACTGCGGACTATATCCCTTCCAGCGAACTAACCAGGTATGTTGTTTTCTTCTTTTATCATATTTTTTTCCAACGATTTTCTCGACTTCGTATTCTTCAGACTCCGGTTTATCTTTGCGGGTATCTGGCATGACGGTCCGGTTCCCCAGCTCGTCCAGGGATTCCTTGTAGGGCTTCAGATGGTCGTAGCTGAAGATTGGGAACCCAGGGTATTTGTCGTTGAGACGCAGGCGGTACGTTTTCGGGTTGATACGTTGTAAGACTTCGAATGGTCTGATCCATCTCTGCACCAGTTTAGCTCCTTCGCCTTTCGACTCCCGCCACTCTAGGGAATGAGGGTTTATCAAGACCTTTGACCCCACTTTGAATTCCGGAACATCCTTCCTGCCTTGATTGAAGTACTTGGCTTGCTCGTTTTGAGCTCTGGCTATCGACAGTCTCGCATTCTCCCGGTGCACTTGCAGCTTCTCCAGGTAATCACTGGCTTCTTGTTTCATCCCGTAGGCAGCCGTTGATGTCATTCCCTTAGGAATAAGGAAATCCATAGACGATTTGGGGTCGAAGCCATAGAGAAGCCGGAATGGGGTGGTGCCGATAGAAGCGTGAATGTTTGAATTGTAGGAGAATTCCAAGAGCTTCAGCCACAGCGCTCAGTCCGAACGATCTTTGTCGATGTAAGCTCTCAACATGGTCTCCAATTGCCAATTAACATTCTCTGTTTGCCCGTCGTGCTGAGGATGATGAGAGCTAGACAGGGACATCTTCGTCTTGAGAGTAGCTGCTACGGCTGTCCAGGAATCCGACGTCCACCTAGGGTCCCTGTCGGCAATTATACTGTCGGGCAAGCTGAATCGAGATGTGATGTGTTCCACAAATAATTCCCCGAAGCCTTCTGCAGTTAATCCGGACGTTGTGGGGATAAACGAAGCATGCTTTGACAAGCGGTCGACTACCACCAGTATCGCGTTAAAGTCTCCGGACCACGGCAGGTTGACGATCAGGTCCAGCGAAATCGATTCATAGGGTCTTGAAGGAATGGGATTTGGAATGAGGTATCCATATCTCGTGAAGTTACGATTCTTTGCCTTTTGACAGATGTCGCATGAGTCTGCAAAGGTAGATATGTCCGTTTTCATCCTCTTCCAGTAGAACTTAGAGCTGAGCTTCATCCACAGGCGCTCCGGGCTAACGTGAGCGGATTCCATAGGGGCTTTGTGCGCTTCGACCATAACTTCGTTCCTGAAGGCTTCGGGCACGCACAAGCGCGGCTGGTAGTCAGCATCCCTGAAAAATAGTAATCCCTCCTCGTTCCTGAAGAAGCGTTGACCCGGTTTCCAGATGCCGTCCTTGACGTGTTGGTCCTTCCAAATGGTCTTGAAGTCCTCGTCCCTGGTGTATGCTTCTATCCATCGTTCTGAGAATTCACTACTCATCCCTACGTGAATATTCGGCAGTGGATTAATTGCTCCCCAGTAAGCCTGAGTCGGTTCCAAAGTGTCCAAGTCGTCCTTTTTGAGCACTGTGGTTGAGGTGAACATAGGCAAGCTGTGTTCGCCTTGTGCCTGCTGCAGCGCGCTCGAAGACTCGAAATTAGGCGGCTCGAAAATCGCTTGATGCTGCTCCTGATGCTGCTCCTGTGCTACTCCCCCCCCCAGGCTCGACCGGCGGCGTGTTCCCAACGGGAGAGGCAGTGTCCACCCCAGGTTTAGCTTGGCTCCTGGTCGTCGCAAAAGCAGACACGCAACTCGACGCAAACGCACTCGCGTTTTCCTCCAGGCAATCTCGCAGTGTCCACGCCATAAACATCGCCCTTTCGGCGGCTGGTCTCGAAGCCCATTCTTCTTGTGCATCCCTCAGGTTGTTCGACATGGCTATGCTCGCTGCGTCCGATTCTTGCGGCGAAGTGTGCTCAGGTGGGGCTCGAGGAAGTCTCGATAGTGGGTCGACATTTGAGTGAACTCTCCCGGCCCGGTGGATTATTTCGAGTCCCGGCGCGTAAGCGGAGAAGACTGCCCCCCAAGCCGCTAGCCGGTGATTGGAATTTTCGTAGGTGCGGGCCCATTGTAAAGCTGAGTGGTCGGTTATTAGCAGTACCTTTTCCCCTTCGATGAAAGGCTGGAATTTCACCAGGTCTTCCTTTGCGGCTAGAGCCTCGTGCTCGGTCGTTGAGTATCTCATCTCTGCACCTTTGAAGGACCGTGACCAATAACCTATCACTTGTTCGACGTATACCGTTGTATCATCCAACGAAGACCCACATTCGGTTGCTACCCTCGCGTCGTCCGTCTTGTGAGACAAAGTAACCGTCAACTTTGGTGGAGGTAGCCCTGCTTTAAAGGCCTTTTCGAGTTTTTCATATGCTCTCGTGCCTTCCAGATCGCGAGCCAGAATGGGCTGGATTTGTTGCAGAGCGACTCCCGCCGCTTCGTCGGATGCGTCGGTATATAACCGGTACGGTAAGCCTTCTATCGGATGACCTAGCAGGGGGGCTCGACTCAACGCCACCTTCGCAGATTGGAACGTGTATTCCTCCTCGGGGCCCCATTCCCATCGCGCTCCTTTCCGCAGTAACTTGAATAGGGGTGCGCATATATTGGCGTAGAATGGGATGAATCCGGAAAAGTATACGACCATCCCGAGAAAGCCTTGAAGCTGAGAAAGCTTTCTGGGGCGTTCCAATTCGAGAATCGCTTTCACCTTCTCGTAATGCGTGGACAGGCCAAGTCGAGAAACTTTGTGTCCCAGTAGGAGTATGGACGAATAAAATAGGTGGCACTTGGTAGGGGAGAGAGTTATACCAGCGTTCTCAATGGCACCCAGTACTTTATCAAGGTGCTCAATATGTTCTTTGTAGCTCCTTGAATAGACGACGATGTCGTCGATATATACCAAACAAAAGAGCCAGAGGTATGGGGACAATATCCCTTGCATCACTCGCTGAAAGATTAACGGCCCGTTGCGCAACCCGAAGGGCATTCGTTTGAACTGAGCTAGTCCGCGGTGAGTTCTGAAAGCTGTTTTCTCCACGTCTTCAGGAGCCATGTCCAGTTGACTGAAACCTGATAGGGCGTCCAATGATGAAAGAACTTGAGAGAGATGACAAAATTTCTGCTTGCCGAGGGATGGGGAATTCGTCCGGAATGGTGACAGCGTTCAATTTGCGATAGTCCACGCAAAACCTGGGTTTGCCATTTCTGTAAGCGATGACTACAGGGGCGCTCCAGGGACTTATGGATGGTTTGATAACACCTTGTTCGAACCATTTGTCCAATTGCGTGTCAATCACTCAGTGTTTCTCAGGAGAACTCGAATACATAGGTACCGCTATTGGCTCGACACCTTCTTTGGTTCGGATAGGCAAGTAAAGTATTAGCTCCTCTTAAGTAGTAGCCGTTGTAGACCGTCAAAGAACTGAAGTTTCTGTACATCTTAAGTTCTTGTAAGGGTTAATCCAAGCGGCGGCTGCTTTACTATTAGCGAAGCATTGAAGTGATCGAACCAAATGAAACTTAAGTTGCACTACACTGAACTTAAGTTCATACAGGTACTTAAGTCCTTGCAGGTACTTAAGTTCAGCACCAACTCAAGTTGTAAGATATATAAAACTTTGTTCAGTCATAAAAAAGATACAGTAACAGTAATTGTACATGGTGCGTCGAACTTAAGTTCCACCGAAACCTTAAGTTGTGTTGAACTTGAGTTCCAAAGCTATAGGTTTGACGCAACTTGAGTTCAATGTAACACCGACGGCGAGGCGCTTGATTGAAGGGTTGACGTGCCACTGAGGTAATATTCTATATTCAAGTCTGGATGGCGCCAAGGTGATGAACAACTTGATAGCGATAAATGGACACGCGGACCGTGCGTTAAGTAGCTGGGGGAGACATCTCAGCAGAGGATGGAAGAGGGGGGAGGTGGACTTGGTTGAAGGTGGCCGTCAGCGTGTCAGCAGCCTTTTAAGTGAAGTAAATTGATGGGATGCATTGTTGTTTTTCCCATTGTTCGACTTCGACGTCCATCACCACTTGCTTTCATACCACCACCACCAACTGCATATGTGGTGGCTAGGTCTCTTCTCGTCTTTACCTTCTACACTCACCCACCAAACTATCTGAAGACGCCAACCCGACATGTTGCGGAGAGCTACATTCTCAGCAGTCACGATAATTATTAGGGTGGCAAGAGTGAAAAGGGGTGCGGGGACATAGGACTGGAAGGGTGTGTATACCTTGTCTTTCCTTAATCCCTTCTACCGACTTAACCTTCCCTCAGCTCTCCCAAAGCATACAGGTCCGGCCGGTGGCAACGGTGTCGTGCAGAAATCAGAAAATCTGTGAGTGTTGCCTCACCAGTACATCTTAGTTCTTTTCACCCAACTCAACTTCTAATACAATTCGCTTTAACTGCCCCCACTGCCCCCTCCCTCCCTTCCACCCGTCGGCCAGGTCGCGTCGCTGATCGTCGTTGCACAGCCCCAACAATATATTAAACTAACCTAAGTTTTGAAAGTTTTTCCGGTGACTTAAGTGGAGGAACTTAAGTCACCGCCCACAACTTAAGTGCTGGGAGGACTTAAGTTCCTGTTCAGGGGGGGGGGGGTCTACAGACGGCGTAGTGAGGGCCCTCTGGGGCGCTGAATGCGCAACTTAAGTTGTGGGAAACTTAAGTTGAACGTTGGTCTACAACGTGTACAACTTAAGTGGTTCTCCTCCAGTTTCATGGATAGGGGCCTTGGTCGCAACGTGGCCTAGTCGGCCGTCGAACCCGAAAGTTTTGATTCTCCGCCTTAACATTTCCCAAGCTTTAGGCTTCAAATTGTCGGGAAGGGACCCAACGTCCAGTAAATCTTCCATCTTGTCTGCGGGATAGACTGTATCGTCAGGCATAGCGGCAGTTTTCGGACCGTATTCCTCGGCTTCCTCTTCATTCCCCAGTAGTGATCCGTCCTTGTTTGGAACTCTGCCGTTCTCGTCTCGCGTGTGGACGCGATTCTTTCTGTTTTCCACTGCTGGTGGCACTCCTGACCCGAAATCGGTCCGCACTCTTGAGCTAGTGTCACTTCTTCATTGCGAATGGTTTCCCGGATAAGGAGGATCCTCCGACTCGGCTTTGGCTTGCATCACAGTCTGGATTATTCGAGTCCGCGTCTCCAAGTCACGTAGGCCTTCTTCCGACCCTGGCTTGTCGAAGAAGACTTGAGGATCTATGAGTGTCCCCACTATCTCGCCCTTTCGGATGGTTCGCGGTCGATCACTCAAGTTACTCACTGGAACGACAGGTTTATGCGCAGAAATCAGGACGTTTGGGATCCCAAAGAATGAATCCTCCGCGTTAGCCAGCAAGTTTTGCTCTATTACCCATTCACAATCCTCGGAAAAGTCACCATTCACTCGAACTTGTCGACACTGGTGAGCTTTGATGATATAGTCGTCAGACGCCCGTACGACTTTGACTTGGTGCCCATTCCTTAGAGCTCGACGTCGACGACAAGCTTTCGCTCGGCAATGCTCCTTCGCCTTTGTCGATTTAAATGAATGGGTCAACAGATTAGCCGCTAAAGTGTGTACTTCTGCTCTCCCCACGAAGTTCTCAACGCCTCGGGCCTCGACTTCATATGGGTATCCTTCGAATCGGATTGTTGTCCCCGCCTCCAAATTCCTGCTGACTCCGATCTCATAGTTTAGCTGGAAATCTTCGCCTAGCAGGATGGGCACAGTCATGCCCTTGACCACGTAAACTTCGGCCTCTAGTTCCAGGGTTTCTCCTGTGGTCGCTAACACGCGGAGAGGAATCCTGGTAAACCCTTTGATCGTAGTACCCTTGTCCGTGAGTTGGGCCAAGCTCATTTTGTGTCCCCGTCTGATGCTGGGCGGTGATTTCATTGCAGCGTAGAACTCCTCCAAAATTAGGCTGATGTCTGCCCCCGAATCCAAGCGCAAGTCCACCACCAACGACTCTATCCATCCAGGGACGGCTAGCACTGATACCCCTATCGCAGAGTCCCCAGGTTTGGGGTTCCTTTTGGGCTTCAGTCTCACTGGCTCCAGATCCGTAGGAGGAGGAGGTTCTTCTGGTGCACTATCTATCTCCGGCCACTCCTCGTCCACATTCGACTCAACTTCATCCTCTAGAACCGCTTCTACTTTTAGCAGCACGTCTTCCTTCCGTGCGTCTTCCTCTCTCTCCATCAAGAATCTCGTCGATTTTGGCATCTTCGCTTGTGAGGTCCAGTATTTGTCTTCAATTTCTTCGATTTCGATTTTATGGACCGAGCGGCGCAGCTTCGTCAATTCTTCTCAATTCTTCAGGGGGGTGTCCGATGCGAGTAAACCAGGTGAGTGTATTGTATCTGATGCGGACTTAGGCGCGTCAATCTGAGAAACCACTAAGGTTTCCACTAGATCCCGCGCGGCCACTTTTAAAAAGACGGTTCTGAAACAACACCATCGAGAAGCACCAAGTAGGCGCTATGATAAATCATCTCGCTCTCGTCGCCGACGGGAGAGGAGACTACTACCAAGGTACCCCTTTTCTGCTTCTCTATGTATACATTCCAGTCTGGGCATTCCCTGTCCCAGTGGTTAGCGCTACTGCACACTTTACAAGGTGACGGAGGCGCACGCCCCATCTTCGGAGGAGGATGTTGTCTTTTCTTTAAAGTCGCGTAGACTTGTCTCAAAACTTCTCCACCGTCCGAAGGTTCTTTGACTAATGAAACTGCATCTAGATTCCGGTCCTCTTCCTGTGGACCGTCAAGTTAGCACGGCGGTAGCTCTTTGCAGCCACATTCGGTGAAACGCCCAGCCTTTTCAGAGCGTTTGAAAGATTGTACATTGTCACAACGTCCGTGGGGTGACTTTGTACCGCTTCGATCAAAGACTCGTCATGCTCATTGACCTTGTCATACAGCTCCTCAGTCGACGTGATGTTCTCCAGAACAAGGATGGTATTCCACCGTATAGGGGCTTTCTTCATTACCAAGAAAACCTCCAGGGGTCCGCCGCCATCCGCGTGGGCTAGTGTCCGGACATACTTGATCCTCCTGCCTATGAACATCTGTGGTGTCTCCCATTCGTGCCCTTCTTGTCTAAAAGATTGTTGCTCGAACTTGAGACTCATATTCAGCTGCCACTTTCGACCAAGGTACCGTTCCTTGATTACTTGAAGATACAAGAGGTACTGTTCCCTCATTGCTGTCTGCCGTTCTGATGAAAGGGTTGAAAACCACAGGTGCACCGGCGAATCCTTCTTAAGATGAGAAGTGTAGAAATTTGTAGGTTGGTTCAAACGGGGGTGCAATAGAATTCGATTATTTATTCAAGACAATAGCGTGCCTTTTATACAAGTAAGAACAATGGGGTAAACAAGGTGCGTACGACAATGAGCTTCAAGAAACAAATGACATCAGACCAGCTGAAACATAAGTACGCGTTTCACGGACACGTGTCCGCGGACATGTCGGCTTGATATTCCAACATTCCCCCTCAAGCCGAGCTCTTCACCAAGCTGCATCAAAACTTGCGATGGCAGCACCCTCCTTCTTGTCTGGACAGTTGGACTGGTAATGTCCTTTCTTTTCGCAGTTGAAACAAGTGATGTCGGCAACGGGTCGTCTCGGTCGATTGTATTGAATCGAGGCACGGAATGCGCCGTCGCGTGACCCAGTCGGCGATTTACATGATTCTTCATTGAGGAGCCGTCCAATCACGTAGTCCAGCGTGAGTGAAGCAGTTTCGGTGGAATCGAGGGCCACAATAAATATGTCATAGGTGTCGAGGAGGCCCATCGTGAGTACGAGGATAATGTCTTCATCATCAACGGTGATTTCGGCCTGCTTCAAACGGAACGCAACACTTCGGACATCTCCGATCCAGGAGGCCATCTTCTGACTGTCATCCATCCGCATCGACATGAATTTTCGACGCAGCGCCATTTTCATTGCAAAACCGCGAGAACGATGTACACGCTCCAGTTCCTTCCAAATCTCGTGCGCGGTCCCAGCTGTCATATGCGCCAGCTGATCAAAGTCAACCGCCAAAATCATCTCGGCACGAGCTTCGGCATTCTGCCGATCCCAATCCCGCACAGCCTTCGAGTTTGGTCCAGTACTCGGGCGTAGCGTAGTCCCAACGGCAACATCGCGAACATTCTTCCGAACGAACACGGCTTCCATCAAAATCCTCCAAATTTCGTAGTTTTCGTTCGTAAGTTTCATCATTCCTTTCGCTTCGGGCATCGTCAATTGTTCGGCTAACCGCAGAATACGGGTTCGAGGTTCGGGGTTCGGGGTTCGAGGTTCGGGGTTCGGGGTTCGGGCCGCTTTCGGATAGGCGGACTTGTTCAGGTGTTACAAGACGAGAGCGAAATAGGCAGAGGTTTAGCGTGCGGGGGCCAATAACCTGTAGAAATTTGTAGGTTGGTTCAAACGGGGGTGCAATAGAATTCGATTATTTATTCAAGACAATAGTGTGCCTTTTATACAAGTAAGAACAATGGGGTAAACAAGGTGCGTACGACAATGAGCTTCAAGAAACAAATGACATCAGACCAGCTGAAACATAAGTACGCGTTTCACGGACACGTGTCTGCAGACATGTCGGCTTGATATTCCAACAAGAAGGTAACCAGTATCCCAGAGCTTTTGGGAGCCACCCCATGAGAGACGCCACTTGAGATACCTGCCAGAAATAGTCTATGGCTGTGTCTGCGTTCCCGTCCCATTCCGGTATGGACTCGATCTTGAGCTTCGGTTCGATCGTGGGGACCATGGTTCCGTAGGGGGCGCCCGGGGCTATGTGCAGGAACAATCTGTCCCCGCCATTATCTCCTGGATCACCTCCCCCTCCGGCGCCGCCATTGGGATCTCCACCGCTGGGTCCATGCCCGCCGCCGTGACCACCACCGCCAGGTCCAGGACCGCCGCCATGGCCTCCGCTGTGACCACTGCCAGGGCCGCCGCCATGTCCTCTGCCATGACCTCCGCCGTGCCCGCCACCAGGGCCGCCTCCATGTCCCCCACCAGGACCGCCGCCGTGACCTCTGTTGGGGTCTCCGCCGTGTCCTCTGCTCGGGCCGCCATTGCCCTCCTGCGCGTCCCTATGCTCCTCGTCGCCCCTATCACCGGGGTGAGGATAACCAGGTCGATGGGGCGGTAGAGGAGGGGTACACCCTTCTCTATCCATATTTGGGGAAGGGCGCACCGGAGGGTTCTCCCGTTCGCCAGGAGTATCCCTGGGAGCGTAGTAACCGGAAGGGACTCCTCGATCCGGGCGTCTCGGGGTATCCCAGCGTCCACGCTTGGAGTGATCATCGCCGATCCTCGGGTTCAGATTGAACGCAGAAGGATCTGCGAGAGGGACGTCCGAATAAGCATGGATCGAAGGAGGGGTCGGTAAGGGCCTGCTATGAGCCAAAGAAGCAGGGCGTGCCAGTTCTGGCGCCGTCGTAGGCTTAGCTTGCATATGCAGCAAATGTTTCCTACGGGGATCTTGGAACACGGGCAAATTCACGTATGGAGCCCTTGGTGCTGGAGGATTCTGGGGTTGCCACTGTGCATAAGATGGGTTCGGCATTGACGGGATGTTAGGAGCGTAAGTCGGGATTTTTGTCAGTCCTCTGCTCGCTGAATCCATTTCCGGTCCGTAAGGATATACGCCTTGGAATCCTCGTGCCGCGTTGTACTGCAGTGACGGAGGCAGTTGTCTTCCTGGCGTTGCGGTCACGTTTGGTCGCCCGCTCGTTGACGACACCGGGGTGAAGAATTCCTCTGCCGTCTTGTACGAGATCTCCGGTGCTAAAATTCCATGTGAGGCGCTCGGTAATCCCCAGTAGGAAAGGGTCACAGGAGGCGCTACGGGGCTCGCCGGTCGTGAAACGACACTAGAAGGCTTTGCCCCTGGTACCTCTGGATGGGGTGAGCCTTCTTTTCCTGCTTGTTTCTCTGCTCTTCGATCCTTGATTTCCATGTCTGGGGGTACAAAATCAGAGCCAGCTCCTCTGCTCGACCGGCTCGAAATCTGGAGTTCTCGATGTTCTCCCTTGTTATACCATACCAAAGTGGGTCTATCCTTTGCTTCTCTGTCGGGGAACGCTTCGACTAAATACCCTGGAGCCGGAGTAGCTTCAGTTATCACTGGGTGCATACTACCGTTTGCGGGGCCCGCAAATTATAAGCAAATTGAAAGCAAATTTAGAATTTGCTTCTCATTTGCTTTCAATTTGCGGGGGCCGCAAATATTAAATTTGCTTATTATTTGCTTATGATTTGCTTCCAATTTGCGGGGCCCGCAAATGTCAAATTTGCGGACCCCGCAAATTGGAAGCAAATCAGATGGCCAAACAATCCAAAAAAAGCAAATTTTCAGGTCATCTGATCATTAGGATCCTACCCTCAGGATTCTGATGTGCTGCATTGGGCAATTATTCAGATTCCTGGGATTCTGATGTTCAGCCTTATTCATGATCATGCATATTTGAACAGACGAGGGCAAGAGGGAAGCAACATCAAGAAACTGGGAAACTCCAAATCCTGTAAGTTCTTACCTTCCTCTCACAATTTCTCAGTTAACTGACCCTTCTGCCCACTTCTCACTCCTTGTCCTCAGACCTTTCACAGTTCCATTTGAAGCCTTCCACTCCCATTTTGAATGTACGGTCTTTTGAATTGCCTGCTGGCTTTCAGATTCAACTTCAGTCTTATCTCTCACAACGTCATTCCAGATCTTGCACTTCAAATTCTTCGCTCCAAGTGACTCTAACACACCGACTGAACTCCGACCACAATAAGAAATCCCAACAGCACTTATGTTGACTTCAATTCAATCTGGGCTCAACTTTCACTCCATATTCTATGCTGTTCACATCTGACCGCTCTGGAATCAACTTGAGGACCTTCATAAACCTTGGCACACCTTTCACTTTAATTTGTTTCAAGACACTATGTATGTCCTCACATTTTTTTGGATCTTGACTGACTGACCCCAGGGATAATCTAGGACCTTCACTTGGCCAATATCCTTCGATCTTTAACTGGAGCCATTGTCCAGATTGACTGCTGCTGCACAGAAAATTGACTTGCAATTTTGCCCAAGGTCCGTTCCACTACACTTGTATCCCAGCCATTAGACCTGGAGAAATGACCTCAAGGATCTTATTTCAAGTCATTTCTGCTAGAGAAACTGGGCTTTTTTTGACTATGAGAGATTCCAGCTGTATTAGTGCTGGTTTGTATTTATTACTATGCCCTACTCCTTTTGCTACACCTCTCAAAATTTTCTTGCATTTACAAGTAGCATATTGGTTGAGAACAAATTAAATCAGGCCCTATTTGTCTGTATTTATCTGTCATCCCAAAAAGGAATCCTGTGGTTCAACCCACTGACTTTAGCTTGTTTCTCGACACAGTTGAACCTGAGAGCATCTCATATACTGTTTATAAAACTCAGTGAAGTTAATGTTTCAGAACAGAGCAGATTCTGAGCAAGAGCTTTTACTGAGGAGGACATCACTCAATGATAATGGGATCTGAATTGGGCTGGTGGACCCCTAAACCATCAAATCACCATGGCCATTTAGTGTAGTTGGATTCATGTTTGTTCTGCTCTTGCAACTGGATTCAAAAAGATTTTGTGTTCAAATCAGCCGGGAGTCCATTTTTTCTGCCCAAACATTATCGTCGCCTGATCATGTGGACCTAGAATCAATTCTAGGCCCACGTGATCATTTATACCTAATTAGAACTTGGAAGTGCTATTAAACCCCGGTTAGTAAAATATAAAAAGAAATTCAGATTATATCAACATACCTGGGTTCAAACAAGCAACACCCTCTTGAAGATAAACAACACTGAAAGAGTGAAGTTGCATGAACTTGTATTGGACTTGAAGGGCCGTCATTGTCAAACTGACCTGGAGATTATCATCAAAGTTCAATCGACCCAGGTCTGTGTTGTTGTCATTCGTTGGGAATCTTACACCCAACTTACTTAGGCAGTCCTGTATAGTTCGACTTGAAGTTGTTCAACGGTACTATTATCAATCATCTCGGGCCTCCAGAGTCATCCTTCTATCAAAATAAATGTGGTTACACAGGGCTTCACACAGATACTGATATTCACACTTTTAATACTGCTGTTTCTATTATACAGTTTCTTCTGCTTCACCTTGTCCAGTCCAACTCGTGTCAATTTCAGTAGTTCAAGTACCTGAAAATCAACTCAACTCAACATCCAATGTGTCACCTGATTGTTACCTGAATCATTTATACCTAATTAGAACTTTGCAGAACTTTTGCTCATCTCAAGATTCTCAACTGAAGAAGAGACTAAAGTACTATCTGTCCCACTGCAGGTGGCAGAAGGAGGGAATGGGCCCCGTTCCCTTCTTCTGCTGCCTGCAGTGGCACAAGTCTATCTATGGCAAGCGATAAAGACATTGGGACAGCCAAAGACTAGTGCTTGAATCTCGGACCAAAACAAGGTTCAATTTGATTCACAGTAGGTACCCTCAGCTTCTGAGTTGCGGAGTGTTCAACTGACTGTTACTTTGTCTAAATCTTTATCCCTCTTTCACTGGGCTCCAGCCTCAAGGATTGTGTCAGAGATCATTTAATTGCAATTAATATGGTGTCTTAGTCTACTGGTATAGTCTCTCTTTGTTGCAATTGAGTTGGTTGCCTGAGGTCTTGGGTTCGAACCCGATCAATTGCACTTTTTCAGAGCTAGCGCAACCTGATCACGTGGACCTGGATTTCCGTCCAGGTCCACGTGACATCCTTTATAATACAACATTGCAAAACTTTTGCTCATCTCAGGATTCTCAACTAAATACTAAACTACCATCTGTCTCACTGCAGGTGGTGAAAGGAGGGAACGGGCCCTGTTCCCTCCTTCCACCACCTGCAGTGGCACAGATCTATCTACAGCAAACAATGAAAGATATTGGGGTAGCCGAGGACAGTAGTTCAAAAGGGCACTAAAAAATATGGGTTGGTGAATTTTCAGAGACAGAGATCAGGACACACAGTGTGGTTCAGCATGTTATGACCACTGGATGAAAAGCATAACGGCAATTGGTTGAAAAGTGCTCTGCATAAAACAAAAAACTCAAGTTGAGCCAGATGCACAAAAAGAATAGCAATGAACATACCATTCCTTGCTCCGTGAGGAAGATGTGAGCCAGTAGGTCGTTCTTCGCCATCACTGCTTATGCGGAACAAAGAAGTCGAAACATTAAACAGGGACTGCAAAACATTGGGTTAGTGTCCTCTCTCCTATGGCAAAAAGAAAAGAAGGATGAGAGTCATGCACCTGGGTACAAAACAGCCATTGCATGTGAGGGAGATGCGAGCCAGCAGGCCATTCTTGACCATCACTGCCCACAGGGTGCGGAACTACAAGGAGAAACACAAAAGAGCGACTGCAAAACATTGTGTCAATATTATCATTCCAGCGAAAGAAAATGTAGGAAGCTGCGCACCTGGGTGGAAACAGTTCTTGCAACATGAGGAAGATGCAAGCCAGCAGGCCGTTCTTAACCATCACTGCCAATGGGGTGCAAAGAGGAAACAATATTTAAACAAAGGTCCCTGCTGCAGTCTGCAAAGGGAAATATGCTGGTCCAAAAAGGAATAGTGAGTCAAAATCTGCAGTGTGAAGGAAGGGTTCATACTTCTTCAAGACAGTATACTTGAGCATCTGAAAAGACTGCTGAACCTATGAAAAGTTTAGAAGCTCACAAATATCCTTTTTCCGGTAGCTGAGTCACTCAAAGACTCAACACCCGCGCACACTTAACTGTGATTGCAGGGGGGGTTCCAGGAAAACTTTGCGAAGGAGATCATTAACAGTCTCCCCCGACACGCACAAGATTGCACGCATCGGGCAAATTGGCCCACTCCGTACATGACCAGACGAGTGTCAAGTATGTTGGCCCCATACTCTCTTCTCTTTCCCAGCTACATGGGGGCTTCATGCAGAGGACTGGCCACAGGGAGGTAGGTACTGAGCAAGCTCAGTCCTGGGGCAGGATGTGGCTAACAGGGGAAAGAAACTAACAGCAAGAATAAACACACCAGGAGAGGTCATTTGTCTCACTGCTACAGGCAGCCGGGGTCATGCCGGCTCATGACCCTGGGTGCCTGTAGCAGTGAGACAAATTTCCAAAGTGTAGATGCATGTGGAGGAAAAGAAAGAGTTATGTCCGATCAAAAGAGGATCAGTCCTTTAAAATAGCTGCTCAGTAACCATCACGATTTTTTGATCATCATCTGCATGCTTTCTCCTCATGTGCTGACCTCTGCTCTTAACTCCACTAATGCTTCATGCTCTTGCGACCACTATCTGTGAGGGAAAAACTGTACCAGCTTGAATCTGGGTGTGTCCACATTGAACTTTGTTCTCAGTTTAAATGCCGGTTCATCAGTATTCAATTTTGTGGTGATTTCGAACTGTCTCTCAAGGCCTTGCACTTCAAATTCTTCAATTGTGCCCAAATTAAGTTGTTGAATTGCTTCAAGCTGCACTGCTATCACCTAACTTTCAAGTCATGCTACTATGTCCCATCCATTTTATAATTCACTGACATTAGTTCTAATGAGGTATAAAGGGTCACGTGGACCTAGGATCCATCCTGGGTCCACGTGATCACAAGATTGCATACATTTAGCTAAACATTTGCTTCTAGACATACCAGTTGGCAGTTGCAAGGCACCATAATCTCCTTGGCTCACTGGTGTGGTATCTTACCACTACTTTTGTGACAAGATTTTTAAGTTACTGCGCTCCAACAATTGATAGTGCATTGAATTGCATTGAATAGCGGAGTTAATTCTTGGCCCATCTGCCCCCTTTTAATTTGGCCTGCACTTTAAATTTTGTTCAAAACCCAACAGCGCTCAAGTGGATTTGAGACTGGTAAATCTGTGTCAGGGTACAGGCATGAGATCTGTGCCAAATTTGGTCAGGCTAAACATTGGAATCCTAGGAATCTGAATAATTACCCAATGCAGCAGATCAGAATCCCGAAGGTAAAATCCCAATGATCAGATGACCTCAAAATTTGCCTTTTTTGGATTGTTTGGCCATCTGATTTGCTTCCAATTTGCGGGGTCCGCAAATTTGACATTTGCGGGACCCGCAAATTGGAAGCAAATCATAAGCAAATCATAAGCAAATTTAATATTTGCGGCCCCCGCAAATTGGAAGCAAATGAGAAGCAAATTCTAAATTTGCTTTCAATTTGCTTATAATTTGCGGGCCCCGCAAACGGTAGTGTGCACCCAGTGTATCCAGTCGAGCTGAGGGTTATACCGTTCTGGCCAGTATTTCTTAAGGTAAGACAAGTTATCATAGAGGTAATTAACGTCTGATAATGGTCCTTCCTTCCTAGGGAGAAGCTCATGAACCTCCGGATTGGTTGAGACGGGCGATAAAAGGAGTTCTTCTGTCCTGGTGGCGCTGTACTCCGCTTGATATTTGGAGAAGGTTTGGTGAGCAATCAACATTCTCTCGCTGAGCAACCCAAGTGACGTGTAACTCGCTCAAGGAATTCGCATTCCGTAGAACGGTTCTCAAGGTTTCGTGGGGGTCAACAACGAACTTGGTTTTCCTGTCCCTGATTAGTGCCGATGCTCTGTCCAGAATTGATTGCATTTGAAATATGGCTCGTTCCGTCCTCAACATGAGTCCAGTTTCTAAGCTGAATCGTGACGTAGGTTGAGAAATTTTCGGGACGCCTCTATCTATCAAGTCTTCCACGACTAAGTTCTTCTTGCTTGAGATACTGGTGACTCGGATGAACAATGATACGTCCTCCGGATCCTGCTGTGTATATCCCCTTACTAAATCTCCCATGGGGGACAGAGCGAATCTGTGCTCCATGCCAGCTTGCATGGGGCGCAAATTCGAGTCTTTCTGTTGTTCCATTGAACCGGTAGTCCTCGTAGGAGGAGACAAAGGGGGTAAAGAGGATAGGACTGGAGAAAGAGGTGATGAAGGAGGAGGAGGCAGTTTTCTCGAAGATGTAGAACCTTTGAGAGGGGGTCTCACTTCAAAAGTAGTTCCTTGGAAAGATAGTTCTCGGGGGGATACCGCGTGAATGTTCTCCAAAGTCGTGACCGGTAAAAGAGGTTTCGAGCCGCTCGGCTCCGGTGGCTCTCCTCGGTGAGGAGTAGGGAACAGGAGAGGAGTTTTCCTCTTCACTTGAGCTCAAGTACGATCGGCGACTGCCGACGGAATCTCAGCAGGTACCACCGGTAATAGAATGGACAAATGTTCCTTTTTAGGAGATATCGAACGCGATACTGACCTCGATGTAGTCCTAGAGGGTAGTTTGCGTTTAGGGGGTTCTAGATCATCCAGATCCCGATGAGACCTTGCAGCAGACGCCTTGGTAGGCACAGTAAGTCGAGACGAAATGGAATCCAGATGGGGCACTACAAGAGCGTGAGGACCGAAGCCTCGAGCTCTGTAGGGAGGTAGATGGGATGGATTACTATGTGAACCAGCCAGGTTGTCGACTTTCCCAGTTTGTCCACTTTGTAAGGCTTCTCGGGTCCTTACAAGGGGTTCTAGTCGATCAGAATGAATCCGGCGGGTCCAGAAGGATATATTGTGTGAAGGACTCTAGCTACGAGCTACGGTCTTCGTTCCAAGAACTAAAGTCGAAGGTAGGATTGCCTACACTCCTATGACTTCAATTTGCCTCACACGAATTGTCGTGATGAGTGAGCGTTGACACGTTGTACGAGTTCTATTCGACGAGAAAGATAGGATTTCGTTAGTATTCGTAAAGTCAGTGAATAGTCGTAATTAATTGTATAGTTGCCAATGCCTTCTGCTGCTCGGAGGTCCTCAACGAGTTCAGGAAGGCGCGTTGGCGAGATGGTTTGGGTTAAAGTGTAGATAGATTGATGCCAGATCAGCTGTCTAGACTATAACGACCGTAAATAATAGTAACAAACTGACTCGATATCGAGGCTATTTCATAGTAAAGAAAAAAGGAAAAAATCAGGGTATTTTAGGGAATGATTCCTTACACTTCACTTCCACTCAGGATATGCCTCTCAACATTGACTTTAACATGACAGTATAATCCTCACGTTGCCACAGGCGGTCAAGGCTCGCATTATCACGACACCCCGAGGACGAACGGTTAGGTCCGGGGTTTGACATTCAGGTCTGCCTGGGGTTCGCCTTAGGGTCTCCTCCGGGTCAGACAACACTCCTTTGCGTCCGACAACAGGATCATATGCAATGATCGACTCCTTTCCGTTGGCAACACATCGATCATAGGCGACAGGTATCAACCCCTTGGTGTCGCCTTGGCACACTCCTTTATGCTCAAAGGCCCTGAATTACCCCTTGGTGTCAGGGCAACAGTTGTTCCTACGATCGGACCCCTTTACAATACAGTATATAAGTAATAGTAGAATCTCCTGTACAGTAGATTCTACCTCGTCTATACTCCGGCCTTAGGATTGGCCTGTTCTGGACTTGTGTGTGACTGAGCTCGTCTGGCTTCAGTATCTCTCGTTGACTCGGGTTCTGCCTCCTTGTGCTCATCGTCGGCAAACCCCTGTCTCCTATACTCGACTCCTTGGTCAGCACTTCGACACCAGTTATCAGCAGGAGCTCTCGTAGGTGGTTATCGGTCTGGGTTCCCACATCCTTCGGGAGGAGATAGGTAGCACCTCGGGATGTTATCCGGCAGAGGACTACAGGGTAGAAAGGTGGCGGAACGAGAATAGAACCACTACGATCTCCAACGCTCGCGATAACACTGGTACCGCTCGCTCAGAAGTCGAGTCATGTCCGACACTATCTCATCGGACATCCCCTACCCTGGATCCTATTCCCCTATTCTGGCGAAGCTCGATATTCGAACCCCGGGGTTCAGACCCCGGTCTCGGTGACATGTTGTCACGCTCTTCGCGGGTTCTTCCCACGGTTCAACCTCGCCTTACTTCTATCCTTGGTGGAAGGTCATGCACTATTCCATGCGATGACGAATTCCCTCTCAATACCCTGCCGGGACGACCTCAGGTCGTGATGGCTCCGGCGATCAGGCTGAGCTAAGTGCCGTCGCTGACATGTTCGAAGGTGTGGGATCTGAACTCTCTTCGATTTAATCGCTACGCCTTATCCACCTGCGCCGTTTGGTTCTCGCTCTCCTTTCGGCTTGGGAAAGACAAGCTGTGGGATCTTTGACGTTGGAGTGGTAGGTAGGCAGGGTGCAAAAAAATCAGCTCAGCAATAACGCGCTGATTGAAAGGAAAAATAAACTTGACACCGCAAGACTTCACGCTTAAAAGGCCCGGTGTAACTTGCAAGCGACCGCAAGAAGCAACCCAAGGCTTCCAAGATACTTATACTTTCACGTCGTTCAAGTCACAAGAGTTTACAAATATCGGGCTTCGCATCGTGCATCCCTTGGTTTCTACGTACCGCACACATCGCTCGCGAAGGGCGCGCCCAGCATCTTGTCCATCCTTCTTCAAGTGCCCGTCTGAAATTGTAATCAACATTCGCCTCTTCGCGGCAGGGTCCATCCGTACAACTTCGTTCAAGAGATTTTTTGCGCAGCAGGTGTACTGTGGTCCAACTGCCATCATCCAAAGGATAATATCTGGACTCTTCACCACTTGACTTCTCAGATCTGTGGCACCCGCCGCGACGACCCACTGGACAAACCAAATCGGTTCCGCACCCGAACGCTCAATACACGCGTGCCGGATGCTGTTAACGACATTTCAAAGGCTGTATCTGCCAGGCTATGTTTGCACTTCATTAACACTGCTGTGGAACGTATCATGTCCCTGGAATTCGAAGTACTTCTGCTGTAAATC
This sequence comes from Mycena metata, assembly GCA_029378385.1. Taxonomy (NCBI): domain Eukaryota; kingdom Fungi; phylum Basidiomycota; class Agaricomycetes; order Agaricales; family Mycenaceae; genus Mycena; species Mycena metata. The sequence goes on from JARKIB010000020.1 coordinate 158,516, forward strand.
TAAATGTGCCACAGTAGCGCACCGCGGCGCGGGGTGCGCAGGATCCAATACAAAACACGAAAGGCTAGAGGCGGAGGGTGTTCAAATACACTCACGGACTCGTTACAGTATCCCACGAGAACGACCGCCCGATTACTGCCACGATACTACAGGATTCAAGTTGGCTAAAGTTAGGTCAACAGGGTGTATGTTCTAACAATGACCTAGTCCACGTTGCCACAGCAGTTGGGCACCCACGCGCTCAAGCGTAACATCTGGAAGGCGATCCCCGTCCCTCTATCTTCATCCCAACCACCACCGTTCCCGCTTTCTCGAGATGGATCGCCCTCAACTCCACCGTCTACCCGGTCTCTACAGTGCCCGGTTCAGTCCCCCGCCCAACCGTATAACAATTCCATCCGAATATTCCGGGTTCAAACACCGACTATGGGCTACCTGGTATCTCAGGCGATATCTAGGAGCTAGTTGGTCGTGGGCCCAGGAGTTGGACTTGTGGTTGTGGGAGAACGAAGATGAACAATATCTCGAACGATTCGCTCTCTCAACGTCCACACTGATGACAATGACCTTATCGGACTGTGCTGACACTTGGTCCGCCTTCGAGGCTCACCGCTCTCAGCCGACGATGTTTGTCAACCCATTGGCTAACCTCACTCCGCGAACTCGATTCCGCTTCATCGTATGGCTTAACCTTACAACAACCAGCAAACTCGGTGAATTGATTGGGGCCTGGGGGAGCTTCCTGGGACTGCCCATCGGGCGAGAAATGTGCCAGATTTGTAAAATCTCGGGATTTTTGGAGATCTGGTTGGAGACCATGCGAGAAGTTTATCCGCTGGAAGATCTGCAGTTGATCCCATGGGAGTACCGGTGTGGATGTTTCGCAGAGTAAGACCAATTCTTTGCGCCGCATTCTGTTGTTCATCCATCTTAACAGAGTATTGCGATCCTTGCCTCTTGGAGTTCAAGCCCCTCGAGTAAACTTAGCCAAAACTTCGCCAATTCTCCGGGCTCTTTATCGACTGGTCGTCCCTACCTGGCCACTTACTCTGTGGATGGCCTTCCGCGCATCGAACGATATCGATGTGCCTACATTTCTGGATATCCTCCAGGATCCCGTTCATCGAGATGTCGTTTTGAACGATGAACATGATCCCTTTCTGCACTGGGAGGCTTGGACTGATTACGCAGTCGAAATCGACCTCACAACCTGGCTACAAATTAGAAACATGGTGTGTAAAAGGACACAACGTGCATTCCCCTACGACGTTCGCTTAGCCGCCACGTGTCTCATATTTTCACCCTCTCGCGAATCATGTTTCTCTCGACCCGCCCTCCAGAAACTCGGAGTTGCGAGTTTCCCCTTCGGCGTCGTTAATGTTGTCGTTAACAAGAACTACGAGCTGAGGTCAAATTATGCTCAGTTCGCCCTCAAGGAATTCTGGACAAGCCAATATCTCGACAGCTGGATTGAAACACGTCGTCTAGACTTTTGTCATGAAGTGTGGCAGACAAGCAATCTGGGCGTTTTGGAGCGCCTCTCCGTCATCCGAAGCACTCTGAAAAGTCGGGCATGGGCGCCCCAGGTACGCTGCGTCATCTTCTTTGCTTTGTATACCGACTCAAATCGCAAAGAAAAATTTGCTCCTTTATATCCATTGTCTCACGTCGAGAACCGTATCCGACAGCAGCTCTGAGTATGTGGAACCGTCTGCACTATCAATGTTATATTAATCCCATTTCAGTGTATCAGAAAAACTTCTGGGGGCTTTAACCGATCCAGTGGTAGAGTCTGATGTCATTCACGTTCTCGCCGACTACTCGTCCAATTTTGATGCAATCTTCACGGTGTTGAAGAAGTCGGTCGAAGTACGTTTAAAGTGCCTTTGCAGTCGTGGGACTCAGGCTCATATCTCCAGACCGATTCCAGGAATAGCCACACCATTGCAACCAATGTCTGCAAGGCAATCAGGAGCGATATATACGACATTGCAGCCAACTTGGTTTTCATCATGCAAGGGGCAAAGTCCCGGGCAAGGCTTTTAGCGAGTCGAGACGAGCGAGCACAGGGGCTTCTGGATCTTATGCAGGACGTGAGCGCCTTCAATTCAACTCCCGTTGTAGCTTTGACAAAAGAGTGTTGCAGTTACTCGATCTTGACTCCTTCTCCATCGTTAGACCGCTAATATGCAAGAGGCTCTTGGACCTCTCTCAAGCATCGGGTCGGTATCCCCATTGCTTCCCTCTTTCCGGGCTGCGGAAAGTCGGCCGTCAAGTGGCCGCAGGCGGGTTCGGAGATATATGGAAAGGCTTGGTCCGTGGCCAAAGCGTTTCACTGAAAATCGTCAGGCTTTTCGAGGATTCGGACATCAAGGCTGTACTCAAAGTAAGTTTGTCTTCGTAATTACCACCAGATGGCTTTGAACTATATTGTAGGACTTTACTCGGGAAGCTTTCGTGTGGCGCCAACTTTGCCACCCTAATCTACTTCCGTTCTTTGGATTATACTATCTTGATAGCAGGCTGTGCCTCGTGTCGCCTTGGATGGAAAACGGGAATATCATGCAGTTTCTAAAACGGGAACCGCTCGACATCGACCGCGTTTCGCTCGTAAGTCCTGCCTAACTGACAAATTTTCGGTGGTTAGTTGATCATTGATTACCAGATGCTAGATGTGGCCCTCGGACTTGAGTATTTGCACGAACAAAATGTGGTACATGGAGATTTGAAAGCGGTGTGTAATTTCTGCTTTCAAGAACTCACATGCTTCCACCGTCTGACAAGATACGCAGATCAATGTTCTTGTAACGCCCTCCCGCAGAGCCTGTATCTGTGATTTTGGGCTCTCCTCGATCGTGAACGAAATCACTTTGCGACTTACCCAGTCTACTTCTGTTGCGCAAAAAGGAACCCCACGCTACTATGCTCCTGAGCTACTCAGACCTCAAGGGAAGAAATCCTTCGCCTCCGACGTGTATGCTTTCGCCTGTGTGTGCTACGAGGTGAGCAGTGTGGCCATTATTCACAATCAATCGGTGTTGGAACATCTTCAACTAGATATTGACACAAAATCCCCCGTTTTATGAAGAGAAAAATGACATGGTGGTCATGTTCCAGGTTCTCGCCAGTGGGCGCCCGTCGAGGCCAGGGTGGTGCAACGGAACACCGCAGCTCGATAGTCTCTGGCAGTTACTTCAACTCTGCTGGCAAGAAATGCCCGAGATGCGTCCGAAGGCATCACAGATCGTCGATTGCCTCGTAGGCCCCTCGATTCACGCTACAACAACCTCATCCACGACCGACTGGGACGATAAGTTCACTTCCAGATTTCGCCGCGCTTCGCAGTCGCAACCTCTACTGCCGTCTATACTACAAATTGAACGCATGCTGTTTGGCGACGGTGAGTTTGACTATCATACCCCCCGCAGACGATTTATTGATTTTTTTTTTCACCCGTAGAAGCTGCCGGAGGTGCCTCTTTTTCCTGAGCCCTAAATGTTATTTACTGAATCTGGCGCAGCATCTCCGAAAAATCCTATTCAGCTTTAAACGGCCTTGAGCCATTCGTATAGACGCACCACCCATCCTGTCACATCACACTCCGTCGAATTTCGCACTGGGGGCAACTTGAAGACCCCGAATATTTGTCGGGTGGTGCAAATGTACTTTTGAAATTCAATACATGTTTTCCCAATTTATTTAGGGGTCCTGCAGCATCGGAATGGTCGTGAACCGCGCCAAAAACTCGCCCTCCGAGTCTTTGTGCCCTCCGCAGGGGTCCAAGTCGCACCGGAAAAATTCAGAGAAAAAAGGAGGAGCATTGTCAGATGCTCAAGAGGAAGCAGCAAAAAGACTGAGGGCAAAAGGAAGTTTGGGATCCGACCCAAAATAAAGTCTAACAGGAATGTATCAAGGATTCCGGTGTGTACAAATGTCGAGGTACAGGTGTATTAAGAGAGTCCTTCGTCTTCAGCGTATAGTATTGTAGATTGGCGTCGCCCATCCGTTTTACAACCTGGGAGATTGAGCGGATTTGACGGGCGCGTATTTCGCCTGAAGGTGGGATGGGTATTTGTACAAGACAAGAAGGAGTAGCACACACCATCTCGTTTTCCTTCTTCTCGTACCCGCACTTGATGTAGAAGGCTGAAGAAATAATGACGCGTAAGCGACCGACCATGCATGTCAGGAACAAAGAACCACTCACGGATGTTAGCGTCGCTGCAGTTCAGAATCGTTTTGTAGCAGCCTGCGCTCTCGCTAATGTATGTGAGCGCATCAATGATGCGGATCCCCAGCTTCTTCCCCTGCTGTTGCTTGTCCACCGCGATGTCCTCAATATGCCCCACGCTCCCAAGCCCACGCAGGAACTTGCGCTCAACAAACAGCGCACCCGCGCCCACGATGCGGTCAGACGCCTTGTCGACTATGACGAGGGAGTAGTATGTTTGCGGCGCGGCGCGCATTGCATTGAATTGGGCGACCCAGGCAGCCTCGCCGAGGTCGGTAGCGACGGTGAGAACAGAGAGAACTGCGAGGTGGCCACGTCTATGGTCCGTCGACGCGAGAGGGCGAATCTACACGGAATTCGTTGGGTCTCGATGAACCTCGCGAAATGACGTAGAAACCTACGTGGACATCGTTATGCAGCTGGCTTTTGACCTGGTCCGAAATGAGGGCGGCAGGGAAGAGAAGGTCGAGCTCGTTGTCTGGTGTGAATGGCATTGGGATGAGGGTGGAGCGAACGTGGGGTGCGACTGAGACGGCGATGTAAACTTATAGTACGGCAGTTTTGGCGGCCAGCGCTCCGTGCACCGCCACACGGCTTTTTGATCGCGTTTCGAGGATGCTGGCAGTGTCGGTGGTAACTCGTTCAACGTTCAAAAAGTGGCTCAGCTCACGAAAGGCACAGAACATCCACCTAAAGAGTAATTTTAACGTAAGAAGAGACCAATTTAATTATTTCATAAAAAAGATCTTTGGTGTCTAGTTCACGAGAGCGCTGCTCATTATTTACTGACTGTACCTTGAGGAAGCTCTTAGGCAGTTCAAAGCCGCATGTTGACAAATTGGAAAGCAATTTCAACACACTTTACCCACCAAACGTGCATGGGAACTTCTCCGAGAAATTAGAGAATGCAACGGGGCAACACAACATCGTGCGCAGCGATATGCCCACCCTGTTAGTTTTCACAAACTCACCCTCGCTGAGAGTACCGTGACAGACGATGTCCTCGCTGGAAGCTAAAATTAAGGTCGATCACAAAGGGTGTGGACAAGAAATTGAGGCTAAAGGTGCAGTTGTCGCCACAGTACGCGACGATGTCACCTCCATAAAGCGCGCCACGAAGCGACGTGTCTGGCACGGGCACTCACTACAGCGACTTTGCCGCTTGCGCTTGGGTACGACGATGAGGAACACCGGTTTGGGAGGCGTGCATCGGTCGACTAAGACGCCAAGGAAGGTAGGACTTTGAGAAAAGCAACCTGGTGTGAGGAATCTGCAGAAGGAGGTACCGAAATTCTTTTAAAAATAGGAATTGAGCAAACGCACAGAAGGCAAGGAGCGAAACCGGCGGCAACGAAAGTGGAGAGTGAGTATCCGTCCACGCCGACGTATATGACGCTGTTGAACTACTGCCGTTGTTTGCGATGCGGAGGAGTACCAGAATCGATCTCCTTACCGCGGCTGAGCGTCGTCGTAGGATGGACAGGCTGTTCCTATCCATGGACAGGCCCCAAGTCCAGACACCAAGGAGGCAGGTACTATCTGTAGGCGTATTAGCCGAGAAAATCTCTTTATCTGGCGGCAATATCGGTAGGTGTTAGCAGCTATCGAATCCGACGGGTGGGCTTCGACGCATCCTTGCCCGATGGTGGTGGTTCAAGGAAAGAGAGAAATGATCCGAAATCACTTTGTCCTTCGGAACAAATGCAGCTTGAACTCAAAACACCACTTTGCCACCGTACCCCAGCGGTAAAGTTTCACTGGCCCCGAGTAAAAAAACTTGGCGTACCCGCCGAAGGATTTCCAGCCGTGTTATATCGACGAGCCGAACCCTCATCCGCAAATCCGAGTCCGCTTCCTTCTCCCCCCGTTTCAAAGCTGATCATTCGTTCGAAAATATGCAGTGGGGACGAAAGCATGGCTGGATGAAGACCTTTCGCGGCCTGTGCGTTTTCAGGGCCATATAGACGATTTGATCGAGATGAATCGCGTTCGGTATCGCCGTGTGTTGGCCATGACTTTGACTCTTCCTCCAGAAAAACTTCAGTTCTCAATGGATGGAACCCAAAAATGCTTCGCCAACTGAAAATATATTCATCGACCTAGAGCGATATCTTTTGGTGATGTATGTACGATTTCATTCGTCAAAATTAAGCCCGGTCGACACGTCCCTCCATTCCTCGATATTCTTCAAAACTGTCTCGCATTTTTGGGTGATTCCTTGGACTCCCACGTCTCCGAGGACAAGAAAGAGGGGAAAGGGCCGGTCTGCTGCCTTGCCTTCACCTCTAACCACATCCGTTACCACCTCCATCGCCTTTGCAGGATCACCCTTGACCAGGCGACTGATAGTGTCATACCAGGCAATGGACTTCGTGCGTAGTTCATCATAATCCGACAGTTTGTTGCCTGTATAGTATTGTGCGGTCAGCCCATTGGTGACGAAAGCCGCAGGCTCCACGATCAACATCCGGATCGAAAAGGGTGCGATTTCAACCGCCAGGGTTTCGCTGATGCACTGTAGCGCGGCCTTGGAGGATCCGTATAGACCTGGAAGGTAGGTCGTCAGCAAGTGCATCTAGCTGACAACGGAGCGTGCATACCCGTTGACGGATTTTCAGGCCGCCAGGCAGTTCGACTCCCAATCATAACAATAGTTCCTGATCTTTGAGCGCGCATGGATGGGAGCACTGCGGTCGTCACGTCTAGGGTACCAAACACGTTGGTCTCGGAAAAATAAGCCAAGCCATTATTGCATGCAAGATCGAACACGACACACCTCATACTGCCGCCTCAATTCCGACGAGCTGTGGAATTAATCAGCTTTATCCAAAACTTGAGCCAATGTTGCCTACCCGCATTCTTCGAGGATGCCTTTTGCGCCGTACGCGGCGTTGTTCACCAGCACGTCAATGCGACCCCAAAATTCCAGCGCCTTGGCAATGACAGACTTTATCGCGCCTTCTCCGGAGGTGATATCCAGCTCAAGACAGCGGATGTTATCTGACTTGGGGAGATGTTCGATCTTGGATAGAGTACGAGCGGTTGCAATGACGCGATCTCCTCTAGCGAGGACCGAGTCTACTAGACATTTACCGAATCCCGATGAGGTTCCTTCACCACCAACATTCGTCAGGATTCCGAAAGGATCGAGTTAATCGGGTTCGACCGATCACCTGTGATAAGCCAAACTTTTCGAGACGCCATTCGGTATTTGAAGTCGAGAGCAAACTGGGAAGTGACTTGAAGAGCAGTGAACGGTGCAAGAACGGTGTTTTAAATGATTCGCCCACGCGACGGATCAAATCCAGAGTGGGTGAGTCAGTGGGGTCAGATAAACATCATGATCAGTGGGGACATTTGCGAGTTCCAGTTAAGTTCCAGAGTACTTGAGGCTCATTTGGCATTTGAGTTTAGGAGAATACCAGGCGCAAGTTGAGTTGGAACTTGAGAGTCCACAGTCACGTGACCGTGTTCAAAAAAAATAAATAAATAAATAAATAAATAAATAAAGCGAATACCGCGATTAATTCCGAGCTTCCGAGTCGGCCCTGCCAGTGAAGGCAGAATACCTCATGAAACAAACCCATTTCTAGTACAAAATGACATACTTCCAACACTTGAAATGTTTCTAGTGCATACTATACAGAATCTACGCCCATCCCTTCCCCTTGCTTGTGCTAGCCTTCAAGGCACCCTGTAAAAATATGGTCCTCAACGAGTCGGGCTCCTTTGCTTCCGCCGCATCAATTACAGGTTGAATCATCAAAGGAATGGTGACATTCCAGTCAAAATAGGCATTGCGTGGATAGTAAAGGTTGGCGGGCTCGAAGGGCGGGTACAGGGATGGGTTCCACTTGATATGAAAGGAATATTGTTGCCCGACGTTCAATCTGTACGTGCTTGTTGAGGGAAGGACCCCATATCCATTTGCCGTGCGGATGTGATACCATTCGCCCTGTGAAGGGCCCAAGGGAAACGAGAAGAGGCCTTCGAGGCCATGTTCAAATGTGGCGCATACGGATTCATCCATCTCATCCATCTCGAGTCTGCATTCGAAACTGAACACCTTGGATATAGTCAGAACTGAGGTCCGAATTCTACAATACATATTTCGCACCTTGATGTGGCGACCATTTCCGCTGGGATGTGGAATAATCTCATCGAACACCGTAGGAGAAGGTCCAAAGGTGTGATAGATTCCGTCGATTCCTTGGCGAGAGCTGCACAGAAAGAGCTCGGCTATGTCCCAAGTGAATGCGTATTTCCTGATGACATTTTGGCTACACAGATTCCTGAGGCGTTCATTGAGTACGAGGCCAAATTGGCGCACGCTCTCCTTAGAGTCGCCGTCGGCAATACTGTTCCATTGCATGTGCATGATGAGGGATTCTGGGAGAGGAGATGAGGGAACAAAAGCGTGTTGACTTTCATACGCGCCCACAAAGCCACCGGCGCGGCGGCGCCACAATTTGCCAACACAACGCGGCGCAGATCGATTATCGCACATGACAGCTTTACAGCTTTCTATCCACTATAGGTCCCAAGGTGACTCGAAACTCGCCGTGAAGTGCGTTTATGGTAAAACCTTGCCGAGTTTCATGGAGCCACCAGGTGTTGTATTTAGGTTCATTGAAATACATGTTGCTCAGCTGTCCACGGTTCGAGGAGCTCTGCCAAGACCTCTTCCGCACAAGAGACTACCCACTGTTGATTCTTCGCTACCTTCAATGAACCTAAATTCAACACCTAGAAGTCGATACCCTCGAAGAGGGAGTCGATCTCGATGGAGGTCTTAGACGCGCGGCGGGCGAGAGGGTGCACTTGGTGCGTTCGCAGGTGGCACGTAGAACAAAGCGCGCGGAGGTTGGAGGAGAGTAAAGAGGAGGACCAGGGATGAGCAACAAGTGGCTGCGCGGGCTCTCTTGATCCGGTACCACCACCATCGTTTGGTGATGGCGCTAGAAAAAGTGAATCCCCCACCGCAGTACGCGGTGTAGGACGCAGTACGCCCCTACCCCATGTACCCAATGGGGCCCTCCGTAGGAGGAGAGTTTGTAGAACTCCGCGAAGCCAAATGCAAGGCCTGCGCCCGCGCGAAGTAATCCACGCCGCGGAGGTCGTAAAAATACGCTACACAACTTGACGTGAGAGATGCCCACGATGTAATAACGATCGCTCTTGCTTCCTACCACAACATACGCTCGAAAATGACCAGCGACGAGGACCTACGAGCGCAGAACTGCCACCAGAGGCTCAAGACCCCTCCAAGTCAACAACTTAACAATAAAACTGGCTAACCACACGTGCGATATCCCACGCGGACGGGACTTTAAAAACCCACACGAACGAAAATTCCTGGTCTCTTCCGCACACCACAATCTCCCCAATCCAAAGCCCGCGAGCTCAGGGTGAGTGGGAAGCCCCCCATGTGCGATGTCGCCCCACTGAACACATTGCAGAAGCACGCTGGCATCCCAGTCATCGGACAAATACCGTAGGACCTCGGACGCCGACATCCAGAGGCAGCCCGACCGCAACGCGGACCCTCGAGAAACCCCCCAGAAGCGCAAGGTCTACAAGAACACCAACGCTCCCGCCATCGACGCGCTAGTCCTTGGCAGCTTCTCGGCGCTCGACACCACCACAGCGGGCACTCTTAGCCCACAAAGCTCGGAAGACGAGTTCGACCCCCTCGCACGCTCCCCCTCCCCGACGCCAGTACCTTCCGCGTCAGCATACTCACCGCCCCCGCCCAGCCCAGCACACTCCGACGTAAGCATGGACGGAGACGACGCCATGAACGGCCAGCAGATCCCCCAGCCCCCCGTTGTCGGACCCCAGCCCGCCGCTCAACTCGTGCCGCCGCTGTTGCCCCCCGCGCCGCAGGCTGCGCCGCCGCCGCTGCCCCCACAGCAGCAGCCGCCGCCGCCGCCGCCGCCCCCGCAGCAGCCCCCCGCCCCCCCGCAGGCACCTGGCCCACAGCCACTCCTCCCGCTCGCGCTACCCCAGGCCCCGCCCTTTGTGCTCCCCTCGGACACGGTGCTGGCGGGGGAGTGGCCGGCAGCTGCCACACGCAACCCTTACCTCCGTGTCGCAGCCGCTCAACCAGCCCCCGCCCCCAATGCCGACGGACTGGCCCCTTTCCAGCAGCTTGACACTAGCATCCGGCCGCACACCATCACGAATCACCGCGCCCTGCAGCATATCGCGTCCACCCAAATCGAGTCGTTCCACCGGAACCCCCACCACAAATTTACGGTCACCATTGCGGACGGCGGCAACCACGTCTTCAACAGCGTACCTTACGAGACCCCCCTTGAAGATCAGATCGCAGCTGCAGCCCGCGCCCTCGCCCCCATCGGGGGCATTGAGGTCCAAGTCCCAGTCTCGGCCGCGATCGAGGGAGCGATGGTCAGCGGCAACAAATATGGTGGTCCAACGTCGTACCTCCTCTTCGTCGAAGACGCGGCGGGGGCTGCGGCCATAGACAAGCAGTCTACGTTTGGCGTGCACACCGCGTTTGGATGCTGGTACGCCTCAAAGCCGAACCATCCTCCACATACTAATAAATCTTACGAAGGATGCACGAGTACGAGAAGAACGCTGACGTCTCGAACTGGGTCGTCGCCCACCTCGACATCACTGGCTCAGTCAAGGACCCCGCCCAAGTCGCCGCGTGGGCTCGCGCAGGAATGATGCGCACCGCATTCAACCACGGCCCGTCATTCCACAAGCTCGACCAACAGACCCAGTCAAAGGGCGGACCAGCGTCCCAGCGCGTCTTTGACGCCCTCAACACCATCCACGCCGAAGTCCTCCCTCATCCCACGTCGCCGGTCGTCACCATTTACATGGAGCCCGTCACCGATGACCCCGGTGAGCAGGAGCGCCTGTATACGATCCTCCGCAAGCTCAACTTCGCCGCTGGCAGCTACGGCTTCCGCTCCCGCTCTCACAATGGCCACCCCACCGAGTGCGCCCTCTGCAAGTCCGGCGCGCACCCGTCGTTCCTCTGCCCGTACAACGACACCAACGTTGGATGGTGGGGCCCCCCCGCGCAACTATCCGACCTCAACCCCGCTCACCCGTTTTACACGAACGACAACGACGGCGGGGGATACAATCATGGTGGCGGGCATCGTGGCTCGCACCGTGGTGGTGGAAACCGTGGCGGACATCGAGGAGGAAACCGCGGCGGGGGCCGCGGCGGACGTGGATACAACAACTCTCGCGGGGGCTCGCGGGGGCGCGGATGGAACCGAGGCTATTGACGTGAAGGTCTAAGTTGAATATACCCACCTAAACATCCATCCCACTAACGGCCCGGCAATACCCTCGCCTACTACGCTCCTTTATAAATGGACATTACTACGGTCGCTCCCTCGTCATACATACATATCCCCTACCTGTGTTTTATTTATTGTGCGCATGAATACTATACATTCAATGCCTGAAAACGCGAGAACTTCAGATGAGATAAACAGGTAGACGATGGAAGATGAGGAGTATTAAATACCCAGGTCTGGGCCTGGAAGAAGTCGTGCGCGCAATCGTGCACGCAACCCGAACCCGCCACATTTACTGACAGTCTGAAAGGGCTGGACAGGAAACGGGGGAGGGACACGCGGGGCGGCAAAGGTGAAGGCGACGTGCACTTTCGAGTACACGGAGCCGGATCTGGAGCCGCCCCGCCGCAACGGCAGGACTTTTTAGTCGGGGTCTGCCGGCCAGCAGTCCTGGCATGCTGAGTACCGAACGGCGCGCCCCCAGCAGGCGCGCCGGGAAGTACTCAGCAACCCCATCTATCGAGGCAAGCCGCCGACGACCTCTCGCGAAGGCGTCGGCGGGTCTCTTTTTCCGCTACCAACAACCCATTTAACATTTTACAAAATTTTCCAGGTGAATTAGAAATCGGCGAGGAACGGCACGCGGTGGTTGGAGAAAGTAGCGGCTCCGCCACCGGCCGTGCTTTTGACGAAAACCACCGCGATGGAGGGGATAGGGCTGAAGGCCGCTCGGAGACGAACCGGGACGGCTACCACCCCCTCGGGGAAGTACCTCCCCGGCGAGCCAATGAGGAGCGGCTCGACGCAACTCCGGGCGCATCACGCGCACCGGGGGATGCTATAGGCATTAACGCGCAGTACCACGCGCGTGGGGCTGGATACCAACAGCACCCAACCCTTGTAGGGGGAGACGCTGCAGGCGTCGACGCTCGTCGTACCTACGAGCGTCAGGCAAACGAAGGCCGTGGGGATGTGCACCCCCCAATTAGACAGGAGAATATGCCTGCGAACAGAAATGGAAGTCCATTCCTGAGACCAATTGCGAGAGCAGAGACTCCGCAGAATCAGCCAGAGCGCCCAATGCCATGGGCTCCGCCGATACCATCGCAGGTACCAGCAATGCAGGTCCCACCTGCAATAATACCGGTCGCGCCAGTCGCACCGAACCCCGCACCACCGGGTAGGGGTGCAAACGACCGTCCAGCTGACCACCCTGGTGCACGAGTACACCCAGGACCGGGGACACCGAGGCGGAGGAACCGATCTAATGGGAAGAAACACACAAAAGCCTCGATTAAAATTTCGGCACTGAATATTAAGGGCAGGGGGAACCCGAATGTACTCCATGACGACAACAAATGGTACCACATCTGGCAGTTAGTCAGGGAGCAGAAAATTGGAGTACTGATAGTCGGGGAGGCGCACCTAGACGATAACCACAAAGCGGATGTCGACAACCTGTTCGGCCGCGCAATTAGAGTAGAATTTACACCGGACGCGACAGCACCCGCGGCGAGAGCAGGACTCGCGTTTGTCCTGAATAAGAGCTTTGTTAAAACAGAGGGCGTGAAAGTCACAGAAATTATACCAGGAAGGGCGATGGTCCTGGAAATGAAGAATGTTGATAGCAACGAAACCCCGCTCTCGATCCTAGGAGTATATGCCCCGAACCGCCCATCGGAGAATGCAGAATTCTGGAGAAGAATCAAGGCCTGGTTCATAGCGCACCCGGCGGTCAGGAGACCAACATACCTTGGCGGGGATACAAACTTCGTGGAAGACGCAATTGACCGCCTCCCTGCTCACGAAGATAGCGCGACAGCAACAGAGGCCTTTGATGAGCTGAAGACTTATTTAGGGCTCGTAGACGGCTGGAGAAAGACTTACCCCACATCGAGGGCGTACACGTTCATGCAACCAGTCGCGCTCGGGGGATCACAGTCCCGCATTGACAGAATCTATGTTCGGCGAGACATATTCGATGACACGTATGAATGGGATATCCAGGCGGTGGGAATTAACACTGACCACAGAATGGTATCGGTGAGGTGCACCACCGAGGATGCGCCGACAATTGGGCATGGAAGATGGAGGTGGCCGGCCCACATAATAAGGGACAATGTACTTACTAAATTCATACACAAGGAGGGTTTAATCCTCCAAGACGACCTCGAGACTGCAGCACAAGAAGATTTGAGTGGGCAGAGGAACCCTAACCGGAATGCGCAGACACTGTGGGCGGGGTTCAAAATTAAGATAGGGGACAAGGCCAGACAGCGAGCCAAAATGGTAGTGCCCACGATGAAGACAGAGATGGACGAGCTAAAGAACCAGATAGATTTAATCCAAGAACAGAGTATTGAGAATGGAGGGGACCTCACGGAAGAAGAGATAGCCCTCTCCTGCGCAGTCTGGCAGAACAAGCTTACTACTCTGGAGAAGCAGAGGCACCAGAAAACGCGCCTAACCGCTCAGGTCAAGAATAGACTGCACGGCGAGGTCATTGGCCCATACTGGACAATGATCAATAAACCAAAGAAGCCAAGAGAGCTAATATGTCGCCTAAAGAAGAACACGCACATGGATGACCAACCGCAATATGAGACAAACTCAAAGAAGATGGCCACGATGGCGCGCGACTACCACGAAAAAATACAGTCAGACCGAGCCGGGATCAGACGAAGAGTACGAGAAAATACAATGACAAAAGTGCTGGACCGAGTGGCGCGGAAAGTAACACCGGAACAACACGAAACCCTGAAGTCCCGCCTATCACTAGAGGATGTCAGGAATGCTCTGCGGCGCTCGGCGAATTCCAAGGCACCGGGCTTAGATGGCATAACCTACGAGGTATGGAAAATACTGGACCAACGGTACGAAAGCGCCAAAAGGATTGACAAACCGGCGTTCAATATCCTCGGCGCAATACACCAAGTATATAATGATATCGAGAAACACGGCATGGTCCTGGGGACAGGCTTCTCCAAAAGCTGGATGTGCCCGCTCTACAAGAAGAACGACAAGTCAGAAATTGCGAACTACAGGCCGATCTCACTACTTAACACGGACTATAAGGTGTTCACCAAAGCCCTTGCAATCAAGTTAGCGCGAGTAGCGCCAGACTTAATCCACCCTGACCAGGCGGGTTTTGTGCCCGGGCGGCAGATTAAGGACCAAATTTGGTTGACCAAACGAGTCATTGAACTCGCCGAGGTCAGTATAGATAAAGATGGAGTAATAGTGGCCTTGGACCAAGAGAAAGCGTACGACAAAATTGAACACGACTACCTCTGGCGAGCACTCGAAAAATACAACATTCCGAAAGAGTTTATTAACTCCGTGAAAGCCCTATACAGTGATGCGTACACCTACGTTATACTAAACGGAGAGATGAGTGCGAGCCCCTTCCGCGTTACCAGGGGTGTCAGGCAAGGTGACCCGCTATCATGCCTACTCTTTGACCTCGCAATTGAACCGTTGGCCGAAGCCCTACGCCAGTCTGATCTGAAAGGCTTTAAAATAAAAGGTCGGAGAGAAAAATTGATAACCACACTATTTGCGGATGATACACTGGTTTACCTTGATGCCTCAGACGACTTTGGTGCCCTAATGGACGTCTTGAACGAGTGGTGCATCGCGGCGGGAGCCAAATTTAATATTAGCAAAACCGAAATGATCCCGATAGGTCGAATAGAACACAGAGATCGCGTACGCGCTACAAGATTTGTGAACGGAATAGGGGGCACCATGATCCCCGCCCATGTTAAGATAGCCGCGGAAGGCGAACCGATACGTACACTGGGAGCGTGGGTCGGCAACGGCGTGGAACAAGTAGAAACATGGTCACGCACACTTGAAAAGATAGATGCCGCACTAGAGCAATGGGAGCTAGGACATCCGACTATGGAAGGCCGACGCCTAATCATACTAATGGTAGTGGGTGGAATGACCCAATACATGGCAACCGTCCAAGGGATGCCGACCGAAGTTGAAGAAAAACTCGAAAAACGTGTACGAGACTTCCTGTGGGCAGAGAAACGAAGTGTCGCCGTGAATAAAGAGACTGTCTACGCACCGGCCGACATGGGGGGAAAGAACCTCCTGGACATAATTGCACGTAACGAAGCAATTGCCGTAACGTGGCTCAAGACATACTTAAGCTTCGGCCCAAACAGGCCACTATGGTGCTTCGTTGCAGACGAGATCCTGGCGAAAAAGACAATCAGGACAAACCTGAATGTTGACGAAGCAATGAGACTTAACTGCTACCTCCAGTCTTGGGCACCATACCAGTCCGCCGAGGCTCTCAAAAGCAGAGATTTAGCAGGGATGATGGAAGTGGGACGTAAGTACAACGTCACGATAGAGGCACTCGCGGTCTCCCGGGAGATCCAGGAGGACATGCCAATATGGTACCACCGCTTCTCCAATGGCAATAGACGGCTGTTCAATGCAAATGCACACGTTGTGACATGCCTGAGAGAGAAACACCGGGTCAAAACAGTTCGTGATGCCAAAGAGCTCGCAGATAAAACATGGACCCCACGGCACATCAACCAGGATGATTGTGATTGCAATGCCTGCATGCTGACGAGGGCAATAACAAAGTGCGAACACCCGAATGAATGTTACGCCAAAGCAGAGGAAATGTTGAGCTCACTACAACATAAATGGGATCCCAGGGTGCCGCAGCCAGAGGACTACGAAGGCGACCAAGTCCCTTTAATAGATGAACACAAACAGGGATTCGACTCACGAATTACCACGACTGGGACCATCGCGGACACCTTCCGCATATTCACCGAAGGGTACACAAACAATGCGGACACAGCCCCGGACACTAAGTTTGCGGTTCCGCAAGGAGCAGAGATGGAGGTGTACACTGACGGATCGGCGACAAATAATGGGTCCGAGAACGTAGCCGCCGGCGCCGGGGTCTTCTTCGGAGAAGATGACCCTAGAAATATGGCCATTAGAGTCCCAGATGAATTAAGCCCGTCGAATCAAGTCGGCGAACTCTTGGCGATAAAAGAGACAATTGAGAAAGCGCCGGCTGATGTGCCCTTACGTGTATTCAGCGACTCGAAGTACGCGATAGATGGACTCACAAAGAACTTTAAAAAGTGGCAGGACGACGGGTTCCATATGGTCGCGAACGCGACTCTGTTTGAGTTGACAGCGGCGAAGCTCCGCACACGCAAAGCACCGACGGAGTTTGTCTGGGTCAAAGGTCACTCAGGTATCGCTGGCAACGAGGCGGCAGACATACTAGCTGGGCAAGGCGGCCAGAAACCAGACAATTACGAAGTCGACACAGTTGTAAGCAATAACTTGGTCCTCCCCGGCGCAAAATTGAAGGCGATGACACAATCCAAAGCCTATAAAATCATCCGCAAGCTCAAAATGAACAAGCCCGCATACCGCGCACTAATGGACAGACGGGCAACAATTCAGAACATGGCTGATGCGAAGGAGGCCGCAAAGAATGAAGATGGTGAAGCTCCGCCCGCAAGCAAAATCTGGAAGTCGACACGAAACAAGGACATATCAAGAAGCATAAGATTCTTCTTGTGGATGTTAATACACGGCGGCTATAAAGTTGGTAAATACTGGGACAGCATACCGAACCACCAGCAATGGGGCCAATGCCCACAGTGCGGAGTACACGAGTCAATGGACCACATACTAACAAAGTGCACGGTCCCAGGCCAGAAAGAAGTCTGGGATATAGCGAGTGAGTTGTGGCGGATGAAGGCGGGTGAGGACATGAGACCTACAATAGCCCGGATCATGGCTGGAGGAGCTACGAAGCTCGGCGACCCCGGAACGACACGCCTATACAAGATAATAATAACCGAATCTGCTCACCTCATCTGGCGTCTACGAAACGAACGACGAATCCAAGGGAAAAACCCCGCCGCGTTACCTGCAATTCGCAACCGCTGGCTCAAGATAATCAATAGTAGACTTGCAATTGACTGCGCGATGACCGATAAATTAAAGTACGAGAAGAAGGCGCTAAGGGTATCCCTAGTTAAGAAAACTTGGAAAAAAACACTAAAAGGTGAACGTACCTTGGCCAGAGATTGGCCCAAGAATGTCGGGGTTTTAGTGGGTATCGGATGAAGTTGGCAATGATGGCGGAACGGTGACTGACGTAGGTCACCGGGAAGCCTGAGCCGACGGAAATGCCGAAGTCCCACATATCGTGCTAAAGGCACGAATGCGGAAGACGCATTTCCTCGACGAGGACAATACATCAACTGTCTGGCCTGGTTCCAAGTCCAAGGCCTCCAAATCTGGGCGGGGGGAAGGGGACCGACTATGTCGGCCCAGAAGCCTCGGCAGGCGCCTGCGGCCTCCGAGGTGGAGGGAAGAGGGAAGGCAGTGCGACCGGAACTCTTTTCTCTTCTCCTATATAACGTCTCCTCCAAAAAAAAAAAAAAAAAAAAAAAAAAAAAAAAAAAAAAAAAAAACAAGTGGCTGCGCATCATAAGTTATGCCCGATTAGTAGGCATCTCTTTGATTGCCGGGGTTTAACTTTGCGTCATGCGCCTTGAGCTTGCTTTTTCCCCTCTGCCCAGCATGGACAACGACCACGAGTCATTGTACCTTCCGTATGGTAGACACAGAGGATACGAATGGGACCATTCGTGCCATTACCCCCTGTATATCGGCGCCGTGTCTCTGGTGGCGATTTTCTTCCAGGTTCGTGCTTGTTCCGTCTAGGAACCTCTGCAGTAACGTCCTCCTTCCAGGCGGCGGTGATTACTCTCTTCGATCTGTCTGACTCTACAAGATTCACCATGGGACAAAAAGCTCGGTGACCCTCCGTGAATACTTACGCGCCACCGTCAAATTCTAATTTCGCTTCAGGCTAGGAGACGTGGTGATCTGCTCAAGCCTTTTTGCCATAACGGTCATCGCGTTTCGTTGTAGGTTTCATAGTTCCAACCGCTGGTGTCGGTCACATCGGTGGAATTTCGAAAAGGGACTATCCGACTCCGACTGGTTAAATGCCGGATTGTGCTTGACATTTGCAAGTCCATTTCGTCCCAATTGATAGTCTTAGCTTATTTCGTCCTAGCTTTACCTATCTATTCTGGCGCTCGTTTCTCGCTCCTCCGGTCCCCGGTGGAGCAGAATCCTCAAACGACATCTCCAGTGGACTTCGCTCCTTGTCTTCGGAGTCTATTTCTACCGAGATATCTATCCGCTGGCCACCCTTATGGGTACCCCGCGCGATCTCCAGGAGGGATGGCTACTATGGGTGAAAATTTCGATGCTTGGAATTGTCGCAATCGCGTTACCGCTCTTGGAGCCTCGTCCGTACATCCCCGTTGATCCTCTGGTATGGGTTTGCCCTATTACGCGAAAAAGCTGACTGAGCGGTCTCCCTTAGAATCCCCAGCCCGTCCCGAACCCAGAACAAACGGCGTCGGTGCTCTCCCTCGCGCTATACTTCTTTTTGGACCAAGTTATATTGTTAGCTGCGCGCCTTCCCCATCTCCCGCACAACCTGCTGCCCCCTCTTGCCGACTACGATCATGCACAGCATCTCCGTACAAGAGCATTTCAGGCAAGTGACTCTCGCCCCCCTGTCTGATTTCGCTTGAACGGCTTAAGCACATGGACATTTTCTCCGGAGCCAAGCGTCGTCACATATTTTTTGGGATTATGCGGGTATTTCGCGTTGAATATGCCATCCTGGCTTTGACAACAGCCGCACAAGTGGCCGCCAATTTCTTGGTGCGAAGAGACTCTCTTCATTCTTCCGCGAACTAACCCCCTAGTAGAGTCCAATTGGAGTTAATCGTCTATTGAAGTATATTTTTTTTCGGAACGCACCTCAGCGGCCTGACAAATTAATTTGCTCGCAGCTACATGGAAACCAACGGAAATAATGCAACCTATCGGCCGTGGGTTTGGGTTCTGTGGATCTTCCTTGGACCGACACTGCGATCAATACTCAATCATTGGTATGTGTTTATTGTGGTGAGTAGTATACGGCTCTCGAGACTGGCATATTCAAAGTGTTTGGTCGTAGACGAGAGCTATCGTTCGCCTGGAGGCCATCCTTACCCAACTCATATTCGAGCATGCCTTGCGAATCCGCTTCAAATCCGAAAAGTCGGCGGAAACCACCAAAGGGGCTGCCCCTACTTCACGGGCGGACCAGAATCTCGTCGGGAAACTGAATAACTTGGTGACAAGCGATCTTCAAAACATCACTGAAGGGAAAGACTTTATGCTCCTGTTCGTCAATATGCCGCTCCAGCTCGTTTTATGCATCTGGTTTCTTTACGCCGTCCTCGGCTGGAGGTCTGTTCCTTCACCTGGACCGCTCTCGGCGCAGCTGACGCAGATTTAGTGCTTTTGTGGGGCTCGCCGCCATCCTCTTTATGCTACCCATCCCGGGCTACGTTGGGAAATGGGTCCAGACGGTACAGCGCGACCTTTCGAAGAAGACCGATTCCCGCGTTCAATCCGTCAGCGAAAGTATGTTCTACTGAAGCTCTTACTCACACGCCACTTACCCTAAAATGAAGCAATGAATCTCCTGCGGATGATAAAATTATTCGCTTGGCAGCACAAGACCTCGGAGGAAATTGATGCGAAACGCGAGATCGAGCTTTCTGTGTTGTGGAAACGAAGACTGGTGGATATGTTCCACACGATAATGAAGTACAGGTCCTTTCCAACTTCAAAACGATATCGCATTCTGACCGCTGCACAGCATAGTTATACCTGCTGTAGTCATGATCGCGACGTTTTCTACATATGTAGTAAGTGTGTTCATATTCGGCAGCGATCCAGCTTATCCTTTTGTGCAGTGTCCGTATTGGAGCCATACAGTTTTCTGTGCTCACTTTTTTACAGACGCTCGTCATGAAACAGGAATTGAACGCATCGAAGGTTAGCCCCTGCCAGTTCGTCGAGTATCGCAGGATCTGAACTGTGGACAGGTCTTCAGTTCGATGACAGTGTTTGACATGCTCCGGAGCTCCCTCCAGCTCGTTTTCCTCTCGATAACCCAGCTCATGACGGGTAAAGTATCCCTCGACCGAGTGGACGATTTCTTGAACGAGGTTCGTCAGCTTTCCGTTCTTTGTGTTGAAAAGCTAACTTGGAAAAGACCGAATTATTGGATAGATATTCGGAAGGAAACTCGAACGCCGGCTCGTGCCCGGACCCTGGGTCAATCGGGATTCACAACGCAAAGTTTACGTGGAGCGTCCCTGGTGCGGACGGGACTTCTACACCCGGCGGTCGCAACTTTGCATTGCAGATTGACGACTTGATCTTCCAAAGAGGGTGTTTGAATGTTGTACTGGGCGCGACGGGATCTGGCAAGACCTCGATTCTGATGGCGCTACTAGGTAATCGATATCCGTTGGAGCTCGACTCAACTCGCTCAATGTTACAACAGGAGAAATGCATTTTATTCCACTGTCGCCTTCTTCTTGGTTCAATCTTCCCAGAGAGGACGGCGTGGCATATGTAGCGCAGGAGTCATGGGTTCAAAATGCGACCATCCGCTCGAACATCACCTTTGGGGTGGAGCCGGTTGATGAAGCTCGGTATGCCAAGGTCATTTACCAGTGTTGCCTGGAGCCGGACTTGGAGTTGTTTGCAGCCGGGGATAACACCGAGGTGGGCGAACGAGGCCAAAACCTGAGCGGAGGGCAAAAGGCAAGGATAAGCCTGTGCAAAGCTCTCTTTTCCACCGCCGAGATCATCCTCCTCGACGATGTTTTCAGCGCTCTGGATGTGCATACCGCCAATGCGATTGCCGAAAGAGTGTTCACCGGCGATTTGATCGTCGGAAGAACCGTC
Source organism: Mycena metata (assembly GCA_029378385.1). NCBI lineage: Eukaryota > Fungi > Basidiomycota > Agaricomycetes > Agaricales > Mycenaceae > Mycena > Mycena metata. Next base: position 179,870 of record JARKIB010000020.1, read on the forward strand.
ATTCTAGTTGTGAGTCTGCGTCCTCTCGAGTCAATTTAGACTCAATGTGCATTTGCAGACGCACAATGTCGCGCTCGTCAAGCCTTACGCCCAATTCGCAGTATCTCTAGGTCCAGAGGGGAAAGTCTTGAGTCAAGGCTCAATCGCCGATGCCCTCGTACCGGATCATTCGCTGCTCCGCAACGAACTTCTCGAAAAGGCTGACAAGGAGGTTAAGGCCGACTCTCCTGCTCCAACACTGCCAACCAAACCGTCTGGTAAATTGGTTTTAGAGGAGGAAATTGACATCGGTAGAGTGGGATGGCCTGCTAGTATGTTTTATCTCTTTGCTGTGTGTTTCAGATGTGATATAATTTTTCGCAGTGCGTCTCTACCTCCAAGGCCTGGACGGCGGTCATCCTTTTTTGTTTTTCCCAGCTTTCGTCATCGGGCTTTTCCTCTCTAGCTTCTCTAACAATTACCAAACATATTACCTTGGCCAGTGGGCTGCACAATATGATACGCATCCGGCTTCCGAAGTTTCCGTCTTCCAGTGAGTTTTTTATATCTTATTATACATCAGCTCACTCTCAATCTAGTTACCTTGGAGGCTTTGGTATGTTCCTCTCTTTGGTAACAGTCGAGGGAGTTTTATATATGTATAGGCTGCATCCTACTCTTTGCGCTGGCGGTGTACTGCGGCAGTTATCTCCTCTACATGCTCGGTATCGTCCGGGCATCCCGCACTATTCATCGCCGACTCGTGGACTCGGTTCTTGGCGCCACATTGAGGTAAGCCAGGTTAAACATTCGACACTTATAGCCATTCTGAAATCTCGAGAGATGGCTCGATGTAACTCCAACTTCGCGTGTCATCGCTCGCTGCACCCAGGTTGGCCTTAGCCCTCCGACCACTCAATGCAGTATACTGATAATTTATGCCCAGGATATACGAGCTATCGACAATTCAGTATCTCGCGCCTTGTGGTTGCTGTCGGATTTAACGTCCCTAATGCTCGTCAAGTTTGGAGCTGTAGTTTTCTTTACCCCGATGGCCTTCATCCCGGCAATTGCACTGTTTGTGTTGGGCGGATGGTGCGGGCAGATCTACATGAAGGCGCAGATGGCGGTTAAACGCGACGCGAGCAACGCTCGCGCACCAGTCCTGGCTCAGTGAGTTTATTTTTGAGATGCTCAACTCGCTTCTTATCATTCCCAGTTTCGGCGCTGCGATGTCTGGTCTCAGTGGGTTTAATCTAATCGTACAATTACCCGACTTGCTGACCCGCATGCAGCCTCGATTCGAGCCTACGCCCAGGAAGCCGCGTTCATCGCCGAAATGCAAGAAAGAATCAACTACTACACACGTTCCCAGCGTATATTTTTCAATCTAAATCGATGGGTAGCTCTTTTCTTTTCTTCTTCTTTTGAACTCTTGTTCTACTTCATTCGTCTTCAAGGTAGCTGTCCGGCTCGAGCTACTGGGGACGCTCTTCACCACCGCGCTTGCCGCGTACCTGGTGTATTTCCAGAAACAGGAAGCTTCCAACGCCGGGTTCTCCCTGACAATGACACGTATGTTTTTCCGAGTTTTTTACGCATTGCTGATTTTCACTTTCCATTACAGTGGGCTTCAGCGGGATGATACTAGTTTGGATTCGGTGCGTTAATTGTTGGTCCGAAAACTGGATTTTCTAGCTGAACTTCGACGAAAAGCTGCTTCAATGATTTTGAAGTCCAAAGTGAGTCGCCTTCTATATCCGCTGCCCTTCGTTTGATTCCTTTTCCAAGGCAACTCCCTCGAGCGCGTACGTCCGCTCCAAGTCCTTCTCTGTCTGTCTACACCTGACTTTGTACAGATACAACGCTACCTCACGATCGAACAAGAGCCGCCTTCCACCGTAAAGAATACGCCGCCCGCGTACTGGCCCGCCAGTGGCGCGTTGCGCGTCGAGAACCTTTCGGCACGATATTCCACCGACGGCCCGAAGGTGCTGCGTGATATCTCGTTTACTCTGGAGGCGGGCGAACATGTAGGCGTCGGTGAGTGTTGCAGTTATTCTCGTCCGTGAGTTCATTTTTTAATTTCGTCTGTCTCACAAAAAGTCGGGCGTACTGGATCCGGCAAGGTGCGCTCCATTAAACCGCGCAGAATTGGGTTCGTATTCATGGGTTACCAGAGCTCATTGACACTCGCACTGTTGCGCGCCATCCCGACGGAGGGCAGCGTGTTCTACGATGGCTTCCCGACGGCGTCGATAAACCTGGACGCGTTGCGTACAAACATTACGATCATTCCGCAGAGTGTACGTCCACCTCTTCTCCCGCGTTTGCCATTTCTGGCTTACCTCGCCCGACCAGCCCGAGCTCCTCGCGGGCACACTGCGGCACAACCTTGACATATTTGGGACGCACGAGGACGCAGAATTGAACGACGCGCTGCGGGCCGCTGGCTTCGGTGCTGACAGTGAAATTACGTTGGACACGCCGATCGCGAGCGGCGGGAGTAACCTCAGCGTCGGGCAACGCCAAATCGTCGCGCTCGCGCGCGCCCTTGTGCGTGGGAGCAAGGTGCTTATCCTGGACGAGGGTGTGTCTGCCAAAAATGGCTCAATCAATCAACGTGTTCTGGGTAAACTAATTAGGCTTGCACTGAAAACAGCTACGTCGGCGATAGGTTGGTCCGACTTTCTTTCGAGGACGGGGTGGGTCCTCGCGCTGCGCTGTCTGCTGACCCAGGTACCACATAGATTACGAGACAGACGGGGCGATTCAGGCGGCCTTGCGGCGGGAGCTCGGCACGGGCGTTACACTCATTAGCGTCGCGCACCGATTGAAGAGCGTGATGAATGCCGATAAAGTTGTGCGTCTAAATTAATTTTATGCCATTAAACTTGGTCCTCGACTTAATCGCATACGTACTCACATTCACAGATGGTTCTTGACGGCGGCCGCATCGTAAGCGCTCGTTCAATTCTAGTAATTATTCTTACTGGCGACAGGTCGAATTTGGCGCTCCAAAAGATCTGTTGAAGGACAAGGAGGGCATGTTTCGCGCTCTCGTAGACGAGTCGGAGGACAAGGAGGTGCTCTACTCCACCGTAGGCTAGGTTGAGGTTCCAAGCGAAGGACACACCACATGCAATAGTACCCGGCAGCTAGCCACAACGCAATCGCGCCACCATTGGCAGATGCATTCAACCTGCCTATTTGGGCACTTGGACGACTGTGTGTTGAATTTATTTTGAACCCGCGGAGGAAAATCGAGGTTAACGGGTGATGACGCTGAATATCAGTGATCGCAGCACTGATCCGTGTGTGTGATCGGGAGCCTCGCTCACTCTCGCGATGGAATCGGTAAGAGCCGGGAATACTCTAGCTGTTTCCCCACCCACTCCGAGATCTCGAGAAAATGGAAGCGTGGAGGCGTTGCGCGGGTGAGGGTGCGGGGTCTGTGCCGGGGCGGGTCGGGCGCGAGGGAGGCGGGGGACGCGAATTGCGAGGAGGATGAGTGCAGGTGTGAGCGTTGCCGCCGGGTACATGTCGATATGAATCGTTTCGTTGCGGTCATCGGGTGATATGGTATAGATTGGCGGGAGCGTGTGTCCCAGATGACCCCCACATTACCAGATGGCAGAAATCAACCCAGCGAAATTGAAAAATCAACAGAGAACTTTAATCAACCGTGCCTGGATGAACATGGAGATTGTCGACAGACATGACAGGTTTGAAAGGTTGGGCGCTTGGTTAATTGTGAACCTGCGCGATTAATCTGGATTTGGAACAACAGGTTTATTTTTCGATAGAGGGTGACCGAAAAGAAAAATCAGGCGAAAGAGCATGTCAAGAAAGCTTCCAGTAACACACATCCGGGCCCAGGCCACCCGTACCGCTGCGGACCGCCGTGAACCAGATTTACCCCATGAACTAGATTTACCCCGCCTACGGCGGCCAAGCTGCCCATCTTCACTTGTCTTCTGTCGGAGGACATTTTGAAGCGACGCGGAGATTATTTTTGGGTGGAGCCGGCCGGCCTCTTCGATGTACACAGTGCACTGCCAAGTGGATACTAGTATTCGAATCTCGAAGACAAGAGCCTCGAGCGAGGACCGAGGTATGTGGACTCGTGATTCGGGAAAACCTTGGAAGAGACGGAAGCAGTGCAGACTATGGTGCACCAAGTCCTTGGAAATTTAACTGAGACTAGTTCTGCGCAGCCTTCAGCGGAAGGAAATAAATTAAGAGAATTGCTTGTAGAAGGTGGAGGGATGTCTCTACGAGTTAGATTGGAGCTTGGCGTAGGTTCGCCCGAGAAGGCCAGGAAAGGAATCGCGGCTTGAGTGCATGCCCGATCGGCGTCCTAGCATCCTCTTCCTCCCCTGGGCATTTCTCTTCTTGCTTTTAATCGGCGGTCCAAGACTCGGATAGATAGCAGATACGATGTGCAAAACTGGAGGTGGGGGTGGCGTCCGTACTATGGTAGGGGCATAGCATAGATAGAAGTAGCGGCGGCGGCGGCGGACATAGATTATGTAGGTAGTAGCCGTAGACAGGTAGGAGGCGGAACCCGACGGACGCAGCCTAAAAGGTTCCTTGGCAGTGAGCACTTGGAGTCGTCGGGATAGCGGCTAAGTAATTTGTTGGAAGCAGGGATACCGGGACATGTGGAATCGAACGATGGAACATCGCGGGCGACTGAAGCTTGGATGACGCAGAGTGGACGGGTTGTTCGGGTATGCAGGCCGGGATGCGTGTGGCTCGTGTAGCCTTTATGTATCTAGTAGCTTCCTTGTATTTTACTTCTGGACGCATGAGTTCGCCGCGAGCAAGATCGTGTCATTGGCCGTGGTTCTGGAAGGTGAAGTTATTTGCACGCGCAGTGAATTTTCGATTGCCAAGTTGTTGGCATGCATTCAAGTTGGTTGACTACGAACGGCCGTCGACGGTCTTGATAGGTCTCGGTGTTCGTGGGACCATGAACTCCTCCATTTCTTTCTCGGTCGCCACGGAGGAAGTTTCGCCATGTAAAACGTACGGGCAACGACGGTCGCGGTGGGCATCTATGCCGAGGTTGTTGCGTTGGTGCAATCCATCGTTGTTCGGCGGACAGACGGGCAGGCAGGGAGCGGGAACGGGTATGCAGAGGTGATGCATGATTGTATTTTGCGATTTTTCTATACATAACTTCAAGTTGAAGGACTGTGTTGGTGTCAGCGAGGGGGTTAGAGGGGCGGCATGCAAGGTTGAAACATGGTCTTGTTTTTGGGCGCTTGAGCCATCGAAGAAGTTGTTGCAGCCATCTGGGGGCCGCCAGCGACGGGATAAACACCAATGTTTGTTCGGGTAAATGGCGAAAGAAGAGGCAGGCATGTCGGCGGGTGGATGAGTCACCTTTGCGGTTGAAATGCGCTAGCGTAACGTTGGGGTAATTATAATCATCGCGGTATGGACAACGCAATAACATACAGGGTTTGCTTTTTTGGGAGTGAATATAAGAATGTTACCGTCGGGTGGGATACATGACATAGCGGGACGACTTGCCGCGGGAAGCCGCATGGTGGTGAGTTCAATTACATACATATAGGATGTACCCTTGAGCGATCTTGCCCCCTGGATGGAAGTCAGCGCAATACCCAGCGTAAGTGAATGATGATGTAGGGGATTGTCGAACAACATGCCGCGGCCAGATGCGACGTCGACGGGGATTTGAAATCGCAAAGGACCCGCACTGTAAAATAAATAAGACGATAGGGAAAAACGAAGCATAGAGGGGGAATCTACCGGAATTTAGGAACAATAACGGAAGCACTTCTGCAGTTGCCTCCTTCTTTTTCTTCCCTTTCTCTACCCGAATAGAAGGGGTAGCGTTGCCGTTTGTCCACGATCTATACGCACGGTCTCGGCACTCCGATAATAATATCAGATCGGGAGGACAACAGAAAGAACATTGACCGTGACCAGTTAAAATAGGCGGCGCTGACAAGTGAGATTCGATTGGATTTCCGGCGCAGGTCACGTATGATTATTGGATGCCGGATGCCAAGTATAGCGCGGCGGAGGGTCTCTGGCGTGGAGAAAGAAGCCTGTCAAAGTTGACGAGCATGGTACATAGCGGTTCGCACGGAGACGGCGGCAAATTGAACGGTAGAAGAGGAGTGTTCGTCGGAGATGTATACTGCCTGAGTGTGTCGAGTGGCACGAGTGCTGAGGCCGGTCTCATATATGAGGTCGTCGGAGATACCATTGGCAGTGGCAGAAACCGACCTCGGAAGTTGCCAAGTTGTTGTCACGTTGCTCCATAGTGAGCGCGAGAAAGATTGGGCCCCAGATGGGTGATGGATCCGTGGTCGAGGTGGAAAGTCGACGCGGCGGTTGAACAGTTGAACCTGGTGTTGAACATTACGAGTAGTTGGACCCACTGTACTGGCGCCATCTTCTAGTGTATTTTGACTGTATTCGTCGAGAATTCGAGGTTGTGCTGTGCACGGTGGCTATGGTTTTCCACGGAAGACCCACGCTGTCCACGGCTCACTGGAGCGGAGACACGGACTTATGGGCAACAGATGATTGAACAATCTGATGGTACGTACACATAAATACCCGCTGCTTGCCTCTTCCGCAACCTCTTCCTTCCACACAACCATGCCCGGCCAGCTAACAATAAACCCTCGCAGAGCTGGCGCGTCCCTTAGAGTCGTCGTCGTCGGCGGTGGGATCGCCGGAATTGCTGCGGCATTTACCCTCCAGCGTGCGGGCCACAGCGTAACCGTGGTCGAGCGCACCGACGGAAAGGCGCGGGTGAGTTGTCGGGCGGGGTCTGACCGTCGGAATACGTCGTTGACTGTGCAATTTTCAACAGAGTCACGGCGGAATTCGGTGTGTGCCGTTCAAACGCTTCAGCCGATTATTTATCCAATTATTATTCCAGATCGCCCCCTAATATGACCCGTATACTGATGGACTGGGGGCTAGGACCAGCCCTAGCAAAACTCGCCGTTAAATGCAGGCAATTCCTCTTTCACGAGCCCAATGGCGAGCTCCTCGGCCTTGTTCAGCTGCACGAGGACTTCCTCGTCGACCTCATGGGTGACTTCGTCTTCATCCAGCACGGCGACCTTCAAACTATGCTCCTCGACCTTGCGACGCGCGAGGGCGTCGAGTTCCGGTACAACTGCAACGTCGAGGCCATAGACACTCACGACATCGCCGTGTTATTCGCGGGCGGCGAGCGTTTGGACGCGGACTTTGTGGTGGGCGCAGACGGGCCCGACAGCCTGGTGCGCACGGAGGTCATGAGCGAGCAGATTACGGGCTATGCCGACGGACATTTGAGCCTCACGATGGCTTTCCCGACGGATGTGATGCGCGAGGACGAGGACTTGCGGACGCTGGTTGACGAGGGCAATGTGCGTGCAATTTAATTTGTCTTAATTCTGCACTATTGCGACGACGGCTAACTTGATTGCTTAATTAGTGGTGGGTTTGGCTCGGCCCGAGTACACTCATACACGGGAGTCTTGTCGTGCGTCCTGTCCTTCTCCGACTCCCTTAATTGTGGGCTAATTGCGTTTCATTACAGTCGGGGAAGAAAGAATTCACTCTTATCATTGGGCTGCAAGGCGTGCCCCAAGAAACTCTCGCGAAATACGACGAGTCTTGGGATAAGACCTACCCCATAGAGCACTTTGGCATCGACTTCAGCACGTATGACATTCGGTGAGCAGCTCTCCCTCGCTACGAAAAAAAAATCATTATCAAATTTCTCCCGCTGATGATTTTTATTTGCAGAGTACAGAAGATGATGAAGCTCGCAAGGAAGGTGACGCCCACAGTCCACATCCGGCGGCCAATCCTCGACTCGAGCGTCTGCCACCTGGCGCGCCTCGTCGTCGTCGGCGAGGCCGCGCACCCTCTTGTCGTGCGTCCTTTCTCCGCCATTTAATTAATCACTTCCTGATATTTAATTATTCCGCACAACAGCCCGCAGGCCAACACAACGCCGGCCTCGCAATGGAAGACGCCGAGACCCTCGGCGCCCTCTTCACGCGCATCCAGCACCGCTCCCAGGTCCAGCGCATCCTCGCCGGGTTTGAAGAAATCCGGCAACCCAGGTGCAATTACGCGCAGAACTGGGAGCTAAGGAAACGGATTATGATGAGCGCGCCGCTGGGGCCAGAACAGAAGAAGCGGGATGAGGGGATAAGGAGGATGGCGGCCAACTTGGATGTCGATTGGGAGCATATCGACGAGACGCGGTTTCGGGAAATGGTGGGTCGCGTTTCTTCTCCCGTAACCCGCTCCGGACTTGACACGCTGCTCGCTTGCCACTTCACTCTGGACAATGTCTCGGGCGGTGGTGGGTTGCGGCGCGGCGTGTTTTTCCCTCACACGTCTATTTCATCCTCTTTATCTTTGACGTCTGGATTGAATTCGTGCTAACCCACCTCCTTTCTTTCATAGTGGGGCGACGAGATGGAGATGTTCTCCCACTCATCAACAGAAGCGGTCGAGGACTGGTGGGCCAAGTGGGGGTCGCTCCTTGCACGCGACATGGCGCGGGATACCGCAACGGGTCCGGCCCCAGGCAAGTCTGAGCTGCCGCCAACGCCGACGGTGCAGGTGAATGTGTCGACTGGGCAGCAGCGGTCGATGATCGTTTATTGAGCGTTGACCGCTGTGACGACAAGGACGAAAGGGACGACCATTTAACGACTATGATACCCCACCCATATCACGACACCGATACCGACACACCACACCACACCACCCACCTACCCCGCCGTACATTGATGACCCGCCCCCTCCCCTACCTACCTCGTACATGACCCTGATGATTCTCCCACCCATACCTACCCGCACACCCTCTGCTATCCAACAGACATCTAATCGACCGCCCGTCGCGTATCGCGCGCACGCACGCATGTATCTATACATCACATTTATGTTTCTTCGTTTGTGTTACATCGAAAATTCTCTTTCCTACTTCCCTCCTCCGACCCCTCGTACTCGGCATCGTCTCTCCCCTCTTCCTGCTCTTCCCTCAGTCATACATATCACGCATCTCCACCTTCCCCTCCACCCTCCCCCTCCGCCTGCGACTCGCCGCTCACCGCCGCTGTAGCTATCCTCGCCTCGTATCGCCATCACATTACTATCTATCGCATTGCTCTCGATTTATCATTCTCATTTTTTCGTTTCCCCTTCACCGCTCTCCAGGATCACTTACAATAAAGCAACGGGAAGGCTGTACATAGTCATAGTATGCAAATAAATAGCTGGAAACTAGACATGAATGAGGGGATGCAGCATGTAGATGAAGTCGACGACCCAGTCGAAACCCCCAAAAAAGAGCTCTCCCACGGAGGTACAGCTCAGAAGTCGACGCGGCGCATAAGGCGCTAACCGTATAAAGACCTTCATCGAAATAAAAGAGCTATGCCTAGCAGGGAGTGCGCGAATTCGAAGCCGACTCGTGAAAAAAAAACAAAAGCAATCTTACTACATAGGATTAGGAAGCACACCTTTGAAGCTGACTGGCGAGCGCCGAGCGGCAATATCCAAGGCAATATCAAGGAGCGCGAAAACGCACTTCGAAAGCACAAGCAAAATTAGCAAGGACTCCCGCGAATTCGAAGATGGCTGCCCTGGCGAAGAAAAGATTGAACTAGGGCAGGTATAGGACAGTAAATTTGGGACGCGTATTGGAAGCTGACTGGCGAATATGATATTTTCGAACAACAGCGGCAGAAGCAAAATACAGACTTCGAAAACTGAAAGAAAAAACCCCGCGGCTTAGAATGCACATTCGACGAGGGCTCGACGACGACGCGAACGTCAACGGGAAAACGGACTTGGAAAAACGGGCTTGAACAGATTCTTCGACGGAAGCTCCTCCGGGAGCAAAAAATAAAACTGACAGACTGGTGAGCGGATAGGAGTTCGAATTGATAATCAGATCCGACGGAGGCAAATGGGGTGGTACGGAACCAATACGGAATCAAATGTGTATTTGGCGGTCGGGAATTGTGGGGAGGAGAATCTCCGCGGCCGAGGGGACTTGAGGAGACTTGAGTGGGCGGGTAAGGTTCGCCGCCGCCGGTCTCCTTGAGGATAAGTAATTAACGCGCTAGCCTTGTTAAGTGATGACTTGGACGTGGAATAGATGATAGGTGGCGATAGGTGGTGATCTTGATAAGCTTGAAGGAATCGTGCGCTGCGAGGGTGGAGTGTATGGCGGTCGCTCTCACAGACGGCGTCGGATGTAAGCTGCATGATATGAATTTGGCCGGTTGTGGTGGGTATCCACGCGGTCTCTACGCGCGGTACTCGCGGCGGGCCGAAACGCGCTAGTACGCGTCCAGACGCGTTCAATGGTGCGCACATCACCCATCTACAAAAACTCAGTCGCAGCCGACTCCCGCAAAGCGGCGCGCGCCCATTTCCGGTGCGTAACCGCATCCGCGAAGGGTCAAATGGCAAGCACACGCCTTATAATGATCCTGATCATACCTTGGTGCATTTGGGCGTGCAGCACATCTAGTGGTCCTTGATGTTGTTGGAGGAAGGCACCAGTACCAGCAGGGCCTAAAGCAGATGGGGAGCTCGAAAGAGTCCAGCGGGGCTCTTAGCATTATGTACGGTTAAAGAAGAGCGGAGACAGACACCGAGTATTGAGCCCAAGAGCTGAGAGAGTCTCAGGGCTATAAGGTTAACAACGGTGCGCGGTCACGGTGTCGGGATGAGACAGACTCTGAAGGCTGAGAGTAGTTACGAGTCAAGTGAAGAGAGAAGCATACGAGAGTAATGCCCTCTCAACCAGAGTATGGGGATTTTAGACGTTTAGGACTTGTTTGAAACCTTGAATTCGAAGCTTGGAAAAGTACAACGCGACGGCGCAGCAGACGACGATGAGGAATACATCGTTTGGCAATCGTTTGGGCCCCGGTTTTCGTTCCTGAATGTTGCGAAATGCAGCGATATGTGTGGAGAATGTTGGCTGTGAGCCCGAAAGGGCCGCCCGGGCTCAGCGCTCAGTGGGCGTTGTTGACTCGGAAGAAGGTGAATCAGCTTCCTTATTTGGCCAGATCAACAATGATAGCCGTTACAGCCATCACCGGTGGCACGCATTTCCGAGTCTTCAACCACCATGTCCTCAGGAGTCATTTTTCTCGAATGGGTTCAACGGCTAGATTAAACTTCGCTGACGGCGGTGTGTCGGATTATGAGCCGAATATGCCCCGCCTCCACACAGCTGCCTACGGGCCGCCACCTCCGTCTCCGTCTCCTTCGCCCCTTCTTCAAGCTTCAAACCTGTACCGGTGTTTGAAAGCTGTGGAAACATCCTACCTGCTTCCTATGCCATAATATTCTCGGATCTTCGACACGTTGAGAAAAAGCTCTAGCAACACCAATTACCCCTTCTCTCAAGCCAATCTGCAATTTCTTCGTTTTTTTCTACATCCGAAAAAAAACCCTCCGTCTTCGAGATGTTGAGGTGGTACGTATTTACTCTGACTTGCGAGCATTTATAGTCTAATCCGCTAACTTAGGTCCGATGCCCCAGGACATGGAAGGTGCAGTGTCTTCCATCCGAGATCATACTCTGCTTACAATATCATTGCGGGGTTTATATCTGAAACCCTGTGCAGTCTTCCAATGCCTAAATACCGCGATGAGTCCACGCTTCATCTCACTAACTCCTTTCATCTCCTCGTCCACGGTCCCGGATGAAGACCAACATCGACAACACCTATGGTCTGCTTTTCATTGTCGCGATAGTCTCTGCATGGTCAGTTCTGTGCAATCTCGAAATGAACCATCAGGCGGCTAACGAAATTTCGGTTGAAAGTTTATATGGTGGTGCGTGCCCACGCAATGAATACTTTCCTCGTCGTCCTAACGGACAATGTAGTTGGAATTCTACAATTTTGGCTGTATATTCGAAAATACCACTCCAAAGATCGGCTGGTGTTGAAATTATTGGTACGTCTCATGAATATGGATGGGTCTCAAAACCGCGCAACTCACAACCTCAACTTGAAGGTCATCGCAGTTATGGTCTGCGACACGTTCCAACAAGGGCTGCTGTGCCATGCAGTTTACAAGTATCTAGGTATCCTTCCCACTACATCCCTTCTTACGTCAAATAACGCGTTTAACAGTGTCCTCCATCTCGGACCGAGCGATCCTTCCCACCGTCGTCGAGTACGTGACCAATCATCTGCAGTTCGATGTTAACTCAGGCTCGCTGTGTAGGAGTATCGTGATTGAATTGTTTTTCAGCTTCGCGATTGCGACGCTCGTGCAACAGTCAGAATGTCTAAAACTTCATCATCTGCGTGCTTATATCGTCCAGATTTTACTGCTGGAGAATTCTCAAGAGTGTGTATTGCTAATGTTCCATCCGATTTGTCTATTTACCTTTCCAGTTGGGAAAAGTCGCCTCTTGGCCTGTGCTGTGGTATGAATTCAATTCCCTCAGTCCCAGTGCTGTGTTGAACTCACGATAATAGTCTTTGATTTGCTGGGCTTCAACTAGTTCGTCCGATATGTTTATTGTTTACCACCCACAGCACTGACAAACCTCGCCTCACAGTCATTACAGTGGGTAAGAAATTACTGCTTCTCGACGGCCGGGAATTGACGTTATGATAGTCTATTCGATCAAGGCGTAAGCACATTTGTCATTCAGAGGACTGGCGGCGCTGAATGCTCTCCTCAGCATCCAATTGGCGACGTTCGAAGACCTCCTCTCGTTAAGAGTGCGCAAAAAACTCGATGATCTGAGGAAGAGTTTCTAACTCGATTCAGCCATTGTCAATCGCGGGGAACATAATATACGCTATCGCAGGTGTGTGCGCGGTCCGTCCTCATTCCCGGGAAACTAAGCAAGCAATACAGACGTAACGATATCCGCTGTCCTAATAATCTTACTTCATTCCGCCAAAACCACCGGGTTCAAAACGAAGACGACAGACTTGATCAATAGATTGGTGTGTGAGGACAGAGAAATTCGCATTTTTTCGACGCTTAAAAGGTTTAGATGGTGTTCACTTTCAACACAGGTATGTTAACCGGCCACAGATTCGGTCGAGTCAGATTTACCATGTCTCCGCAGGATTGCCAACCAGTGCCTGCACTCTGCTCTCCGCAATTTCGGTAGGTCTAAACGATTTCTGTTTGAATTTTGCGCTTAGGGCGAGCAGATTGGCGCTTTCTCGAACACATTTCTCTAGTGCGTGCAGAGTCTTTGCTGTTGGATTGAACTGAGGTCCCGAATCGCCCAGCATCTTCTTTTTCCTCCTCCGTAAGTTCTCTTTTTCTTTCTTGAACAACCCGCCTCACATCGACGACTGAAGAGGGACGCTTCTATACCAACTCGCTTCTGGTGACGTTGAACTGCAGAGAATACATAGCAAATGAGCTAGGCAACGAAGAAGCTTACTCCTTCAACCTGGAGAATCTGAGTCTCCCCGTGGCGTTTGTGCCCAAGCGCGAAAACATTGAAGGAAGCTCGACGTTCAACTGGAACGTTAACGACTTGTCAGGTGAGAACCTTTTTGAACGAGAATCTGCTATCTAACAAGGCTTCCGCAGGAACGAAAGAGCCGAATCAATGACTATCTTGTCTAGCTTTCTCGTGATGCGGATGAATCGCAACTTCATCCGTGGCTTGATTCAACATATGGTGCGCGAGATTACCGGCAAAATGTCATGGGTGAGAGAAGACTTTTCAAGAATACTTGTAGTGCCTTTCACATGTATAAACGCCTGGTTGTAACTCGTGAAAGAAGCTATATAGCTAGCATGGTGGGTTCAATGGAGAGTATTCTCGCCTAAGCCCCGACAGGATAAGTACTACACGTGCTGAGCGGAGGGCGACGTTTGTTGAACCAGACATCATGTTCGGTCCGAGTCCCTGTGCAGTATGGAGAACCTCAACTGAAACAAGACCTCGCTAAAAATAGCTCATCAATTCTTCTTCCAAACTGTCACCACACCGGCGTCGTTTTCGCGGAGAAAAATGGCTACCTCGCGCGATGTACCAACTCGTACTGGAAACAAACCTGAGACAGTGGCAGAAATTCCTTCACCCACCGCCAAATCCATTCCATTCATTTGGCAACGGTGTGGACACTTCTTGTGGTAGAATCTATTCAGCCCACGAACACGACTCGTACTAAACGAGCGGCGTCAAGCCTGGTGCTATGAGTGGTCTCGCCGATGCATCTAGCAACTGTCTTGATTCAGCGGAAAAATATGCCAGTCCTCAGACGAGGGATCTGTTCTTGAAGAACTCGTAAGTGTTTTTTTGCGTTTGGAAAGATGATCACGAAGATGTAGATGTCGATGGCCGAGGTACCCCGCAATTAATTCTGAATCTCTCAAGCCACTACTATGCATATGCTGTCCATTATGTGTATCAATCACGCCTTTGGGATGTGGTTCGCACCGTGAAACAAAGATGGAGGCCACACAAGTATTTCATATATAAATCCGCTTGAATCTCTCAGCTCATCGTTTCCTCAAGCCGGCTTGTACCTGCTGGCTCATCGGGCCCACGATGACCGTAAATGCCACCATCGACAATACCTATGGCCTCCTTTTTATTGCCATGGTGATATCTGTAGCGTAGGTCTCTCTTGCAAGATACAACGAGCAGGCTGCTGATTTAATTTTGATATGCAGCTCGTACGGGGGTGCGCAATCCCAACACCGCGATGACTTGAGCCAACAACCATGATTTTCCTTCATACAGTTGCGATACTGCAATTCTGGTTGTACATCCGAAAATACCACTCCACAGATCCTTTGGCTCTTAAGCTTTTGGTACGGACTCATTTCGCAAGACTCAACATGACAACATCCGATGATTTAGATCCCTCCAGGTTATTGCGGTCTTGTTGTGTGACACTTGCCAACAAGCCCTGTTGTGTAGCGGAGGTATGCCGTGCCGCATGTTGAATCAATAGGCTGATGTCCTCGTTTGTAGTCTATACGTACTTGGGTATGCATTCTCTCGCCCTGTGGCACGCCATAATTTTCTCACTTCTTCAACCCGAGTTTCCGCCATTACAAAACCGGCCCTCATCTTTTCACTTCCAAGGTCGGAGAACGAAAGGACGATATTGTTTTCTAATCTCTGACTCAATACTTCAGGACGGTCATGGTTGAACTCTTTTTCAGTTGTGCCATCGCGACTCTTGTACAACAGTCAGAAATCTCAACCCGGGACAATGAACTGCAGACTCACAATGTCTAGGTTTTACTGTTGGCGAATCTACCAGAGTTCGTCGGATTGTATTCCTTCCTTCTCGTTGATTCTAAAATCAGGTACATAGTCGGAAAGAATATCTATTTGGCGGCCGCAGTGGTATGGGTGCATTTGTTCCACTACTCATCCTTCCATTGAAACTCTAAACACAGTCCCTGATTGGTTGGTCAGCGTGTGGTACGTTCGTGCTACTTACTTGTGGTCTCCCGATGATCCAACCTGGGTGTTTGCAGCGACGTTACTAGGCGAGTCACTTTATTCCCAGCGCGAAGTCAAATATCGATTTTGTTTCATCAAACACAGTCTATTCAGTCAAGACGTAAGTAAATACTTGAAGATGATTCCCATTCTCACCTCGATTCTCTTCAGCCTGAATTTCAAATTCCTGGACGATTTGATCGAATTGAAAGTATGATTCTCAAGTCCTATGCTAGTGTGCAAGCTGAATCCATGATACAGATGTTGGCAATCGCTTCCAACTCTCTTTCGACAGTCACAGACATTTCAATATCCCTCGTCTTGATGATCCAGCTGCATTCCATCAAAACTGGTAGTGGGTTCAAGAAGACAATGGACATGATCAATTCATTGGTGTGTGCGAGCAACTTTTGCCTTGGACGTTATGATACAACGAATTATCAGATGGTGTTTACTTTCAACAACGGTAACTTAATCTGCTCAAAACTCTACGACCCGGGTCTTTATCAGCTCTTCGCAGGGCTGCCAACTAGTGCTTGCTCTGTCGTCGCAACTGTTTCCGTGAGTTGAATTGTTTTCTTCGCCGATCTTTGGGTTTGACAATGAGCAGATTGTCGCATTTCCACGCACCTTCCTGTAGTGTGTATTTGCTAGCCTCCAATTGGTAATGAGACCCGGTTCTAATGAATTGCCAGCATTTTCTGGTTCCTGCTCCGTAAGTGTCATCATTCGAAATGCGCGAGGATTCTCAAACTTTGAAGTGGGGCGCTTTTATACAAACTCGCTGTTCGTTACACTCAACTGCAGGGACTATATTCAAGCCGCTAGTAAACGCATCGGCCAAGAGGAATATTCTTTAGAGGCTTCCGATCTTGCTAGGGTAAGTTAGTCCACGACTTTTCTTTATGTGCGTCTTACCTTTTCAATAAAAGACATCGCGAGCATCACATCATGATATAATTGCGATCCGGATGGTAACTGACACTGTGTCCGACTTCCAGGTTTTTCTTTTTCTTTTGGCAACCATTTCTCAGCTGACAGAGTTAGCCTTCGCAAGATGCAGAGAGCCAACGGGGATTCAAGTCTCAACTCACCAGTTAACCCTTGCATTCAACACGGCTACGATCGTGGGGGAATTGAGATCAAAATCCATGTACATATATTTTTTGATACCAAGCCTCGGCATACGTGTGATCAAGACGCCGTCGGGACCAGCAATTCACAACTGTGGTTATTATTCTACACAATTCCTGTACAGTAGGATTAACATCATATCAGAAGACACAACACCGATGTCACACCTCAACCTCAATCTTACATTTCAAAATGACGCTTGCGCAGCCGCCCGCTCCGCCACCGACCCACGCGGCTCCCATCCTCTCCCTTCTGTCCTCTTTGAGTTCTCTTTCTCCCCCTCATTGTCAGCAACCCCCCAAGCGCCGCCGCCAGGCGTCTCGATCACCAGTCGATCGCCCTTGCCCATCCACACCGTCGCCTTACCCCCGATGTTGATGTCCCTGAAGGCGAGGTCCGCATTCTCCTTCGTGAGGTCTCCGTCTTCCTCACGCAGGCGCTTGACCCACGTATTACGCCCTAGAGCGCCGGGCCCGCCGCCTTCCATACCGTACGGTTGGCGCGTGCGCCGCTTCGTGGTTGTTTCAGTACAAAGGTCGAGTAGAAGGGAAGGAACAGCGCACCTCAGACATGATGGATACCTGCATCGGCTCCAGGACCTCCAACTCGCGCACGACACCCTCCCCACCGCGGAATTTTCCCGTTCCGCCCGAGCCATTCCTCAAGCCAAACTGATGTAGAAGGACGGGGTATCGGCGTTCGAGAATCTCTACGTCGCCTGAGGTGTGCGGAAGTCAGCCATCTTGGCCCTTTCCCTTTACCGCAGAGAAAAACAAGGTTAACGAACGCACCTATCCGCGTATTAGTGATGTGTGTGTGCACACCGTCAGTGCCGTGCCAATCGGGCCCTGCTCCGGAGCCGCCGGCGATGGTCTGTAATATGTCGGCTGAGCGAATCCTTGGAAGAAAAGGAAAGCGGAAGATTGACTTCGTAATAGCCCCATCCGGCAATGTTATTTCCATCTTTGTCCTTTCCGCCAGCGCCGAATGTCAGGTTGCTGTACAGTCATTCAGCGGTCCTAAAAATGAAGGGGAGAGAAGGAGAGTATACTTCGTGCAACCCTGGCTGGCGGCAGCAGCGTGGAACGCCTTGAGCACGACGTCCACGATGCGCTGCGACGTGAGGACGTTTCCGCCGCACACTGCGGCCGTGCGCGACGGTGAAAGGAGTGACCGGGGTGGGATCTTGACTAGAAAGCAGATGGCGGTCAGTACCTCGCTCCTCGATTAAGGAGGAAGAGAGAAAACCCGCTTACTTTCCAACGGCACCAAACAGCCTGCATTTAACGGGATATCTAGATCCAGCATCGCCCGCATACAATAAATCACGGCGGAGTGTACGACTGAGATGGGAGCATTTAGGTTTCCGCGCACCTCCCACCCCGTCCCCTCGAAATCGAGCACTGCCGAGCCCTTCTCCTCGTCAATCTCCACCTTGAGCGAAATAGGGGACCCATCGTCGAGGTAGTCTATGGCGCTGAGGACGCGGGTACCGGTGCGGGCGACGACATCGCGCAGGAGGGAACGCACCGCTGCCTCAGCGTTGGCCCGGATGTGGTACCTAGCATAGCAGCCATTCATTTTGTGTACGTTAAGAAGCAATTCGTACTCACATGTATTCTTGTACGGTGGGAAGTCCGTAGTCTGCGACGACTTGAAGCGGCTGTTAGTAGCCGTAGGGTCCGTCGAAGAGATATACCCTACTTGCGTGAATGAGCTGGATGCCCTTGTGGTTGGCTGCGATTTGCTATGTACGGAATATGTCGTCAGGAGAGACGCGTTAAGAAGGAATGGCGCGACCCACCGCCTTTAAATCGCTTTCTACGTCGCGAATATTTCTGCATCCCGAGCTGCTGGGGTACTGGCTCGGCTTTTCGACCATGTATTCAATGAGGCCCTTGTGGTCGAAGATCCCGCCGTCGACGATCTTGAAGCTGATGATTTCTGCGCCCTCCTCAAATATGTTTACCGAAGTGGGTGGCATGGATCCAGGAAGTATTCCGCCTATGTCTGCATGGTGCCCCCGAGACGCGGTGAAAAAGATGATTTCCTTCGATGCGGGGTCGAAGACGGGCGTGATGATGGTTATGTCGGGGAGATGGCTACGGGCGCAAAATATTAAGCCTACATGAGGGTAGTAGACAGTTGACTCACGAGCCGCCTGCGTGTGGCGAATTGGTCATAAGAACGTCCCCCTCCTTGAGGTCCTTGCCGTACAGATTCATCTGATACTTCACTGCGCTGGGATCGCATTCAGTGGGTCAAGATCACCCGAGATACGACGCGCGACATACAAGCTCATAGATCCAAGATGGATCGGGATGAACGGAGCGTTCGCGACCAGATCGCCATCAGGAGCAAAGAGCGCACAAGAAAAGTCCAAACGCTCCTTGATGTTAGTGCTGATAGATGTTTGCTGCAGGCTGCGACCCATAGCTTCTGCCACGCTCATGAACCGATTCGCAAAGAGGGTGAGGATAATGGGGTCAGGTTTGCCTGTCGGGATTGGGGGCGCCATGGTGGTACAAGTGTATCGCACGCAAGCGAAGGGTTCCGCTTCGGCCTTCCGCGTTTATCTCCAAATTAGTCAACGCGTAAGAATATTGGCTAGATGAGCCCAGGAGTACAGCGCAATAGAAAGGACGGCGCAGCTATTGCGTTGTGGTTTGGAGCAAACAGCCGGTACGCGGGTAGACCCGGCCCGGCGAAAGCAGCCGGCGGTTGAATTGATGGCATCACTCGAGCTCGTCCCTCAGCAATCCACCAGAAAGGCCCAGAAAATTGCCACCGAGTGGCCGGCGTTAAAATCATGAATTTAAAGGACTCTTAGAATTCAAACTTCTCAATTTGCCGCATACTTAGCCGCTTAGAAAAACTTTCAACCAACGGGAGTTCAAATTGGTTCGAATCTCACTCCGCGAAGTCGGCATGGAATTGATCACCACTGGCCGGCTCGATGAGTTTTAAACATACACCAGTGTCTTCTGTTACGGACGGGAACTTCAAAAAGTGGTTCAGGAGGTCCGTGTTGAAACTGTTAGAATTCGGGTCAACATGGATTCAGTTCAGCCCAAGCCAAATCGCCGTATTCCACCAAATTAAGGCCCATTAGTATACATAACAAACACCTAGAAAATAGAAGAAAGCATGACCAGCAGTAGTCTAGAGTTTACCGCGCCCCTGATCAAGGGTACCCCGCACTATTATGTAAAGTGCGGAGTTTGAAATCCCCCTTTCACCATTCAGTCACTGCAACACCTCAATACCTCAAAGCTAAGAAGCCAATCCTTCACTAATCCTATGCCCTCAAGATTTGCTTCCTCAGAATATCTCTCAGAAACTGGACTATGTACAGATAAGAAAGCTGAACTTGGTCAGCGGCAAGCCATCAAAATCCGGCATCGCGCTCCAGGGCTCAGGCAGAAATTTACAAAAGAGAATGAGAAATTGAACCTCGGTTTTTGAGCAGAAATCAACCAGAAAACACGTAGAATACACGTCCTGGAGTGCGACACAACATCCAGGATTTTGATAAGGCGGGGTAACGATCACTGATGCCGGGTAACTGACAGACTACAACATAACGAGGTACGAGTTAGCAGTTGTAGCGTCTGTTTAGAAGAGACTAGACCAGCAGGGAGATACCGCCAACCCATGACACGCTGTTCCCGCGCGCGCGACCGCTACTGTTCTCCGTGCCGTTCAGAATTCTAACTAGATTGACGGGAGAGAGTTCAGGAGGCATGTTCGCCATGAGTGCGGAGCGGACAGTGATAAGATCACTCTGGGCCGTGCTATTATCCGTGGTAGACAGCATTTGAACGAACCGGGGGCCTTTTGTGTTACCGCCAGTCCCGAAGTCAATCTGCAGTGGACTGGGTTAGCATTGCGCTGCTTGTCCGAAAGGGAATCGAACATATATACGTACACGGTATAGACATTGCGCAAGAAGGAGTCGCCGAATAGCGCGTCGGTGCGGAGGTCTCCCAGACTATCCGTGATCGAACCGATACAGGCGGTAAAGTTGCGAGTCTTGTCCGGGGAAGTCACAACTTTGAGATCCGTCAAATCCAAGGGATGTATGGGAAAATTCTGTCCACTGTAGGTGACGTTGGTACATGGAAAATTTTCAGAGCGGGGATGGAGCGTACGCAAACGTGGCGACAAGGTCTATCGAAGCGTTGCAGGGTACGACCCAAACGTCGTTGGTGCCGAACTCCGTGAGATATTCGTTGTGCGAAAAGGCAGCACCAGGGATTGAGGAGTAGATGGCCTTCAAATTTAGTGCACCGTAAGTAACCAGCATTTCACCTCCAGACGAATTGAACCGCACCGCAATCTGTTTAGCCGGCATCAGGATGTTGGGCGCTCTAGATATGAACAGCAATTTAATAGGGAATCCCTAGGGGATGTCGAGCAGAGGTCATCGTACCCGAAATTTAATTGCACAAGAAGAGTTCCGGCGGGTACTTGTTCTATGCTTGAATTCCACTCAATTTTCTTTCCGTTAACAGACAACCCGTCAAGTGGAACGGTCCAGGAGCCATTCTGGCTGTAAGGGAGCCGCGGAGAGTTGGCGACGGCTTGGTAGTCTGAGTCGTACTCTGATACTGTGAAGGAGCCATCGGCCGTATCTGCCTGGTCTCCGACGCGGGATAATGACAGGCCTATGTAGTCGGAACCAGTTTCATTGAGAGCAAAGATGTTGGCAAGGGCACCCCGTCCCCAGGTAGCGTTCGTTCCATATGCCGTTTGCACCTGTTGGTCGACAAGTGAGGAGAAGGTGCCGATTCCCCATAAGCCGAAGATTCCGTTGTCGAAATTAGCCTGTTGGGGGCCCGGAAATGAGGGGCCCACATTGTCAGTGTTAACGCTAAGGAAAGCTAAGTATCGAATATTAGGATGATCCATTCAGTACCAAGGGAGCCGCATACCCTGAAGGGGTATAACTGTGTCTTGGCCCAGTCCAAATTTTCCTACGCCAATATCCCCGCTAACGAAAGCGTTCGCATCCGCGTATCGTATTTTGAGTTTGAGCTTGGTGTCATTGAACGAAGGAATTGCTTCTGGTGGTTTCACCCTGGCGGAATATTGAATATCTTGAAAGACCATGCATCAGCGACAAATATTCACCATAGATCGCTGTACACCCAATCCAGAGCCACATTAATTGGCAGACCGTTGAGAGTGATATTGACCGCGTACTGAGGAGAAGAGGTCATTAAGTATAGACTGCGAGTCCAAGGAAACTACTGACGACTTGATTATTTATGTTAACAACATCATTGGCCGAGTTGTTGTTAGCCTTTGGCGAAGGGAGGGAGGAGGCTGATTGTGGCCGGCGCTGGATCGCAAGCTTCACTGCCCAAGATTCGGAAAGGAAAAGAAGCAGCGGAAGCCAAGAAAAAACGGTCCCTCGCATTATGCAAAAGCGGGGGAAAAGTTAATTCGCGTTCTTGACAAGTTGTTGACTGCTCTTAAAGGACATGTTTGATCACATCGACACAAAAGCTGTTGCAATCGCGCTTCTCCCGGTCGGTGTTTTCTTGCCGTAATAACTCTGATATGGTTATTCAATTGCATCTGAGCCTGGTATGTACACCAAATACTAGTAGGTTGGTTGAGGTACCGCTGCGGCAACCGAGGGGAATCACACTGTCATCTACATCTCTTTTCACTTCTGAATCTGAACGCAGGGATCAACAAATTATCTTAAATTCCCACGGTTCAACCTCGGACACGAATTTATTGATTGACTTGAACGAGAACGATGAATCTGTAGAGGATTAGTATGGCATTAATGGCATTAATGGCATTAATGCCATACGAAACCGTTAACGATAGGTCCTTACGTGAACGAGGTACAGAACCGTGAAGGTTCGGAGGAAACCCGAACGATTCCACCACACCTGAAGGGAATATTTGAGCCTTAACGAGCCTCCTACCACGTTCACGATATAGATCGCCTTCACGATCCCCCTATCGTTCACGACTGCATCGCATGTTCACAATTGTTGGTTTCCTTCACGATAAGTACTCGGTGGCACCTTAACGATTTCACACTGGCAATCGTTCACAGAAAGAAAACTAAGTCTTCAGGAATGGTGGATCCTTCGAGATACTGACACACATTCACGTCCTGCATAGCCTTCACGACTCCGCGGTCAAACCTTCACGATTGTCGCGCCACATCATGTTTGTCCATGTTGCGCAGGCACGTGTCTGTTTCTTTCTTTCCGCCCGCCACCATCCAGCAGCCTGTCGTAGGTGTGTTGTGGAAGCCCACTGATCTCGTGTTAGTGAAGACCACAGAATCGACGCGTGGGATGCCGATGAGCGGTGATGGATGGGCCCCAGTGGGGAGGGAGCGCAGGATGCCTGCGCCGCGCACGAGCTCACGGTACGCTACTGTTACGTGTTCCTAGCTGCTGGGAGGAAAGATCCTGACTGCTGTAGGGCGCATTTGGTCAAGAATCAATGCCGACGCTCCGCCGCGTGGACAAGGACGAGGAGGAGCTCTAGAGGATGAAATAGGGCGAGGACTGTCGAGGTGTCGTACCGCGCTCCATATTCCTTTGTGCATTCTCCTGCTGCGCCGATGTCTGTGTGCCGTGCTGTCATACACGCGCCCACTTTTCTGCTGAGAGCACGTCATGCGCGGCACAGTACCATGCGTGCTTCGAGCTGCACGGAAGCGCTGAATAAATACGCACCCAGATGCCATGTAGTTCGAGGTGACCGGGCTCTGGTGCTGAAGCGCGCGACGGGTGCACGTACGCCGTTGACGCAAAGGACGTTGTTTGGGGGCCTGCGGCTCTGCCCTCGTTCATATCACTTCCTTTTTTTGATATCAAGCGCCTGACAGTGGGGCATACCGTGGACCCTCGAGCAAATTGCTTCTCGAAATTCCTCTAATCCCAATTGTCAAGGCTATCTACGTACCTTCCGCGTTGGCCATGAGTGGTGGCAAGTTCGATTTCCTCCCTCCTGTATAGTCATCCACGTATTCATATTCTTCAGTCCACAGCTGCAGGCGGACCGCTACCATCAACGCGAAAAAAAAACGCCGGTTTTGAACGTATAGTTACCCTGCTAGCACTATTTCGCGTTTATTCATTCGGCAGCTCATGGTGCAAATGGATCTCGTACACCATTTCCATACCTCTATATAAGAAACACACCGACGAGTGGGAGGTAGCCTAAAGAATCGTGCGCCCCTGTGTAAGTTATAAGGGCGCTGACCAAGGTATTGTTTCCCTAAAGATCAGCCCAAGTATGTTTATTCTGTCGTGCCAGCTTTACTGATGCCCGCAAAGTAGGGAGGGAGCCCAGATCGCCTCCAGGAATGCCTCAACACATTCCAGGATCTCCGCGAAGTTATCAAGATTGTGCTCGCGTATGTTGCATTGGTAAGTATATGTAGCCTATTTCGGCTCTAAGATCGGGCAGGCCTCTGAAACTGTGAACCAGACAGGACGGTACCACGCTGACACGGTCTCGAATCTGCTAGTGCATGCTTCCCGACTTACATTCGCATCCGACGCCATCACATTGTGTCCGTATGTATGTAGGTACAACGTGTAACTCTGTCTCAATAAAACTATGTAACTAGTCGCGACACAGGTCTGGATTCAATTCAACCCTCACAAAGTAACCAGTGAAATTTCTCTCAATGTGTCTAGTTCTGGCCTTCGCAACTCACATGAACTCTCCCTTTCAAGACTATATCTTTGTTAATCGGGCTCAGGGCAGTCCTTGTTCACACATTCGTCCCTCGTGTGTTTGACCGTTGAACCGCCTTCCGTTTCGGCAGGCGGTACATTGCATTTGCAAAAACATCTAATCAAACTGCTTGCTTGACCTGAAGGCCCTCGCTTCCATTCATGGGTACCTTAAATTCTGTTGCCACGGATAGCTAGCTGACGCCCTTCGCGCCTCGCCGCGGCCACGCCCGTAAATTAGCATCACTTGCCTCTGGTTACCACCATGGCGCCGCTCACACCCAACGCTCCAAATTACACCCCCGCCGACTCCAACGCCGCCGGCTACTGCCTCTGATGCCTCTACCAGTACTATTAGCCACTGTATCACATAGCTTTTGGCTTCAGACTCCGTACTTTCATTCCACTCCTTTCTCTTCTCCTCCAAATTCCGTTCACCCCTCGTCGCTCTTGCTGCCGGCCCTTGGAGCTTGTTATACTGGAGAGACATCCTCACTGTCTGTCTCAAGTTTCCTGAGGAAATTTAAACCGATTCCCAATCGGACATTTGGATTCCTTCCTTTCTTCCTTTCTTCCTTTCTTCCTTTCTTCCTTTCTTCCTCGCCGCTTGCCTGGAGTTAGATTCAGATCGCGCCTGGCTGGCCGGTTGGTTCATCACCACTGCCTCTATTCATATTCTATGTGCTTACATCTCTTATTAATGGTGCGTAGTGTCCTCCACTCCCGGTGTTTCTGGCATGGTGTTGCCCAAAACGTAGTTGAAGTTCCGGTTCAGACAAAAAATCTATGTGGTCCCTATTCTGTAGTGCGTTTCTTCACCTCCTCGCCACAAAATCATCTATTTTTCGATGTACTCAAAAAACCTCAATGAGTAGGCCAATGTGTGGCATGACTGGGACCAATCCCTGGTACAATTAATGATCAAGTGAGATTTTCGGGCATCTCGGAGATGTTGAAAATGCATGATATGACAGTTACGGCGAGTTCAACTGGACTACTAGAGTTATTGGTTTGAACGACTTTCATATACTTTGGCTACGTAATTCTATTCCTCAACCGCTATCTCACTTGGTGGGGATCTTTTTGGACTGGGAAAGAACCTTGACCATCAAGCTGACCGCCAGGATTTCAATTTCAGTTTGATCTGACTGGGAGCTGGGGTGCTAACCAGCATTACAATCACTGGTTCCGGCGGCACCATTGCTTGCCATCGCCCTTTGGCGCTGGCTGCGCAAACCGCTCTGCCACTAGACCATTTTCTGGCTTGTCCCTGTTTAATTTCACCGATGTATACCAACTTTCTGAGCACTGAATATTTCGTCTACACTGCTGCATAATGTTGCGTGTTGAAATTCTCTTCGTCTTCCACACTGACTGTGGACCTCTCGGCGCTTTCACAGCCTGTCCTCCCCTGTTCCTTTTGATGAAATACCTCCCGTCGTTCTCCTGCGACGGAGTGCGGTAACTCGTCACTGT
Source organism: Mycena metata (assembly GCA_029378385.1). Classification (NCBI taxonomy): domain Eukaryota; kingdom Fungi; phylum Basidiomycota; class Agaricomycetes; order Agaricales; family Mycenaceae; genus Mycena; species Mycena metata. The sequence continues at coordinate 205,652 of JARKIB010000020.1, forward strand.
GTCGAGGAATCCCAGATTCTCACTACCACCACAACCACAATGCCTACTATTGACTCAAGCTATCAACACAGTGAACACCTCCACTTTATGACTGCAGCACTACAACTTATATACTACTCGATCGGGGACAAACTGTGAAGGGTGTGGATCTACCTCATCCCTCAAGGGATTGAAAGAGTTGTGAAGATGTAGATGCAGCCGTGAAGGTCAACTTCGATCGTTCAAGGCCTTGAAAGGACCGCAGTCGTGAACGATTCAACCTGTCCTGAAGCATGAGGTTGGAGTGAAGGAGAGACCAAACCACTTAAGGAGAAGGGAAGTCCTGCAGGATGGCAACAGTTGATAACGTGGTTGCAGCTACCTTGAAGGCTCGTTGTCCATGTGAAGGGTTATAATGTCGTGAAGGTGCTCGTCGCTCTGAAGGAGAGTTTTTGCTCCTGAAGGACGGTGTTTTGCCTTAAGGTGTGTATCGTGAAGGGTGCAGACGAACGTGAAGGTAGGGACATATCGTTCACGATTCTGTATGGCATTAATGGCATTAATGCCATACGGATCCTCTATACATTGGATGTTCATACTTGAACAGGCTGTGTAAAAATGCTGTTTGTCGAAATCTTTTCGTTTCAGTAACGTTGAAAGTCATGCCTTTTTGACAGTTATATACAAATGTTCCGCAGACAAACTATGCAGTGCAGCAGAGAGAGCCCCCGTACTTGCCCGTCCGCACCTTCCGTTGAAGATTTTTACCTGGACTAGATCACGGAGGGAGAGATGTCAGGATGTTTCAGTATCTACCGATTCAATATTGCGCTTGTTTGGAGGAGCGGATTGTCATTCAGCGTTGAATGACCAATCGACCTACCTCGTTTGCGTTCCCATCGCCTGCGCCAGGCCTTTTTCCACGCCTCGACCAAAACCGCGGGCAAGAAATTTGCTTTAGGGAGGGAAAGTCGAACCAATACACTCCTAGAAACTCCGCAGCGGAGCTCTGTGATTTTCTTCGAGTGCTCTCCCGCTCAGAGTCGTTGGGTTGAAGTTGAACATGCCGACTCGGCACAGCCAATTTGATGCATGCCGAAACAATGTGACGTGATCGTCGCGGTGTGACTCTTCGTGCTTTCGCCCAACCACCCCAAAAACAAGAACTGCGTCTGTATAGGTCAAGTAAACGCAGCAATGTCGGAATCGCTACAGGAATACGTCGCGTCGCAAGATGAACTGGTCAAAGAGGCTGTGAGAGGCTCATCCAACCCCATCCATTCCATTCCACCAAAGCTGAACGGTTTACAAGGGACTCGCGCTGCCGCACCAATTCTCGCAATGTTCCTACGCGCTGGGACATGTCAGGTGTGTCCTATATGCCTGGTTCACGTCGCTCGACGCGGAATTCACGTTTTCTTTTTTAATAAAGACAAGCCGTCTACCTCTGCCTCACTTGCCCCGAAGCGCGCGGTCTGTGCTCTGCATGTTCCATCGCGTGCCACACGGACCATAATCAGATTGAGCTGTTCGTGTTTTCTACTCGTACTTTGACGCGCCGAGCTGAAATTTACTCCAAGTTTCCCGAAAAGAAACTTCCGCTGCGACTGCCCCACCACCGCCATCGCGCATGCCTGCACCCTGCACACCGACTCCGTCGAGCCGGTGAACGCATCGAACCAATACGGGCAGAACTTCCAGGCTAAATTTTGTCGCTGTGGACGGGGATACGATGCGAAGACGGAGCGCGAGGCGATGATTCAGTGTCTGTCGTGTGAGGTGCGGCTGCGTCTCGGCTACGGCTACTCTCACTCGCGAAGACGGCGCGTTAACTAACGCGATTGAGTAGGACTGGTTCCACGAATCATGCTGCATGCTGCGCACGCGTCCGGAGCCACGACCACCCACGTCTGAGCCCGAGGAAGTGAATCCCCCGCCTGCGGCTCCACAAAGCGACCCAGCTACCACCTCGCCAGAAAACCAGATCGTCGCCTCCGCTGACGCTAACATCGCGGATGATGCAAACGACGATGCTGCTTCCATCGCCTCCTCCTCCGGTCTCCCGCCGCCACTCATCTCAGCGGACGACTACGACGCCTTCGTGTGCCGCGCATGTGTCCGTACCATCCCCACTCTCGCTAGGATTGTGGGCACGCCTGGGGCCATCACCGTCGTTCGTGCGGACGCGGGTGCCCCTTGGACGAGGGTGGGGGATGTACCTCAAGAGGATGCCGATGTGGTTATTGCAGATGACGCGGGGGCACTGGGCACGCAGGGGGAGGTTCACGAAGGGGTAAGCGTGGGTGGTAAGCGCCCCTCGGCCCCGCACGCCGCGGACGAGGAACCTGCCACCAAACGCGCGCGCGTCGAGAGTTCCTCGGCTGCATCTTCGTCAAAGTGCCTCGCCCCACCGGCCGAACCGCGCTACACGACCGCGGACGCGGAGTGGGACGCAGAAACGGCGCTCTGCACGGGAGATGTGTTCCTTACGGAGGGCTGGCGAGGGCGGTGGTGTCGGTGCGATAATGTATGTTTTCTGCCATGATCACAAAAGCAGGTTACAAGTGACTAATCTGTTTTTTTTTTCACAGTGCCTCCCCTCCCTCGAAGCGCACCCCTACCTCCTGGAGGAGGAGGAAACGTACGAGCCGCCTGAGGACCCGGATTCTGGTAAATCGCCTTTGCTTCCATCTTTCCTTACGCCTGCTAACGAACCTCTTAGGTCTCTCCCTCGAAGAACTCGGTATGCGCGCTTTGGAGCGTCTCCCGCGCGACCGCGCCATCGACGGGATATTGGCGTTCAATGCCATGCGGTGGGTCTTTTACTTTCTTTCGTACCGTTTCCCTTTATATCTTCCTGCTGTTGTTTTTCGTACTAATACCCCAGCAGAGACAGCCTTACGGCGTACCTGCGCCCGTTTGCGGAGGAGGGCAAGGTCGTAGCGGAGGCGGACGTGCAGTCGTTCTTTGAGCAGCTGAATAGGGCGAGAGGGGAGGCTGCAGTGAGTGTCTTTTCTTCTTTCCTCTCGGCTGGTGAGCTAACGTGCTGCCCTTCAGTGATTTCTCGACGTCTTCCTTCGATTCGAATAAATGTACTGTATCATCTTGCGTAGTTCTTGGCGCCCATATCTATCGCTTAAATTTCAATTCGACAACTCCGCAAGGCAAAGCCGCGTGAGCCCGTTTCCTTACGGCGATACGTTTCAGGTAAGTTAGGAACGACTATCTTCCTACAACATGGTAGAAAGTCGTGTACCAGTAGTTACGTTTCCGTGAGCGCCAAGTGATCCGCCGGGTTACGGCAAAAGGAACGACTTTCTTCCTCTAGTTACGCTTTCGTACAAAAGGGTTCACTTTCTCGAGAGACGCGTCAAACGACGACGTGCCTCCCCCTAGAACTGTATCCAGCGTCCCCATGGCCGATAACACGAAAACGCCCCTCGTCTGGCTCATTACAGGTCGGCCTCCCGCTTCTCACTACACAAACCCACTCACCCAGACACAGGCACTTCCTCGGGCTTCGGCAGCGCCCTCGTCGCGTCTGTCCTCGCGCGCGGCGACCGCGTCATCGCGACCTCGCGCAGCTTAGAAAGTATCAAGCACCTAGAAACTCCCGACAATGCTGACTTTGTCCGCGCGCGGGAGCTGGACGTCACCTCGGGCGCGGCCGTCATTACCGCGACGATCGCTGAAGCCGCGGGGATCTGGGGCCGCCTGGACGTCGTGGTGAATAATGCGGGCGCGGGGTACGGGGGGCTGCTCGAGGAGGCAGGGTGCGTCGTGCTCAGTTGCTCTTCGCACAACCACCTCCCTTTTTTCACTTCAGGTCGGACCTTCTGCGCAAGCAATTCGACGTCAACTTCTTCGGCGTCATGGACGTGGTGTCGGGGACGCTGCCGCACATGCGCGCACAGAAGGCGGGGACGATCGTGTTTATGGGCAGTCGGTCCGCATGGAAGCCCGAGATTCCGGTGCGTCGACGCGTCTCGCTTTTCTCCCCATTCCTTCCTCACATTTCCTTTCTCCAGGGATATGGCGCGTACCCGTATCTATATAACGAAACGTCCACGCCTAACCACTAACGCTCTACAGGCCCGTACGGCTCCTCCAAAGCGGCCGTCCACGCCCTCGCCGACTGCCTCGCCGCGGAGGTCGCCCCGCTAAACATCCGCGTCCTTCTCGTCCAGCCCGGCTCCTTCCGCACCGCCATCGCCCGCCAGCCCTTCCACACCGCGAACCCCATCGCCGAGTACGATCCCTTCCGCAACCTCGCCCTCACGCGCATGACGACCCTGATGGGGAGCGAGCGGGGCGACCCCGCGAAGGCGATGGAGGCCGTGGTGGACGTGGTGCGCGGGGAGGGGAGCGCGAGTGGGAAGAAGTGGCCGGGGTATCTGGTGCTTGGGGTGGATGCGGAGGCGGATGTGAGGGCAAAGTGTAAGAGGGCGGTGGACAATCTGGACGAGTGGAGTGATGTTGCTAAAGCCATGGATTTGGACGTCGATTAGAGGCTCGGAAGGAGGGTTTCGAGAGCAAATCATTTGTACTTATAACAAGGAAGACTACAATGATATTTGAGCGTACTTGCAACCATTCGATCGTCGATGCGCAGCGACCTCGCCGCCGCTAGTGCTCAACTTTCGCCCAGGATTTATCGACTTTCTCGCACAGCGGTTACGGCAGCACGCGTCGCGTCGATAAGTAAAGAATTCGAAGTCGCGACGGGAAGTCTTGAATCCAGAAAGACCTACGTCTACGCAGATTTCTCGCATTCTTGAAATATTGCCAACGGTGTGAGGATGATTAAACACGTTTCCCAACGGGTGTCCTGCGCCATACGTTCGGACTTGCGTGGTACAAGTAAAGTGTCGAAATCTGAGCGATGGATTCTGAGTGGGCATCTACATTGCTTTACGAGCGCGGGCCTCAATCTGTTCTTTCTCAGCTGTCCACCTCTCGAGGAACTCTGACCGCCGCCATTGGTCTGGCCATCCGCACTCGCGGTAGAGCGTCAGTAACGTCTCGTGCTCTTCGCGTTCCTATAATTCGCACTTCAATATCATACAGGCAACGCAGAAACTCAGATATCGCTCACCTTATTCGCCAGCCAGCCAATTTGAGCTGCATAGAGCTCTTGACTGGGGTCACTGCAATCCGGGTCGATCAAGGGCAGCCGCGCGAGCGACCGGTATGCATAGATGAGCTCGGTGAAGTAACGCGCCGCAGGCACAAACGGCGCGCGCCTGTATTCCGTGAGCGCCGCCTCCTCCCAGGGCACCGTGCCGTGCCGCTGCCACTCGACGGTGTCCTCCGGCATCCTGAAGCCATCGACGCAGTATGCGCGGACGGCGCCCAGCGTCGTGTCGAGGATGACGTGCGAGCCGTCGCGCCCCGGGAGCATCCACGGCACGAGCCAGGGATCCAGGTCCGGACCATCCTCGTTGTACATGTATGGGTACGGGCGGCGACCCTCTTTGAGGTCCGCGTCGCGAGTGTAGTCTGCCAGGACCGAGCGGCCGAGAATGGGGCTGTGACGTTGGTTCACCTCGGAGGACAGATATGGAAGGCGCTTCATGAGGGATATGGCGGCGGGGGTGTACCCGAGCTGCACGGCAAGCTCCTCGTTCAGCGGCGGGTTGGTGTGTGGGGCGTAGCGGAGACTGCCTTCTGGCCAGTGGCCCATGGCAATCAAGAGCTCGTAAAATTGTGTTATAAGAGACACAATTTCGTCGGGGTCGTAGGCTGCAGCCGCTTCGCGTTCTGCCTCCAAAAGGGGCGCGATTGAGAGAATCAAGTCGTCCACTCCGTTGCGCGCCTCCTCCGACCCTGTGCGTGAGCGGCGCTCCCAGGCGTCTGCTGCAGTAACTAGATACGCTAGTTCGGATTCGCTGATAGACGACGAGACGTCCGTTTCCTGGTCGGAATCGTCAGTGGATTCGGAGTCGCTCCCAGAGCCCTCAGCAGGATCGTAATCGCTCGAGTCGTCCTCGCCTTCCCCAAGGTCTACATCGAGCCATGAATTGGCTGGGCGTAGTTCGTCTTCCACCGCTACATTGAGAATGCTAGGTTGTTGCCATGGCCAGGGAGGAGGTTTGGGCGCAAGATTTACTGCGTTGTCCATCGCAAAGCATTTTCTGTCGAAATGTTGAGATGTTGAGATGTTGTATTAGGGGTCTTTCCCTTTTAGTCTCGACCGACCATTTGCCGACCATCACTTACCGCCAGAAATATTAATGTTGAGCATACACCCACGAGCGGGACTAAAGAGTGATAATCCCGAATGTCTTTGCAGGTCAACGCAAGAACCGTCAAGTGTAAATTTAGAGCGCGAGGATGTAATGCCGGAGCTTCACTGCCAAAGGACGTTGCAGGTTTACATTGATACGGCTTCAAGGCTTGGGAAACAGGTGCAGCAGTCCACTACCGAGAAGGATTCCAAGCACGAATACACGTCCAAACTTCCCCTCCATCTCGGCGGCCACTCCTTCCCGCGTTGGTGCTCTTGGACGACCCCGTTGGCCGATCCTGAAGTGGTGCTCTTGGAGTCCGCACTCTCGGAGGTGGTCGTATTGTCTTTGGCGTCGCGACAGTCGGCGATTTCAGGGCCAAGGGCATCGATGGTAATGAAATATAGCTTAACGCACGCCGCCCAGCGCGAGAATGTCGAAGATGAGTTCGTTTGGCTTGTGCTCGCGGAGCCGGCGACGAAGTTATTGCTGGCGCTGTAAGCGCACCGCGGAACTGGGCTATCTGTAAGGCTGAGGCGCAATCCGTCCAACTGGGAGCAGCAGATTGCCACCGCGGTTTCGCTGTCGGCCCAGCACTTGATACTAGTGTCTAAGCTGCGAGGGGTGACGCTTGTATTTTCGGGCATTTTGTTAGTCTAAAAAACCTTACCTTGCACCGCATTATATAGGACGCCGGCGGAGCCATGAGATCAACAGGCTATCAAGTTTCGTGTAGACGGCGATGGTAATGGGCAGAGACGGAGCGATCGGAGTACGGTATTACCTTGGTTGGATTAGTCCTCTACGGAGGCGGGCATCCAGATCGCTCTTCGGTCGAGAACGAATGTTCAATCCAGCGTACGGGCAGCGGCAGTGATAGTTAAGTGTCTGTCCAAAAGAGACCAGGGACCGCCGAGTATTATGCAGATAGTCGAGACATGCAATTGCTCGAATCTATCCGGTATTAGCTACTATAGTCAAGACGCGGCCTCACTCTTCGAGATACATATTCAGAATCACCATTCTTGAATAACAATAGACGCAGCTGCAACACGAATCTGAGTACTTGGATGTAAACCACACCCCAATTCGAACGTACCTTCAATTTCGCCGCGACGTTTACGTGCTACAAACGCGTCGGCAGCAGCCCAAAAATCCACACCGCCGCGTGCGCCAACTTCCCAGTCGTGCCAATAATTGTCGCACAACACAAGCACAAATCGCACGTCCGTCACCCCTGCCCTCTGATGACTGGCCACGATCTCCTGTGCCTTGTCGCGGTTGTGGGTCGAGTCGGCCCACATATTAACCAAGATTTGAAGGTGCGCACACTCATTTAATAGGCGGCGGACAATGTCCACAGGAACGTTTCTGCTGATGCACAAATGTGTCAGTGCAGGCATGGTCGTGAGGCCGCCGCAGATACGATCCCGATTTACACGAATGTCCCAGCCGGGAATGTCGAGGTCCTCAAAGACGTCCATGTGGGTTACGCGGTGGAAGAGCGGGAGGGTGAGGTCGACGGCTCCGTTATCGAACAAATCTGTCAGGCAGCCGCTCCACCGGTGCACCTCAATCAAGGCGCCCAGTGCGAGCTTTCCATTCTGGGGGAGGTACGCAAAGGACTCGAGGCGTGGGCAGAGTTGCAGCAGGGTTAAAGTGTGGTCTCCCGTCCAGAACGAGGACTCGGAGGAGGCGCCAAGACAGATGTGTCGCACAGAGGTGAAGAAACTAGCTGGTTTCGTTTGCATTGCTCGTTGAACAGCGCGGAGCATCGGGGGATCAGTCCCGACGACCCTGTACAAGAGAGGTTCGAGCCTAGTTCGTAGCGCACTCAGGGAGCCGTAGGGAGTTTGAGACGAGGGAATGCAGTCACCATACGAGAACGCGACGAGCAACACGCAAGAGGGTGGGTATGGTACCAGGATACAAAGCACAGGTGAATTCGAATATTTCTCGCTCCAAATCTGCAGGAAGAAAAGGATCCGAGGGAAATGTCGCTGCCATATTCGAGGCTGAAGGCGGTCCGCAAAGTGTGCCAAAATCTTGAAAATGGTGGTTGTGGAAAAGCAGGAAGCCCCGGGCCGGCGGCAGCCGACATCAAGAGAGAAATGAACTCAAGGCAGAATAATGAAGGCATAAAAAGCGTTGTACCAGTCAGGTATACATCTACAGATACAAAAAACAGATTTATAAAATATTCTCTCCGTCATTTCAATACTCCTCATTCTCCTCCTCTTTCACCATAATCCCCTCAAACCCCCACCTCGCCCCCGCATGCGGCGCGCCCGAATCTACGTTGTCAACGCTCGCCCGCGGCTTGAAGCTCTCCCGCCGTGCCCTCTGCGCCTTCGCTTGGATATTCGACGGGCCCTGACCGTTAGCGCTCGCGTACCTCCCCCCAATTCCAAACGACGACCCAGCGCTCGAGATGGACGCGGTCGAAATCGAGGCGCTTGCGCTCCGCATCGCGCCCCCACCGTACCCCGTTGTCGGCCCCCGCCCGTGCCCCAGCGCCTGATACCCAGCCTGCATCTGCGCTCCATGCCCCGGCTTCGGGGGGAAGATCCCAAACGGCGGCGGCGCTCCCCGCGCAGGCATCGGAAGCCCCGTAGGAGTCGTCCGGCTCAGCGGGATCTTCGACGGTGACGATCGTCCATGGCCACCCACACCGTTCCCGCCCCGATGCGCACCAAGCACCGCGGGTTTGCCGAAACCATGCCCGTAACTCGGCGTTGTCTCCGTGCGCGCGCGCTTGTTGGGGGGCTGGGAGTTGCTGTTGCTGTTTCCCGGCGCGGGACGAACGGCAGGGGTGACGACGCCGTTGCCCGCACGGGGGGCGTACGAGCTCAGCGGGGTCGGCGTGGTTGCGCGCGCGGGGACACTTGTGGCGCGGCCCCCAGGACCACCAGAGGGCGACGGTTTGCGTTTGCCAGTGCTATTATGCACGTTGGGCCCAGCGTTCTCCTGGTCCGCCGCGCCGACAGTTCGCATGAGGATATGCAGGATGCTCTGGCCATGTACTAGGAACGGCCGTCCCGCCTCGTGCTCCCAGGCGGGGATGCTTGTGAGTAAATCTTGTTCCAGCTTCAAGAGCGTTGTCAGTACACAATTCATCCACCAGGAAGAAATAAAGCGTACCCTAGGCTTTTCCTTCGAGACGCGTTTGCGCATTTTCTCCTCACGAAGCAGACGTCCGGGGTCGCGCGCCCCACGGCCGAGGAGTCTAGTTTGGTCAGACGCCGCTGCAGCCAGCTCCTTCTCTTCTTCACAAATGTCGAAATATCGTTTAATACCCGCAAGTAGCGGAGCCTTCATCCGTTTCTCCTCTTTGAGTCGCCTGATCTCGTCTTCATGAATGGTCAAGAGCTCTTCCGTGTGCTCATCTGAGAGACTGAGTTAATAAAGCGCTCAATAAAGAATCGTCAAAACCTTACCATCGTAGTAAGGAATCCACCCCATCCTTTCTTCCTCCCCGACCATCAGCTCGTCCCAGAGCTTGTCGATCTCCTCCCTAGCGCTGCCCACAAACGTTCCCATCCGCTCGCGCTTCAATTCAAGCATGCGCTCGAGCTCCTCTTCATACTCGCCCACCGTCTCCTCCGTGCTCCCGCGATGCGTCTCCACGAACGCGTCCATATCCGCCTCCGCCACGCCCAGCCGCTTCCACAAGCCCTCGAGCTGATCGTACATCGCCTGGATGTGCGTCTCCCTCCGGCGCTTCGTCTCCTCGAGCGACGCGCGCAGGTCCATGGCCCACGAAATAAGCGCGTGGGTTGGCTCGACTTCGAGGCGTGGAGGCGTGTCCTCAGACAAGGACGCGACTTGGTCGATAAAGTCGGCGAGGATGCGATAGTGTGCGGCGTCGATGGCGCTGGGGGTGAGGAAGGGGTCGTCGCCAATGCTGTTGCGCGATGTGCTGGGGCCGTAGGAGTCCTCATCCTCCGGGATAGGCGGGGACATGCCGAGTTCTGTGTACAGCCAGTCGATCTGGATGAAGGTGTCGGAGAGGTGGGCGAGGCGCTTGGCCACTTCGCCCTTGCCGCGCACGAGCTCCTTCTCGAGCTTGGAAAAGCGCTCCGGGGTGACGTCTCGGTACTCCCCATCGTCGTTGATATCTTGCGAATAGAATTCAGGCCCCAGAGTCCGGGATAGCGCGCTCAGACGGTTTCCCAATGTTGTTAGTTGCTCGAGCTTGGTGTGGTATAACTGAGGGAATGTCAGGACCTCATCATGGCGTGCCACACATTACACACACCTGTCTGAGCTTCTCCTGGTATTCTGTGACCATCTCGTACCTTACTGGAAGCACCTTCTCCTTGCGCAACTCGCCGAGGCTGCTGCCAGTGGCCTTGACGTTCCCTCCGAGCGCCTTGGCGTAACTAATGCATTCTGCCTCGATGGACTCGCATTTTTCCATCCAATTTTCAACCTCTTTTCTTCTTGTGTCTATCTGAGCTTCCACGCTGCGCATGAGCTGCTGCTGGAGCGTCTCGAGTTCATCTTCGAGTGCTGAGGGTGGGAGACCGAGCTGGGCATGTAGGGTAGGGAGAAGCTGTGTCTGCGACTGCAGGTGGGTGTGTAGACTGTTCAGGAGGGTGGTGAGCGTTAACGGAGAGCTCAGTGACATGGTGGACGGCGGCAAGACGAGAATTCCCGATTCGGTCAATCAACCACCGGCACGTGGGCGCGAGATCCTCGGCCGACGCTCTGATCCGACTAAGTCCGGCCGACCCTTGCTCTCGACGCTCATGTTCAACGTTGGACAAAGTACTTGGAGCTCAACAACAGGTCGCTTGTAACTATAGATCAAGCATTTCTGCTCGGGAACTGCATCGGAGGTCAGCGCTTTACCTTCAGCACTATACAAAACGTGCTCGTTAGATGGGGACTATGGACGCGACACTCCCTCCCTCGGATCCTTTTCTCCCTGCGGATTTGGAACGAGAAATATTCGAATTCGCCTCTGCTTTGCATCCCGGTACCATCCCCGCGCTTTTACGTGTCGCTCGCCGCGTTCTCGTATGGTGACTGCATTTCCTCGTCTCAAACTTCTTACCACTCCCTGAGTGCGCTACGAACTAGGATCGAACCTCTCTTGTATACGGTTATCAGGACGGACGCTGGCCGGATGGTCCCCGCCGTTCTGCGAGTAATGGAAACGAAACCACCTAGTTTTTTCAGCTCTGTGCGACACATATGCATTGGTTCCTCACCGAGCTGGTCGGTAGACGACACTCTAACCCTACTGCGGCTCTGCCCGCGCCTCGAGTCCTTTGCGTACCTCCCGCAGCATGGAAAGCTCGCAATGGGCGTCTTGATTGAGGTGCAGCGGTGGAGCGGTTGCCTAGTAGTTTTGTTTCCCAACGGGGCCATCGATCTCACCCTCCCCCTCTTCCAACGTGTGACACACATGGACGTCTTTGACGGGCTCGATTCCTCCACCCCAAATCGCGGCCTCACGACAATGCCTGCGCTAACGCATCTGTCCTTCAGTAGAAGTGTTCCCGTGGACATCATCCGACGCCTGTTGGACGAGTGTGCGCACCTTCGAATCTTGATCAATATGTTGCCCAACTCGTACGACCGTAGCAGGGCAGAGAAGATCGTGGCCCGTCATCAGAGCGCAGGGATGACGGACGTGCGATTTGTGCTTGTGATATGCAGAAACTATTGGAGTGATTGGGAAGTTGGCGCACGCGGCGGCGTGGATTTCTGGGCCGCTGCCGAAGCGTTCGTAGCGCGCAAACGTCGGGGCGAAATTGAAGGTGGGTTTCAAGTGATGTGGATTTCAACGTACTCAAACTCGTATTGCAGCTACATGTGCTGTTATCGAGGAATGGTGACGAAGTATGTCATCGGCAAAGAAGGGATACCCGTGCAGCGGCCTACAGGAGCCTATGCGTGTTATTTAATTATGTACATTACTTTGCGTATGCGAGTCCAATCCACTTCATCCGCCGGGAGGCGCATCAAATAACCCCAGCCCCATCCCGAGCCCGCGGCCTGTTCCAGGAGTAAGTTGGCCACCGCTGAACATGTTCCGCCCCCACAGACTCTCATCCCATTGACCAGCGCCCCACAAACCGGCGCTCCCGCCGTCCGCTCCCCACAGCCCGTCGACCGACATCCCAAACGGGTCAATATCAGACCCCATACCGACGCCCCACCCCGCATCAAAGTCGAACTGCTCTGCCCAGCCGGGCGCACCGTCCTCCCCGCGCACACGCGCAACATCCCTTCGCTTCGCCCCACTGCTTTCACCCTCCTCGCCCGCCTCATCCTCGCGCTTGCGCTTCCCCGCATTGGACGACTGCGGCCGCGACTCGCCGCCCTCCATGAGCCGCTCGAGTGTATGCGCACACCGCCGCGCCAGCTCCCACGTCTCGCCCATAGCTGCGAGCGCCTCGCGGCAATTCAGCAGGTACAGCTGCGTCTGCAGCGCACGCGCCGTCCCGGGCCCAACCCCGACACCCAGCCCGTTCTTTGCAGGCGAACGCCGCAATCCCGCGCGCGCAGCAGCGAACACCAACCACACGACGTGCGGGCCCGCGAGGGCAAGCGACGGGCGGTACTTGTCGAGCAGGACGTTGAAGGTCGATGTCGCTTCGTCTGCGGCTGCATCGGTGTCCACACTTGAACCAGTCGAAGCAAGCATCCCCACGCCGACCTGGTATAGCATGTGCGCTTCGAGCACTGCACGCGGAACGCGCTCACCCCCGAGCGCGACACGGAAACGCTGCGGCAGACCGCGGTGCCACGCCGCGAGCTCGTCGCGCAGAAATGAGGTCGTCGAACTCGTCCCAGTGCTGCTAGTGGGGGATAATGGAGTTTCCCCATACCCCAGCGTCACGCAAAAGTGCACGCGTGTGATGATGCGCACGAGGGTGCGCATGTAGGCGAAGAGTGCGGTGTCATCGTCTAAATCCATACTGTCGTGCGCGTCCTCACGTCCAGCGCTTGAGTTGTGAATAGGTGTAGATCTGAACAGCGTGGTACTCGGGGAAGTAGCTGCGGAGGCGACCGATGGCGAGGGTGAGGGTAGTGCATTCATGATAGTGGGCGTGTTCATGCTCATAACGGAATTCAACGACGGTCGCGGGGAAAACGAAAGAGGTCGCAGTGCCTCCGCACTTGCAGGTGCGTGACTGAGCTGGATGCTGAGGAACAAATCGAGCATGCTCACGACGCCCCACAGACCGCGTTTCCATACGTCTTCCCCCGCGGTAGTAGACTCACGACTGTTCGTTTCCGAGCCATCCAAACCCAATTCCACAGCTACTCGCACCGCGGCACCGATCCCCCGCCACGCCATCGCGTCGCGCGCACGTCCGTGGTCGCGCAAAGCGAGGAACAGGAGCGTTTGGACGACGTCAAACGACACGACAGCACGCCGGAGGGCAGCAAAGAGGAGGGCGGAGGCAGATTCGTACCTGAAGCACGCGATTATTATTGTACGCCAAATAGATAATAAAACGAGGTACTTACCATACATCGGCGGCGACGCGTGTTGGCACAGCTAGGGGTGCGAGACGTGCAGTATATGCGCAGAGGGCGAGCAAAAGCATCGGAGTGGCTTCTAACGGGTTAGGCGGAGCGCACTGCGTGGGGGAAAGGATCGGGAGTGAGGGGTGCACGTCGGTGTGATATGCGGCGAGAAGGGCGGCACAGAGGTGCTGCGGAGGAAGGTCTGCAATAGGTGGCGCGGTAGGAGGAAAGGACAGGTCGGCTAAAGTGGGAGAGAGCGGCAGTGGGAGTGAGGCGAGCGCCGAGGAAGGCGAGGTTAAAGCAGCGGTGCGCCAGTACGCGCCGGTGTATGAAGGGGTGGCAGCTCCAGTACTAGAGGGAGGAGGGAGGAACATTGGCATCGAAAGATCCATGTCCACAACATGCGGGAGGTGCACCTGTTGAGGTGCAGGCGGGTTTTGTTCATGCAACGGGGGGATTTCACTCTGCATTGTAGGTTCGTGCGTTACTGTCCGCTCGAAGGATTCGTTTCTGTATGAGAGAGTTGCTGGAAACGGCGACGGGGAACGCGCTGGCAGTGATGGCGGCGGCGGCGGAGCCTGCGACTGCTTGCCAGAGAGTGGTAACAATGGCTTTACGGCCGGTGTCTGGTTTTCTGCGGGTGAAAACGGTGCAAACAGGCCAGCCAGGTCGTGTACCGCGCGCGACGCATCAGAGTCGGTCCAGGTTACTTTATATGCGTCCCAGATCTCCTGGGTGTTGGTAGAGGACTCTTTCCGGAGTGTTTGCACCGCGTCAAATAGTCCCTGCGCTGTTTGAGGCCCAGCAGTCTGAATAAAAAGGCCGAGGAGAGTCTCAAGAAGAGTAACGCGAGTTTCAGTGTTTTTCAGGTACCCCGATGGCGGGCCACGACGGCGGGGTTCTCTGGAGTATGAACACTCGACTTTGGTCTCTGTACAGAAGATACACGGCTCCAGCCCATCGCACTGCAACCAGCCTCAAATCACTGCGTTTTGAAAGGATAAATTGACCGACCTTTTTACGCTTCAATCTGCATGTATTGCAAGCTGAGAGGTGTAAGCTGAGTCGATGTGATTGTGAATTCCGTACCTCGGGAAACTTTCTTGCTCTTTTCAGGTGGTTGCGGAGAGGGCATCCAACTCGCTGGCGGAGGAGGGTTGTTCCTCTCGCCCGGGCCGGATACTCGCCGGCGCTCATCCGATCGGCCCGAGATTTGAACTGTGGCTATTCACTCGACTCAACCACGGTCCACCATGTCGGCCGCCGTCGAGATCCCGCAGGAGGTCGCGGAGCAAGTCATCGATTTTCTTCACAATAACCCCCAAGCTCTCAAAGCGTGCTCTCTTGTATGCCGGGCGTGGGTTCCCCGCTGCAGATCGTACCTTTTCGAAACCTGTAACCTCGTCCCAAAGAGCATCCGAGTCTTCAGCGAATTTTTGGTCTCTCCCAATTGCACCTTCCTCCACCATATCCGCACGATTACCGCCTCCAGACGTCGTTGGCATCCCCACGATCACTACTTCGACACTCTTGCGCCCGAATTGCGCCGCCTGGCAGGCGTACATGCGTTCGAGACAAAACTTAACACAATAGGGGACGCCACCACCGTGGACAGCATCTCTTTACTCCCCTTTACTGCGGCCTTCGCCCACGTTACGCGGCTGGTCATCGTTTGCAACTTCGATCAACCAGCACCACTGCTCAACGTGATCTCCCATTTTGCCGCCTTGCAGCACTTGTGTTTGCGTCGTGATTTGGTCAACCAGGGGTTCCGCGTGATAATGGCGGCATCTTCCAACGTAGTGCCTCCAGCTGGGTTGAGCAGCCTGACGTTTAACGTCGACGTGGTGGACCCAATTTTGACCTGGTTTCGAGCCTCCAATAATCTTCACCATGTGCAGTCGCTTGTGCTCCCTGACGGGCACATTGATCAGCGCAGTAGTGATGCTTTTGGCCAGGCGCTACCGCTGATGGGCAACCTCCACCATCTCAGCATCTCATTGTCAGGTAACAAGTTTGAAAGCCTTTTATCTTTCCACTCAGCTCTGACTTATTTTCATAGCCTTCAAACACTTTACCCCCGACTTCTCCGTCCACGTCAATCTCCGAACACTAATCATGCGAGACTGCATGTGGGATAACGCGAAACTCATATCCAAGCTTGTTGCACCTCGCCTCGAGCACCTCACGATAGAGTTTTACTCCCGTTACGCTGTGGTCGAGCGTCACGCTCGGCGCGACTGGCCCGCCCTCGATGTTCATTTGGGCGCGGCAAATTTTCCGCGACTGCTTAAAGTCCTATTCAGGTGCAAGATCCGCGAGCACGCAAGGTTTCTGAGGGAAAATTTTGTATCACTCCGGGCCGCAAACATACTGCAGGTAGAACCCGATCCAGAAGATTTATCGGCGGTCGGGTTCCTCGAAGCATTACCGCCACCGCCACCACCACCTTCCCTTCTGCCATTACCGGGACCTCATCATCATTCTACCCTAATGGGATAGAATAATCGTCTCATATGAAATATGTAGTAGAATAAGTACGAGCATGCAGTGGTATCTAGAGATGACAGATATAATATCCAGGCGACGCCGCAGGTCCAAGTTAGTGTTCGTCATAAATTTAAATACGAAAGGGTCCTGCAGAAGGATATGTAGAAGTGGAAAAGAGAAACAGCAGTCACACAGCGATGATGAGAACATACAATCGTCTACTCCTCCTCACCCTCGTCCTCCTCTTGGATGGGCTGCCGGAAAGCAGGACCACTCCGTCCAGCAGGAAGCTGCCTCCGCCCTGTGGAAGAGACAGACTCGTACATCGCATTCTCGACGGGCAGCGGCGTCGAACTGATCGACGGCGATTGTCCCCCCTTGGAATTCTGTCGAGCCCCTCCGGCGCCCCCGCCCGACGAGCTCGCCGACCCAGAACCCCCGCTCCGGTTTGTGGTCCGCTTGCTTGGCCGATGACCCCTCGGCGCCGGCGAGAGTGTGACCGTCTCCAAAGCAGAAGGATGCGAAGACGAGGACCCCGACCCCGACATCGACGTCGCCGTCTGCCCCAACCCGCCCGCAAGCGCTGGGATATCATCGTCCTCGTCCACCCAATCGCTCTCGTCGCCAGCGCTCCCTACCCCCACCGCGCCCAGCCCCAGCCCGTGCCTCCCTCCTCCAGAAAATACGTCTCGTATCGTCGTAACGTCCGACACGGGCGACATCGCGAGCACCTCGATCGGGAGGTGTGCTGTGCGCGACTGCCACCCCGGCGGCTCGAGCCCCCACGACTTCTTCCAGCTCGAGCGCCCGATGGAGCCGTTGAAGCTCGGCGACGTGAACGCGCCCGATCGCTTCTGTGCGATGAACGTCGTACTCGTCGTCGTGGTCGTGTACCCCCTCCGTGAGGACTCGTCGCCGGACGAGTTGCGCGCGCGCGAACTGGGGCGCGAGTTGGATTTGAACGGCGAGCCGGTGCGGAAGTTCTCCACATCGGAGACGGAGCGCTGCAGCCCCGGCTGCTCGTAGAACGACGTCGGGCGCGACGACGCAGGCGAGTGCGTTGACGATGCCCCAGAATTGGACCGATGATGTGGTGGCCGTCCGGTTGTAGTGGTCGTTGTCGTTTGAATATGCCGCACCACCCGCGTTGAACCCCCGCTGCCAGTCCTCCGATGATACTTATGAATGGGCGACGTCGTCCGGAAGTTGGCTGATCCAGCAGAGCTGGCGGAGGGCGACTTACGATGGCGCTGCATCGAGAAGCTGCGGATAGAGGATGGGCGGCTCCCGCGGTCCGAATTCGGGGTATGGCTCCCAAACGACCTCCGCCCCGGTACCTGCGGCGAATCGAGAACAACCATCTGCACCGAGGTAATCGACGAACGGCGCGAGTTCACGCTGCTCGATCGCCTGGAGGATGCCGAAGGCCGCTGTCGATGTCCTCTCCCGAACTTGGCCCCACCCGACCCGCTCGTGCGCCGCTTCACCAAGGTTGTCGGATAGGCCTGCGGTGCTGACGAGTTGCGATTATACGGCGGATGCGTCGCCCCTCCCGCCGGCGCACCCCGCTCCGCTGCCGCGCCCGCACCCGCATTCTGCTTCCGCTTCCCCTTGCGATCCTCATTGAACCACAGCCGAAACGCCGTGAGCAGATTCGCGCGGTTCCGATGCGACCCCGCTGCCTTGCCGGTCGAGTTACTCCCGCCTGCGGTATGCTCATCGCCATGCCCATTCCCAAAGTTCGGCGTCGACACCGACGCGCGCACGTCGACGCCAGGCGAATTCGCGGGCGTGGTGGGGCCGTGGCCGTGGTGGGAAGACTGCTGCTGGGAGAGCGAATCGCGCGAGCCGGTGATGACCCACGGCGAGCCCATTACAGGCTGCGGGTGGTGTAAATCGTCACTCGACGGTGGCGGGGGCGTCGAAGGCGGATTATGGTCCTTCGACGGGCGCAATGGGGGGGATTTGGTGAGTTTCGACGCAGTCGCAGGTCCCATACTCCCATGCGAACTGCGCGTCTCCTCTGTCGTGCCAGCGCTCCCCTTGCGCTCCACATCGCGCGACGTCTTCTCCTTCTCCTTCTCTTTGTGCTCCTTCTCTCTCTCCTTCTGCTCTCGCTCCTCCTTGAACGCCTCGGACGACTTTTTTCTGACCAACCCCGCCGCCTCTAACGCCGTCGTCGCACGCTGCATAATACTAACACTTCCGCTCCTCCCCTTCCTTCCTGCTTTGCCCTCCCTCCCCCCATCCTTCACACTGCCCGCAGGCGTCGACGGATGCGAACGCGCACTCGTCCCGCTCGATTCGCCCATCGTCAGCGTCGAGGGTGCGGGCGAGAGCATTGGCGAGCGCGACAGGATCGAGGGCGTGCCCGGCGGCGGCGTCAGCGGCCGCATCGCCGTGACGCCAGAGGAGGCCGTGGCAGATGTGGAGGAGGACGGGAACGTCGGCGTAGGCGGGACGAACGACAACTGCGGTAATGCGCCCATCGTCCCGCGGGGCTGAATCACTAGCTGTGAATGCGCGTACGCGGGGTCGGTCTGCACGCCGACCGCGACATGCCTTTCGTTTATGTTGGCGAGCCCGGGGATGTCGTTCGCGGTGATGTACCCCCCATCCTTCTCCGTGGCTTTCCTCTTGCCCTTTGCCCTCCCTGTAGCCGCCGACTCATCGATAGCAGCGGGGCTCATCACAATCTCGTCCCCCTCTAGAACGCGCTTCTCTCTCCCCCGCCTAACCATCCACCACACCGCCCCACTTGCATCACACGCATCCGTCAGGACCGAATGCACGATCTGTGCAATGTCGAAGCCCAGCGCACTCAGACTATTCAATAACTCGCGCTCGACGGGGGTGGAGAAGATGACGGGCGCAGGAGCGGAGAGGAGGGACGCAAAGCTGAATGTGGTGTTATTGCTGCCGGGTTGAGCAGAGGGGAGGGAGGCGGGGACATCGGGGGTGAGAATCTCTGTCTCTTCGCCGTCTTCTTCTGCGAGCGCTTCTTCAAGGCCCAAAGACGAAGCGGGGTCAGAGGATGGTATGGATGACACGCTACGCCGCTTGGTGCGCGCGGGCGTGCGGAGGACGGTCGGCGGGCCCTTGGACGAGATGGAGAGGTTGGAGGGCATACGTTGTGGGGGGCTGCTTGTGCTTCCGCTTCCACTTGCATTGCCCGCATTCTCATCCTCTTCAGGGACCGCGGGCTGCGTCGCCCCGGACGACAGCTTGGAATGCAGCGTCTCCAGATCCGTCTTGCGGATGGTGAGCTCGCTTGGGGTGCGGGGTATGCCGCGCGCCTTCTCGAGACCAGAAGACAACACATCGCCCTTGAAGTCTGGTTCGTCGGGGGTGGTGGGGGTGGACGAGTAGACGTCGCCAAAGAGGTTGGACTCGGAGGTGGACTCGGAAGCAGCGGAGTGCGAGGCCGAGGTTGAGCTCTCGTCGGCGAAAGTGCTAGTGGGTGCGGTGAACCACGCGTGGGCGAGGATTTGCGCGATGCCGAGGCGCTTGGTCGGGTCTTGCTGGAGAATGTTTTTGATCAGGTCACGGGCCTCTGCGGAGAATGAATGAGTAGGTATATATATACGGTTTAATGGACCGTAACAAACCGATAGAAAGCCACTCGGGGTCTTCAAACTCGCCGACAATGATCTTTTGGCGCATCAGGTTTTCGTCGTCGTCGTCAAAGGGGAGGGTGCCCGTGAGGAGACAGTATAGGATAATGCCGAGAGACCAGATATCTACCTCTGCGTGAAGAGTTAGGTTGATTCGAGTCGGAGAGAGCGCACATACCCGGACCCAGATACTTCCTCCCCTCTAACATCTCGGGCGACGCATACCCGGTCGTTCCACAAAACGTCTCCATCAGCGCCCCGCGCTCAAACTCGCGCGTAAACCCAAAATCCCCGAGCTTGACGCGGCATCGTTCGTCCAACAAGACATTCTCGAGCTTGAGATCCCGGTGCACGATGCCCTTGTCGTGCAGATATCCTACAGCAAGACACAACTGGCCGAAGATGACCTTGGTTTCATCCTCTGAGAGTCTTCCCTTCTCGACGAGGTAATCGAAGAGCTCGCCGCCGCAGCAAAGCTCGGTAACGATCCAGATGCTCGACTCCGTCGCGATGACCTCGTACATCTGCGTGACATGGGGATGGTGCAGCTGGCGGTGGTGGTGGATCTCGCGCGTGAGGGATGCAGACATAGCCTTTGGAATCTGCTTTATGGCGACGCGGACAGAGGTGAGGCGATGGGTGCCCATGCGCACTTTCCCATATGCACCTGCGGTGATATCAGACCTTGAACCAGGTAAAACACAGACCGCGCACCCTCGCCAATGACCTTTCCCAGCGTATAGTTGCCCACGACCCGTATTTTACTGGAAGAAAGCTCCTTCCCGAGCTCGTTGTACGCATTCGCGAGAATTGCTTTTTGGTTCATGAGGGTGACCGACCCTGAGTGTTTGTGGGTCGACATTGGCCGTGCATATACAGAAACGAGAGTCGTGGGCCAGTGCCAATAGTCTTATAGGAATTACAAGTCGTTCAAGTCGAAGGTCAAGGGAAAGAGGTGAAGGTGGTGTGATGAGATCAATCAAAACTTGACACAACTCCGGCGTTGCTCCGGCGGCCGTCATATCGCCCTGTTGAATTTCAGGTAGAATTTCAACCGTCCTCGTTTTGCGTCGAGGTGGGCGGCCCGCGTCGGTTATATTTTTTTGGTCTTTAAAAGGACCACTCAATTTGGCCTACCGCCAACCTAACGCGGAAAAAAATCGGCGAAGTCGGTTGTCGAATGTTGAGTTTGAATGCAGGCTCAAAAACTGAACCGGCGAGCTTTTGTAGTGCTCATTCAGAGACGGCGAAGGGATACACTGGACATATTTGGTGAATTGGATATACAGATGGCTGGGATGGCAAAGAGGTGAGGTTTCGTGAAAGTAAGAGCATATCGCCGCGACGGTGTCAAAATCGTTAGGACTCGGTCGCGAGAACTATACAAGAACACCATGGAGGGGGCAGCCGCGACCAAATGTGGTTTGTGTTGTATCTGAGGACTGTGAGGTGCGCTCAAGAGTGGGCGTGACGCTGAATATCAGGAGATGGCCGTCCGACCCAGCTACACTCTCGAATTATCATAGTACGCAAATTTCGGGATCCCGATTACCAATTACGCACGCAAACGGCGAGAGATCCAATTTCTGACTGAGCCTGCAGCGGGACGAAGTTCAATGTTCCCCAGTAGTCCATTGTGTCGACTAAAAAAAGGAAGAGCCCGAACTGAACTAAACATCAATAGTCCCCGTCGGTCGCTTGGTGTAGCGGCAACATGCACTGCCAGAAGCAACCAGAAAGCGCAGCAGAAATGTCGGCGCTAAGCTGAGAACTAGCGTGGAATGAGAGGCTGGGTTCGAATCCCGGCAGGTCCGACTTTTGTGCCTTTTTTCTCCTTCCGTCTGGGATTCGTGCTTCTCTTTCGTAGAGCTTGAACTTGAAGATGAACAAGAGACGGACGGATTAGGGAATAGATGCGAATTGACCCTATCAGTGATTCGCGTTTGGTTCCGCGGTCCTTTTCCTCATAAAGGTTCTCATTCACTAACGTGGTACTCGTTCATATTCATGCCACGTCTCGCGCGCTGCGCTTGCGAAGAACCAATGGCGTCGAGAACCTGATGGTACTCCCGTCAGACTGCAGCCAGAGACAGACTGGGACGCAAAGAAAAAAAATGACGTCACCAGAATATCTGGACCCAATCAGTCTCTATCGCGTCGTCAAGTCGAACGGAAAACTTCAAAGAATCCACGAGAGCCTGCCGACCCGTCGATGAGTTGACCTATAAATCGAACGGGAATATGGTGCATGCACAGTCCGCATTGGGAGAGAGCCCTCTGAGCCCGCAAGTGGAGTGAGTCTGGAGCATCAATTGAAGCACCAAGGTCAGAGGTCGAGCTATAAATCGTGTTTAGAACTTGTTTTACTCTAGTCTAATTCCTCAACGCCACGAATAGATTTACCTTCCCATGCTCGTCCTGACGTTCGCGCCCGGGGCGTCGTTCGCAAAACACGGGGTCCGAGCCTGCGCCCTGGTCACTCCTGGCCGGCGCTCCACCTCCTGCAGCCGGGCTGTGGTGAGACTTCCCCCTCTCTGTTCTCATCTCCCCTGGATCGAGTTTCTTCCTATATAAGCCTGGGTAAAACACAGGAGCCGTCACTCCTCGTCGTCTTACCTCGGCGTCGTCTCTTGCCTGTTTTTCACTACCCACCATCCCGCACCATTTATCTCTTAACACTTATTAGAATGTATTAGCCTTACCGACCTAATCCACATTCTTGTTGGGGCTCTCGGCTCAACGCCGGGAGTTGCCGCACACGCTATTTCCTCTCTCTTCGGAGTACGTCGGAATTAGAGAAAGAGAACCTCGTGTCGCAGCGAACATAAATGATACCCCGCCTCCCCGACTAATACCTCATTCACGATAACCAAACCACGAAATATAATGTTCACGAAGAACAATGATGATGTCCAGCTCCCGCCGGGCACGCTCAAGGCTAGCCATGACCGCACTGTGTTCAGCAGCAGAAGCCGTGACTACGCGCCGAAACCCACGCGCAGGGGCCTGCAGCGCGCCGACAGCCAGAATACTCGGTACATGAATATGCTCCTCGCACTCGACGGCATCCCGCAGCTGCACAACATGCTCGCCGCGTTTTTCACGTGGATTCTGCTCGCGGGGTTCGTGCTCCTCCCCGGGACGTTCACGAGCCTCGCCGGCACGGACGTGAATAACGCGAATGAGCAGGCGTTCATCCATGCAGTGCAGCATGTGCCTCTGTGGGTCCTACAGCTTTCCACTCTCCACACACTAATCGCGCGCGCAGATTCGTCATCGCGTTCGTTTGCTCTGGGATCGGCGTCTTGGGGATGCTCTGGTTATGGTGGCGATGGAGCCAGAACTACATTTGGTTGAATAACCGCATCTTCCTGTAGGTGAGATTGGTTACCATTGAACAACCGACTGACGGTGGACCGTCCAGTCCTGGCGCACTGAACTCTGTCGCTGGGATCATCTCTACTCTCGTCAACGTGTACAGCGCGCAGCATGGGCAGTTCGTCACCACGTCCCGGATTACGATTATAGCGACGGTCGTGGCGGCGGTCATATGCGGAGCGCTAACGGTGCTGTACAGCATGGTCAAGCTTAAGAAGGTGAGAGAGGCGCACAACCGAGAGGTAGGACGCGAGCGGGCGGGGAGGCACGGAGAAGGGATCTTGGAGGAAATAAAGCGCAAGGCGAAGTGATAGAGCCTGAAGCGGGAATGTTGTGAGCAGGAAGATGTAAATTAGCTGTAAATACGTACCGGTAATGGACCATACCCCAACGGACCTTGAAACAAGTCAGTAGCAGGGAGGTTCGAGTACTAAAAGGTCGTCCATTGAAAGCGATGCAATTATTGAGGTTCCTGTACATTTCAAAGCGATACAAAAGTCCAGGGCGAGAGGGACGCTATGTCCGCTATGACCCGAGTAGTAATGCGACTTTCGATTCGACGTCCTGGGCAGAGAGATTGTCCAGCTCAACGTGCTTCTCCTCTCCCATCTCTACATTGCTCGTCAATTCAGACCTCGGGATATGGAGGGCAAACGCACCAAATCTAGCAAATACGCGTGCGGGCGTCCCCTGAGCCTCTCTTATGAGCACTGGAAGGTCGGGGTTGTGTTGTTTGATTGCAGGGTACTTGGAGAGTATAAATTGGCTGGTAGATTGGCGAGAATGAGGCTTCAAAAACGGCGGAAATTCCAGCGAATAGATTCACCGTGTACCCGCCGACGCGGCGCCTGTCTGCGAGCACAGGATGCGGATTTCTCGCAGTGCAGGTGAAAAGGCTTTGGTGAACGACATCGTGGTAAGCGCCGTCACACGGGACTGTGACGATTTGGTGACTGTGACGATTTCGATCCGCTTTCGAAACCATCGCGCTGATAGCTTTCTCCCTCAACCGCGACGCAAGAATTCAACCACATCCACTGGGCTTCTGCTACATACATGTTTCGCTCTTCCCTCCTGTGATCCAGCAAGAAATCTGGAAAGCTAGCCTTGAATTGTGCGACAACCCCCATCTCTTGTCCAAGGTCCAACTGTCAGAGCGCAACGGGCTGGCTCTCCCCTCGTTCCATACCATAAACTGAACTCTGGGATGAATTCTTCAATGCCCAACGCCGCCCATTTCGCCTTTCTGTCAACTGTTCCGTGATGGTACCTAAACCCGTTGACGGCAAAATTCCCGAGGTATATAAAACCAGACAGGCTGCGCGCTTGCCCACCCCTCGTACTCGGAGGTAGAGCGGAGCACCACCATGAGCAAGGAGAAATTCGAGTTCGCCACGAACGCGACCACAACCATACCCAATGCCCCTGGTGCGCGTGTTCACGTCCTCCCTATTCCTCTTGAATTAAATAACCTCTCGTAATAGGATGTTGGGCCAACAGCGAAACGGCCGTGTCGACCTGCTGCACCCTCCTCGGCGGCGTCCGCCTCGCTCTAAACGACAGCTCCATCCCAGCATGCGGGTACAACGCCGGCGAAAGATTCACCGCCGATACCGGCTCGACGACAGACTCCTCGTCGACGACGTTCCGCTGGTCTAGCTGCGTCACAGCGCACTTCAACGCGACGCAGGATGGCTCGGTCGTTCTCTCCACATGCGCAGATGCGCAAAACGACATCGCGACCGTGACGAGTACGCCTTCAAGCACCGCAAGTGCAACTTCTGGCGCGGAGGATTTACTGGTCTTCCGGAGAGGGAGTGGGCTTGGGCGGGGTATCCTCGCTGGCATTGTCGCTGGTGCAGTGTTGCTCCAGGCTCTTAGCTCGGCACTTTGAGGGCCGATGCACATTCTTTTGAGTCCAGCTCCAGGGGATTTTAGAGGGATAGAAGCGTCCAACTCAGTTGTACCATACAGATGTCATTCCTTTGGGATTAGGTTTGCTGTTACATCCTACTATACTCACCGTCATAAAACACCCACAGTCCTTACTATTTATCGAAACAAAATGTATCTTCCTAGGAAGTTTTATTGCTCGCCCTATGATGTTACATGGTCCTTATACCGGAACACCTTGTCCTCAGTGCCCTGCCACAACGCGTCAAGGCGCTCCTCCCAATCTCCGCCCATGAGCTGCGCCAGCCGCCTCACCGTCTCATCGCAATCCCCAATGCACTCCACGTCGCCCTCGCGGGCCCCCACTGCCCACACCGGCTCCATGTTTATCACGACACGCGGGCAGTTCGCGGGCACCCAGTCGGCGAGGAAGGCGAATGGCGGGACGGCAAGGCTCGTGCCCACGATAATGAGGAGGTCCGCGCGCCGCATGAAGGGTATGTTGAGCCAAAATTTCAGCGGTAGCTGGCGTACATCTCAGCTCGTTGTCGACACTGAAGACACGAAGACATAAGCTTACCGTTTCCCCGAACATAACCACGTCAGGCTTGACGAAGCCCTTGCATCCACGCTTCGCGCAAAGAGGCACCTCGCCCGATACCACAGCCTGCTTCATTGCCCTGTCGTCCAGCTTTGCGTTGCAGGTTGTGCAGTGCTGCGAATCGAGGGAGCCGTGTGCCTGGACGAGGCGCCGCGGCGACACCCCGGCAAGGCGCTCCAAGTCGTCGACGTTTTGCGTCCAGCAGGTGTCCAGCAGGCGGCGCTCTTCAAGGAGGCGGATGAACGAGTGTGTGAGTGTGGGGCGGTAGGCACCGCCGTAGAGCTCTGACATCACGCGATAGACTTGCGCAGGTCGGTCGTCAGTCAAGTTTGCTGAGCAAGGTATTAAAGGCGCACATGGTTTCGGGTTCTTTTTGAAGTACGACAATGTGAAGATGTCTTGAGGTCGAGGGAGCTCGACATTTGACTTGCGAAGGGTTTCCTAAAGGTACTTAGTGTGAATAGAATATTTGAAGGAGGGTCCCTGCATCCTACATAGAGACCTTGCAGGAAGTTTAGCAGGATATGATCACGACCATCTGGTACCCTTACCTCCTGGTGAGCGAAAATCAGGGATTCCTGCCGCTCGACTGATTCCTAAAGGAACTCAATATAGTCTTGCAGGCGAAAATGTAGCGTCCTACCCGCTCCGGCCTAAAAAGCGCCAGTTAGTAGCGACCTCAGAGACATAAACACCTAGTGTACCATGATGACGATGTTCTTGCATTGTCCCGACGCGATGTATTGCGCGACGCCTTCCAGATCTTTGCTTGGGAGCTCGGGCCTGGTACGGCGGAACAAAGAAAATAGCTGTCCCATGTGGATGGGCGTAGTGCCTAATCGACGACGCGCGGTATAAGAGAGAGGTCGATTTAGAGGCTGCTTTTGCAGCAAAGGGCAGGGGACACGTAGGGCTGCAACGTGGTTAAGCCTGGTCACAGCCATAAGTCGGCATCGAGTCAAAAACGAGAGGGTCCGGTACTGTTGAAACCTTCAAGTTCACTGAGAAAGGCAAGTAGACAAGCAACGTTAGGCAGTGCTGCGCTGTGCTGCAAGTCTGGGCGCTTAGCATCCTTCCCGCGATATGTCGCAAGAGTGGTTTACCATGTAATTCGGGGTGAAGATGACATTTTCTGAGAAGCGCAAGGATAGCAGTCCTCCCATAGAGAACGGTGAATATTTTGAACGTGAGCGCGAAAGGGTGGAAAAGTTACCCCTATCCACGCGTGTGTCATATTGATGGCAACAACACAAAACAATGATTAATCCGCCACTCCCTTCAAGTACAGTATGTCGGACACTAGTAGCGAACACGGCGCAGCCCGCTCAAAGCAGAAAAGACCAAACCGAGCATGCGATCGTTGCCGTAAGCTTAAGGTCGAGGATTCCTGTCGCTCGACTGATTCCTAAAGGAACTCAATATAGGTAAACTCAAAATTCGGTGCGACGGCGCGAATATGCCCAACCGATGTTGCTCCAACTGTCTCGTTTTGGGCACATCCTGCACGTATTTAATGCCAGCGCGGACTCGAGGGCCAAAAAATCCGTTCGTATCTGCAACCCCCATCCCTTCAGACGTTGACTTGTGGTGGAAGGGTGATTGAAGAATTGAGAAGGGAAAATGCATCACTGAAGGCCCAATTACGAAATGTGTCTATATGTTCTCTTTGCGCCCAACCCTTGCATTCTCCAGCCTCGAGCCCGTCCATATTTCAGCGCAGTGACTCTCTGGAGAGTGATGTGGCCGCTACGCCTGATCTACCCGCGGAGGAAGACCCGGTCGACGCTGAACTCGCGACTCGTCTTTGTCAGTTCTCAATCAAAAATTACTTCAATTCGAGTGGCAACTCTGGCAGCTTTGAGGTCGCAACTGGTGCTTTGGCGGTAAGGACCGATGCGGATCGCCTTCTGGCCTTATTTCACCTTCCCTCGACAGATGAAAGAACAATACATGGGAAGATCAATGCCGCAGCAGACGCGGCGGAGCTTATATTGGGACATGTTGCCGGCGAGTTATTGCAGCACCACTCCCAAACTGTTCCTCATTATTCTTCAGTGGGAAAAGGAACGGTATACAACGTCGAAGACGCATTATCTCTATCCAGATCGCGACCTGATAGCTTCTCTCTTGCGGCTCTATTTCGACATCATACATCCAACTGTCCCCATCTTGCATCGTCCTTCATTCGAAAAGTCTGTCGCAGACGGTCTCCACCTCACGGATATGCAGTTTGGGGGACTGCTCCTCTCCGTGCTGGCTGTCGCATCACGGGTAATACCCATCACTCCCGCGTCTCCACCCTTCTCATTCGCATATTCTCAGTATTCGGACGACCCTCGGGTCTTTGTCGAGGGCAATTCGTCACTCTCTTCAGGCTGGAAGTTCGCAAACCAGGGGGGTACCCCCGCCCTCCCTCCCCTCCCCTCCCTCTTACCCTCTTACCCTACCTAGGTGGAAATCGCCCGAAATTTGTTTGAGCCCACGATTTCTGAACTGCAGATGTATTATGTTAGTCGAAATGCTGGTCACTGGGTATTCGCGGAGCTTACTGATTCCATTACAGCTTATGGCCTATTTTGCCCTGGGGACATCATTCCCGCAGGTGGCTGGTCTATACCTGGTATGTATGCTGATTCGATTTTCCTCCCCGTCGGTTTCATACGGCTTAGGGCTTGGGAATCCATTTCCTCCAACTTCGTCGCGGGTACCGCCACAAGCGTAAGGGCCGGGAGTTGAAATTTGAGGAGGAATTGGAAAAGTACGTCGTTTCCTATGCAATTTTTCGTCGTACGCAACTAACTCTCCGGCTTCAGGCGCATCTTCTGGTATGGTTCATTCAACCGTTGACATCTCTGTCCCTCGCCTGAGCTCCTATCCAGGTGCTACGTTAATTTAGATCGGATGATAAGCGTTTTCCACGGACGTCCTACGACCTTCCGAAATGAGCGGTATGTTCTGACTCTTCTTTCATCCCATCTTTAACGACCGCCAGGTACGACGTCGATCTCGCGCTCGAGGTCGATGACGAATATTGGGACCGGGGATTTGTGCAGCCGCTGGGGACACCATCGTTCGCCTCATACTTTGTTTGCCATTCACAGCTCTGCGAAATCTTGGGAGACGCGATGCGGCGCTTGTACGGTTCGAAGGAAACGAAGGCTTCGTTGGGTTGGAATGGGCCGGAGTGGGAGCAACGCACTGTTGCCGAACTCGACTCCGCTATAAATGATTTTATCGATTCGATTCCACCCCATCGTATGTAGCGCATCCTTCGGTGTCGTTGTCAGCTTACATTTTCACGCAGTCCGGTGGAATTCTGACGATCCACCCAAAGGCGCCTTTTTTGACCAATCGGCAACGCTTTACATTACCTACCACCTGGTTCAAATAACGGTAAGGCGCCCTTGCAACTCGCGATACACTCCGCTGACGTTTTATTCAGATCCACCGGCCTTTCATTCGCGGGAAGAGCTCACTGGCCGCACCCTCGCTTTCCATCTGCACCCGGGCTGCTCGTAGTATTCTCCATACAGCCCATATCTGTCTCAAGAAACTGCACAGAGTCCCTCTCCATAGTGTCATCGACACGGTGTTCCTCTCGGGTCTCATCCTTGTTCTAAGCGCGTTTGGAACCAAGCGCGCGGGCCTTCCGATAGAGATGAATAAGGATCTTGCTCAGGTCGAAATGGCTCTGAAGATTCTCAAGATTAGTGAATCTAGGTACGCGCACATGCCCCATCCTTGCTGCTCAAGATTGATAAATTTACAGGTGGCAAGCAGCAGGCCGACGATGGGAACTCCTCCGGGACTTGTGGACTCTTGATTCTGTGAAATTGCAGCCGAACGATTCTCTCGACGACACGTATAAAGCGGGAAGATACAGCTCTGCGGATCCGCAACCTCGAGAGCGCTTCCAACCTTCCGAGGATTTCAAAAGCCCGTCTCTGTCTCTTGAATCTGGTTTACAGCCCGGTGTTTCTATCGAGCAGCTGCTTGCCGCTACTCTCCCAGCAGACGCTATGGATGGGATCCTAGACGAGGCGCTCATGTCTATGTGGATGAATGTCCCCGCCGACGTAACGTGAGCCATACATTCATCCATATTCCAGCTTGACTAAATAAACACAGGAATGTCGATCACTGGGATGCATATTATGGCGATAAGAATGGCATGGATGTGGGCCAACCGCCGATGGCTTTGCGGCTGTCCAGTCTTGGGTGGCGTTAAACATTGCGCAACGAAGTCGCATGTTAGGGCGTGGTCGCCGGTGGCCCAGTTGGTACTGCCCCATCGACGACGCAGGTCAGATTCGCGCCATGTCTAAACCTGGGTCTGTATTCAGATGAAGAGCATAGTGCAAGAGACTCGCACTAGTAATACCAATACTCCCATCTCGCACTTATGTATTATTATTATACTTGGAAGATTCTCAATCGCGGTGCAAGCTGGCATTGAACTCGCTACATCCTCTCTCTAGCTATGAAATGAAATGTGGACCATAACATGTGCACGTCGAAATTTCGTACTTCGAAATCCGTTAGGCATGCGCAGCGACGCGACTGTGACACCAGTCACGTCTCTTCTTTCGTCTTTACTTTCAACTGCACTATAAAATCTCACCGCTCATTGCGTCTCGCGCCGAGCATGCGCTACTCTTTTGCGCTTAAATTCCAGCGTGGACGAATCGCCGCCGCTACTCCTACCGTTTGGCCCCCAGTTTGGCCGCGGTATGCACATCTCCGCTCTTCCTCTTGTTTTCCTTGTAACCTTGCCGCAGCGCCTCCCCCAGATCAAGCCTGTTCGCACGTCTGGTACGCATTGAGGACGACAATAGGAAAACCAAGCGCGAGCACAAGCGCAAGCTCGGCGAGATCAACCGCAAACTCGACGTAATGAACCGTAAATTGAGTAACGCCCTCTCCGCCGGGCTGGCCACCAGCGCCATCACACGCAAAGCGGCCATTAACACGCTCAGTATCGCCGCCATCCTCGTGTTCACTTCCCGCGACGCGCATGCGCTCGAGCGCACCCTCGACCTTTTGTTCCGGCTCAAGGCCATTCAACGGATGCCCGCACGTCCGATTGTCGCCAAGTCCAACCTGGAGTTCTTGGCCCTAGCGTCACAGCTCCTCGTTCCGTACAAGCTCCAGTCGCTAGGTCAAGCGAGGCTGGACATGCCGACCCTTAATGCTCTGTTCCTCGAACTTGAGCACTTCGCTGACCCCACTACGACGCACTTGCTCCGGACCGCGTTTTTGGCTGCAATTACCATTCTCCCACCCACGCCGCATGCACCCGGCTAATATACCTACAGGTACGTCCGAGCCCCACCGCTACCGTGCGCAGGGACCACAACATCTCTGCGCATGAAGTTCCTTTGCGGAACTTCCTGGGGACCGCGCGCGCACACGAAGACGCGGGGAGCTCCTTGGCGGCCCCTGGGTGGGACATCGCCATCGGGCTATGGGCAATCATCCGGGGCGGGAAGGGGAGTGTGGACGAAGTCGGGCTTACGACAAATGAATTAGATATCATTCTTTATAATCGTTCGTCCCTTCCCCCTCCATCCAGTTTTCTTCTAATAACTTGTACAGCTGTTACTGATGATGGGGAAGGAGAAGATTAAACAATAATGCTGCATCTGTATTTCTTGACACAATTTTCTTGCCTTGGTAAAGAGCGCTACGCAATGACGACCCTATTCATGTCGGTGTCCCTCTTAGGTATGTACTTCTCAAGCTAGTCGCATAATCGTCGTTGTCTTTCCCCTTCATATCCTTGTCCGCCGTACTCTTGTATCATTGCTCTCACTGCCTCAAAATTGAAACACAAAATTTTCTTCTCTGACTACTCCGAGATGTCTAACTCATACAAGACCAGCTTGGAAGTAAGCCGCGTCGTGGTTTCAGACCCACTATCAACCGTCAAAATGTTCATAATGATACCACCCACATCCTTCCCCTTCCTCACTACCGTACATCTACTACAACTATGTACATACCACTCCATCGACGCACAATACCGCTACTAACTACTAATGATAAGCAACGAAAGATGATGCTGACTGATTAAAAGGTGGTTTGTTCGTTAGGCGAGGAAGAAAAATGCCACGGGTATGAAGGTATGTGCAAAGTAACAAAAGATAAATGGATGAGGAACGAGGGTAAGTGCCACGGGGTGGGTATCTGAGCGGAATTATATTATGGAGATGGTCATGGCGGGTCGTAAAGGAGAAATCGGAGTCGGTGCTATAGCCGGTGCCCGGGGACGGCCCAGAAGATGAGCGTGAGGGCGACGACGAACGCAGTGACGAGGAGGGACACCCAGATCGCGCGGCCGAGCAGCAGCTTCTTGACGTACGGCTCGCGGATGCGCAGCGTGCGGAATGGGGTCGTCTCCGATTGGCCGAAGAAGACGAGGATGGGGTCGAGCTCGTACTGGTGCGAGACAAGACAGAAGATGGCGATGGAGAAGGGGATGAAGAGCTGTGGAGAACATCAGCTAGCCGTAGTGAGACGGACCGAGAAGGGACTCACGAAAAATCGCTTCGACTTGGGGTGCACGTCCAAGAAGACGAGAGAAAACGCGGCGGCGAGCCCGATCCAGAGCGTGAGCAGGCCAACAATGAGGCGTACTAGCGCGGAGATGGGGGTGAGGTTGCCAAACGCCTTTGAGCGCAGGAAGCGCGGGAACGCGTCCTGCTCCATCGCGCGGAAGCAGTACTCCTTCTGCGCATGGAAGATGTCGGGGATCTGGGCCATTAGATTCAGCTCCGCGGCGGTCTTGGGCTCCTGCGTGGAGGTGAGGGGGAAGGAGTGGATGCGCAGCGAGGGGGGGAGGTAGATCTCGTGGTTCTCGGTCGAGTTGACGGTGTTGGCGGCGGGGGAGAGGTAGCGGTAGAAGATGCGCTCCGCGGACGCGATGAGGTTGAGGCGCGTGATGGCGGCGGAGCGGGGGATGACAGTGGGTGCCCGCGACGCGCGCTTCATGGTGAAGAGTGTGGGCGTGCGACCGAGCCCACTAACGCCGAATGGAGAGGTGGAGCGTGCCCCTGAGTACGGGTCGGGGGACGGCGACGCGACATGCGTGTGCTCCGAGTGCGGTGGACGCGGGGATGTAGATGCACCGCCGTACTTCTCGTCGGTCTCGGCGAGATTGCGCTTGTCCTGGTCGCTCAGCAGCTCGTTCGTGCTAGCTGTACTCCGCTTGGTGGCCGCCCCCGTTGCCTCCGGGTTCATGCCAACCACGGTGCCGTAGATAGAGCCTCGACGGCGGGCGTAGTCCCAATATTGTGGCCAGTCGTCCTTGATTGTGCGGCCAGATTTGCGGACGTCCTTGAAGTACGCCCTGCACAGATTTTCGTGCTGTTGGACATCGAGCCAGAAGTCCAGGATATCTTCTGCACCCTCGCGCTGCAGAAAAAGACTGTAAAGCCAAAATGAGTGTGGCCGTTTCAGGAAAAATTGAGTAGCAACGGACTAGAACATGAATAGATCGACCGGGGGACGCGTTCGCCGGGACAGGACTTCGGTGAACGACGGTAAACGGTTCTTGCGGGATGCGGCCCAGTCATCTTGCTGGCGTTGCTCGTCGTCCATCGCGGCGAGGAGGAAGAGCGGACGAACTTTACCCTTGTTTGGCTGGCGCGGCATCAATCTGGACCGATTTGGAATTTACCTCTCAGGGCATATAAAGCCAACACCCGTGCTTAATAGAGGTATCCGTAAATTCGGGTGGGCGCGTCGCGCGTTTCATGCGATCAGGACATTGCGATTCGTCGAAAGGACGTCGAACCGGATAATCTGAAACCCAACTGGCGTCGCTGCTGTGGACGCCGTACCACATATCGTGAAACAAATGCTAGCTATTAACAATGCGTGCGTGGAAATACAATGTATGTAGTACTAGTTAAACAGAGACAGAGGTAGGAGATAAAGAAGAACAAGAGAGTTATAACTTTAGTCGAGGAGGATGTACGAAATAATAGCAATACAATGCAAAAAGCAAGCAAAGCAACAAAGTCAGTCAGCGTACAGTCCTCGGACGAGGCGCAGTAAACCGTCGTCGTCCCTCTAATTAACTAACACGGACAATTCAAAAGAGTCGTTCCTTCGGACCGACAGCCCGTATCCAGATCTCGCCAGGGCGGCTAGAAGCGCAAGCGCGTCGGGTTAGCAAGCGTTAAACGTTCAGAAGCACGGATACATACCTCTTCTCCCTCAGAATCTTAAACACCTTCTTCTGGTCCTTTGCCTCTTTCAGCGCGACCGTGGGCGGCCCGCCTGCGCGGGGCGGGAACGCGCCGGGGCATCGGTCCTGCAGGTCCGCGAGCGCCTCGTTGGTGCCCTCCGTCTCGACGACGATGGTGCCATACCAGCCAGGGTCGACGAAGAGGCCCGCGGACTCGGGGATGGGGATGCGTGCGGGGGAGGGGGGGCGACCGTTGCGCCCGCCGTTCATAGAGGCGCGCGGGTGTTTGGGCGGTGCGCGGACGACGAAGGAGGAACGGTGGACCCAGCGGACGACGTTGTGGATGTTGCCTTGCGGTCTGAAAAGGAGATCGGAGTCAGATAATAGAATAAAATTTAGTGCTGGATTAAACGTACGTTTCGGTCCGGACACGGTCCTGGAGAAGCTGGAGGTTTGCAGCGATCTCCTGGCCCCACGGTGATATATCGACGTGGACGATAGGATTCGTCGAGGCAGGCCCCGTTCGTATAACACGATGGAAATACGAAGGGGGGAAAGCCAGCGTCGGTAGATACTGCGGCAAGTCCCCAACAGCAGAGTACTTGTAGTCCAGGTCCTACGAAAACGATCAGCGACGAGTCTTTTGAGAAGGTGAAGGAACCAACAATAAGATAACTTCCATCCCACACCAACCGCCCAATATTGCCCTCATCCCCAACCGCAATGTCCCACACGACGTCCCCAATCCTGAGCAGTGCCAGCACGCCCGCGCGCTTCAGCTCCGCCTCGCACTCTAGCACGCTCTTGTCCGACAACCAGTCCCCATCTGGTGAGGGCACAAACACCCGCAACAGCGGCGCGCGCTTGACGCGGAAGAGCGGCGAGCGGAACGCAGTCCCGGGCGCCGACGGCCGCGCCTGCTGCGCGTGTCCTGACCCCGATTGATGCCCATTCGAATGTGAGGACGAATTCGGGGAGGGTGCGCGGCTCGACGTCCGCGACGGACTGGATCGACTTGACGCGTAGCCGTTGCTCGCAATGCGCTTCTTTGACGGCACGGGCGGCGGGGCGGCGCCCAAAGCCTTGAGCGCGGCCGCGTCGCTTGCTTCCCGCTCCGCCTGGGCGCGCAGACGGAGAACAACGCGGGTGTAGGCACGGGTCGACATTGTCAGATTGCGCGCGCCGGAGAGGTGTGTCGGGTCCCGGGCGTCGGGGGGGACGCCGAACGACTGCACATACATCTCCGCGACGCGGGAATATTCGTGCGTAGGAAGGGACACGCCGCGCATGTAATCGTGTAAATCCTAGACATCAAAGCCGGTCAGTCATGCGCAAACTCAGAGAGAGCGAAACACAACCCACAAGCAACGACAACTCCAACGGATCTGGGTCTTCCCACGCCCATCGCGAGTACCCTACCGTGCGTAAATATCGCTCCAGCGCCGCCTCGCGCAACTCCGCCGTCCCCACCAGCCGCATCCGTATCTCCTTGGTCACTGCCGACAAGATGCACCAGTCGTAAAAGGACAGGTACACTAACAGCGCGGAGAGCAGCTGCGGGTCCTCGACGCACGCAGCGAGCGGGAACGGCCCCGGCATCCGCGTCTCGCGCACCTCCACACCCGCGACGCTCGGCGGGGGCGCCTTCTCGAGATGATCCCCCCGCCGCCGCGATCGCGCGTGGCGATACTCCTCCGGCGTCACCGGCGAGGGGGGCGCGTGCATCTTCTGTGGCGGTGTGCCGTTGAGATTAACGGCATTCTGAGGCTCCGCATCTTCTTCAAATTCATGATCATGGACGCGATCACGCTCTTCCGCGAACGAGCGTTCCTGGCGCGGGGTAGCCGGCTCCGGCTCCGTGAATGTAGGGGAGGCCGGCGCGTCTGCGACGGACGGGGGTGGTGGGGGCGTCGCGGGCACGGGCGGGCCGTCACGCGAGACGGGCTTGAGCATCCGTACAGGATCGACCTTTGCGAACGGGTCGTCGTCGAGCATCAGCGTCGACGCGCGCGACGGGGTGCGCTCGTCCGCCGTGCTGTCGCGCATCGCGAGCAAGGACGGACTCGGCTGCTGCAGCGCCGCGGCACTCATCTTCCTCTGAGGAGTCGTCGGACGCGGTTTCGTGAGGGTGCGTGGCGTGTGCGGTGTGGTAGGGGTCTGCGGCTCGGGTGGCGGGGTCGGGCGCGTCTGGGGAGTGGAGGGGGGAGAGTATATCTGGTGTCGGCTGTCCTTCTTCGTCGGGACGCGCTGCGGCTGAACCTGAGCGGCAAACTGAGGCTGCTGAGACGTCGTCAGCGGCGGCAGGTGCGTGCCGTTGAGTCGGGGTGTCTGCCTTGCGTTCGGGGGCGGTATATGGCCATTGGCTTTCGGCGTTTGGCGCTCAGGTGGTGGCTGTTGTGGTTGTGGTTGTTGCGGCGGCCTTTGCTGCTGCTGGGCCCAGCTATCCATAACCGTCTTCGAGAACTCCGTGTCGAACACAGTGTCGCTCTCCTCGCTCAACAGCCGTGGCGGCATTTTGACCACCTCCGTCGGTGGAGAGGGGTAAGCGTTATACGGATTGTAATCGGCCTTCTCGGACGGGGTCGACTCCATCGCCGCAAAAATCAGCGGCTTCCCCTTCACGAGCTGCGACGGGGTTCGTTTCGGTCCCTTCGGACTATGGTTGGCGGGAGCGATGTGTTGGGCAGGTAGAAGACCGGTATTGATTTTGAAAGAATCACCGGGGTGGAAGCTCTGTACCTCGAACGAACTGATAGTCGCGCCCATGTCTGTGTGTGGTTCTGGTGGTGGTGGGGGAGGTGTTGGTGCAGGAGTTATACCAGGCTGAGAGCGCCTATTAAAACCCAAGAGAGAGAGAGCAGATGACGTCGGCTGGACTCACCGCTCTAGGCTTTGAGTTAGGAAGGGTCAAAGACGCGTCAGGATCCTACAGAGAAATGCATCGCCGCGTTAATAAAGTATGCGCAAAAGGCAAAGCAAAGAATGAATAGAAGCGACAATGCACCGAAACGGGTAAGAGCGCATCGGTCGAGCTAGATCCGGAGCGACTCGAGCCGGCCAAAGAGAGGCACGACGAGCAAGATGGATGGCCCTGCGACCCCCAGATCGAAAGACTATCTCTCATGCGGTGCGGCGGCGCGTGGATCATGAAGCAATTACGGGATTCATACACATCCGCACGGCACTGGAAAGAATAAAACATGGACGGATACAAGACTCACCTGGTACGATGTTGGAGTCCGACCTTCTGGAGCCCATCTTGCCGGTGAGTTTTGCCTTGGCGGCGAAGCAGGACCAGGAATCACCGACGGGCCACCAGAAGCACTACCCGCGTCAGAGAGCTTATGTCGCAGATCTTGTCGCGCATACTCCTTCGGATAGCGGGAGGGGTCCTGGTATGGCCCGGGAGTGGGATTGGGTCGCGGTGGTGAGTGAGTTTGACTGGCTGAAGGGGGCAATGCACGCGTAGCCAGCTGGGGGCTGCCTGCATTGCTGGGTGACCTAGTTGGGGGATGGGCATTATGCGGCGGCTGTTGAGCGGGGGCAGCCATTACGCGACCGTTGGGGAGGTTCTGGGTCGCTGCCGAAGGCGTTCCACGAGTGGAAGCACGACGGCCTGCCGGAAGTGAGGACTGCGGGGGAAGGCTTCCGAGCGGATCAGGGCGATTGTCCTGAGGGTATATGGAGGGCAGTGGTTTATCTGCGCCGGGGACCTGAGAAAAACGGCGATTTGGAGGGCTAGAGGCTGTTGCTGCGGTGGGCATAGTCTGGTTACGGGTGCGCGGAGAGGAGCCTCCATTTTTTGCTGGTGAACCGTAAGACTGAGCATTCCCGATCGAAGCAGAAGCAGCGGTCGAGTTGGAAGAGCCAGGAGCGTTCCCTTGAACGTAAGATGGTTGAACGGGATACCGCGTCCGGTTGTCTTCATGCTGTTGTGCGCCCCTTACTGCCCCTTCTCCATTGGTCATTCTCAACGCCTGGTCGTTCCGGGGCGAGCCAGCCAGGGCCATGGGTGACGATACGACGCGCTGGGCCGGTGGTTCGGCCAGAGTTGTCGCGAACCGGGCGAATAATGGGGTCTGGGGTGCATCAACCACATGAGACACCGGGGCTGGTGGAGGAACGACCGAGTCGTGTTTCTTTTTGCGGAGGAAGCCAGCCATCGCGAGAACAGTGAACTAGGGACAGAAATGGAGGGTAAGCATACAATATACTTGGAAGACAAAAGTAAAGTCGGAGATCGGAAAGGTTCCTGGAGTTGATCATCAATGACAACACGTACAAACTTACCTTTTCTGAACTCAACACTTCCATTGTACAACGCCGTGTGCGTCCGCCGAAGCCTGAGGATAATCCGCTTGTTGTCGGGAGGTCCCCGCGCTGCGTGTATAAAACGTGCGCCTTAAAACGAGGTGCGGACAATTAAATACTCGGTGGCAGACAGTCTAAAGGCTGGCTGCCGTATGGCAGAACGAGCCTCGCGTCATCATCGCCGTCGAAGCTCCACCGACCCACCAAAGGCAGCCAAATCACCACCTGTAACGTTGACTTATGCGGAATCAAAAATACACGCTTACCTCCTCCGTGACGACATGATGCTCGTCAACATCCAAAATTAATCTCCTCCGCGACACTCGACATTCAACGCGCTCAGGGCTGCTCAGGCAGATTACTCCGGTGCTTCGCCTACGGAATCGCAGGCGGGCCTACATCGAGTTTTATGACCCCGCGACTACGAAACAATTCTCCCACTGATCCTCAACACTTTCCGTGCTCGCAGGACCGCAGTCATGTATTAAAGACTTCAGCGCAGTAATCTGATACCGCGACGGCAGCCGCCGTAATTGCTGGGTAACACCCTCCCGCGCGGAGTTTACTCGGCGTGTAATTTCGTACGCAACGAGGTCCAGGCTTGGCCAACGGGATTGGATAAATCATACAGACACTGTATCAGAGGCATATGTATGTTTTTGTGCGTATTCCTTGGCTGTCGAATCCTTATGTACTTATCCAGGCGCCACATTCAACTCCAGCCTAGAATCCCGACCATGAACAAGATAAATGAATTAGACACGGGCGGATGCTCAAATCCCCCGAAACGGCAAAACTGAATTCAAGTTACTCAGCTATCCCACCTTCAAACCGCGCAACATGAAATTTTACTAAACCTCAACATCGACCAAAGGATAACCTCACTCGACGTTCCGCCCGCCACACTCAATTATCCCTGTCAACATCAAAGTCAATCTCGAATCAGGCTGGGCATCTCAGATCCAAGTTGAACACAAGAAAAACTTGATGAACTGACGCCGACAACGGCCGCATGTCCGTATCAGTTCCGCGCTCAACATAACGCCGAAACGCGGCCGGTATTCTCCAGGAGGCTGTAGACCGCAAGTTGGAACTGGATCATCTGTCTCGGAGCACACGAGATGGAGGTATGTGCGAATGAACGCGTATACTAATAGACTTACGAAGGATACAAAAAACGACATAGAGACTTCCGGACTTTAGGCGTTTTGAAAGCTCACGCTAAATAAAAGACCCAGACTACCCCAAGGGAGAAAATCCAGGTTTACAGATCGTGCAATCATTCCTGAGTTGTCCTCGGACCCCTTTATGCACACCTCCAAATTAACAAGGCGCACGAATTCAACGAAAGACGAAAGATATCTCCGCAAACGATGCAAGATCTCCTACGGCATCCTGAGCGCCGAAGAAAGGGCATATGTTACTCAATTCTTGCTCCAAATTCCGCCGCCAGATCCCTTCGAAACACTCCAACATACCAAACAAATGTGAAGGAAAGCAGGAAGGTCAGAAGGAAGGGACGAGAAGCGAAACCGGAAAATAAATCAAGACAGCCTCATTGATGTCGTACCATCCTATTGCGCTATGTGTCGGGCTCCTAGCTCAGCAGCGTACACATAACTCCTTCTCTTGCCAAGTTACGGCTAATGAAAAGCCGTGCAAAGAGCGTCTCGAACACTGAAAGAACTCAAGGACGGCATTAACATTGCGCACGCCTCAACGAACTGAGTAATTGCCGATATGCAGCAAGTACTAACACACGACATCATCAAATTCGAGGAAGGAAGACGACAACGCTCGGCGAGCTCAGGATTTTGACTGCAAAAATGTTGCACACTTCACTTCCTGGAGACTATAAGTATTACATAAATCAAACCCCGCCGCCAAATCCCGCCAGCTCAAACAGTGACGTCGACGTCGTACCATCCGAGTCGGCCACCTCGGACGTCGGCGTCGGGCTCCTAGCTCGGTAGCGTATGCGTATGCATAAGCCTAACTGCACCGCGTCCTTCGTCCTTCTCCTAACGCTCATTAAAGCCAAGCTACATTATGCTCAGGCCTCACCGCGTTTCAGATCGCCAGCAGTGAAGAGGAAGAGCGAGATGAGTTAATGGGCACCGCTTGAAGAGCGGTTGAGGCTGAGGTTGATCACCCGCGCATAGGGTGGTTCGAAAAACGCTGGCGAGTTTATTCCTGCATTTTATCTGAGACGTGTTAATAAATCGCCCATCGCGGCGCAAATTACCAAGTCGTTGAACGGAGCGGGAAGCTCGAGACCCCAATTATGCAACCGGCGAGAGGATTTCTCGCCGAGCTAGAGAGAGAACGCAGTCAAAGTTAATTCGGTAGGATCGTATTGGCTCGAAGAAAAATACAGGAGCCCAAAATGAACCAAACATCAAGAATCATCGTCGGTCGCTTGGTGTAGCGGCAACATGCACTGCCAGAAGCAACCAGAAAGCGCGGCAGAAATGTCGGCGCTAAGCTGAGAACTAGCATGGAGTGAGAGGCTGGGTTCGAATCCCGGCAGGTCCGACTTTTTGTCTTTTTTCCGTTGTCCGGTTGGGGCCTTTTGGAAGAGCACAAGAAGATGAGTGAGTTCGAAGAGGAGGCGGAGGTACTAGGAGGTAGCTGATGCGAGTTGACCCTATCAGTGATTCGCGTTTGGTTTCGTGGTTCTTTTCCCCATAAGGATTCTCGACGTTCAAGAAAATGAATAATCGTCTATAATCGAAGGTCCGCGACTTTGGAGACAGATTTCTGGTCTCTTCAACATCAAGATGAGAATCGAAAGCAGGACTCTCAATTAATTGGTTGGAACTTCTTCGAACGAA
The DNA here is from genome assembly GCA_029378385.1 of Mycena metata. NCBI lineage: Eukaryota > Fungi > Basidiomycota > Agaricomycetes > Agaricales > Mycenaceae > Mycena > Mycena metata. The sequence continues at coordinate 246,658 of JARKIB010000020.1, forward strand.
AACTCAACCAAAAAGTTGGGTTGCCCAACGTCACTTGACCTCGGGAGAGGCAAGATTTTACATGCCGTGGTCGACTACAGTTTTGCTAAATTACAATCACATCGACCATATTCGATCTAATCGAATCACTCCTTTCTGCCTTGAGCTTGTACACCCCGGCGTGCTTGAACACGATGGAAGCAACACCATTCTCATCGCTAACAACACTCTCGCTTCCCTTGCCAAAAACGTTGACCGTCGCGCCGGAGATGGGAACTCCAGACGTGCCGTCGGTAACGGTGACGAGGAAGGGTTTGCCGACTTTCGTGGTGTGGGAAACGGCCGCAAGCTTGAGGAAGAATGTTTTACTGAAGGCGTCAAATGCCCAGAGGATGGACTGTCCGGTTTTGACTTCCTGCTGGCAGCCGCCAACGGGTGTAAATTGATAGTCCAAGAGGAGACCCCTGCGTAGAGTTGTTAGCATTAGGTCGGAGCAGATAGTATATCAAGTTGGGAAAAATGCAGGCGTAGGCAGTTTGGAAACGTACCAAAATTGAGTGCTGGTTTCTGCTGAGGAGGCAATTTTCGTGATGAAAAAGTCGTCGAATTCAGTATCAAAGGTCCTACCATGTCGCGCCATTAGTTTACTGCCCATCACGGCTGTGAGTGAGTGAAAGGAAAGGCGTACCCGTCATAATTGAATTTCGCCAGCTTCGCCGCGTCGTCGAGTGCCGACGTGCATGTTGCGCCCGGAACCGCGTTTGCATTCAGATTCGTCCCGTCGCAGTGATGCGTTCCACCCGACGCAGTCGTGATATTGTGCCCGCGGGTAAGTATTGGGGCCTCAAATATCGTCGAGTTCGCTCCCTCGATCCGGAGGTTAACTGGCGTGAGCGGGTTCGTTCTCGAGTCGCTTGATGCTGGTACGGCCCGGGTAACGGAGATGACGGCAAGAACGAGAGAGGCGAGAAAAGATATGGAATGCATGCCCGTGAAATCGCAGAGGTCGTGAGGAAGAAGCCCACAAGCGTGAGTAAACTCAGTGCACCAGCTTATATTCGGAACGTCCATCATCTGCCAGAACGTTAACTGTCAGGCACCGTGTCAAGCTAGACACAGCGGCGGGTTTCAAAGTTAGCATGGGGAACCATATAGAGGCAAGCGGCGGGCCTCACCGAGCCTTGGCCCTGGCCATTGCGACCTAATCGGTCCGGGAGGTTTTGAAGTTGTTTACTGAGATTTAAGATTTGAACGCGCTGATGACGGACACGGCTGTTGTACAGCGGAGTCGGTGTCCAAATTCGCGGGATTTTAGACTGTGGGTAATATATGGGAGTTTCGGGAATCTCATTCAAATGATGCTGAGGAAAGTTGAACACGTTTCCAAAAGTCAACCAAAAGTTGAACCAACCGGCCCGGTCCCGAGTTCGGCATCGTCGGCAATCATTTACCCCTAATTCCACAGTCTTCTCCTCTCTCCCATCCACCATGTCGGTGCGAGTCCACTTCCTGAACCTCTCACCAGAACTCCATCTCTCCATCATCTCGCATCTTTCTGTCTCCGCACAACGCCGTCTGCGGCGTGTTTGTCGACACTTAAACAATCTCATGGACGGCCCTCTTCAAGATCTGGCCGCGGCAAAAGAAAAAGACGATCTTCTTTCTCGGACCTAGCGAGAAAGGCGAGCTCGGATACGCACCCTTCATCATCATGGACGTTCGCAAGGTCCACAGCCATCATTCAAAGGACTCGAACGTCCCTGATCATGCAGCTGGTGCTCAGCCGCCCTCCCAGCGCATCTTGCTCCGGCTCTGTTACCCAAATATTATGCGGAACGGCGATGAAGCCTTCGAAGACGGCCAGGCAGAATGGGACATCGACATCAATATGAGGGAATTGAGGCTCCGTCCGTGCGACGATGAGCTGGACTCAAAGGTTCCCAGTCGCATCGGAGTCGTCGAATCTGTGGACTATGATTCTCTGAAGGGAAGGCTTATCACGGCCTCGGCAGGCTTATTGCGGGCCCGGTTTACTTGCCCTGCGTGCGACGATGCGAGGAATCACTGCGTTCCGCGGTCGCCTAAACATGATCTGCGCAGCTATTTCCGGAGCTGCGTAGGTCAGCGTAGATCACTACACAGCCTCTGTTTAGCCGACTACACAGAGTTCTCTTGGCAGCTATTTCCGGAGCTGTGTAGGCAACTGCGCTTAATGTGTGTAGGTGAGTCTAGGTGAGTGTAGGTCAGCGTAGGTACCTGCGCTCAGCTGCGAAGACTTGTCGCAGGCAAAGTGGGCCGAGCAGAGCCGACGCATGGCAACACATCAATACACTGTGCCGACGCGGCCCCAGAACATAGTGACTGTCAACCCGCGACGTGGTCGCAGGGACCCCGCTTTTACCGGGATTTGTGCTCGGGCGAAATGCGGCAACCGTGGGTATGGACCAAATCCAGGAACTAAACCGTTTTTTGGAACTATCTGGATGCTGGTATTCACGTATCTTCTCACCCCAAAGCTTGAAAAGGACTTTATGTGGCTAGCAAGACTCTGTGCAGCCAAGTGTAGGTGGCTAGGAAGACTCTGCGCAGCCAAGCGTAGGTGTCTAGACTGACCTACGCAGAGCTAAACTTAGCTGCGCAGACCTACACACAGCTACACAGAGCTACGCATAGCTGCACTCAGCTACAAATACTGTGTGTAGTCACCTACACATTTTCGTCTGTGTAGCTCTGCGTAGGTAACTACACATAGGCCATGTGCAGGTGACCCCGGAACGCAGTGAATGTGTGTCCGGGCTGTGGATCATTTACTGACAAGTACGCCTAAGTAGATGATCGGGGAAAGGCTCACTGATCAACACATTCTATCTAGCTTCCCCGAACTGTTCTCCAGCTGCGGGTGTGTACCGTCGCATTTTTCTTTGCTCTCTCGTTTCACGTTCATCTAATCAAATGTGTTCACAGATTGGCTATGCCATGTCCCGTGTGCATTGGATATTCGGTGGCCCGTAGCTCCATGTCCATAGAAGAGGACCCAGAGGAGCTCGATGAGCTATGGAAGGGGATTGATGCTATGCTGGCGGAGGATACTAGTAGCGAAGATGAAGATGGGGATGAGGACGAGGATGAGGACGAGGATGAGGATGAGGATGAGGATGAGGATGAGGATGAGGGGGATGAGGACAGGGATGGGGATGAAGAAGATTCAGATTGGTGGTAATCAGAAATTCAATGCTAGGTACAGTCAAACTTGAATCAATATTCCATTCTTCCCACGGTTCAACATTTCAGTGTTATCCCATCAATGCGTACGCACATTGATTTGGGCGAACCAATTGGTCCCGCTGTGCCAATCTCCCCAGTCATTGCAGTCGACTGTTCAGTCGGAGAGTTTTTGTGGTGTCAGATGCCCCCCGGGCCATCCGCGCTTGCCTTGGCGATGTTAATGGTTTGTCTGTTGAATCCTGGGGACATGGAAATCAGCAGAACTTTGTACTTCTTCTAATCTTCATCAAAGCGGGAGGCAATCAAACAACTCGGGAGATACTCAAGACAGTCGTCTTTACTTTTCAACATAAGAAATACAATTTCATAAATACTCCTACATCGTCGTCTTTTCGCCCACACATTAGTTGATAACAAGACTGTACGCCGACCTAAAAATCCGGGCTGTCAGCTCGGAGCACAACAAAAGAGCGAAAGACGACTTGCGTTGTGAGGGTAGCAGAGCCAGAGGTAGCCTCCGTTCCGCCCTGGGCAGTGGTCAAGAACTGCGAAGTGCTGATACCCTGGTTCGCGGTCAAGTACTTGAGGAACAGGTTAATGTCGGCGTTGAAGCTCGTGATCGTCCCGCTCGTGGGCAAGAACGAGTAGACGTTGTTGGCGCCGTTGGAGCCGAAGTACAGGTTCCTGTCCACCCGTTCGCATTCAGTCCCAATTCATCGCATATTATTCAAGGAGGAGTAGCGTACCAGGTGTGCCCACCGAGGGAGAGATTGCTGACCTTCGGCACGGGCTGCCCGGAACTCGAGTACACCGCGGAGATGGGCCCGGCGTTGAAGTTGGCGAGCCAGATCATGATTTCGTTGACTGCAGAGCCGCCGGAGGTGGTCGACGTGAACATGTCGTATGCGACGTCGGCGACGACGGTGCCGCTGGTGCTTTGCGACCAGGTCCATACGGCCTGAGTATGCACGTAAATAAATTGAGACTGAGCGGAACTGCAACGACTTACAGGTATGCTCTTGATGGCAGAGAGCTGCTTGTTGAGCCCGTTGTTGACACCGATGTTGGTGAAGCTTTTGACGCCGGTTCCACCTGTGGCCAGTGTCAACAAAATAGGTAAATAAGGCGAATGGGACACGAACCAGTCCAGGTCCAAGTGGTCTTCCACGCAACGGTCGTACCGCTCATGGAGGTGAGCGACGCGCAATCGGAGCCGGAGGACGCGCCAGACAAGCCCCACTGATCGAGGGCGAGCGTGTATGGGGCTGCGACGACGGTGTCCCATTGACCTTGGAAAGTAGCATCGAGTCAAGCAGATGCCGCCTATGCACACGGGTCAACCAACGCACCACAGTGGCTGCTTGTGTCGACGGCGGTCGCCCGCTCCTCCACGGGTGTTGGGGACGCCGAAATGAAGGGAACCAAGAGAAGCAGAGCGGAGAGTTTTGCGAGGGAGAACATGACGGATGAACCTGGATTTGTGCCACTACCTTTCCGCAATTTAAAGGAAACGACTGCCAGTTACTCGGAAGATCTCTGTGGTCACGACGAGCAGGCGGGCCGCCGACGAGCAGCATATGCATCAGATTCGGTCGTCATATGTTCCTAGCCGGCGGGTGGCTTGAACAGATGATAATGCACGACCGGAAATGCTTCCGAGGTTTAAGCATAAGATTGAGCGGCCCCGCGATATCGTCGGTTCCGAAACGAGACTTCCATGGCGCGAGTTAGCAACCGTGTCTTCCCCCGAGGCGTGCAACTTGAAGATCCCATGACGGTTGGAAGAAAGAAGGGAGTGATGGTATCAAACACGGTCACGTTCAAAAGCCGGCCGGCATTGATGCCGACGCAGCTAATAGCGTCCCGATGCCAACCCGACGCTCAGAATTGACCACTGCCAGCACCCAAGCTCCGATTCGTCCAACGAAGTGTGGAGTGCATTGCTTGTTGGCCTTTACCATACAGTCAGGTGAATCACTCGGGGACCAGGAAAAGATTCCACAAGGTGTAGCCCTTGCGGCAAGTTCAAGGCCATACTTATCGTCTTTCATAACCTGCAGACATTTTTCTCACCCGGCCTACAAATGTGCAAGGCTTGCCTAAGGTCCAACTCCACGAGATGTATGATTTGTACATGCATTTTATGAATGGAAATGGGTAGGCTACTGGGGTGAAAGAAAGAGATAAATAGAGCTGAAAGAACTGTGTCCATGGCCTTAGCTCCTGGTCTAAGTCTGTAACGATTTTGGTCGACGTCATGAAATAACGCGCTTTGACCGTACTGCCACCCGGGCCGGATCTACGCCCGATGATGTCACATCATTCCCTAATCGGCTGCGGCAACTCGTCATCGCCGCAGCCATCGATAACTTCCTTTCAACCTCCACAACGAGTTATAAACCCCACAGGTGAGCTAGTAAACTCCACACACCTGCTCATACCCACCACATTTCCTCATACCCTCGTAACGCCCAATCCGCATACTTACTATATAATGCCCTCCATCTTCTCCCGCTTCAAGAAAATAATGTCCGGCAAAGATTCAGACAAGAAGGGCGAGGAGCAGCAGTTCTCCATCCAGCCCCACCCTGCTGTGTGTATTTAAGACTACAAAGTTCTCTTTCAATAACTAACACTATTGTAACAGAAAACCAACGACCCCGCAGACCTGCAGCCCCCCCAGACCGGCGGGCTCGCCAGCAACCCGAACGAGCAGGCGTTCCACGCACGGGACCCCCACGTCCCGAGCCAGCAGGTCATGGCCGGGCTCGAGCAGCCTGCGGTAGGAGTCCCGCCTTATCTGCGACGACGAGAACTGATTGAATGTCTGCAGAGCCGCGAGGAGCTCCAGGCGCGCCAGGCCGAGCTGAACAAGTAATCAATTATTTGGTGCATGAACCCACAACACAAGTCGCAACTGCTTTGTACTTTACTATCCCACTTGTAATCGTGTAACCCATGTACTGTAAAGCTGTACAATCGACATGGTCCCGCGAATCGTCCGACTGAATATCCACATGGTGCAAAATCGTTCGATGCAAAGCAGTTGGGCACCCCGACACGATTTTTCTCGTTACGACCGCATATACGCAGGCAGTCGTTTCATAGCCTGACACAGACTATTACCCCCAGGGCTGCAGGAAGCTCTTCGAATTGCTGTTGCAGCGACTTGCTAGGGAAGAGGTATCGCCATTCGCAAGAAGGTAAGGCGTGCCAGCATGAGACGGATGACGAGCGATAAGAGGGAGGTGGGCCGCCTTCGGGTGGGCCACGCATGCACCTTGGCAGTGCCCTTGCCATTGCTCACAGGTTAGACGCGGCTGGACGCGAGAAACGAAATAGCATCCTGTTCTGCGGACTGCTGATTCCAGTTCGGCATACAGGATTTCTTTGTGAATAACCAACAGCCTTCTTCCAGTTTGCATTGAGAATTGTCGAACACAATAGTTTTGGCACAGGATAAGAGTCACGGTGATACAGTGTACACAGTCTTGCAGTGGGTCCGTCATCGTTATTGCTGTTTGTAATGTAGTGAATGGAGAGACCCAGTACTTCAACACCAGATAATACAGTCTCGCAGTAACATCGCCTTATGTCTGTTGGCCGTCCGAGAGACCCAGTGTTTACATCGCAGCTCTTGAGTCAACTTGAAGGGAATTATTCTCGCGGATGAACATGGAAGCAAACGAAGAAAGAGGCAGTTTGCCGGATGCGGCATATGACATACCCCACAGCCTCCGGTCCAAGTAGGCGTAGGCTGTGCGTGCCTCTTCTGAATCAGAACCGACGTGTGCAGCTCCTCCTTCGCCTCTCGTTTGCACAGGAAAACAGTGTCCCAATGCCCGTTGTCGCCTTGAATTTATTCCATTTATTCGCTGCACCCGGCTATATATAGCTGACTCACTTAGCGCCAGCCAACAAAAGCCGTTTTAGCCCTAACCACAACCTCCGCTTTTTCCGTCTTTTCAACTTTTACTCCTCCCTCGCACTACTACTACCATGACCGACCAGCTGGTGAGTGCTCTTGGTCCGCTGGTTGGCTGCAGAGCTGAATGAATTCTTTGTGTGCGCAGTCCCCAGGTAGATTCGAGACTGATTTGGCCGATCTGGTGTCTTACTGACCCGTAAATTGTAGAGCAAATTTCAGGTGAGCGGGATCCTCAGTTCGGGTTGGGCGTGCGCTGACACTGGCCCTAGAGTTCAAGGAGGCGTTCTCGCTGTTCGACAAGGGTCCGTGCTCGTCGTTATCTATCCCCGATCGCCGCCCCTGACTTGACCTTCCCTTTGCAGATGGCGACGGCACGATCACGACCCTCGAGCTCGGCACCGTCATGCGCTCGCTCGGGCAGAACCCCACCGAGGGCGAGCTGCAGGACATGATCAACGAGGTCGACGCGGACGGCAACGGCACGATCGACTTTAACGAGTTCCTCGCGATGATGGCCAAGAAGTTCCAGGACACGGACAGTGAGGAGGAAATCCGGCAGGCGTTCCAGGTGTTTGACAAGGATGGGAACGGGACGATTAGCGTGACGGAGCTGCAGCAGGTTATGAAGAGTTTGGGTGAGTGCAGTCTCGAATGGATATCGTTGAGGTGAATGAGGCTGATGCGGTGTGTAGGGGAGAAGCTGACCGACCGGGAGGTCGAGGAAATGATACGGGAGGCGGACACGGTGTGTATTGTTTCCTGCGTCCATACAATATTTCGTATTAAATCCCTCGCAGGACGGCGATGGCGAGATCAACTACGATGGTACATCCCTTTCCTCCCTCTTCCCCGTCCTCCCACTAACTCTCTCCCTCCGTCCGCCATCGCAGAATTCGTCAAGGTACGTCACTTTTTCTTCTTCTCCGTCATCGCCTAATTGGTACCGCTCTCCACCAGATGATGATGTCCAAGTAATCCCGCTAATCTCATGCACAACAGCTGCTACTCGAATGAATGTACAAATTCAATGTTCCATCTACTATTTTTTTGTATACTGCAATCTCGGACGGCATTTTTATAATGCCTGCGTGTGGAATTCAAGTTAACGGCGCGGTGCTCTGCGTCCTCGATTTCCCAACATTCTGAAGGACCCCGAAATTTCTCGGCGCCTGTTTGCAACTTTTTTTGGTCGGAGACGTGTCATCGGCGGTTCATCTCTGACAGGTCCGTTGTCGGGTTATGAGCGCGCATTCGTTGCCAGGTCCTGTGGTTTGATACAAACAAGACTGATGAATTTAGGTGATTTATAGCGATCGACGCGGCGTTTAAAAGACGGGCCAAGCAGGGCCAAGGGCACGGTTCCTAGAAGGATGCGGACAGTGTGCTTAGGTCCGCGGCCACTTCACTTGGATCAGCTTGAGATATATTCTAACGGAATCGACGCTGATGGACTTGAGCTTGAGTTCTATCGGAGAACCTGGGTCTTGAGAACACGTTGGTTCAACTGGGTTTCATTTTCGTGCTGTTGGTTGTTCAATGCACATGTGGACCGACCTTGAAAGCGTTCTCTGGCAGAATTAGCTGTTTGTGGGCGAGGGTCACCGACGACCGCTGCGAAGAGAGAGCGAGTTTTAAAAAACGATACATGCCTCTGAGGCTCCAAAAAGGAGAAGAAGAAGTAAACCGGGTCTCAGCAGCGATTCTGAATGGCCATCTACATTGCTTTACGAGCGCGCGCCTCAATCTGTTCTTTCTCAGCTGTCCACCTCTCAAGGAACTCTGACCGCCGCCATTGGTCCGGCCATCCACACTCGCGGTAGAGCGTCAATAACGTCTCGTGCTCTTCGCGTCCCTATAATTCGCACTTCAATACAATACAGGCAAAGCAGAAACTCAGGTGTCGCTCACCATATTCGCAAGCCAGCCGATTTGATCTGCATATAGCTCTTGGCTGGGGTCACTGCAATCCGGGTCGATCAAGGGCAGTCGCGAGAGCGAGCGGTATGCATAGATGAGCTCGGTGAAGTAACGCGCCGCAGGGACAAACGGCGCGCGCCTGTATTCCGTGAGCGCCGCCTCCTCCCAGTGCACCTTGCCGTGTCGCTGCCACTCGACGGTGTCCTCCGGCATGATGAAGCCATCGACGGAATATGCGCGGACGGCGCCCAGCGTCGTGTCGAGGATGACGTGGGAGCCGTCGCGCCCAGGGAGCATCCACGGCACGAGCCAGGGATCCAGGTCAGGACCGTCCTTGTTGTACATGTATGGGTACGGGCGGCGGCCCTCTTTGAGGTCCGCGTCGCGAGTGTAGTCTGCCAACACCGAGCGGCCAAGAATACGGCTGTTCCGTTGGTTCACCTCGGAGGACAGATATGGAAGCCGCTTCATGAGGGATATGGCGGCGGGGGTGTACCCCAGCTGCACGGCAAGCTCCTCATTCAGCGGCGGGTTGGTGTGCGGGGCGTAGCGGAGACTGCCTTCTGGCCAGTGGCCCATCGTGATCAAGAGCTCGTAAAATTGTGTTACAAGGGAGACAATTTCGTCGGGGTTGTAGGCTGCAGCCGCTTCGCGTTCTGCCTCCAAAAGTTGCGCGATTGAGAGAATCAAGTCATCCGCTTCGTCGCGCGCTTCCTCCGACTTCGTGCGTGAGCGTCGCTCCCAGGCGGCTCCTGCAGTAACTAGATATCCTAGCTCGGATTCGCTGATAGACGACGAGACGTCCGTTTCCTGGTCGGAATCGTCAGTGGATTCGCAGTCGCTCCCAGAGCCCTCAGGATCATAATCGCTCGAGTCGTCCTCCTCTTCCCCAAAGTCGTCCTCCTCTTCCCCAAGGTCTGCATCGAGCCATGAATTGGCTGGGCGTCGTTCATCATCCACCGGCACAGTGAGAATGCTAGGTTGTTGCCAGGGCCAGGGAACAGGTTTGGGCGCAAGATTTACTGCGTTGACCATCGCAAAGCATTTTCTGTTGAAATGTTGAGATGTTGTTTTGTCGTCACCGAACCATCACTTTACCTTGACTTTACCGCCATAATCAGTTTTTTTCCCACTCTCCACCAAAAGAAAAAAAATCTAATTTGTGGTCTGACTAGGGCGACTATAGCGCGAGCTAGCTAATACCTGGCTGGGACGACGCTTTTCATGCCTTCATTATTTTGCCTTGAGTTCATTTTTCCCCTCTCTTGATGTCGGCTGACGCCGGCCCGGACTTCCTGCTTTTCCGCAAGCGGCAACCACCATTCAAGATCTTGTGTGGACTTTACGGACCCTTTCGGCTTCAAAGAATATGGCACCGACATCTCCCTCGGATCCTTTTCTTCCTGCAGATTTGGAGCGACAAATATTCGAATTCACCTGTGCTTTGTATCCCGGTACCATACCCACCCTCTTGCGTGTTGCTCGCCGCGTTCTCATATGGTGACCGCATTCCTTCGTCTCAAACTCCCTACGGCTCCCTGAGTGCGCTACCAACCAGGCTCGAACCTCTCTTGTACCGGGTCGTCCGAGGGACGGATCCCCCGATGCTCCGCGCTGTTCAACGAGCAATGGAAACGAAACCAGCTAGTTTCTTTGTGCAACACATCTGTCTTGACATCTCCTCCGAGTCCTCGTTCTGGACGGGAGACCACACTTTAATCCTACTACAACTCTGCCGCGCCTCGAGTCCTTTGCGTACTACCTGCCGCCGCATGGAAACTCGCACTGGGCGCCTTGATTGAGGTGCACCGGTGGAGCGGTTTCCTGACAGATTTGTTCGACAACGTGGCCGTAGACCTCACCCATCCGCTCTTTCACCGCGTAACCCACATGGACGTCTTTGAGGACCTCGACATTCCCGGCTGGGACATTCCTGTAAATCGGGATCGTATCTGCGACGGCCTCACGACCATGCCTGCACTGACGCATTTGTGCGTCAGTAGAGATGTTCCTGTGGACATTGTCCGCCGCCTATTGAATGAGTGTGCGCCCCTTCAAATCTTGGTTAATATGTGGGCCGACTTGGCCTACAACCGCGACAAGGCGCAGGAGATCGCGGCCAGTCGTCAGAGGGCAGGGGTGACGGACGTGCGATTTGTGCTTGTGTTGTGCGATAATTATTTGAAAGATTGGGAAGTTGGTGCACGCGGCGGGGTGGATTTTTGGGCAGCTGCCGACGCGTTTGTAGCACGCAAACGTCGCGGCGAAATAGAAGGTACGTTCGAATTGGGGTGTGGCTTACATCCAAGTACTCAGATTCGTGTTGCAGCTGCGTCTATTCTTATACAAGAATGGTGATTCTGGGTATGTATCTCCAAGAGCGAGGCCGCGTGTTTAGTATGTGATTGAGAGTCTTGACTAGTAGCTAATACCGGATAGATTCGAGCAATTGCATCTCCGTTTCCTGGTCGGAATCGTCAGTGGATTCGCAGTCGCTCCCAGAGCCCTCAGGATCGTAATCGCTCGAGTCCTCTCCTTCCTCAAGGTCTAAATCGAGCCATGGACTGGCTGGGCGTCGTTCGTCTTCCACCGCTACAGTGAGAATGCTAGGTTGTTGCCATGGTAAGGGAACAGGTTTGGGCGCGAGATTTACTGCGTTGACCATCGCAAAGCAATGTTGAGATGTTATTTTGTTGTGTTAGTGGTTTTCACTTTTGGTCTCGAAATTTACCGCCAGTAAATGTCGAGCATATATGCCCACTAGCGGGACTAAGGAGAGCTGACCGTAAGCTTGACAAGATTCCTACCTTTCCGACTTCGCCTTGTGGGACCTCACCGCTATATTATTCGAAAAATTAAATCCTCAGCTCCAGCCTCTCCTTAAGCTCCGGACGGTCACGGAGACATTGCCTCTGGTCCAGGCCACAAGATTGAGTTGTTTACCTCGCTCAAAAAGGTAATCGTGAGTCGGATCACATCATTCGGAAATCGCCGAGCGGCTTGGCAACATCTAACCCTCTTTCCCTCTTCCACCACCATGGCTGACCAGCTCGTGAGTCCCGCCCATCGCGTCTAAATGCCTTGCTCACTAGTGTAAATTATTCGCGTAGTCCGAAGGTACGCTTTGGTTCGTGAATTACGAGGACTGGGCGCTGATTTTGGTCGGTTAACAGAACAAATTTCTGGTGAGTTCTCTTGGGCGCAATCGCAGGAATGAGGCTGGAGAGGAAGGTATTGACTGACACCATCCCTCCAGAATTCAAAGAGGCGTTCTCGCTGTTTGACAAGGGTGCGTCTCGCCCCCAATCCTCCTTGGGCTTTCCAAATTGATCTTTGCTGCGCACAGACGGCGACGGCACCATCACCACCAAAGAGCTCGGCACCGTCATGCGTTCGCTCGGACAGAACCCCACCGAGGCGGAGCTGCAGGACATGATCAACGAGGTCGACGCAGACGGCAACGGCACCATCGACTTTCCCGAGTTCCTCACCATGATGGCGCGCAAGATGCGCGATACCGACAGCGAGGAGGAGATCAAGGAGGCGTTCAAGGTGTTCGACAAGGACGGGAACGGGTACATCAGCGCCGCGGAGCTGAGGCACGTCATGACCAACCTGGGCGAGAAGCTCTCGGACAATGAGGTCGATGAGATGATTCGCGAGGCGGATGGTGAGTTGACGGTGTACCGTCGCCGTTCTGCGCGTTGTGCTGACGATGTTTGCAGTCGATGGCGATGGCCAGATCAACTATGAAGAGTTCGTCAAGGTACGTTGTCGGCTGTTCTCCCTTATCTTCGCGAATCATCTAAACCCTTTCTCCAGATGATGCTTTCGAAATAAACCAGCATACATGTGGAAATTAACACCTCGAATCCTTGTAGTGTACAATATATACCATCCTGCTTGTTCTCCTAAATAAATTCTGTATCGGCACACGACTGAGGGACTGTGGATACATTTCTTCTTCTCCTTTAACATACTGATACATCCAATGCGGACCGTAGATGAATGAAGTTAGGCAGGGAAACCCCCCGTTGCGAGCGAGTCTGGGAGCGCATTCGCTCCTGGCCCACAACCCGCCGCCGCCGCAGCGGTCGCATCCCCGTACACCTCAATCACGATATTCCCACCCCCCACGACGTCGTCGAAATCGATCCAGCATAGACTCGCGCTCGGATGCCCGTTAATCGTTATGCTCTTGACGAACACACTAGCGCCGGCAGGCGGGGTGGCCTGGAGGGTTTTCTTGTCGAAGCCCTTGACGGAGAACGACGTGGTGGTGCCGAGGACCTCGTTGCGTAGCGTGTACGCGGAGAGCAGCGGCGAGCCGATGAGGAGCTGTTTCGAGGCGGGGACGGGGTACATGCCCAGGATGTGGAATGTCAGGAGCGCGGCCATCGCGCCCGAGTCGTCGTTGCCTGGAATCCTGCGTCGCGCAATAATCATCAGTCGACTGAAGTTCACCTCGCAGCCTGCAGAAAGGCACCCACCCGCTGATCCCCGTGTTGAAGTTGTTGTACAGGACGTTGCGGACGCGGAGCGCGCTGAGGTCGGGGCGGTTGGCGTAGTGGTACGACCACGGCATAGCGAAGCCGGGCTCGTTGCCCGCCAAGAAGTACCCGGTGGCAAAGTAGTGGTCTACGCGGGTGACGAAGGCTGCGGGGCCACCCATGAGCTCGACGAGCGTCGCCATCGAGTGCGGCGCGAAGAAGCTGTACTCCCAGGAGGAGGCTGCCCAATTGTCAGCGGCGCGTCGAAGGAGTGAAGGGTAAACACACATTCGTAGAAGCCAACGTCATTGTCCGTCCCCCGGGCACAGGAGTGAGAGACAGGGTCAACGGGGCTGCAGGCGTTCGGGGGGCTGGGCGCGAAGGTCCCGTTCTAATCACGTTCCACGTCAGCAAGGTATGCAAGAGGGGAAAATGGACGCACGGGGTACCGCCGCTGGGCGAATCCAGAGAATCCATCGCTGGTGGTGTTGGCATCCCACATGTTGACAAAGTTCATGGAGCGGTTGGAGTACGTGACGACGTCGCCCGGGGATTTGTCCAATGCAATGGCCGCCTGGCGGACGGCAAAGTCCCCGACGGCGTACTATGAGTGTCGGGCGTCAGCTGCCTGCATTGCGGAATGGGTAAGTACAAGATAGTGCGTACCTCCCAAGCCCGCGACGCCTCACGCGTGGGCAGGCCCGTCGCGCCAGACGGGTCAACCCAGTCGGTGGGAATGTAACCGAATGTCTTCCACGCCGTATTCTGGCGTCCGACGGTGTACCAGTCCGGTGGCTACCACAGGCAAAAGAAGTTAGTGCACGTCTAGAGAATAACGGGAGGGAGCACACCGTGTTCTCAGCGGTGTCTACGAGTGCCTGGTACAGATCATCGATCGGCACACCGAGGTCGGCGGCGCGGGACCCGTATTTCACTGCAAAGTCGCCTAAGGGAACCATGCCGTCGCTGCCGCCTTGGACATAGCCACTGAAAGAAAAGATGAGTAAACGAACATGAAAGGAAGCGGGGAACGTACGGTTTGGTGTTCGAACGACACTCGGGGATGAAACCTACATGAGAAACGTGTAAGAAATGGGCGACTACGCGAGGCGGGGGCTTGTGTACCTGTGTTCCGCCACCCATCCACGTACGCGTTGACAATCTCGCTCCACTCATGGGGGTCAAGGATAGAGAGGAGGGGGTGGACTGTGCGGAAGGTGTCCCAGGAGCTATGAGCCGGTAAGTTGATGGTCCTCAGAAGTACAGAGGGAACACACCAGAAGAAGGCATCATAAAACGGGTAAGGCGAGTCCCAGTAGGGATTCTCGTCGGTCAGGTTAGCGGGGACCAGCGACGCGCGATAAAGCTACCGAGATATTTAGCTCAACTCGAAGGGCCAATTTCTTGGATGCTCACGGAAGAGTAAAGCAACTCTACAATAGTCGCGTCCTCGGTGACAGTATTCACGGTCACGCGCGAGAGCACCTCCTCCCACGCATCAGCCGACGCGGTCTGAATCTTCTCCCAGTCCCAATCCGGCACCTCCGCCTCCGCGTTTGCGCACGCCTGGTCCGAGCTGATGAACGACACGCCGAAACGCGCGAGGACGGTGTTGGAGCCCGTGAACGAGATGAGGCCGCCGGCCTGTTCTGGAGACACGGTGGCCGTGAACGGAAAGCTCAGACTCGTGTGGTTGGGGGTGATGGTGATGGTGGCTGGCGTGTTGAGGCTCCTCGATTCATAGGTCCCGAACTCGGAGATTTTCTGCTTGCTTACAGCTGCAGGGGGCGTGAAGTCGTAGCATGCGAAAACGGTGTAGTTGGAGGGACCGTAGCTCTGATGCAAGTTTTTAGAAAACGAGAGTAATTTTGGAATCAAAATAGCTAACGTACCTGTAGAAATGTGCCGCCGAGTTGCACTCTGCCTGCTGCAGAGACGTCTATAGACCCTCCGGAGAACGAACGCCCCAAATCATTGGTCAAGTCCACCACCACATGGTTAGGGCCCGTGGTCGGGTACGTGAAACGAATAAGGCCCGATCGCCTCGTCGAGGTCGTTTCAATTTTTATATTGTTGACGAACGTCGTAGTAAAGTATCCGGGAGTAGCAGCTGAATACAACTGTCAATAGAAAACACGCGCAAGATTACGAGTCTGACCGTCTGCTCCCGCGGCACGTAGGGCAGCACGCGCTGCGATCCCAACCGGACAAGATGTGAAGTTGCACCCCGTTAGAGGGAACAACGGGTAGAAACCATATCCCCCTAATGTATTTCCGCCTGTGCCCTAACGAAGTGAGTTGTCAATTCCTGTTTTCGACACCGCGATAGAAAATATAGTCACCTCATCATGCATGAGGGAGATACCAGTGATCGAGCTGTTGTCGTGGAGGTACCCTGCTTGTCTCGGAGAGGTGCTAACGTCAATGCCAACCTATCTCAAATGAGAAATGGACCCAGTTGCGCAAGTGAAGGCCGACCTTGGCCATAGCATGGGGGATGGCGGCGCCTACATCGCAGGTCAGAACGAAGGAACGCGAAAGCTCAAGAGAGACGAACCAGGGAAGGCATTTCCGCTGGACCCCGTTCCGATGAACAGATTTACAAGGGAAGTGAGGTCAGCATCCGCAGACGCAGAGAACGCGACGAGACAGAACAAAATTCGGGACACAGAAAGTGCCATCGTGCACTCCGAGGTTGAGCTCCTTTCCAGGGCTGACTTTTATACGAAGCCGTTCGAGATGCCTGATCGAAGCAGAAAGGCCATGGAATGCCGTGCGCGGTGCCGGTGCAAAGGCCGCATGAAATGCTGCACACGTGTGGCGCGACTTCTGGCGACTTGGCAGACGGATACAACTTGAACTTCAAGAGCATCAGATTGTCGAGGGCGGGGCGTAAATCACCTGATTTCGAAGCACACGGATTCGGGAGACGGGATATGAACATTGGCCATCTCAACATCTCAGCATTTAAAGGCTTTACGAGTCTTGGCGGTCTTGGCTTGAAAATAAAGAAATTTCAGAGTACTTTGAGAGAACACAGACGTGCGTGCAATTGGGCACAAACGGCTCAACAATCGAGAAGTTCTGTCAGAAAAAGATAAGATGGAAAGGATATTTACAACACAACGCACGTTCAAGCGGTTTTTGGTCGGCTCGTCAATCAGCTGTCGAGTGTCTGGGAACGCGGGAACATGGTATTCATCCACACCGGGGTGCCCTTTGAAGGATTGAGGCTTTTGGTCCGTCGAAAGCCGTCGAATTCAAGGGAACTCTTGACTAAGGGCCAACTTTTTGGCCCAAGGCATATTTGCTTCACCGAAGGTTGTGAGCCATCTCACGATAAGGTGTTCCAGACGTCGGCTTCCCGAATCCCTCAACATTGGCGCGGCAGGAAGTCGAAGTTGCGAAGCAGAGACCAACGGCAGCGAACGGCTTGTTATTGTTATTTCGAGACACCGATGCCATTTGATACATCGGATGCCCTAAAATAGATTTACTCTCAAATGCGCGTCATAGGTCGTCGTCATTGGTGCGCCCCTAGGGAACGTATATATAAGGGACGGCGCTCGCGTCCACAGTTCAACTCGCAAACCAATTTTTATCATGTCTACCACAACCCAACCTAGCGCTTCCTCCAACGCCACCGAGACCCCGTCTCAAACCCAGCCTCACACCTCCTCCAATGCCGGAACTTCCACCAACACCGCCGATATTCACGGCGTGCACCCCTCGGCAGTAGGCGCCAACACCCAACCCGACGCGACCAAGACACAGCCAGAGAGTGACGCGCAGACGAACAAGGAGTCTGCCGAGGGCGACCATCTCGACTCGCAGTACCCTGAGCAGAAACACGCTGGTGCCGTTGGATTCGGCCCCAACTATCACCAGACCCCGGTATGTTTGTTCGCAGCGTTGTCTTGTCCACTGACCGATTTCCGGACGCAGGGTTTCCTCGACAAGGTCACGGGCCTGAAGGAGGAGATGAAGGGGAAAGTCACCCGCAATCCTGACCTCGCTGCGAAAGGCCACGATCGCATGACCGGCGAGCTGAAGAAGAAGGAGCTTGAGGCCGACGCTGTGAGTGATTCTCATATTTGTTTTACTCTCCATGCTAAGTTTTGCGCAGGCAGAAGACCCGTTTGCGAATCCTGAGGAAAAGCAGAAGGAGGCGGAAGGCGGCGCTGCCCAGGATTCCACCGATATCCCCTCTACCAAGGGCAACACCGCGACTGGGACTACCCCTTCTGCCACGGGTAACCCCGCAACTGAGACCAAGGTCTGAGCGTAAACCTAGCGTTCAGAGCAAGGCAGTCGCATAGACCAGAGAAGCAAGCATATAATCATACTGTATTTTGTAGAACCCTATAATTTGTATCAGCATTGCTCAAAAGGACGTTTAAGCCGAATTTCTACCTGTCTTTCCGTGCATTTACCCAGACCGTTGAACCAGAGATTTCAGATCCAGAGGCAAGAGCGTGAATTTCGTGTAGGCGACTCCAACTGCGCTTGAGGATGTTTTGACTTGCGACTTGCGACTTGCAGGCCCCGGGAAGCTCCACCAAAGGATTGTCCGAAAATTTGGATTTTTGAGAGCCAAATTTCGCGATTTCCTTGTCCGAAAATTGGATTTTCGAGGCCAAAAGTCTGACAGCCTTGTCCGGAATTTGGATTTTTGAGGCCAAGTTTGTGGATTTCCACCGGCCGTGAACCCCGTTTTGTACTGGACTTCTCTGACGAAACGAGACACGGCGTCCAAAGAATTCAAGTTCAAGAAGGTGATATTTGAACCTCCTCAAGAATTCAGTTAACTAATCTGTCCAGTGGGTACATGCACAGCGCCGCGCCATAGGCGCGGCGGCGGAAAAAATTGGCACCCACGTGATAAGCCTTGTCCGATATTGGATTTTCGAGACCCAGAGACCCGAAAAAATTGGATTTTTGAGGCGGATATTTGGATTTCCTTCGGACAATCCTTTGGTGGAGCTTCCCGGGGCCTCGACTTGCGCAGTTATATTGAGGAAGACAGAACGGCGCGGACGGATGCAATGATGTGTTTGTAGGAAGGAATATGCTTCGAAGCGACAGGTCAGGCCTAGGGCGTCCGGTTCAGCTGCAGACTCGCAGAACTAGATGTTGGCTGATGCAAGTTGGTTGTACACAGCCACATGCCGCCCCCGGCCCGGAGGACTTACACATGTTTGGCTGCAGCCCCGCGTCTTTCAGTTCAACTCTTGCCAACGCTGGTCTTTGAAACGAGGCCGGCCCAGCGCACTTCGACGATGCCGACCCAACTTCCTCAAGACCTTGTAGAAGAGGTCATCGACCATCTTGCAGTAGATCACGGTTCTCTCAAGACCTGCTCTTTGATTTCCCGTGCATGGGTCTCACGCAGCAGATCCTACCTTTTCGCGACGTGCATTCTCACCCCCAAAAACATTCGCTCTTTCTGCGACCTTTTGCAATCCTCCACATTTCTATCACACGTCCGCACCATAAATGCCTCCACACACTTTTGGACCCAACGCGATCGCCATTTTAATCAATTTGCTGCAGATCTACGGCGCCTTACAGGTGTCCGCGCGCTCAACGTCACACTGAGCTTCCTCACCGCCGCCGCGAGCGCAGACGCGGCATTCTGCATTGGATTTGCGAAGGCCTTTCCTGCCATCACGAAACTGGATATTACCTGCGATTGCGAGGGCTATCTCTCGGAGGCGCAATCCCCGCCACTTCTCGACCTGATCAGCCTCTTTCCCACTCTGCAGGAGTTGAGTGTCGAGGCGGTTGTACACTTCCAGATGATAAATGTGCCGCCGACGGTTGTCCCACCGCCAGGGCTGCGCAAAGTCTCGCTCGGTACGCGTGTAGCTAAACCGATTCTTGGGTGGCTGCATGTTACCAAACACCTCCCCAACCTGGAAGTAATCACTCTCCCCTACATTCAGTGGTATGAGGGGTCGATGATGCGCGAACAACTGCTACAGCTCACCGGGATCCACACTCTTAACATCTCGATCAGCTTGTCTCTTGGTGCGGTCCTCTTTCTTTTTGTCGGCGAGACTTGACCATCTTACTATCTCGCAGGTGCTCCCACGAGTGTCCTTGACCTCTCACTTCCTCCAAATCTCACAACACTAGATGTTACCGCCATCTTCCCGATGCAAGCTGAGCTTCACCGGTTGATTTCATTGCTATCCACACTCCCGACGCCCGCGCTGATAGAGCACTTCTCGTTGGCGCTCCATCCATCTTGGGAAAAGGCACTCGATTGGGAGTTGCTGGATGATTTCTTATCCACCCCACAATTTCCCCGCCTCCGTAGCGTCGTTCTTACTGGCCCAAAGTCTTCGGACAAAATGCTCCCTTTACTGGCTGCTCGGGGTGTGCTGCCGGTCTAAATGCGGTGGAGCTTCATTATCATTTCTTGGCTGTCCAAAGAGTAGTTATCACAAGGTGTTTCCTGCCTGGAGAGGAAAGAAGACTGCAACAGAATAATCCTAGTCATCGTGGCTGTGCAATTTGAACCGTGTTTTATCTCCAACCACATCCTCCTTTGTCTCGAGTCACATCCTTCTGTCGCACACGTCCGCATACTCCCCGAGGGAACTATTGTCGTCCATTTGCAGGAGATGCCACTCTTTGCCACTGAGTACTGAGGATGACTGAGGACGCGCCGTCACGCGGGCCGTGCGCCTGGGTTTCTTCAATAAGGTCGCGAAGACGAACTAACTAGTACTTACTAACGGACGACTGAGGCCGCGCACTCTTCGCCGAATCCTAGCCGCCATCTCCAGCGGGCGCTGATATGCATTGCTTTTTAGACTCGCTTCGTAGATTTCGGGAATTGCGACGTACATCGCCATCATCGTCATTCAACAGCATTTCTCCCTATTTCTCCAGCCTTGTTCCCCCTTCTTGCCCACTCTCACATTCATGGACGCACCACCGCCGTACGACACATCCAAGTCTAAGTCTCGCCCAACGCACGAGAAAAAGGCTTCTACGCTCGAGGAGACAGCTTCTACATCGCGCATTCCTCAGGCTGTCGCGTCCACGTCCAAGTCGGCGGCTTTTCTCCAGGCTCCAAGTGCCGTCTCAAAGAAGAGGTCTATTTCGGGACTTTTTCGAAAGACTCCAGAACCCGAGGTCCCTTCCGATGCCCTGGTCAAGGCCGCTGTCTTAGCAGACATCGAGGCGCTCGTTCAGCCCTATACTGGATCCGTCGCCGACCGCCTGGCCCTCCTTGAAAGCTGCTCCCAGCTATGCGTACAACAGAAGCTTGACTTCTCCAGCCTTCTGCAAGGGAAGGCAATCGAGAACCACTCCGTGCTTTATTGGGCGATTGCGAACGGTCCATGGCCGCCGCAGGCTCCGTTTGAGCTTGTGGCAGCGGTGCTTTCCCATTCCACACCCTTAACACCAGAGACGATTCGGGAGGCTCGTCGCGCCTGTGTGTCACTCCGGAGCCAGGAGATGTTCCATTTTCTGCGAATGTCGCCTGCGTTTGGAGCGCTTTCCACTGAGGATCGACTGATGCTCGGTGCTCCAGCGCCACCAGAGGAAATCGTGGTCGAGGAAATGGCAGGTGCCGCCCACCCCTTCAGCGTCCGGTTTCGCATCCCGATGTTCCACAAGCGCAGGATGCTTGACAGACACATTTCGCTTCAGTTCATTGCCCAAGGTGAGGGACAATTAGTTATTTCACGTCGTTCTTGCTTCTAACGACTTGGATAGGGCGTCTATTTGAGCTTGAATTCTTCACGGCGAAAAATCCCGAGGTTAAACACCTGATACTCGGCCAGTGGAGCGGTTGTCTGCGCATGCTCGAAAACAGCCTACCGACTCCTCTCCTCTTTGGCCTCGTCATTCTGGACGCGCGTCCTTCGCCACCAACCCCGACCCCATTCTGGAAGTATCTCGGCAAGAAACAAACTATTTTCTTCGTCGAGGGCCAGACTCGCCCCAAACTCAACGACCAACAAACCGAGAGTGCGATCTCGTGGTCTTGGACTTCGTTCCAGCAGTGAGTTACGTTCAATTACAGGATTCACCCTGTCAACTAAGACTGGGTGCAGCGATAGTGTATGCATTGCCTCCGATGGATCTGTTACGGGGATTCTTGGAGTGAAACTCGCCGCCGAAGACTCAGTTAAGGGTTACGTGCCTAAAACTATTCCAACAACCCCAGAGGAGCAATGTATCATTTGTTAGATTCAATTATTTCAGCATTCTGTGTCCCGAAGCACTCCTCGAGTTCCATTTTGCACTGTACACTCCTAGGTTTCATGCATGTTGTTCATTATGAATATCGACGCGTGCTAGAACATCTGGGTATCAAATCCAACGGACTGACGAGATCTCAAAGGACATTCGGTGCTGTATAGCAGAAAGAGCAATCAATAGGATGATTTTGTATTCAAGAGACCTAACTGGTGAAGCCGGGGAAGCTTCTCGGGATATTCGAGAAGGGGAGGGACCTGAACGATACGGAGACGGGGAAAGTCCGGCGACGCGAAGAACCTGTCCACCACCGCCCAGTCCATGAGCTGGTACCCTGCGCCTGGGTAGTGAATCCGGACGGATTCCAACTCGGGCGAGGAGATGCGCAGGATAAATTTGAGGAGGCCCTCGTACGCAGCGGCATCCTGCGTGTCATCGTTCAGTTGTGGGATGGTGATGGATTTGATTTTTTTGAAGAAAGAGAGGTCCAATATATCTATGAAACTCGCTATAACGAACCGGTTAAGTTCGATGTCAAGAATATTGGAGCCGCTGTTTCTCACCACATTGATAGACCGTGTTTCCCATAAAAAGGCTCTCCCAATCAAGTTTAAGATGACGAAGTGTGCTTCCCATGAGGCGAAGGCTCTCCGTAACTTGTGGCACATCTTCCGGCGGGATGGGTGAAAGTTCTAGAATGTTGATCTGCGGTAGGCGGCTATACCACTTCAGCCACGCGAGGATGTGGCGTGCACTCGTTCCGCCGGTGGTAATGTCGTGAAGGTGAGCCGGCGGAGTGAGGTATTGAGGAGGAATGTCGATGGACGGTGCGGGCGGTTTCGCGGTCCAAAACACCACGGGCGATATAGGGGTGATACGAAGCTTCCTCAGAGAGGGCAGCATGTGGATCATTCCCAGGACGCAATTGGAGTTCCCCGAGAGGTGGAAGTGAATTGATACGTCGGTAACTTCCGGGAAGCCGCACATAAAGTCGGCCCAAGGCGCGCAAGCGTGGAACATGTCGTCCAGCATCAAGCCGGTGAGAGTCGTGAGCCGTTTGAGGTCCTTGCCGATTTTATCGAAGTGGTGGTGGTCGGGCTCCATGAATGTACGGAACGCGGAGATGTGGCGCACGTACGGCGCGAAAGTGCATCTCTTGGATCGGAGGAGAGACCCGAATTCAGCGACCATCCTGTGTGAAGCACGATGTCGGCGAACAGGTGCTTTCTGAAGCGTGGAACCCAGGATTTGCAGACCAATGAGCATGCACTGAGGACCGTTTTCTCTCTAGAGGTCGTTAGACTTTCTGGGGAATCGACGAGGTGGTCAATGACCATGCCTATGATTTCCTGCGGCATCAGGAAAATTTGGAGTTGCGTGGCGTGCTTCCAGGCTCGATACTCGTATTTAAAGGGCAAAAGAACAATGAGAGAACCAAAACAAGAGCCGCCGTCTGATCATGATATTAGTCGCGACAAAAAAAACTTTGCAAATTGTTGTCTTCAGGTTTGATGCGAGTACTACCGTGCCGAAAGGATCGCTACGGTGCGCTTAGCAAAGTCCACCGAAGGATCGACCTGGTCCGACTTGCATTCGTCGGCATTGATCAAGTAATGATTTCGTTCTCCGACGACTTCATGTTGGGAGAACGCGGCAACGCCGGATCCAGTTGGAAAGAAAGCGAGCGGGTAGGCTGGGGTGAATGCGTCCGAGTGCGTGTCCGACCGTGACCGTGGTTTTGTTCAAGACTCGGAGTCCTGATCAGCACGCTGAAGGCCACCATGATGGAATGATCGCCGCCGCTTGCAGACATCAGATGACACTGTGCCGACCGGCATGTTCAAGTTCAACTTTACCAGAGTTGAGCAGTTGAGAGGCTCTTTCTCACCAAACCTTGCAATTGGCTTCATCCAATTTTCCAAAGATACAACGCCAGTTATATTAGGACCACGTTCCAGGGAACGTTTTGCGTCACGGTTAAAATGAACGGAATAGAACGAGTCCAAGGACTTGCAAGTTTGGACAGACTCGAGGTCAACGGGGACTGGGGGACCGGAGCGCCAGAAGGGAGGGATATAGCGGGAGCAAATTGAGCCTATGTACTCAGTCTGATCTCCAATTACTGTATAATTCGACATTCCCAGTTCTAAATTTCATTCAAGTACCAGGGAAGAACATGGAAGCGGTAGGGGCACAAACGTGGAATCCACTATGATTTACCGCCCACCTCACATCGCGTCTTCATACTGGTTGCAATAAATGAGAGTGTCGTTGATCCGATAAACGCCCATTCGATTCCGAGTCCCTCCGGCACGTATCTTCTCAATCGTAATCGTTGACAGGCACCCTCCTCACCGGGTGGATGTCTACGGTAACCCGTAAGTATGATACTTCGAACGGAGAAAGACATTTTCTCCAGATTTAAGAGACAAAAATTGGCTGGGCTGGCCTGAAGTCACGAGGCGAAGTTTGAGCATACTTTGTTGTTTTTAATTCGAGACCAACAACGTTCGAGTTTTGATCGCGGTAGGAGACCGGAGAGAGCCGTAAGATTTTACTCCAGAGACTCCGAAGCTTCGGGGGTCATCTAAGAATCAGTTGGAGTTTTAACAGATTTTTAGTTCGAATCTAAAGCCCATCGCAGAGAGGGTCCCGAGTCGGCGTCCGAAAATCGGCTGATCCTCGTAAAAACAAGTTGAAGCGAGATCAACGCCTGCTCGCTTGGAATCGAACCTTAGCTACAGCTCCAACGTCGACTTGAGGTGAAAGGGAAGAGGAATTATGGCACTGCCACTAGGTCGGGAGCTGTTGTGCCGTAAGCGGAAGCAAAATGGTCTGTTCCTACTTCAATGTCGGTGGAGTCGCGGCGTCTTGGCTTTTTGAAACCTGTCGCGTTGTGGCATGGGAAAGAACTAGAAGACGAGTCGTCGGCCAAATATGGCAAGTGGATTGACATTTTTGGTCCCGCAGCCGAAAAAGTTGCGGCGCGCGCCGAAATTCCAAACTCCGACCGACGCGTATAAATTGGGACGCGAGCGAGCTACAAGCCAGTTCTGAACTCTTTCAGCGACCCCCATCTCCTCGTCCGGCCACCGTACCCAGCGGCAATGCGTCTCGCGTCCACATTCGTTCTATCGTCCCTCGCGGGCGCCATCCTTCCTTTTGTCTCTGCGGGACACGCCGGGCAATCCCGCAGTCTCGCCAGGTTGCAGCACCACGAACCCAGACTCCTTGATATCTGCGTTGATATCCCGAACCTCGTCGTCAGTCTTCTCAATGATCTCTTGGGGGTCAACCTCGATGCATGCCTCTGTCTCAAGGTCTGTTTTCGACCCGTATCTCGCTGCTCAGTCATTCACCTTGCTAATTTAGGACCTCGACATCTACCTCAGAGCCAACGTCAACGTCACGACCAAAGACCAGATTCTCGCCCATGTCAACGCTGCGGTAGGCATAAGATTTGTATTACTTCTCCAACTCCCTACTTAACCCGCGCTCGAAGATTGGTCAGGCGCCTAACGGTGGACAATGCGCTCCGCTCCCCGCCCATGCTCAGCGCCAGTGCAGTGTCGGCAATCCCTGCGCGTTTACCTGCATCGATGGATATACACTCGACTCGGCAAGTCAAATGTGTGTCTGCGACGCGGCAAAGACGTCTCCGGTCAGTTTATCCGTCCTCTTCGTCCTTGAACTGCATCTCTAACTCTCCGTTCCATGTTAGGTCGCAGGCTGTGGTGCTTCTGCCGTCTCTCGTTCTCTGAAATCGCGCGCGACACCGATTACTACACTGAAGGACGCCCAGGAAAGATGTGGATCGCGCATCGTGTGCGGTGTAGCGCAGCCCAAGGGCGACCACGACTTTGAATGTGTCAACCCAGTCGACAATTTCGACAGTTGTACGTTGTTCCCTCATTCGAGTTGATCTTTTTTCTCAATATATTGCGTCAGGCGGTGGTTGTGTTACTCCTCATCCGTTCTCTGGGTCTAAATCCCCCCTCGGCTTCGATTGCGGCCTCATTTCGAACGCGCAGCAAGTTAGCTGCCAGAACAGCAAATGCGTCGTTCAGAAATGCCGGAGAGACTTCACTGTAAGCTCCACCCAGGATGCGTGCGCACCGAAAGGCCATGGCGTATCACGTCGCTCACCTCTCGACCTCCTCGGCGGGGTGCTCGGCCTCAGCACCGGCCCTATAACTGTTGGCCCCGACCCCGCTACCGCCGTTACTCCCAACGTCGCCGCCGCATCCAATGTTCTCGCTCCGGGCATAATCACTGCGATAGGACCGCTCATAACTGGCGTTATTGCGCTGGCTAGTTCCTCCGCCTGCGGGTCTGCTAACAAAAGCGGCCTCATCGTCGACATCAATGCCCTCATCGCGGTATCCGATCTCGCCAACCTCGTCGTCAAAATCAACATCACGATCTCCACGGCGCAGGCTCTCGAGGACGCGGTGAAGAAAGATAACTGCCCTGATCTCCTGGAAATCGTGAAAGGTATCGTGGCCGCTCTCAACCTCTTGAACGAGGCGTGTTCCGGCGGCGTCGCCCCCACCGTCCCCGGTGTTTGCTCCGATAGCGGCCCTGCCCTCTGCGTTGTTCCTTCCCTTACGCCCATCGGCCCCGTCATCGTGTGCGGTTTGGATGCCTTGGTGGGCAGCTTGTTGCCCGGGGTAAAGCTCACGAACACGGTGCAGGGTCTCATCGGTGGTTTGGGTCTGGGACCCAACCCGCCCGTGACGCAGTGCCCCGCCGCTGCCCTTCCCGCCGGTGCGATGAACGTGAATATGACGGCACCCGCTTCCCCGGCTAACGCGACCGCACCTGCTCTGCCGCCCGCGGCCGCTGACCCTTCTGGCGGCCTTCCCGCCGTTATCAACCTCCTCGGCGTCATCAATATCACCCTTACCATCGACATCGGCGCCGCCGCAGCCAAGACCCCGTCCGACTGCGCCAGTCTCGGTACCCTCAACGATCTTCTCAATAACCTTTTAGGCCCTTCTGGCCCTTTAGCCGGTTTGGGTTTGTCCGGTTTACTTTCCGGCCTCGGCCGCAGAGAGGTCGGCCTCAATGTGGGGAACCTACTTGGCGGTAGCGGGGTCAGCGGTTTGACCTCTGGCGGACTCGGTAGCACTCTCGGCGGTGTGACTGGCGCGCTCGGCGGACTCGGTGGCACTCTCGGCGGCGTGACTGGCGGCGCTGGCGGGCTCGGTGGTACGGTTAGCGACCTAATCAACGAAATCCTCGCTTTGTTGACCGGTTCCTGCGTCAACGACCTTCTTGGTGGCCTTTTGAAAGGTTTACTGGAGAAGCTCGGCGAGCTGGAGCCGATGGCGGCTGGCTGCGGCTGCCTCCCGAGCGCCCTCAACGCAATCAGCAAGCGGGACTTGCAGTCGCTTCCCGCTGCCCCGCGCCCTGTAGCGAAGCGCACCTTCAGGTCGCGTCGTGGACACGGCAACTCCAAGCGCGCTGATCCTTCCTCCTCGTCGGACCCCGACTCGACTCCGGGGCGCTTGGAGCCCAAGGTCGCTCAGAACTCTACTTGATACCGTTATAATTCTTTATTTCGTTTTTTGCATCCTTGGTATGTTTCTTTCTTCTTCTTACCTGCTCTTGCTTATCTACTTCCCGCAGGACAATCCACCCATCCCATCCCATCAATTCCGCATCGTATCTCGTCCCTCCCATCTCGTCTTGTGCAAAATTTTCTCATTCTCTTGTCGCTTTTCGTATTTCCACCCTTCCATTACTTACTGCACCACCCATCCACCCGCTTGATACATACTCATGATGCACCCGCCCTCCCACTGGACATTCTCCCCTCTAAATCCCCTCTAAATCCATTTCCCCCTTCCACACTTTCTTTTTGACCGAGATCCCTACCCCTCCCTGCGGGTGGTCCGACGAACTTGTAGATCATTGTGTTGTTAGAATAATATCTTTCACGCCGTAGGCGCCTCGATTGCCCTCGGGACGCACGGCCGATATCGTAAAACCGTCGCGGCTAACGAGTGATAAATGCGGCGGGCCATGCTGCCGCGTTGCCTGCAGACCAGCCTGCAGACCACGGAGATTGATGGGACGCGTCGGAGATCGGGATAACGATTGTCCTCCGGCCTGCAGACCCGATCCTGGTGGCCTGCAGACTGCTTTTTATTATTCAGCGGGAACGTCCATTCGTCGGCGTGTCGGAGAATCGTCGAAAAACGTCTTGAAAAATCATTCGCGAGGCCTCTTGGGATCCTTGACGCGCCTATTATTTTCTTAGACATCGTTGGATTTGTACAGAGAGGATACCTTTTTTTCAGAATTTTTTGGCGAGTTCTTGGGAAAGCGGCCGTTGTGATTGGACCGGGTATTTCACGTGCATGGTCAAGATAAATATGCCATTGCCAGCGTGATCCGGTTTTCCCAAGCTCTCTTTTTCCGCCCATCGTGCGCGATGCTCAACCTTTCTTCAAGGACTGCAGGCGCGGTGCGCGCGCTGCAGCGCATGGCCGCCGGCATGGCCACCGCTGCCCCCAGAATCGGCGACACCAAAGTCCCCATGTCACTCTTGGAAAAGGGAGCGTACATAAATTACCAGCGCATTGAGGACAATCTCGTTGTTGTCCGGGAAAGGTTCGTCGTGTCTTTTCGCGCTCAATTGCGGTGCTGACGACGCCCACAAGGCTGCGTCGTCCCTTGACCTTGTCCGAGAAGATTCTGTACGGACATCTCGACGACCCACACGGGCAAGATATCGAGCGCGGTGTTAGCTACTTGAAACTTCGCCCGGACGTGAGTTTTCCTCGTATTGCATTCATCCTCGACCCAGGCATGCTCGGACACTGGGATAGTCGTGTTGAGCGCCGTCTGCGTACCCATGGCCTTGGTCGGCGTTAAGCTCTTTGCTTCTTCGCCCGGAGTCCCGATATTTCCGCCTCAACGCGTTACTGACCACTTTTCTGCCCCTCAGCGAGTCGCCTGCCAGGATGCTACGGCCCAGGTATGTTATCGTCGTCGAACGGTATCTTTGGCACGTATCTGACGTCACTCTCAGATGGCGCTGTTGCAATTCATGTCGGCAGGGATGCCCACGGCCGCGGTCCCAACTACCGTTCACTGTGATCACCTTATCGAGGCGCAGGTTGGCGGTGTCAAGGATCTGGCGCGCGCAATCAGCATTAACAAGGAGGTTTACGACTTCCTTGCTACCGCTACCGCTAAGGTTATTTATATTTTTCTTCTCGACTTGATTCTGTTCCTCATTCATTATGTGAAGTACGGACTCGGCTTCTGGAAACCAGGCTCTGGTATTATCCACCAAATTATCCTCGAAAACTACGCCTTCCCCGGTGGACTTATGATCGGTACCGACTCGCACACCCCCAATGCTGGTGGTCTGGGAATGATTGCGTGCGGTGTCGGTGGTGCCGACGCGGTCGACGTTATGGCCGATATTCCTTGGGAACTTAAATGCCCCAAGGTCATTGGTGTAAATCTTACGGGCAAAATCAGCGGCTGGACAACCCCCAAGGGTCTGTGTTTCTTTTTTCTGGATGTTATCAGTTCCGCATACTGACCTCGAAAAAGATGTTATCCTCAAGGTCGCCGGAATCCTCACGGTCAAGGGTGGTACCGGTGCTATTGTCGAGTACAAGGGTCCCGGTGTCGAGTCGCTCTCCTGCACGGGTATGGCCACAATCTGCAACATGGGTGCCGAAATCGGAGCAACGACGTCTATGTTCCCCTTCAACAGCCGCATGGTCGACTACTTGAACGCGACCAAGCGCCCGGACATTGCCAAATACGCTACCCAGTTTGCACACAACCTCAAGGCCGACGAGAACGCCGAGTACGACCAGGTCATCGAAATCGTACGTTCTGTGGCGTGCATTTCCGAGCAGGTGCGCTAATATCGACCTCTAGAACCTCTCGGAGCTCGAGCCCCACATCAACGGCCCCTTCACTCCGGATCTCGCGACCCCCATCTCCCTCTTCGCGTCCGAGGTCAAGAAGAACGGCTGGCCAGATGAGCTCAAGGTCGCGCTTATCGGCTCATGCACCAACTCGTCGTACGAGGACATGTCCCGCTCTGCATCGATCGCCAAGGAGGCTGCTTCGCACGGTATCGAGCTGAAGAGCAAGTTCACGATCACCCCTGGTTCGGAGCAGGTCCGCGCGACTATCGAGCGTGACGGTCAAATTGGCGTCTTCGAGGAGGTCGGCGGTGTTGTCCTCGCCAACGCTTGCGGCCCCTGTATCGGACAGTGGGACCGCAAGGATGTCGAGAAGGGCGTTGCAAACTCCAGTTGGTATTTCTCGTTATTCTTTGCAACAGTGCGGCTTATGCGCGCCCCCAGTCATCACCTCGTACAACCGTAACTTCACTGGCCGTAACGACGCGAACCCGGCGACCCACGCGTTCGTCGCCTCGCCCGACATCGTCACCGCCATGGCCTTCAGCGGCAGCCTTTCCTTCAACCCCCTCACCGACTCACTGACCGGCTCTGACGGAAAACCCTTCAAGTTCTCCGACCCCACTGGTAATGAGCTACCCCCTCGGGGCTACGACCCCGGCGAGGACACCTTCCAGCCTCCCCCGTCCGACCGCGCGAGCGTCCAGGTCGCCGTCGACCCCAAGAGTGACCGTCTCCAGCTGCTCAAGCCCTTCCAGCCGTTTTCCGGTGAGCCCAAGGACCTGCCGATCCTCATCAAGGTCAAGGGCAAGTGCAGTAAGTGCTCGTGAATATCACTTGCTTTGATCATCCTGCTAATGGATACGCCGTACTAGCGACGGACCACATCAGCGCGGGAGGCCCGTGGCTCAAGTACCGCGGACATCTTGAGAACATCTCGCGTGCGTACCCTCGCCCGTGTTTTCAAAACGGAATTATATTTTACTCACGCCCGCCTTTTACGGCTCCGCCCAGAGAACTGCCTGATTGGAGCAATCAACTCAGAGAACGGCGAGGCCAACAATGTGAAGAACCAGCTGACGGGCGAGTGGGGCGGCGTACCCAAGGTCGCCGCGCAGTATCGGGAGAAGGGCGTCAAGTGGGTCGTGATTGGGGACTCGAACTACGGGGAGGGGTCGTCCCGCGAGCACGCAGCGCTGGAGCCCCGCTTCCTTGGCGGTCTCGCCATCATCGTCCGCTCGTTCGCGCGCATCCACGAGACAAACTTGAAGAAGCAGGGCATGCTCGCGTTGACGTTCGTCGAGCCTGCAGACTATGACAAGATCCAGCCGAGCGACCGCGTCGACATTGAGGGCCTCGATTCGTTCGCGCCCGGGAAGAACTTGACGCTTGTGGCGAAGCACGAGGACGGAAGCAAAGATGTGCGGTTTTTTTTTTCCGTTTGTGGGCGGGTCGTTGATTATCATTCAATACAGGAGATCGCGCTTGCGCACTCGTTTAACGAGGGCCAGATTGCGTGGTTCAAGGCGGGCTCGGCGCTCAACTTGGTATGTCTTTGATGCATCTTTGAAGTGCTGATTGAACTGACGTGATTCGTGCAGATGGCGACAAAGGCCAAGGGACAGTAGATGAGAAAAGTAAACGTCTTTTGCTATCTTACATGCATCCACACACTGTTCCGACATTGTTCCGATGAATTGTTTCTCCTGTTATTTAATTTTCTGCTCTTTTTCTTTTCCTCTCCGCCTCGGTCCAAATTTCGTGTACGCTTCGTCAAACGATGTAGCGACTGCAAATGATAACATTTGATTTGGATTTTGGAGGTGTCTTTTAGGACGAGAAGAGGCTGGGGCTGGTTGCGATTTCGGCTAGGAAGATCTTAGTTTCTGCCATGATAACCAGTCTGCCGGGGCCTGCGAATGCCTACGAAGGGCTTCAGATGCGAGAGCGAGGTGATATTGATAAAATAGCGCACCATATTTGCGGAAGTTGTCCCCAGGAATATCTTGCCTATGAGATCGCCGGCGGAGTTCCATACGTGCACACCGTCACCGCATCCGCTGTAGACGTTTCCTGCAGTATCAACCTGAATGCCGTCAGGAATCCCTGTCTTTCAAATTATTCTTTGAAGGCGAGAAAATAAAGAGCACTGAGGACTTGCCGGCGTCAGTGTAGGCGAAAATTCTTCTGTTTGCGAACATCTCCGTGGTAGGGTCTACATCATACGCGTATCTAGAAGGTCGATTGCTCCATAAGAAGTTGGTGGATAATGGTATTGGGAGGCTCCTTACATGGTCGCAGGTTGCGTCTGATTAATGCCGAGGAAACCACCTTGTGCTCCAGTGTCGGTTCTACGTGAGGATTTGAACGATCGCCGTATCCAAAAAAGAAAAAAAGAACCCACACGTATGCTGTTTTTCCATCACCAGTGAACGCGATCCCGTTGTTTCTATCGAAATCTGTCGCGACCACACGTACTGCACCGGTCTCGGGATTGAGTCGGTAAACTTGGTTCGGCATCAGAGGTTCCGGACGGAAGTGATTCAACCAGCCATAGCTGACGGCCGACGGATGAGATCATGGGTAAGACGGTACATACAAAGAAAGACCCACACGGTGTCAGTGAAGAACATATTCCCACTTGTCGGGTGAATTTTAATGTCATTCAGAGAATTAAATTGTCTGCCGAAGAAGTTGTCCAACAGAACGGTCGCGTTGTGCGGTGGGTTTGGGTTGACAAGGGCGATAGAAGGCGGTAGAGGACCACGGCCAGAAGTAATGAGAAGTAAATTTCCCCGGTAAGGGCCTGTTAATATGTCAAACTCTGTTTCCGACATTGAAAGCGCGCGTGTACCTGTCCCTCCGTTTGTCATTTGAATAGATTGAGGGAGGTCGAGCTGGGGGGTCTAGGTGAGAACTGATTCATCGGAGAAGATAAAACATCTACTTCAGCCACGGGTATGTTCACAGCAGTACCATTTAGATGCGCCGGGAGATCCTTGAGATCGATTCTCCCCACTTTATTATTGTGGTCAATATCGCTATTGCCAAGTGCGCCTCCATCGTTACTGGCAAAAAAAACAGAGTCTAACGCCGCAACGTAAATGGGGGCTTCATGTGCAAAAGCAAAAGTGTCGTTCGAGGCAATTTCGGTAAGACTTGGTGCCTTGCCCAAAACCTTGAGGAAAGCTTGATCGAAGATTTGGAAAAAAGGGGGTTCGGTGCCAGTAGGATTAAATCCCGAGTCAAATGCAGAAGGACGGAAACTGCCGTTGGCGCCCATGACTGCAAAGGAACTAGGGTCCACAAGCTGAATGTGGAATCGTCGATAATCAATGCCGATTAGAAAACGCGATAGAAGCCTCTCGTACCACTGATTGCGGGGGCAAAGAAGACGCGGCTACGTCTCTTTGCCAAGTAGGGCCATTCGCAAAGGAGTAAGCTGCATATGCAAGAGCACAAACAAGGATAGGGATCCTCATGTTGGAGACTGGACGCGGGTGGGGTGGTTGAATGAGGGCCTTGGGATTCTCCCCACTTCGCATCCTTTAAGAATGCATCGATGAGCAACGGGCTTCCGCAAAGCAGTCACATTACAGACTTCAGAACCTCAAGAATGACGTGCAGTGAGAATGAGAATCCGGTCGCATTAGGCTTTCGTTAGCATTACCTTTTTGACGACTTAGCTCTAAGCTTTAAATTTAAAATCTTGATACACGAACGTGAAGTTTGCTGCAAGACACGCCGAACAGACGATGAACGCGAGGATCAAGAGGATTTCCGCTTTTGGACACGCCTCCCCACCGAGTGGCAACTCTCTCAACCGACTGCCATCTCTGTCATGCCACCTCAACGGCATTTTCTGGCACCCTCCGCTCTCCGGCACCGCTAATTCAATTGGAGCGCATGTTTCCGCATCACCTCTTGAGGAATTCAATCAACATTTTTATTCCTCTCTCTGATGGAAATATCGGCGGAATAACTGGCATTGTAACATTCGGCGTGTTTAAACTCATCCTGGGCCTTAAGTTCGGTACGAATAATCGGACAGGCCGATCCAGGTCCATTTGGGGTACGTCGCGCGCTTCTTTCCCAGCAGGTACGCGCAGGCGGGATCATGGTCGAACTTCCAAAATCCATTTAAGGCCGATGAGGGTCCCAGAAGGCAAAGAGATCCGCAACGAATCGACCCGACGTAACAACCTCTGCCCTCCATTCAGCTGCAAGGCGTTCTACGAATCTCAAGCTCTACACCTCTGCGCGCTCCCACCTCCATCTATCAGAATGGCCATCGCTGCGGAGTTCCACAAGTTTCCCCCAATCGAGGGGGTTCGTTGGTTCAACGTCGCCGTTCTCGTTGGAACACCGCTCGTCGCTGTTTGCGGTCTTTTTTTCGTTCCCTTCAACTGGAGAACGGTCGTTTTCGCGTTCGCGTACTATTTGTTCTCCATGTTTGGTGAAACCTTCATCGTTGTCTTTCTCCACCAACTGACCTTTCGCAGGTATCACGGCAGGTAGAATTCCTCGTTATCTCATTATATCAGGATTTGACACTGACTGATCAGGATATCATCGTCTGTGGTCGCATCGTTCCTACAACGCGTGCTTTCCTCTCCAGATATTCCTTATCTTAGGAGGCATCAGTTCGGTGCAAGGCTCCTGCTACTGGTGGGCCCGTGGCCACCGTTCGCATCACAGGTGGTATGTGTCGGTTCTGGTCTTCCTCGGTATTAATTAAGCAATAAAACAGGACGGACACTGAGAAGGATCCCTACGATTCTTCGGTAAGCTGTCAGAGCCTGCTCCCGTCAGCGGAAGTTGACCTGTCCAAGCGCGGCCTTCTCTGGACGCATGTCGGTTGGATTATTTTCAAATCCAAACTACGGTCGGGGCCCGTCGACTCATCGGACCTGGGAAAGGACCCGCTGGTCCAATGGACGCATCGCCACTATTTCCCTCTTGCGGCTTTTTTCGGCTACGCGTTACCTGCGCTTATCCCCGCTCTGTGGAATGATGCCTGGGTGCGCTTAAACCGCGACTCCCAGCTATTATTGATTTTTTTTTCAGGGAGGGATTTGTTACGCGGCCTGCTTTCGGCTAACAGTTGCGCATCACGTCAGTACTCCTACCGGCCCGTCGGCCCGTCAAGCACTGAGTTCAACCCATCAACGCAGTGCACTTTTGCGATTAACTCTATCGCCCATTATCTTGGCTCTACTCCCTACGATGATGTGGCAAGTCCTCGCGATCATTTTCTCTCTGGTGAGCTCCCAATGATGATTTCATCACGCGTCTGAATCGTTTGCGTTTAGCGCTTCTAACGATGGGTGAAGGCTACCACAACTTTCACCATCAGTTCCCAATGGATTATCGGAACGCTTACCTATGGTACCAATACGATCCTACGAAATGGTTCATCGCTGCGTGTAAAGGACTCGGTCTCGCCAGCAATCTCCGCGTATTCCCGAGTAACGAAATTGCCAAGGGCGCTTTAACAATGAAGCTCAAACATCTGAAACAAGTTCAAGATTCCATTAACTGGGCCCCAGAAATTGCCGATTTGCCGATTGTGACTTGGGAAAGCTGTGAGTCGAAATCAACCTACATTACAGTTTCAGTGAAGCTTTGTATAGTTCAAGTGGAATCGAAGACGCGACCCTTGCTTCTGGTATCTAGCTCCTGTCCCCCCCCTGGTGTCGTCATTATTAACGAGTGGTTGATGGCCTAGGTGTCTGGTTTCATTCACGACGTTTCGTCGTTTTTAGATCAACATCCTGGAGGAGTGGCATATCTGACAAAAAATTCTGGGAAAGATATGACAGCGTCCTTCTTCGGAGGCGTTTATCGGCATTCGAACGCCGCCCACAATGTAAGCCCTTCCGCGTAAACCCCGTTCGCTCCTGATAGTTGTCAAGTTGATGTCCATGATGCGCGTCGGAGTCCTTGCAGGGGGCGGTTGCCCTCCGAATCAAAGCGTACCTCCATCTCAAGTCCTTTTCGTCGCTACCCGACATCAAGACAAGACCAAGTCCGTATAGTCTCCGAGGCAGGCAAATATATTACTAGAGTACCGGAATTGAAGACTCCGAGCATGTAGAATCGTACGACTTGAACGATGAGCTTCGTTGTTTCATGGCCGAGCCTGCGCCAACGTTGAATTCGTCGAGTCGTCTTCATCTCCATTTCCGTGCGGTGCATTGAATGGCAGGGCGATGGTGGATGGTGTTCCGGTGTGTACCAAATCCTGTTCCTCCGTTCAGTGTGGCGTTTCTGACCTCTAGAATTTTCTAGCTCTCGGGAAATTGCGAGATATTTGACGCATCTTGCCTGTGAGCTCGGCCTGGTCGCCTTGGGTTTACGGCGTCTGACGACTATCGTTCGAACCATCTCCATTTGGTGTATTGCGTGTGAGGTAAGTCCTAAAGACCGCGGCTCGGACTCGTCGACGACTCGGAACCTCTCAAGAAACGGCAACTAGGTCATTTTATTTCTGGTTGAACATCTCTTACCCCTGGCTGGAGCCGGGTTTACCAGGGTTTCTTTCCATATCAAGCCAATTTTTCAGCTACCGCGGACCTGAGCCTTCACGGGGCTCTTTATTCATTCCAGCGTTGGGGAATGACCTATCCAATTTTCGAAGCTTATCGAAAACGCATCAATCATTACCGCAAAGCCCGAAAACCGGATGACATTTGACACGGCGATGAGGCCTTTCGGGCGGCCTAACCTCAGCTACTTTATAAGTGACGCTTGAGATATCCCGTCTTCTGATGTTCGACATGACCCTCATCCACAGTGGACCGACTTTGGTTCCGCCTCCGGATGACTTGACAGTGCCTCAGTTTTTCTTGGATGGCAGCTCTCGACACGTCACTCAGCCTGAGCGTCTGGTCGGCACTCCCTGTCTCATAGACGATGACTCGGGACAAAAGGTGATGCTCGAGGAGGTAAGATGAGCAAATTCTTTGTGTGCACTCGCAAATTCTTTCAGCTTCGGGAACGGACGAGGTGCCTTGCAAATGCCCTCAAGTTCCACTGGAACATAGGTATATATGTTCCTAAACTCGATATCTTTGTCCTTATTTTCTGCTGCAGGCGAAGGTACAATCGGTGAGTGCCCACATTATTCCCGGTCGTTCGTTTCGCAGACTAGTACGATAGTAACAATAATCAGTCCGAACCATATCGGTTGGCCGTCTACCGCCTATCGCACCAGGACTTAGGCTCATACACCACTAGACTATGGCCCGTGTGTTTGGGCGATCCATCGATTGGGTGGAATTGTCGCGTAGGTGATCCGTATTGGTCTGGCCCCAAAAAAAGTTATCGTCGTCAATTAGAACATTGGGCCCCATGTTGACCTCTTGGGAACTTGGTGACTGCAATCCTGTATTTCTGGGGTGAACGCTAACAATAATTACAGTCCATCACTTCAAGATAGCTATGCCTTCGATAATATTCGTCCATAGCGACTGCCTCTCTTCGGTCCTCCAAGCAACCGCTGTTGTCGGCCTCCAGGCCGACCGTATCGTCATGGTCGATACACCCGGATCATCCGGACCAAGAGGTTTTCGAAACCTCGACGTTTTAATACACGAAGGATCATCATTGCCTCAATTTACTGAGAGGGCACTAACGCAGGGGGAAGCGAAAAGCCGAATCGCCTTTCTCGCACCTTCCTCAGGCACTACAGGAACGCAGAAAGTTTGTTCTATTCCTCACGAGCGGTATTCGCACTGACTGCGATAACATCAGGTCGTCGCCATCTCCCATTTCAATGTTATAAGCATTGTCATTCAGTCGGCAACTTTCAATCGGATTAATGAACCTTATGCACCGGGAGCGGATCGATTCAGACGAGGAGATATATCCACTGGGTGTACGCCGAACCCGCTTATTTGATGTCTTTTACTGAATAGCATCCGTTGTAGTTCTTCCTCTATATCGTGAGATTACTGCATGCAATGCGTTGCACCGAATGCTGACTCTGTCGCAGATATCTATGGTCTGGTTTATAATGTACGCGCCGTTTAACCAGGAGGCGATCTCAGATTCATCGCATTTACATAGCTTCACTACATGATCTATGCTGGCGTACGTCTCCTCTTCTTTTTTCTTTTGTGGACTCAATTTCTCCAGCTTACATTGGTGCTTACCCCGAAATTCAACTTCGAGAATTTTTTAGCAAGCATCGAAAGAAACAGAATAACGCACTTGACGTGAGCGCTTTTGTATTTCCTGTGATTCTGTCGATGACCCCTGCAATCTAGTCTCGTCCCGCCGCAGGCGGTGCTCTTATGCAAGGTCAGACTTGTCTCGAAAGCTTTTGAACCACAAGCGACTCAATTTCACTCAGCATCCAGCCGTTAAGCGATACGATCTCTCGAGCGTCCGGTATTGCATTGTCGCAGCCGCGCCGCTCAGCGCGACCCTCACACAAGAACTTCTGGAAATTCTGCCCAACGTTCACCTTGGTCAAGGATATGGTGTGCAAATTTCTTCCTCGTTCCCCATAGGGCCAACGGTTTTTGGTTCAGGATTGACCGAAACGTGCGGAACCGTCGGCATGGTAAGCACACGCAGGTCCCTTCAAAACCCGGTCTTTATATTCAATGTTTACAGTTCCCGTTGACTCAAAAGATTGGAACTCTCGGGAGCGGTGGCCAGCTGCTACCGGGCACATTTGCAAAAGTGGTCAAGCCGGACGGAACCCTCGCGAAAGAGCCAGAGGTGGGCGAGCTATACGTGAAAGGCGGGCAAGTTGCCCTAGGTTACTACGATAATGAACAGGCGTATGTACGCACCTTTATATCGCGTCTCACTTGCTGACTGGTCGATAGAACCAAGGAAACATTTATTGATGGGTCCGTCTACTGAAGCGTTGCGGCTGACAGAGCTCATTGCTTTCTTATCAGGTGGCTTAAGACTGGAGACCAAGTTTACTTCCAGAACGGAGACATATTCGTCATTGAACGCATCAAGGCGAGAACCTGTTTTCCTCTTCTTTGAGTCCATTCTGAGGTTTGTTCAAACCGGTAGGAGTTAATCAAGGTACCGAATATTTTCACGTCGCGCATTTCGTTGCGTTGAAAACTCGTCAGGTCAAAGGACTTCAAGTGGCACCTGCTGAGTTGGAAGGTCAGTTTATCGCCGACCAGTCCTATTTGCGACTGAACGCTTTCAAGGACATCTACTTACCCATCCAAGTATCTTCGATTGTGCCGTGATCGGTGCGTGGTGCTCAGCAATAGTCGCCGAGGTTGGCAATGGGGCTGTAACTTTTCCTGCGGCAGGTGTTGCAGACGAATATTCGGGCGAATTACCGATGGCCTTCATCGTACTGCAACCGGAGCTCGCAACCGCGGTTAACACGAACGTCCATCTCGCGAACGACCTCCGCTCGGGCATCTTCAAGGTAATTGTGTTCCGTTTCTTGCGTTGAATTTGGTTTCATTGCATTGTGCAGCACGTCGCCGATGTCAAGTCGAGACACAAGTGGCTGGCAGGAGGTGTCCGCTTTACCAACGCAATTCCGCGGAATCCTAGCGGAAAGATTTTACGTCGGCTGCTGCGAGCGCAACTGAACGATTCGCCGAGCGCAGGAGGCGTTCGAGCACGCTTATGATATCGATCCTGGGCCAACTTTGTTGTACTTGTAGCTTTCTTTGCGTGTTTGATCTATGCCAAATACGGACCATAATCGGGAAAAACAAAAGCGTGGGCAGTGTTGGTCGCCTGGGAAGAGTGTACTTTCCTCCATTGTGCAGGGATCGGAGGCCCGGAGACTTCGCCGAGACCTACGACAAGATGAACAAACACCAGGCGTGATGACAATAAATCTCCGAGTATGTTTATCTCATGTTGGGAATGAGACAACTGATCATGAAAGCTTATTAACGAAAGCAACAAGCAAAGGCAGCACCTCCCAAAGAGAAAATGACACTTGCCGGCTCTGTAGGTGGCAGGGAACTTGAATGCGAACTGAAGAGAAACCTGTGGAGCTCCGCCCACTTGAGGTTTTGATACAGCGAAAGAGGGATCTCAAGCTCAGGGCCCTCAAGCTCCAACGCGCCGAGCGGCGAAAGGCGTTTCATCGAGTGGCTTGGATCGATCCGGGCCCAGGCTTAGGCATGATTGGTCGCGCAAAGTTAGTGTCCGACTCGGAAAAGTGGGAGGAAGTGTAGAGGTCAAAAGCCTCTTCAGGAGGGACTGTTGAGGGTTCAGAAATGGCTGCTAAGTACACAGATAAGAATGCCGACTAACTGGCACCATCAATACTAGCCACAAGGGACGTCTGATTGCTACGCCGAGGTAGCGGCGGAAGGCTGCGGTGAACTGCTACGCAGAGTCGGAGGAAACGCGGGTTGAGAATAGCGGGGATGAGGGCTTCGATCAGCCTGACGGGCGCGTTTAAGGAGTCGGAGCACAGCCACGACTCGAAATTGCCCTTTTCGGACGGTAGGCGTCAGTCATCGTTCCTTTTGGCAATCGCAAATGAATTCGCGGCAGAATACACTGTGACTACTCTGGAGTGATATTTACCATGGATGCCTTCAAATTCCATATTCGATTGGAACTTGACATCAACACTTGTCCTCCAAGGTCCCAGAGTGGGGTTTGGCTTAAAAGTTTATTAAAGAATACAAGTACACGGAAATAAGTGCGAGAATCATCCCAAAGGCTCCAGCCAC
This sequence comes from Mycena metata, assembly GCA_029378385.1. NCBI lineage: Eukaryota > Fungi > Basidiomycota > Agaricomycetes > Agaricales > Mycenaceae > Mycena > Mycena metata. The sequence continues at coordinate 287,006 of JARKIB010000020.1, forward strand.
TATTAATCCGAGGTTGTGCACCGCTGGAAGGCACAAGGTGAAGTATTTTATCTTCGAGAAAGTGTGATGAGCGTAATCCGTCTTCTGAGTGTCCAGGTGGGTTTCAGCACTGGAAAATGCCGTGTAAATTCTGATCAGGATCGAAGAAAAAACACAAATACCTCATCACATCCTCCACAGGATCACCCTCGTTTGGGATTACTTCCTCGACTGTGCGATATTAAGAAGCTCAAAAGCTGACGCTACGGAATCCTACTCACTACGTGGGTCGCAAGAGAGTTCGTACAGCGCCTCGCCAAGGTGCCGAGCAACATCCTGAGTATTCGGATCAAATCCTTTGGCGGCGTGGAACTGGCTGAGGCCGGAATATACGTGAGTGTCCCATGATCTACACAATATCTCCCTCTCCCATCCCAGCGATGGCAACCCGATCGCGGATACCACGTCAGGACTAAGCTGTTCTCTTCCCGCAGGATCGAAAGACCAATATGCGGGACATTCAGGCCGTTCGCCGATGAATGATCCATCTTCAGACCGAAGATCGTTCATGGGACATAGAAAGAGGTAAGCTCCAGGAAGGTCGTCCGAAAGGGTGGAGAATATTATCTCGTATTTGATTTGCCATACCCAGCCTATTATCTAAGTGACGAGGGCCATGTTTCTTGAGAGTTATTCCCTTACCGTGGTTTACAGAAATCGGATACTGATTAGATATATGGTTGGCCTGCGAAAGCCAACAAGTCCCTCTGTGTCTTGGCCACAAGATTCGATGCATCACTGGCCCATAAGGGCAGTAAAACCTCGTGTCGAGATGGTTGAGATTTATGAAACAGAGATACACGAAACGTACCGAGTCCAGCCATTTTCCATAACCACCCGATGGTCTTCCCCCCCGGGATCGCGCCACCCGGTATCATCCACCCCGATATTGGGTATCTGTGCAATCTCCTCCTTGGTTTGCACTGAGATGATTGCACCGGCCCGAATTGTATCATGGAACGCCCTAAACCAGTGTGTTTTCGCCAGGTATGAGTAACAAATTTCGTGATATTGGGGCAAAGTCAGGGAAGAAATCATCGAGTTCTCCCGATCACCTCGAAGAGCAGGAAGCGGGAGATCGGGTAGGTCCCCCGCTGGAGGATGTGCCAAACGGTTAAACTGAAAGTTTTTCGAAGGCTCGACGCAGATCCGACCAGTTGAGCGCCGTATCCAAAATCCGGGCTGAAGGATGATCTACAACCGCGGTGTGAGACGTACAAAAATCCCAACTTGTTGCAATGTACCTGCCAGGCTATGTCTCCACTGAAAGCGGGATCCAAATAGTGTATTGCATCCTGTGAAGGGATGAATTGATATTGTTCGAGATCGTTGAACTCCTGTACTTACCCCGAGCTCTTTTTTCTAATTCAAGTTCAACATTAGTTATCGAAGGATCATTGCGACTTACGAAAAACCCATAGAGGTATACGGTCGATATCATGGAACTCCGTATTCCTCCATGTACTTGCTGAGAGGCACCAGCTCTACAGATTGTTCAACAGGTTGAAAGTTTCAATCCCGAATTACAAACCATCGTGGAAGACCGTAGCATATAGACCGCCCGAGCTGACGGTCCCATAGAGCTGGACGACGTTCGGATGGCTGGAGGGCATGAACGGTTTCGCTCCTTGTGGGCAAGCCCGGCTCACCGAATTCCGATATGCTTTTCGATTTCTCGTTTCCAATTCTGCGAAATGAATAAAGCGTACAGTGATAGGTCGAGTAGTCAACATGCAGACCTTCTCCGCATAGGCGCCCCGGTACACGGCCACAGTCATATCAGACTGCTTACCCTCAACCAAGGCGGTGTAGATAAGCCTGGCGCAAATCCTTTCCGTCTGGAAATGCACCACCCCCGACCCGGCGTCCAATCGTATTTCATTTCGAAGATCCAAGTCTCCCAGCGGTATTCTTCGAAAGTCTTCGCATTCGCGTTAGTATGAACTGTACTACGAACTGAAGATCCCACCAGAAGGCTCGGGCGCAGGCTGTTCTATGATATTACTAATGAACTGCCCGCCAGCGACAACAAAGTGGTGCGCGCCGGGAAAGAATGCACCGGTGGGCCTGGTCGAAACATTTATCAGTGAGCCAAGAGGCCGGGAGAGCGACAGAGCATCGTTTACCCAGCAGAGGCACCACTAGAGTCAGGACCAACGGATGTAGACTGTGATGGGAGACGTTCGTCGGTGTACCAGTCGTCGGCCATGGAGGTTGTGAGTAGCGATAGACACACGTATATTCCAGAAGCGTTCAGTTTGACATGGTCGGACAGACGCCAAACAATTGTGGGCGCTTCGTCTATCAAGCGAGGTACGAGCTAAGTACTGATAGAGCGTCTGTCAAGAGAGACTACTTCGCGGTAGAGCCAGCTGGACATCATTTTCGCTAGGTATTTTTACCCGGCGTTCTTCCCCTCTAGGCTCGATACCAGCCTCTCTAGTATATCTTGCGTGAAATCTGAAGACAGTCGTTCACCTCACGTATACTATAGCTTCCCCTCTTCGGCGCGTCGTGTGCTTTTTAATAGAGGATGCGCGTAAATATTCACTCGACTGGTGCCACAATCTCGTTGGGATTACGAGGGCACCGATCCACAATTCCGTGATTGTGGGTACCAAATTATGGTTGAAGGCAATCTCAAAAGAACCTCGAAAATTTACCCCCATGAGTCTACGATTCCAACGATGGTTCCAGCCGCTGGAAAATAATAAGCGTTGAAAGGACGCGCTGCGAGTCGTCCGAGGACCACTACAGGGCGCCTTAGGTTGTCTAAGCGTTGACTGCAAACTTGCAGTCGCCTCCTTTCGAGGCAACGGTCGCGTTAGACGAGATGTCTTTCACGGGTGACCGTTACACATTGAGAGAACGGCCCACGACGTTCCGCAGTTAGTCAAGCGGATAGGATCGAAAGCGAGCTGTAGAGTGGGAGCTTTAGAGTTTCGATTCAAAACATGTTGACATCATTCGTCGACGGAGTAACGGTGACAGACGCCGGCGCAAACGCAAACAGTCCTCCGGATGACGGCGGAGCAGCCGCAGGAGAATCGGTGTTCATGTTCGTGTCCACGAGCTCGCCCTCGACGACATCCTCCTCTTCATCGTCGCCGCTTGTCCCATCCGTCTCCATCCCCGCGTCTTCGTCGCCTCCCGCGACCCGCGCGTCAGAGGGCATTCCAACCCGCGGGTCCCAGCTCAGTTCTTCAGGTTCCTCGACCTCGACTGCGACGCGCTGCCGGAGCTCAAACTTGTCCCGCAGCATCGCAACAGCGCGGACAGCACGCTCGACACGCTGATCATGCTCCGCACGGATGGAATCGCATTCCCTCAGCACATCTTCGTGCTCGGGCTTGCGCGGAGCGCCGCCGAGCGCAGGTGGTGGCACGACTGCACCAAGGACACCGAGGGCGCCGCGCGTGGCCATGTGGGAGGAAAGGCGGCGCACGGACTCATTCTCCATACGCAAGACGTCCGTCGTTTGCTGATTGCGGAGCAGTGGGATGACCTCGGTGTCCAGCTGCATGTCAGACATTGCGACACTCGGGTGCAGGGCTAGTGCGGCATATGGGTTGCCCGAGGGTCGACCAATTTGTGGTACACCGTTAGGACCGAAACTAAGTGCAGCAGCGGCAGGAGCAGCGAGTGCGGTGGAAAAGTTGTGGGTCTGTGAGAGAAGCAGATTGTATTTCGATAAAATATCGGGCCAGGCGGGCATGTAGTTTTGGTTGCCTGCCTCAATGGTCATTTGAAGCCCATAGATAGAATCGATGATTTGGTTAGCCTTGAACCGCAGTGACTCGAGCTGGTCGACGGGCAGGGACGATGGCGAGAAGGAAGAGGTCATGGGTCGGAAGAGAGCGGCGAGCGACCACGTGATCTGTACCCTTGTTCCAAACCACCACAACGCGTCAATGGCCTCGTCCTACGAAGCCCTCTCTGCTCTCGGCGCGCCGATATCGCTCGAAGAATATACCCGCCTCTCCACTGGGGTCCTTGGTGATGCTTTATCCTTCCTCAGCGAGCACATTGTCGGCCGACACGCGGCAGCCACTGCACGAAAGACCGTGTTTCTGTCGGTGTTTCTCCCTCATTCCTTTCCACTAACCTCTGAAATGGAAATGAAGCTATCAAGAAGCCCAGGCAAAGTCTCAACTGAAGCAACCCGCCACGACACGCTCACGGGCGGACAAGGCTGTCGCGCGCCTCGCCAGTGCGAAAACTTCATCTCGGGTCCACTCGACACAGCTCGCAGATTTGCAATCCAAAGTTGATATTGCCTGTGAGTTGTTTGCTTGCTCGACAGAATATACTAAGGCATCCGACTTAGCGACACGCGGGGATGGACTCCGAAGTAACCTCGACGACAAGCGGGTCCTCCTGCTTCTTCTGAATGTTCTGGAAGCAAAACAAAACTTAAGGATGAAGCGCATCGAGGCTTTGACGCACGCTATTGATGATTTGAGGTCGGTTCCTTCGCGTCCGGTTGGTGGCAAGTGCTCGGGATCCTTAGATCAAGTCAGGAAAACCACACCGAACACCCAGCAGCGCGCTCGCGTCGTCATTTATCCTTCCCTCCCACCCCCGCCTCAACTTCCGCGCCCATCGCATACCCGCGACCGACTTGCGGTATATATCCCTACTTTTGGTTCATGATTTTATTCATTCCAATTCAAGGACCTCCACGTCTCGATGATTCGCCTACACCGGGAGGCTCTGGGTAAAACCTCGGTGGGTTTGAAGCCCGAGCGCAATCGGCCGACGGATCGCGCACTCGACGCTAAGAGCCGCACCGTTGTGCGCCCATTCCTGCAATCGCCTCGGTTTATTTGACGTTTGGACAGAGAGCCAAATCTGACCAGTTACAACCCCTCGTTAACCGTACTGCGGCCCTCAATCTTTCCTGTGAGCGACGTCTTGCGTCGGTGCGTTTCTCCTCTGCCTCGTAGGCGGCATGAAACAAACTCAACTATGACTTATAAAAAACTCAACCATTTATGTTTGATTTTCGATTATGTTTACACAGATTTCGACGTCCACGTCCGCCCTGCGCCAATCCGTCCTCGAAGTTCAGGACTGTGTACCCGGATTGAAGGGGCACGTAGATGTCCTGCGCGGGCTGATACTTGCTGCCCGTGCCACCAGGCAGCACGACGCAGAGGTTCAACCGTTCGCAGTCCTCGTAGCACGGGCGTGCCGTATGCCAGAAACCTCTGTACGTGTGGCACTTATTGGAGAATGAGTGTTGATATTATGACACGTAGAGCGTGCCCGCGATACTGGAAGAGGTGGAGCGAGTTGTAAGAAGGGGTACGTTCGAGTTGGATTTATTTTCCTTCAGCTCACAGTGAATACAGCACACCGCCGACGAACACTCCTAACCCAGGGGCAACTACTTCCTCCCGAGGCTGTCCCTACGTCACTTATGGGTGTGTATATTCCCGATGATTACATTATCGGCGTGCTAAACCTTCCTTCAGACACCTACCGGAGGACGTCGCAGGAGGCACACACACGAGCTACTACGCTTCTGACGCGGAAAGCAAATAAAGCTGGGACTGGGTTATCACTTGCGAGCGAGGTCGAGCAACTGGTAGGGGAAGTCAGAAAGGTGGTGGGAATCTCGATTTCGGCGAAAGAGTGAGATTGGCGCCGTTTGACGGATTTATGGTTTAATTCCTCCTGAAGTGAACGGACGTACAAAATTGAACCAATGATATTGTCACGTTGAAACATAATTGTCGACTTCGGATGGCGCCAACTACACTTCTGCACTCGTTTGGAGGTCCCAACGGAGGTCCCTGGTAGTCACACCTATCGAAACACCAAACGCGCCCGACCCACCAACGCCAATGACCATGTTGAGCTCTGGGACACCGTTCTGCGTGGCGGAAAATCCCTTCGCTGTGAGGGATCGCTTGATTTCCTCATCTTGAAAAAGACCAACAAGACGGTAATCGTCAACATGCGGAAAACGCAGGACGCGCCCCGCTGCTGGTTTAAACAAGGGCACAGCTGCGCATAAATTCCCCAAAGCCGAAGGGCCCAAATAGACGGTGATTTCTTCCAACACCTCGGCGGGGACGTTGTGCAGGAAGTGGCCTGTGTTCACCGAGTTAGCTACACTCTCCCTGTTTGTGTTAAGGCAGTGAAGCCCAAGACGTCCGATCGCAGTGGTTCCGGGGGTTGATGAAGAGGTGGCGTAGAAAGATGGCAAGAATTGCAGTGCAGAAGTAGACATGAAACTGTTCTGCGTGTCCACCCGAACGATTATGCAGTGAAAACAAGAAAAAATAATGCCATAAGTCACCCTGCCGGGCTGCCGGTGAGCAATTATCTCGTCCACAAGTTCGAGGATGGCCTTTTTCGCGTTGCGCGCATCGTCGAGGTGCGTCGTGATGCGCAGACATATATCTGGGGCAAGCCAACCAAAGCCTGAACCGGATCTGGCCTCGACGGGTGCGCGTTTGGGCGTAGCGCCAAATAACATTCGGCCGATTACAACCTGCACCATGTCGACACCGATGGGAAGCAGGACTCCAGCTTCTGGTATCTGGGTACGGTCGGGGGCGGTTTCCAAATGGCGAATCAAGTTTCCGAGGCGCCACTCTCCCAATATCAGGCCGATGATAACTTCGTGTATCGCGATTCGAACCGATTCGCAGTCGCTGATGGAGTCTGTGGTTCCAAGGAGCTCGGAAATGGACAACTGGTCGCTCGAATTGGCCTGACGGGTGGCATAGTCATCAATAACGGACTGTTCTACTTGGGGCGGGTCTGATTTCCAGTGGTAGATATGTTCCTTCGGAGTTGAAGGCTTGTATGAACGGTGTCCATACGAATCGACACCGATGCATTCCACGAATAAATTCATGGAGGGCGTGTTTTTAAGGGCAAACAACGGGCTAGAATCCACTGCTTCAAGTCAATAAACATTCGCTCCAAGATGAACTTGTCGCTTGCCCAAAAAGACTTCGTGATCTAGGTCGATTTCATACACCCATTCAATGAAAATATCCGTAGTGGGTTGGTTGGTGGTAATGAAGTATCGACCATCGCCAATCTCATCGATTAGGTCTTTATTGTTCTCGAGATCCTCGTCTAGACTGTCGCGCATAGCTTGGAGCCACTGTTTGTAACTTTCCTCATCACGCACAGGAATCTCCGAAGCTATTTGCACCCCGAGACCTTGAAAAATAAGTATGAGTGACTGACGGACTATGGTTCGCGGGCGTACCATCAGGATAACTGTCGTAGTGGTTGTATTGAACATGATAGTATCCCTTCCATCGATAAACTCTGCACAGGGTGTTGCGTCAACCACACGACTTCAGATAAAGAGAAGAGAGGGAACCTATATCCGCGGGTGCCCATTTTCCAACTTGTGGGGTGGGCGTAAGAAAGGAGAAGCTGTCACGCTTGTCACGTCGCGTGACCGCGCGTGAACAAAAGGATTCGGCCCGGCAGCTCCGAGCACAGAATTGCCTTTTCAAGCGAATGGCGTTGAGTCGTGATTTTTTTAGCAGCGCATCTCAAGAGCCGTGTCTGGCACATTTTCGCAGAGATGCTTCGAGATATATTACAATGTCCACCACGACCGCCGGTGGACATTCGATGTTGCGCCGACCGCGGTTACCGAGTCGCCCTTCCGTTCCGCCGACACTGTACACAGGTATGAACACAAGTCAGAGTTTACACGGAAAATGTATCAAGTGACACCGAAAGCCTCCCCACGGAAAGTACACACGACGACGCCCTGAGAAGAGGGAGCAGCTTGGACAAAAGCGCCTCATCTTCGGGATGAGCTTGAGAATGCTCATCTTCGGGGTCCGCCGCGAAAGTAACGCTGGCGAGGTGCGGAAATCGTTCGGAGGCCAAGAACGCATCGAGGGGACCAAGGTCCCAGTGCCGACTTAGGACGGCTCTCTGTGTGACGAGCGTAAGACGTTCAAGCTTAGGTGTGCCCAGCTGGCTGAGGAACATAATTATGTCGTCCGCGTGCGTGAATCCTGGATATAGCCCTCGGAGGACCAGGGATCGGAGGTTGGGATGCATCGAGAGATTAGGCACTTCGAGGGAGACGGCAGGGAGTAAATGCATTGGATGGGAAAAGAAACGGTATGATACACACCGTTACGACGGTAAAAAATGTCGAGCTGACAAAGGCTCTGACACTGTCGAAGCGCTTCGCGCATGCTCGGCACATTCCAAGATATGAGCTGGGGAAGCCGAAGCGTATCCACGCTACGAAGGCCGTCGGACGCAAGAAGCCACGTCAGGACAGGCAGGGTGGTGGGTGCCCTGATCAGGAGGTTGCGCAACGACTGGGGCGGGACCGCAGTGGCCCCCGGCGTCGCAATCCTGTATGACAGATCCTTTATATCGAGCTCCTCCAACGCAGGGAAGAGGCATATGGTCTCGATGAGCGGGAGCGGCTGCTGGGGCGTATCTCCTTGAAAGTAGCAGTCTAGGACAAGACGCGTGACGCGAGGAAAGGAAGCTATGAAGCCCGTGCGGAAGATTTCGTCGGTGTCCACGTCGGGTGAGATCGCTGTGATCATTTCAAGCGCGTGGACGCCAGTGAGACGCTGCAACTCTGGCACTATCTCGTTGAAACAGTGGTCCACTGAGTCCAAGGGGTTTCTTCTAGCCGTAATACTCCGTACGTGCGGTAAAAATGTGCAGTCCATTGGTGAGGCCAGGAGGTCGCGGAAGGCGATTATGTTTTCTGAGTTGAGGCACAGAGAACATAGTCGGAAAAGGTGGGGTCTTGTGCGCAGTACCCATGCCCGGGACACCAAAGAGCACGCTTTGAGGGAGGAGGGATCGTGGGCAAGATAGTCGACGATCTGGTCCACCAGCTCCTGAGGAACTTGGATTGACATCGACGTTCAAGAACAGCCGAATTTCCTTTTCGAGATGTGGGAGTTTCTTTCGTTGGCCTTGTTTGGCTGCAGCGTTCGTCTTACCGCTGCTCTTTATCTGTGGTTTTGACTTGGTTTTGACCAGTTCAGTGGCATTCACGATTTTAACTGCGTCTCAAGTTCATTTCGGCTGGAAAATTCTTCTCTTGGGCTGGAATTTCGCGTACCGCCGACACTGAAGCAACTAGCCTGCCGATACTTATACCTCCACCCCGGCCATGTTCGAGGAAGCACCGCCTGTGAGCATCGGACAGGCCCAGGCAGTGGTTGACAAGCACTTTTTCAAACCAGAAGCTTCCGCCACCATCGTCAAATTTACTCAAGTTCCCCAAGGATTTAGGTGAAGGAGAAACTCTGCGTCTCTGACTTGGATTTACTTGGCTCTCGCGTAGCTATACTCCTGGGATGACCACATATCTACTGGATCTTGCCATCGGATCCAATCCAGAGGCCACACAGTCATCTTTCCTTGTTGTATCAAGTGATCCTGCGCCCCAGCTATCTGAGGTTTACGCGCCAAATACGCTGTCTATGTTCCCGACGATCATCTCGCTCATCAGCAGCAACACACCTATGGGCATCCCCCAGCCCATCCTCGACACTAGCTGCGCGGTGTTCCCCCACCCTTATCTCGTCACCCCGATGTACCCACTTACTTCCCCGCACCTATTCTCGCTGGCCAATGCACGGGCTACGAACCTTCTGACGCCGGAGCAGCAGGCCTTTATCGACCTCCAGCTTGGGCAGTACCTCGGTGCCCTTCACTCCGGGGCCCAGAACGACTGGTTCGGTCTCCCGTCTGCCACGACCCCGGCAGACCCGTCTTACGACTGGCAAGAGACATTCACTGCGCTCCTCGAGTCCCTCCTCGACAGGGTCCCCTCACTGCACCCCGCCCTCGACCTCGCACCCGTGCTCGCGGCGCTGCGCCTCCCACTCGCGCACGCCATCGGCGCCTTTCTCTTCGCCGACGCCGACACGCCCTCCCTCGTGTGGCTCACCGGCTCCGCGGACGACGTGTTCCTCGCGTTCACCCCCGCGGGCGAATTCAGCGCATTTGCGCTCCTTCCCTCCGTCGCTCACGCGCTGTGGGGGGACCCCCTCCTCGAGGCGATGTTCGCTGGGGCGAGCGACGCGTTCTGGGAGGGATACCGCGCGACAAGGGGCGAGCAAGACGGGTCGCTGATGGTGTTTCCGCGCCAGCGCACGAAGCGGGTGTGGTATGATGTATTTTTGGCACTACTGGTGCTGTATGAGCGCCGGGGCGTGGTAGATGAGAAGACACGATGGGCTGGGGAGAGTTTGCGAAGGAGTGCGGAAGTGCTGAAGGACGCGCCGTGCTATTAGGGCCGGTTTTTTTTGTCTCTCCATCTTTATCTATACATGCTTTTTTATTTAAAGCACCTGTGGACCGTTAGGCTTTTGAATTTTAGCTGCGATGAATTTAATGGCACGCGAGCGCGAGCGTGGTAAAGATAAGCAGTCACGATCGGTCACACCCAAACTCTCTGTTTTTATCGACCACAATGTTGTCCGTTCTCAATGGTCGCCTCTTTGCTAGGCTGGGCTCCGTGGTCGCCCCCATGGCTGGTCCTCGCGCCCTCGTCGCTGCGTCCCCCGTGTCGCGTCTCATTTCGCGTCGTACCTTCCTTACCTCGCCCAGCGTGGCTTTTGCTACCGCAGCGAAGACAGCAGCCGCGCCGAAGAAAGCAGCAGCGGTGAAAAAGCCCGCCGCCAAGAAACCGGCTGCCAAGAAGAAACCTGTCGCGAAGAAACCTGCAAAGAAGGCCGCGCCCAAAAAGAAGGTCGCAGTCAAGAAGAGAGTCGTCAAGAAAAAAGTCGTCAAGCCCAAGGCGCGCGTCGTCAAGAAGAAAGTCGTCCCCAAGAAGCGTACGTGGCGTGGAGAGGTCGTTCTCTTCGTAGCTGACCATCTCTCAGCCGCACGCGTCACCAAAGCAATGGGCCCGCCCAAGACTCGTTTCTCAGCGTACATGGAATTCAACTCGCAGTGGTCCAAGGATCACATGGATCTCCCAATTGGCGAACGAGGTCGCCGGGCTGCCGCCGTGTGGTACGCCCTCAGCGATGCGGAGAAGCAGGTTCGTTCGGCGCGTATCTGAAGCCCCACCCCCGCTTACTCTCTCACAGGCTTATACCGATACCGCCAACGCGAAGAAGGCGGTCGCCCTTATCGCGTACGACAAGTGGATGAAGGAGTCCGACCCCGCGCTGCTCCGCCAACTCAACAAGCAGCGTGCCGCAAGGGGTAAGGCCAGGATCGTCAACCACACCCTTCCCAAGAGACCTGCTTCGGCCTTCATCCGGTGCGTGCTGGTCCCCGTTCCCCTTCTGCTTCCATTCTGAGCACGCGGCTCGCGTCGCACTCCACGCCGTCATTCGCTACTCCTTCTTTCTCCATTTCTATTGGAGTCGGACTCTTTGGAAAGGGCTTGGTTTAAACGAGCAATTCCATTTTCTTGCCATTGGATTGACCTGTGTTTCCTCCAGCTTTACCAATGCCCTGCGCGAGACGGCAGCGCCCATCCCCAACATGCTGGAGTTCTCCAAGGAATGCGGCGTCAAGTGGCGAGCACTCCCTGACGCCGAGAAAGAGGTGCGTGCTCTCTCTACATTCCAACGTTTCGTACCCCGCTGACGCCGCACCTCCTGCTACAGCCCTACTTGAAGGCCAGCCAACTGGCCTTCGCCGAGTGGAAGAAGGAGGAGACTGCGCGCAAGGCTGCCTCACCGCACCACCCCTCGCCCTAAACTGGGCCAGCATACGCGCACCACAACCGGCGAACTCGACGATGACGACGACGACGACGACGCGAGTCGGCGACAATGGATGATCGTACGGAACCAACGGTGGCGGCGAATATCCTGAACAAATACAGATACAACAAATACAAGTAGCGTACTCCAACAAACCGAATCCAATTCCCGTTCCTTTCCTTTCGGCGTGTATCATTAGTTACCACCCCTTCTCAGTATCTTATTATTCCTTTGGTCAATCGAAACCCCCCTTCTCCGGTACGGTGCACCGCGAGAGATGCTAGCTTGGGCCATTTCTTTCCGCACATGGTTTTTTGTTTTGCCAAAACCTGACGAGTGTGTAGTTTCATCAGATAGTCTGTAGCGTCGCGCCGCGAAGTTGGGCTAAACAACACAGTTAATTCGTTTGTGTGGCTATTGATACATGGGATTTCAATATAGCTCTAGGGAGTCCATGGGGTATATAATATGTGGTATGTTAAATTTCAGCATTAAAGCAGGAAAGCAGTCAGAAGAATCGATGACAGCCACCACGACGTCGACCACCTCAGGATTCCACTGCTTGTCGGAATCCCTGGGAGGCCAGCAGTCCCGGTTGCGCCGGGAGCACCGCCGCTCGTCTTCGGTGCTTCCGTGCCGATATACTGCTTGCCGAGGTCGTTTATTTTGCCGTCGCTGGTCATCATGGCGTCGAGGGGATTGACGCCGCCGAGGTCGCGCATGACCCCGTACCACGCGTACCGCTCGACCCAGTCCTGCGCGTCCATGAAGGACTGCGTGGTATTTAGGAACTCGGCGACTTCTGCGGCGGTGCACTGGGGGCCGTTGTTGAAGTTCTGGCAGGCCCATTCGGTGACCCAGATTGGGCGCTGGAAGGTGTTGTGGAAGTCTGTGAGGTATTCCATGAATGCGGTGGCGTTGACGTCGTAATAATCTGAGAGGGAGTGTTAATTTCTTTTCCTTGGCAGCATGTGGAGAGATGAGACGTACGGAGGGCGATAAAGTCAACGGTGCATGCACCATTGCATGCAGTTAGGAAGTCTTGGATCCAGGTCTTCCCGGAAGGTGCGCTCGAAGGCGCAGGGCTGCCAAGGCGGAGACCTTGAGCATGAAGAGGCTCGATGTAGGTTGTCCACAGGTCGGCTCCCTGCTGGGGCGTCAGATTCGACTGGCCCGTTTCCTGTGGTCTGCAAAGTAATGAGTTTCTGTGGCTCTATCTCGCACCGAATGGTCAACGTACTCGTTGAACCCAAGGACGGCTGTAGGTTTGTTCTTGGAAATTGTGGCGTTTATTCCGTTGGAGGCGTCGGTCCATTGTGCGACGTCCTTCTGACCCCAAAGCATTGGCACGAACTCGAGGTCGGTGGTTGAGACGTCGGAGGACACACTCCACTGGTAATACCACGTCGTCTTCCCTGACGCGGTGAACTGCTGCATGTCCGTGTCGGCATCACCGCCAGCAATTCCAGCCTTAGAAGAGCTTGTCACGGAGACTGTTCTTGATGCAGGATGCGATGTGGGATGCGCGAGAGAGGTCTGTGCGAGAAAGAGCATGAAAAGTGTCGTGAAAGTCATGGTCCAAGTTTCAGCAAGTGAGCGTTAACGGTTGAATCGTCTGCCTGTGAAGACTAGGTCTGAGTCGTGGAAGGGCGTGAAGTTGTAACATCCTGAACGGGAGGTGCGGTATTTAAGGCACTATAGGAATCAATGACGGAGGTCGAAAGCGGAGCGAGCATGAGTACATGGAGTGGCCAAGAGACTTTTTTTCTACTTACGAGAACACCGATGACGTCGATTCTGTCCAGTGATAGGCGACAATCTAGTCAAGTCTGCAAAGTTCAGCAAAAAAATGTAAACCTCGAGGGTTCTGCGCTGGGCAGAGTGAGCTCGACGATACGTCGGGCATTCGTCCAGCAAAGTCGTGCGATCTCGATCAAAATCGGAAACGGATGTTTCCGGACTCTTTCCCACGGTTCAATTTCGGCTTGAACTACAAAACAGTAAGCAAGAGACGGATTTACTACTGCAGGGGGAGATTTTATGCCCCAATTCTCGTGTGACACTGCATCCGTCTTATTTGCCCTCCGGGCTACCATAGAAAATCCAGTCGTACATGTGATCACTGATTTATGAGAGTCCCAAAGACAGGAAAGCAAGCGACGATCGCAGAGATATCAGACATCCATTTCAAAGTCTTTGGTGTTTCAAATTTCGGGAGAAGACGGCCTCCCATTGGCGGATTTCCTTGATGGTTCAACATAATCTCGTTCTGATTTCAGGCTCCGGCGCTTCCTGAGCTCAGAGTCTGCCGTATTTTTCCTTGAATGTCGAGCAAAAAAAAAGCTGTTGAATAGTAAATAACCCCGCCTTCCATTTCCATAGACCTGGCAGCGTCTTGAGTGATTCAACATGGCTGTGGTGTGCGGGGATTCGGATTTTGCGTGATTCATTAAGTACTGCGGCGGGCCACTACCCGACTCATTCAGACTGCTGATAAGTAAGCTACCCACACCCTGCCCATTTCACTCCAGTGCCTAGACGAGCTGGGACCGCAGTACTAGCCGCGATTCAAACTGATACAATTTGAATCCATTTCACGGCGTCCTCGAATTTCTTTCAAGTCTCTACTTGTGTTAGGGGTACATCCAAATCACGGGAGTTCAAACTTTTGAGTGCGTGGAGATCAGTGTGAGGGAGGGGAGGGTCGAGACTGATGCGCAGTTGAACTTCAAGAATCGACAACCGTGGGAAATCTCTAGCACAGCCTCGTCTTACCTTTCCGGGGCAATCCATGTTCACCTTTACCATCATCCACCCTGCCTGGGCGGCGTCCCTCGCATAGCTTCACGGCTCACGATGCTCTCCAGACAACCCTTCTCTTTCGTCCGCCAAGAAACCAAATAAGTGTTGGAGTCGTGTGCGTGTTGTGGCGTTGTGGTTGCGACGATTCTACCCTCAGGTGTGAGCAGGTATTCTCTGGGTTTTGTTTTGCATCCGAGTCGTCTGCTGTGGGCTTAAGCGCCTTCTCGGTGCCGCGCGGGCCCCGCCGCTGGAAATCCTCCAGCTCAAAGCAATAAAACGGTTCGGGATCTTTTTTCCGACATCACTGGATAGATACGCTATACGATCTCGACATTTTGAATCCACCGATGAGCGCGCAGGAGACTGATACACAGTCATCTTCCGCCGTCTCTGCCCGAATTTTAGACGCGCACCCCAAACCCCAAATATGTCACCGCTCCGCGCCTTCTTAACACAGCCCTTGTAAACCCGCCTAGGACCCATCATCGACATAAGGCTGTTGAGGCTTCCTGCATTTTCTTCCCACGGAGTGCTTCTCTAACGGGTCAAAACCTTGACAAAACGGTCCTTGGACGCCTCATGTACTTAAAAGATCAGCGGGCGACTCCGCCGAGCTCTTTAAAAGCCTCTTCGAGAAATCTCTATCACTTGACCACCGCCGCCACCACTCACAGTAGGAATTATGGCCGCATATATGCCTTTTGTGCAGCAGTTTCTGTCGGGCTTCGCTGGCCAGTTGGGTGACTCTGCGGCCAATATTTCGGGAAACACGACAACGGCCTCGGTCGTCAGTGCTACGGCGACGCCACTCGCAATGCCACTCACAATGCCGACAGACTTGTCGTCGCTGCTCACGTTCCTCTTGTCTTTCTCGGCCCTCCGCGACTGGATGAAATTGGCTATTCTGGGAGGGTTCATTGAGATGTGCAGACGCTTCGTCTTTGGAGGCTACACAAAACTCGTCAACTCGTTCTTTATTACCGCGTGTTTTGAGGAGCAAGATGCTAGCTATGGTGGGTCCAAGCGTCATACGATCGTCCTTTTCTTATAGTTCTCCCGCAGAATGGATGATGGTGTGCCTTGGTGCCTCTCTTCGCAACCTCCCATTTGTAACCCTATTTCATAGGTCTGGGTCTCGAAACAGCCATCGTGGAGTGAGTACCCGCATCGTAGGCGGAAGAAACACTTGCCAAACTATCTTAGGCAAGGCGCGCGACGTGCAAGTGAGCACCAATAGTATGGCAAGCAACGCGGCGATCCAGGTCGATGGTGAAGACGACGGGATCGAAAGGTTTAAATCCTCCCGCAAATTAGCGTATCTTCCCTCCCCGTCGACGACATATAACCTTTGGTACAAGCGTCGGTGGATGACCATCACGCGCATGCAAAGTCAGACTGGATGGTACGGCTCCAAAGAACAGACTTTGTTCGTCAGGTGCGTTTTTTTCTATTCTTCTTGCGACGTAAATTAATACGGACGATGCAGTATTATGACACGCGACCACACAATCCTGGGATCTCTTTTGCAAGAAGCGCGACGTGACTACCTTGCTGCGCAGGTTCATAAGATGTGTGTCTACGCCTCGGATACGTACGTCTGTATTTTTACTTTGTCAGTTCCCCGGCTTGAGAATTTATGATTTAGGTCCAACAACTGGCGCCATGTCGCGTGCCGAGAAAAGCGGTCCATGCACTCAATAATTTTGGACCCGGGCGTCAAAGACATTCTCATCGACGACGCCAAAGACTTTCTGAGCAGTAAGAAGTGGTATGCCGAGCGGGGCATCCCATTCCGTCGTGGCTACCTTCTTGTACGTGTCTTCTAATTTCTATTCGACGACTTTCGTCACACCTGGGTTTAGTACGGCGCCCCAGGCTCTGGAAAAACGTCGTTCATCCACTCTGTCGCCGGGGAGCTCGGGCTCGATGTGTACATTATTTCCTTGTCCCGTATTGGGCTAGACGACTCCTCGCTGAGCGAACTTATGAATGCATTGCCGGAGCGATGTGTTGCACTTCTCGAGGACATCGACGCGGCGCTGACTAGTGGCGTTAATCGCGACGCTGTAGCCGCCACGGTCGACTCACAGGACAACAAACCGATGCCCGGTACACCCCCTACGCCAACAACGAGCAGGTACGTTGTTGGGCCATATTATGTGCACCCCGACATCTCACATTATCTGCAGGCTGAGTTTGAGCGGGTTGCTCAACGCATTGGACGGAATAGGTTCAGCGGAAGGCAGAATTCTCTTTGCGACGACCAACAAATACTCGGCACTCGACGCTGCGCTGTGTCGACCTGGACGTATGGACCTGCACATCGAGTTCAAGCTCGCGAGCAAATTCCAAGCCCGGCAGCTCTTCAGCCGATTCTATCTCCCCGCACAGAACCCTGATACGGTGCTCGCTGACGACGACGAGGACGACGAGGAGGGCAGTGAGAAGGGCTCGGAGGACTCGGGTTACAGTTCGACTGCCGCCGAGGAGGGGGACGAGAAGGCTGTGCGACCACAAGTTAAGTCGAGCAGCGCTGACGTACCGGAGGACGAGAAACCCACGTACAACGGCATCTCCCATCAGAGTCGAGCCCCGAAGCTTAAACGGAGACAAATCGGCGAACTCGCAGCCCGTTTCTCGCAGTCCATTCCCGAAAGGGAGATCTCGATGGCGAGCCTCCAGGTGAGGGATTCGTTTCATTTCAAGGGCGTTAAATTTAACGTCCATCTACTAGGGCTTCTTAATGGCCTACAAAACTCGGCCTTTCCAAGCTGTGGAGGACGTCGGGGCATGGGTGGAGAAGGAGCGCGGCGAGAAGGTTGCCAATGAACTGAAGGAGACCGAGACCGAGGGGAAGAAGGCTGCGGCCCTGGCAAAGGAGAAAGAGGCGGAGAAAGCGAAGGAGGTGGCCACAGAAAAGGAGAAAGCGAAGGTTGCGGCAGAGGAAAAGGAGAAAAGTGGGAGGTCTGCAACGAACAACGAAACTTCATGATTTGAACTTTGGTACAGTAGCGAAACGAATGGACGAAACACGTCGACATATTTCTTTGACTTGCATAAGCTAAACAATGTGGAGGCCGGCTGTAATACTACGAACAATCAGAAACATCGCCAACCAGATAAATTACGAGCCCAATCGTCACAATGGCTACTACTTAGTCAAAGACTTTGACCCTTCACGCCTCCAAACTGTAGGTATTCTTCTCCAACTGCAACGCGTTAGACGCCCCAAACATTGCTTGCGTGAGATACATACCTCAACTTCGAGTTCACGGCGTACCCGGTGCTCCTCGTCGGCCTTTATAACGAGGTGGTAGTCGTCAAGGTCCTCTATTATAAAGCTCATCTTTTCGTTCATGGAGATGAGGATCTCCTTCACGGCTGGATCGCTGCGCCAACCCGTCAAGGTGGGTACCATTGAATTTGATGAATGGGATCAAACCAGGTAAGAAGAACGCCTACATGAACGTTCAGAAGCGAATAAAAAAGAGTTCGAAAGACGCAGCACTCTTAATTGCCCGCATCCTGCAGAAACACGGTGATGGCGAGAGGAGAGCCAAATGCGGATTGATGGCCAGATCAAGCGAAGCCAAACAAACTAATGTTCAAGTCTTTCAACGCCCTCCATGTCCTCGTTCTCGCTCTGGTTGTTGCCTATCTCCACAGCCCTCTACAATCCGACAATAAACTAGCGCGACAATTGGACTCGTCCGAATCCAACGCATTTGCTGGAAATATTCTGCTTTTGACCGCACATCCAGACGATGAATGCATGTTCTTCGCGCCCACAATCTTGGCGCTCGCTGCTCTGCAGCAACCAGCCATATCTATTCGGAATCCTCGATCCTCATTGTATTCTTTGTGTTTGTCTGTCGGAAACGCCGATGGCCTTGGAGCAATTCGAAAATATGAGCTTGAAAGCAGCCTTGACCTTTTGGGCGTCGATACCGACAAACGATTACTGGTGGAACACCCGTATGTACCGAGTTCGTCTTCACCACTTGGCTCAGGTCCATGCACAGTGAGCTGCAAGATAACTTCACCGCCGAGTGGGATGCCAAAATAATTGCGAGTGTTCTCAAGTCATACATCCTCGAAAACCGTATAAACACAGTAACTATCATCCCTTATCCCTAACCTCGTAGCTGACCTCAGCTTGCAGATTCTAACCTTCGACGGCCAAGGGGTGTCGGGTCATCCGAACCACAAATCCCTACCCTTTGGCGCGAAAGAACTCATGTCGACGCTCAAAGAAGTCAGGCTCTACACACTGATAACAACCCCACTGCCCACAAAATATATGGGCATCGTGGCCCCGTCGCTGGCTAAATTCGACCTCTACGCGATCAACCTGCTGCACCTCTTGGAGGTACAACTGACGCGATTACTGGCCGTGTCGGGTGTATCCATTTCATCTCCAACGCCGAAGTCCCCTCCTCCAGAGGCGATGCCTGTATTTGTTTCTGGCATCAAAGAGTATTGGGCCGCGCTGCAAGCAATGCGTGCACATCCGAGCCAGTTGGTGTGGTTCCGATGGCTCTATGTCATATTTTCGCGGTATATGTGGGTCAACGAGTGGAACGAGGTTAAAGTCGTGTAACATGTTGTACAATTGTTGTAAATTTATGGCCGTGCGTAAGATCTGGCTGGTGGACCGCTTGTTGCCCCGAAAGAGTGAACCCAGCTGCGTAGCCATTTCGTGAAGCCTCCCTCAGGCGGCGTAGGCACAAACGAACGCGCTCGTCCGACGAAAGGCGTCAAGAAATAGCCCGCAATTGCCCTGAAGAATCTTAGCACGCATAGGGAGAGAGCTCTAAACATAAATACCACAACGCTCCCTGTAGCAACGGACTCAGAACCTGGTCGCGCGTCGTGACCCACGCCACATCCCGCCATTGTATTTCCAGCGTATCGCTCGAGTCCGTCACGGTCTCCTTCTCCTTCCCTTTCCCTTTGGAATCCGGGCGAAGGCGAAAGTATGGCCGGACACTTCGCAAAAACCCGTACTCGAATCGCAAATCGGGTACGGTGGTCAAGGCCGTACGGCGAGGATGATCTTGTTCCGGGGCTGCGTGCTTGGGATCGTGCGCGACGAAAGGAGGATGCGACATGGGGGCGGAACGAAGGATAGTTTAACCCTAACTTAGGGTAGCCTCAAGATTGACAGAAACACGGCCCTGGTTCGTGAGCAAGTCTATTACAACCAAGTCTAATGCAATCTACAATACACTAATAAACATTTTAAATCTACACCACCGTTTCCGCGTATCTCGACCGAACACGCTCCGCCACAACACGCCTGGGGCAGACGCGCCCAGTCCACAGCTCGAACTGAACATAGCCTTGCTCCAGCAGGACGTCCAGTCCCCGCACAAGTCCCCAGTTACCGCCAGCCTGCTTTGCCAGCGCAAGGAGCGCGGTCTCCGCCGGTTTGTACGCCATGTCAATCACCACAGCCGGCCCATCCCTGTAAATAAATAGGTTGCTGGAAAGCTGCAGCGCGTCGGGCACATCCGAGGTCGCGGTCGCGGCGGCAGGAACAGTCGAAACGATGACATTCGGGGGTACGATCCCGCTGGGCCACTTGTCGAGACTTTCAAGGATCTCGACGTGAGCTTCGGGGAACGCTTCGGCGAGCGCCTGCGCACTCTTACGTGTGCGGTTGTAGATGTAGACTTTTGCCGCCCCGAGGGACTGCAGGGCATAGATGGCTGCGCGGGCTGTCCCGCCAGCCCCGATCACCAGAGCGGCGTGGATGGATCCGGAAGGTACGCGAGAGAGTATGGAGTGGCGGATCCCGAGCCAATCCGTGTTTTCGCCGTACAGAATGCGGTTGGTCCCGTCAGTCCGCACAGGGATGATGGTGTTGACAGCTCCAATGGCCTCTGCGGCCGGAGACAATTTGTCGAGCAGCGGAATGACGTCCAGTTTGAACGGAATCGTGACGGACGCACCACCAAAGTCTGGGGCGGTGATGGTCGCTTTTATTTCTTGGCCGACCTCTGTCGTTTCCTGCAGTTCGTAAAAGTGCGGTAGACCAAGGACGTCGAATGCCGTGTTGTGGAGCGTCGGGGACATGGAGTAGGCGATTGGGGTACCGAACAAGACGAAGCGTTGGGAAGGGAGTTGTCCAATGAGATGTAACGCCTTTTGGATCTCGGCGAAGGAGAGTTGTCCAGGAGCCGCTTTGACTGGCAGAAGAGGATGCGAAACTGGGCTGAACGTGGGGTTGAGAATGCGGGACATCTGACCCTCCAAACCCATGTTGATTGCGATAATGGGCTTCGCGTTGGGTTTGCTATTCACCTTCGCGACGAAATCGTAGAGAGTAAAGTTGTCCTGGATCGTGTTCGCCTTTCCGATGATCTTGATGATATCCCCAAACTTCTCTGCAATAGCGTACTTTTCCTGCACGACCGCTCCATCCCACTTCATTGCCCCGCTCCAATCATGCCAGGAAGCGATGATTTTGGAATGCCCTTTGCGAGAAATGAGCTCACGAATCATGGGCTCGGGCAACGAAATCTCGACGTCGATGTACTCAATGCCTAGCGCGAGAGCAAGTTTCAGGAGATCAAACGCCTCGTCCTTGGCAGCGTCCGGGAACGCGCCTCCTTGCGATACGGTTCTGATGGTAAAGATGAGGGGCAGGGAGGTCGAGCGGCGCAAGGCCGCGATTTGGTCCTTGACATAGGGCACCGAGGGGATAGAGCTGCCGAAGGTCGTTAAATCGCTCAGCAAATCAACGCGCAACTCCATCGCATCGACGCCCTGGGTAAGGTCATCGATATGGTGCAGAGCAGGGGTGAGATCGGGGAAGGTGAGCGACAGGAAGTACGAGCGCTTCCCAGTCGACAAGTTCGGCGCAATGTTGGGCTGCTGACCGGTGATATGCTTGAAGAAACGTATCACTTCGTGGCGGGTACCGCTCTTAGTGGCGAGTGACGTGTCGACACCGACGTGGTTGACGAATTCGTGGGTCGCGCAGTCCTTGAACCACGGGGCACGTCGATTGAAGACGTCAGTAATGGGCTCCCCATACGCAGGACGCGCCGATTCAACACCGAGGTACGCAACAACCTCGTCGATGGGCCGCATGATATGCACCACCGGGCCCTTGGTTCTGCCGTATTCCTTCAAGAGCTTCCTGGCGGCAGGCGTCTCGACGATTCCACCTCCAAGACTGATGACGTGGTTCTTGCCGTTGGTGGTCAGCAGCTCCTCGAGGATGGCGGTCTCGGCGGCGCGGAAAGCGGGCCAGCCATGCTCCGCAACGAACTTGCGCACACCGACTTGGTGCTTCACCTCGAAGTACGCGTCGGCGTCGAGACATGTCCAGGACAATGCAGTGGACACAAGTTGTCCCGTAAATGTTTTCCCGGAACCGCGCATGCCGATAAGGATGATCGAAGCCGACACGTCCTGGGTTACTGTCCCGCTGGGCGATCCAACAGCTCCGACGGACTCCAACTCGACTCCTTGGACTTTGAGCCCGATCTGTCGAAGTTGAGTTCAGTAAAAGTAGGGGCACATGCTGAGACAACGAACCTTGTTCTCCAAATCGTCCCACCAATTGGGCCACGTCTTCTCGACACACCTCTTCTCTTCGAGGATGGTCTCAGGAATGACGGTACCAAGAACGCTGAACGCCATTGCAACGCGGTGGTCATCGTAGCAGTGAACGCTGACACCCGTGGCCAGCTCGCGGATGGGTTTGCCAATGATTTCGAGACCGTCATCGAGTTCTATGGTCTCGACTCCAAATTTCGCTGCGAACAACGGTAAGAAACGCCAACTTGGGCCAGAAAAGCCGAAAACCTACCAAGCTGATCCATCATCGCACGAATCCGGTTACATTCTTTGACCCTCTGATTAGCGATCCCCAGAATCCTGGTCTTGCCATGAGCAACAGCGGCGAGAACGGTCGCCGTCAAAAACGCGTCGGTCATGACCTCCATGTCGATCTCCTCGAGGGCTTTGAGCTGTCCGATGGGCGGGCCGGTCACCGTCGTCTCCGTCGCGGTCTGCACTACGGTGCACCCCATCCCTTCCAGCACCTCCTTCGCAAATCGCGCATCGCCCTGCAGCGAACTCGACCCGATATTATCGATCGTGCAGGTCGTTCCGGTAATGGCAGCGATAGCAAGCGGGTAGGTCGCGCTGCTAGCGTCCGATTCGATGCTGTAGTCGGCGGGGTTGATGTACACGCCAACGGGGATGTCGTAAATGTCCAGCGCCTTCCCGGTAGCTTTGTCGACGCGACGCACGACATTGACCCCGAAGGTACGCATCATGGCGATGGTCATGTCGATGTACGGCTGGGAGATGACCTGGCCGCCCGTGAGCTCCAAGGTGACGGGCTCCGCCGCATATGGTGCGCAGAGAAGGACGGAGGACACATATTGGCTCGAAACACTCGCGGCAAGCTGAATGGTGCCGCCTTTGAGTCCTTGCGGCGCAATGGAGAGCGGGAGACACCCTGCCGACTCAAGGAAGTCAATCTTGCTCCCGTTTGCGCGCAGTGCGTCGACGAGGGGTCCAATAGGCCTCTGCTTCATGCGCGCGTTACCGGTAATGACGGTGGTGTGGTCGGCGGGGGCGGAGGTCTGTACGAGGGTGCAGACGGTGGTGAGGAAGCGCGCCGCAGTTCCCGCATTCCCGAGATAGATTTCCTTCCCCTTCGGAGGCAGAGAAAGCGATCCACCCCCGCCTTGAACTACCAACGTCTCGCCGCCGTCTTCCCAGGAGAAGCTCGCGCCCTATCAAGTGGCGTTTGTAACAAGGACGTACGTAGAATTGGTGGCAACGTACCTTGAGCTCGATGAGCGCGGCCATCATGACCTGCGTGTCGTCCGAGTGCAAGAGATTTTTAAGCCTGCAGGTGCCCTTGGCGAGGGCAGCAAGAACCAGCGCGCGGTTGGAAATACTCTTGGATCCCGGGGTGGCCATCTTCACGGGGTGATTCGTCGGTATACCTGCGACGACCTTCGCCGCATCGGACAACGTCTTCGCGATGACGGCGTCTCGAATGACCGTGGCCTTGGGCTCGTACGTCGCCCCTATCCTCGAGAGAATAACGACCTTTTTCTCGTCCCCGCTGTTCTTCTTGTCTATACGCATGATATCTAAGAGCCGGCCTACGGTAAGCTCTTTCGCGGCGGGGAGGTTCGCGATTCTAGGGTCGGTGAGAGAAATGGGGAGATTGTAGGCTTTGAGGCATCGCGTGAGGCGCCCGACGCCGACTTGGGAGAGGATGCCCATCTGCCTAGAGATTTCGGCCTCGAGGATCATACCGACACTGACGCATTCGCCGTGAAGGATGGTCGGAGTCAATACCGCCTCGATCGCATGTCCGATGGTGTGCCCAAAGTTGACGATATTGCGGAGGCCGGTTTCGAGCTCGTCGACGGTGACGATGTGGGCTTTGACGGAAATGGAGCCCACGATGACCGAGAGAAGCAGGTCCTGCGCGACGGAGCGCGTTTTCTTCGTGCGTCCCGAGAAATTGAGGGACGGGGACTGAATGGCCGTGAATATCTCCGCCGCTCTCGACTCGAGGGCAGCAAACTCGGTTTCGTTCCAAATTGCCGCAGTCTGAAAAATTGAAGCTAAGCTGTTAGTCGTAAGTTTACGGGGGAGAGAAAGGGTATAAACCTTGACGACTTCGGCCATTCCATTGGAGAATTCTCGGGGCGGCAGGGTCTCGAGGAACGCGGCGTCGATAAAAATATACTGGGGCTGCCAGAACGACCCGATGAGATTTTTCCCGTGCGGAGTATCAATGGCGGTCTTTCCCCCAACGCTGGAGTCCACCATGGCTAGGAGCGTCGTGGGGATTTGGACGACGCGCACACCGCGCATGCTACGCGTATTCAATTAGTTTACCCCTGAAATATGGCAATTCGACGTACAAGGTGGCGGATACGAAACCAACGAGATCCCCGACCACACCACCACCCAGAGCCATTATAACAGTGTCCCGAGTGCATCGGTTCAGCAGTAGAAAGTCCTCGATATTGGCCTTTCCGTCTCTACTCTTGGAAGTCTCGCCCGGTGGAATGACTAGACTCAAGAATCTTGACTTTGGGGTGATCCCGTTGGGCTGCGCAATGGAAAGCGCGGACTGAAACTCGGCCTCGAACGCCGCCAGGTGGTGTTTCGCGACATTAGAGTCGGTGATGAGGACATAGGTGGACGAATGGAGGGTCGAGATGACCGTGCTGGCGATGTAGGGAACAAGGTGGAAGCCGCAGTGTATAGATTCGCGGCCCAGGATGGACACCTTTAGGATGTCAGCGTCCGCCATTATTGCAGGTTGAATGAAGGTGGTGGGTGAGTCAAGGAAAATTGGGAATTTTGGCGCTAGCCGCTGTCGGTCCTTATATGGAAGGCGAAGACGACGCTTAGTGCGGATTTAGGGAATTATGCTTTATGCGGCCGGGATTGCACGGCCGCGCGTCGAAGTGAGGGATGGGAAGCAAGTAAAGGCAAGCATCCAATTTGTGTACAAGTAAGTATACAAACATCTAGTTCATTTGGGCGCGCGTTTCTAAACTGTCTATCTCCGCAAAACATCTACTGTGCGGCCGCGACCTGCTCAACACGGCCGTCGTTCCACCTGATAGTTACACTGCCATCCTAGGATACAATTAGAGCAACTGCATGTCAGGATGATGGGTTTGAGCCTGTACCTCATTGCCAAAGTACGCCGCCTTGGCCATGTTGCAGAACACCCCGACTTCAACGACGCCCGTTAGCATTTTAATCTGTGTCATAATCTACGGAATCTCCAAGTTGGAATGTTAAGACAAGAGATCGTGTTTCAGACTGACCGTGTACGGCGTCTTCATTTTCTCCAAATCAAACGGAGCATCAATAATGAAGTTGCCGTTGTCCGAGACAACTGGGCCGGCTGAAAAAATCTTGAACGCCAGGAAAGGAACGGGAGGGAAACATACATACCTTTGTGAACAGCCATGCGCAGGGATGCCTTTGGTGACCCGACGAAGTGGTGCAGATTTTGCAGCACTTTCGCGTAGGCGAACGGCACGACTTCGATCGGCACACCCGGCGTGAACTAGAAAAGTAAAATTAGTACACGGACGGAAAAACACAGCATGGAAATCGCACGTTAGTGCCGAGGTATTCGACATTTTTCCGGTAATCTGCTACCAGGATGAATCTGCCGGAAAGCCCGGTGAGCCGGCAGACATTGCGAAAGACAACACAACACACGTATTTGCGGCCTCGGCAAGGACTTTCTCGCGGAGGTGGCATGCACCTCCTCCTTTGATGCAGTTGAGCTCATGGTCTACCCTTCGGCGTTGGCGATGAATAAAAGGAATAAGATGAAATAAATTGGGTGCTCACTCATCTGCGCCGTCAAGGGTAACATCGATAGTGGGGAACTGGTCCACATCGCCCAGGTTCAGCCCAGACGAAACTATCAGTTCCTTGGACTGAAAGCCTTCACGGGCATTTGCGGGCGTTGAGGATTCAGCGGTTTGATGGGGTTCGCGACGGGCGTACCGGTGGGTATGAAGACGCGCAATTGGTTCGCCTCTGCCCCGAGTTGAACAATACGCTCAACAACGTACGGGACGGTAGATCCTGAACCCCGATGAGCTCTCGCATTTCATTCAACCCTCCGAAATAATACCTGAGCCTATACCAATCACCTTTGGACGACACCGCAGTGAGATTTGGCGTAGACCAAAGTATGTTGGAACCTACCCGATGTTCGGGCTTGACATGCTCGTCCACCGCAGTCCACGCAGCCAGCTGTTTGGACTTTTCTATCCCAGTTAACACCACGTTGGGCTTTATCGGCGAAACCAGCTTAGTCGCTGCAGATACAACACAGATATAAGCTTGCGGACAGTTCTTGCAGCAAGACAGACGACGCACGCTGGCCGATGCGACTCAGAACCACGGGTCGAATCTGTGAGACAGGGCTAGGCATCGAGAGATTCCGGTAACGAGGGATGTGCAGCAAGAGGGGGCGAACGGGAAGGACGATAGATTATTATCTATCGGGTTGTATGGTCCAGTAACGTACGAAATGGGGGCTGGGGTGGGTAGGGGCATCGTATTAAGAATGGACGGCTTTATAGATCCCAAAAGGCGAACGGCAAGTGATGGGAGCATCGATAGCGCCGGTTTCCAACACAAGCAAATATGCCCCTCTCTCTTTCTTTCCGCTCTCTCGATTTTACGGTGTACAACCCCCGTCCAACCGTCCAGTTTTTGGGACTATGAACGACACCTGCGCTAGGATAAGGAGATGGATATTCTACATTTTATCTTGTATTTTTCACCCCCACCGCGGCCGCACACTGCAAGCGCCGCAAAAGGGCCCGCCGCTTGCACTGCGGCAAGCCATCAACTAGCATCAACTGTTCCTTTCTCAACCGCACCTATAGGACTTTACGGCGGACGCAAGACGGACTAGAAAGACGCGGTCCAAGCACCAAGCACATAATCCGCAAGAACGGCAATGTTTCATCTATCTTTCTCGAGCCAACTCAAGCCCTAGTTGGTTAAACGATTCCTCCAACCGCAGTTGTTGACAATTGGTATAATACAGTGTCGTAGTAATATGTACACATTAAATACAAGGATTGTACAGTCAATGATAGAGTTAGCGCACCTCCTGTGTCCTCCTTCATTTACACCGTGAGTCTTGAACCCGTCCAAAACCCGACGCCCCGCTCCCTCACGTACTCGCACTCGCCCACACCCCCATCCCAACCCCCAACAACACTCCTGCCACAAACGCCCACCCCGACCGCTCCACCCCGCCCCTCACCGCCGCAACCGACGCGCGCATGATATCCCTCGCAAGCGCCAGCAACGACGGGAAGTGCAGCGGGTCCCCGTGCGGCGCGTACGACGGGTAACACGGCGCCGCCTGTGCCTGCGCCTGTGTTTCCCTCGTCCGAGCTGTGTACGTATCCCCCCGGCGCATCGACGCGTGAAGCGGGCGCTTCTCCGCGCGGCGAGTAGGCTCGTACGAGGACGACGACGAGGTCGGGTGTGTTGGCTGACGGGCGTGGGGATCGACGCCGCCCGCGCGCCACCAGGTAACGAACCGCGCCGCTGTGTCGACGCGCAGACTGCGCGCCTCGGGTGGGCGGAGGAGGGACCGCAGGGACGCAGGCGTATGCACATTATTGTGATGGCTTTCAATTTCACAGCCCGTGGGATGCGGTGGCAGACGCGCGGTGGGTGGAGTGGGCGCTGGGGCGGGAATCTCGCTGGCCGTGGTGTCGTTCGGGTCATCTGGGTCCGAAGCGTGCTCAGAGGGGGGTGCAGAGGGAGGGTGGACTGGTTCCGGGGTGGGAACGAGCACGAGGACGGGGAGAAGGCGCCGGAGCGCGGCTGGGATGTCGTCGGCGGGATGGGGGAAATGCGTCGCCGAGGCATGCTCCACATTGGATGCCGGTGGTAAGGAGGCAACAGAATCCAGAACAGACGCGGATGCGGATGGGGAGAGTGATGACGAATACACACCGCTGCTAGATATCGGTGCGGATGGATCACTTGTCGAAGGCATGGGCACGCGAGGGGCCACCACGAGCAGCGCAGTGTACAGTGGGGCCTCGGGGCCAACCAGTAAAGCCGTCAGTAGTTCCTCCTCGTGCGAAGAGGACAGCAAAGGTGGCGCAAGTAGTGTCGCAATGCGGCGGAATGGACTGAGGATGCGGTCCTCAATTGCTGAGACGTCGAGCTGCACACGACCAGTCAAAGGTCAGCGGACTGAGGCGTCCGAGAAAGGCAAGCGAACACGCATACCTGGTGGACGTCCTTCCCAAGGGCCACAAGTTCAATGTTAGTGCGGTCGAAGCCGGGAGATGCAGACCTCAAGTCGTGAGCGTTGAGATCGTTGTTGGAGTCGTTAATATCGTCATTAGGATCGGTATCCACTCGGTCGTTAGGCTCGCGCCACTGAGTCGATGTACGGAGGACGCGGAATCCGTCCTCGTAAGCCCACGCACTTGGATCGAGGTCATCCGGATTGTCGATAAGGAGCGCAGCAGCCGCGAGGTGTGGGTCCCCGAGTACAAGTAAGCGAGTTACGGGCCCCTGGGCTTCCTTGGGGAGCATGAGAAGCGCAGGGAGGGTCAATGAAGGGATAATGAGCGTCTCTTCGACTGGGAGAGGAGTAGGGCCATGAGGCGGACTGGCCGCAGCAGAGCTGAAGAAGAAGGAGCTGTTTACTGAGGGGAACGAGGAGACTGAGGAGCCGGAGGCGGAGAGAGACGGGCTATCGGGGGGAGATTGGAACGGGGAATGGGGTGGGCTGGGACGGGGATGGAGGGTGCGGATGGTGTCAGCGCTGGTGCTCATCGTGGCCTCCATCGCCGCAGGAAACAAGCGTGAGTAAGCGCTGCCAGACAGATAAGATTCGCAAAGTGGCGGTGCGATAATCGCTGATCTTACGTTCAGTTCAACCTTAAATTAAAATTCACCCTAACGCATCCGAGAGATTTCAGCAACACCAGCCAGAGGTGTCTCTGTTGACCAGACAGTGGTTTCAAATTCTACCAGAAAAAGAAAGCCAGGAGTTCAACTGAGTCAAGTTCGGAGCCGTATTCAGGGATGTCATGTGAGACTTGAGGGGCGCATCTTCCAACGTTGAGACAGGCTCAGTGCGCCCATTAAAATCCAGAATTCTGACCTAGGGTCGAGTCCGTTAAAAACTAAAGGAGGCACAGATCAAGTCACTCGGTAAGGTCCGCCCGAAATTCCCACGGTTCAAATTTGTTCAACGTTACTTGTTCCGAAGTTGAACCTGGAATCAGTAACGGAACCAAGGACACACCGAGCCCATACGGTCCAATATTCAACTAAATCCTTGAGATAGGTCATTTCAAAGGAGGTGATAATGTTCTAGATCTAGAGTCTAGAGATAGACCAACGACTCGCGAGGTGTCTCTCTTAAAAGTGCTCTACTAGACGTATCACGAAATGAGATCTTCAAGCAACTTATAAACCATCCGATTTACTTCAAGCGATCTAAATTGAACCCGCCTTTCCCGGAGGCCCCGTTTCTGCAACGGAGGCGGAACACTCAAAAATGCCAACCGTGGGAGAATACGCATTACGGCACTCTTCTGAGCGCACACAAAGCGTACACCCCGCTCTCTTCTCGACCATGACTTTCGCCATTCCGGCTCTTGCCCTTGCAATTTTTGCGGTCTCTGTTTACCGTTTCACGAATGATCTCAAGGTAAGTATTCAACTTTTACGCTTGAACACCCTACTAGTAACCAACGCCGCGGCCGTTGCCAGAGCGTAAATCACATACCTGGCATGAGGCCGCTGTTCGCGCCCTTCAGTCTGTTCGGCGCGGCATTCGGGACAAGGTGGTGGAATCCAGGGTTGAACTGGCCTTGGGAATGGCGTAAAAGCGGTCCGTTTCTTCCTTTTTAGTTGAACATTAGTATGTACAACTCAGTGCCGGGCTTTCAGCGTTTTTCAATCACACCCACGACGTAATATCTATTGTCCCTGTGATTTCTGGAGGCTCCTCGGTGTACACATGCTCTATGGATGTTGCCAAACAGATTCTTGCGGCGGAAGGAAAAACACAGCTGTTCAAACCGCGAAGAATCGTTGCTGGATTGCTGTGAGATTCTTGCTGTGACGCTATCATACCGGTCTAATACAACCCTTAGTCTCTGGGGAGAGAATATTGTTGCCGCAAGTGGTGACATGTGGAAGAGACACAGGCGGATCGTGGCTCCAGCACTCACCTCAAAGACGTGAATATTGTTCAGCTGCTGCTGTTCGAACTCACTCTGAATTCCAGCTACGCCTTGCTAATCATCGAAACCATTGCAACATATCGAGAAATGGTCGATGCTGAGGGGTGGAGAGACAACGACCACATTTCAGTGACCGACTTCAATCGCTTGCCCCGGAAGGTTCAAGGCTAACACAACCTCGGTAGAAAAGAATCTGACAACTCTCTACCCAGCTCGCGTTGATCCTGATTGCCCGGTGCGGTTTTGGACTTCCTATGCCCTGGGTTGACGCGCCGACCGAAAACGGCCTGACCTTTGGAAAGTCATTGACGATCGTTACGGAAACCGTCATTCCCCGACTCGTAATCCCGACTTGGCTTTACAAGTTTCCGATTGAACGGTGCGTCGGAAGTGGTGATCCCAGTAACATCCCTCTTACTACTCTACAATAGTATTCGGATAATTGAAGCAGCTTGGTCCGGTCTTGGTTCCTTCATGCACACCTTCTTGGAGAGCAGAAAGGACGAGCTACAAGCAACGGACGATAGACAACGGGGAGACATACTGTCGCGATTGGTCACCGCCATGGATTCGGTCGGCAAAGTGAGCCTCAACGAACAAGAGGTCCTAGGAAACATATTCACACTCATGTTCGCTGGCCATGGTTCGTTTTCTCGTTTTCTCGACTCCGAATTATTATCCTGACTGTAGAGCTTCAGAGACTACTGCGTCTGTCATCACTGCGACGCTTGGATATCTAGCCATATACGAAGACGAACAAGAAAAGGCATATGCAGAAATCATCAAAGTAATTCCTGAGCGCCAGGACCCTGTATGAAATTTCACTTCAAAGAGGTTTACGCTCATGCTGTTCAGACGATGGATGTACTTCAAAACCTTCCGCATCTTCTCGCATGCTTCCATGAGGCTATGCGAATATACCGTGCGTTTCCAACGTTAACCGCCTGGCGATAATTTTATTCAAAGTACCAACGTACAGCTGCTGGGGTTGCAATCGTCCGAGAGCTCACTGAGGATATCACAATCAAGGTGAAGCGACCAACTGAGGAACAATTGACCCTTCAACAGGGAACCCTGGTCGTTGTCGACATGATTGCTCTTCGTACGCCCAATCCAAATTCAACCATCCAATTCGAATCACTCACTGGCATCTAATTCTGTCCAGATCACAACCCGAACGTGTTTTCTGAGCCGGATGTATTCCGTCCGTCTCGCTGGTATGGCGTCCCGGAGCACGATATCTCCA
Organism: Mycena metata; assembly: GCA_029378385.1. Lineage (NCBI taxonomy): Eukaryota > Fungi > Basidiomycota > Agaricomycetes > Agaricales > Mycenaceae > Mycena > Mycena metata. The sequence goes on from JARKIB010000020.1 coordinate 318,559, forward strand.
TGTTTGGTTTGTTACAGTTCAATCTGTCATGGTTGGAAAAAAAACTGACACCTGAATGCAGGAATGGGCCCGCGTGCCTGTATCGGCCGAAAATTCAGCCACACCGAAGCTCTATGCTTCCTGTTCCTATTTTTACGCGATTGGAAGATTAGTGTACCCCTGCGCGACGGAGAAACGCGTAAAGAATACGAGGAGCGCGTGATGGGAAAGGCGGGGATGGAGGGTTTGGTTTTGGGTGTTGGTCCGATCTCTTTGAAAATGACAAGGCGCTAGACGCGCTCCCGCGGGTATTCCACATGATTTTGCGACGGCATTTGTTTCCGCTTGGCCCGGAGGGTTTCGGGATCAGTCGGATCAGTTGTATTCTCCCAAATTTGGCTTGCGGCTATGCTGTTACCTGATACGGCCTGTGCAACTCTTGATTTTCGCGCTCATCGGCCAGTGAGCTGTTTCCCCCGGATTTTCTCGTTTTCCCCTTGACTGGCTCGAGTTGCGATGCAATTCTCCCGCAGTCAAGGTCTGTGTTTTGTATTGCCATTTGGCGGTCTAGACTCAAGTTTTCCTTAGCGGCTTTAAGGGCGGCCTCGCAGCCCAGACCCCTGGTCTTTTCCTCACGCGTCAGGTCTTTTCCTAGCCAGCGTCCGACACAAACGCAAAGGTTCCTCTTGTCAACGGAGTCTGGTGTAAATTGTGCACTTGTGGAGCCTCCTTTCGGTGCCTAATCATGACTTTTCTTCGCTATTCACAAGGCAAATCTATCGCCGCCACCACCCCCGAAACCGTCTAAATGGAGGACCGCGGTCAAAGTCGCGAACCGCACGTTCTGGTTGTCCATGTTAGCGGGAATTGGGTCTTTCTACTACGTCACTAAGGTGTGTTGCGCCCTTGATGTTTTCGACGCGAATTAAGCTGGTACGATAGAAAGACCGCACTCCGGGCCCGCAATTGCCACACGATCCTGAAAAGAAAACTATCGTCGTTCTTGGCTCCGGCTGGGGAGCAACGAGCTTCTTGAATACCCTCGATACCACGGACTATAACGTATCACCTTTGAATTCCCGCGATTTCCCTCACTCAACTGCGCTGTGGCCAGGTCGTTGTGATCAGTCCAAGAAATTACTTCCTCTTTACGCCGTTATTGCCCAGTGTCGCAGTCGGCACGTTGAGCCCGCGATCCATCCTTCAGCCCACTCGGTATGTCACACGGCATAAGACGCGCACGGTCGAGGTTATCGAGGCAGAGGCTCAATCTGTCGATGTAATGTGCACCCTTTACCCTTTTTGTTGCCTTTAACCGCCGTTTGCAGCCCGTAAACAAGACCGTCTCGTTCGTCGGTGCGTATGACGTCATGGAAAAGTTTTACTTCGCTTATCTTGCGCAGACAATTCGGATATTCAAGGCACAGTATCCTCTACGACCATCCCCTACGATTATCTTGTGTATGCCGTCGGTGCCGAGACGCAAACATTCGGGATTCCTGGTGTAACGGAGCACGCTTGCTTTATGAAGGAGCTGAACGACGCCGAGAAGGTTTGGCTATCTTCTCGATAAGTAAATTTCTCTCACTAAACATCGCTCTCACAGATGCAGCGCCGTTTCCTGGACTGTCAGTAATTCCGTGCATGGCTAATTTCGCATTTTCCTAATCCACCTGTTTGCGCAGGCCTCGAATCGGCAGCATTCCCCGGACAATCTGAGGATGAGATCGAACGGTTACTTCACATGGTGAGTGTCGGTTCTCCCCCTTCTTCTATATGCCTGAATGTCTTCATAGGTCGTTGTTGGCGGTGGACCGACTGGCGTGGAACTGAGGTAAATTTCACTCTCCTTCGCATTGTCGTCCTAACCTTGACTTCAGCGGAGAGCTTCACGACTTCCTTGAAGTAATTTCCTGCTCATCCTTTACGCTCCCTCGATGCTCATCTCTCTTTCAGGAAGACCTGAAATCTTGGTACCCTGAACTCGCAGGCAAGATTAAGATCACCCTTGTAGAGGCGTTACCCAGCGTGCTTCCGATGTTCAGCAAGCGACTGATCGACTACACCATGTCTACTTTCAAGGAGTCGAAAATTGACATCTTGACGCAGACTATGGTGAAAGAGGTCAAGGAGCGAAGCGTGCTGTTGGCCATGCCTGACAAAAGTATCGTTGATATGCCTTGTGGGATGGTTGTGTGGGCCGCGGTCAGTATATTCTCACCCCCAGGAGATTTGTACTTACTGAGGCGCTGTAATCAGGGTAACAGAGGGCGCAAAGTCACCCAGGACTTGATGGCTCAACTTGCCGGTGCCCAGACCAACAAACGGGGTATCACCATTGACGGTATGTCCCATTTAAACCATCTACGATTGCTGCTTGCTCATTCCGTGCCATAGAATACATGGAAATGAAGGGCTCAAACGGCAGCATCTTCGCCATCGGCGACTGCACCTCGTCCGCCCACGCGCCGACCGCACAGGTCGCGCAGCAGCAGGGAAGCTACCTTGCTCGCGCTTTTGCGCAGAGGGTCAAGCGTGATCGCCTCGTGGATCAGGTGGCTGACCTCGAGCGATCTGCGGCGATGTCATTGCATGAGGATGACCGCAAGAAGGTTCTGGCGGAGGCGGAGGCTGCTAAACGCCAGCTTGCCAAGTTCAAGATCAGGCCATTCAGCTATTCGCACCAGGGAACCCTTGCGTACGTTTTGAAGTTGGTACTACATACTGTCAACTAATACTTGGTTGCAGGTACATTGGCTCCGACAAGGCCATCGCGGACCTGCCATTCTTGAATGGAAGCGTGCGTTCTTTATCTTTCAGTCTCGGCTTGCGAGCTTAACGTCCTCCGTAGTTCGCCAGCGGAGGTCTCCTGACGTATTACTTCTGGCGCAGCGCGTACATTAGCACCCTGTTCTCGCTGCGAAATCGCACTCTCGTCGCCACTGACTGGCTCCGAACCAAGATCTTCGGACGGTGCGTCTCGTTTCTTTATTGCCCCAATCGTACCTCGGTGTCTGACACCTTTCCAGTGATGTGAGCCGGGAATGAGCAGGTAACGAAATGGACACGGACATGAACGGACTGAGAATAGACAATATCGTACTCCTCTGTAGGCTGGAGAGTGATCTGGATATCATAATAACATAGATTTCGCTAGTTTTATGATATTTATCTACGGATAGTTTCTGACCTAAGCGGCCGCCAAAAATTACTTGAATGGGATTGAGGCGGAGGCGTGCCCTGTTTGTTCGTGTCCACATCAGGGGGCTACACCAAACTCCATTTGTGTCAAGCGACATTTGTGAACAACCACCATGGCTGTCTCCCTCACCCCTCCTGAGCACCTCCCGCCCCCGAAACCCGACCATTCATTCACTCGGCGGCCCAACTCGAAGCTCGGGGTTTGGTTATGGCGTCGCAGGATTTGGTTCGAGTCGACGTTCGTCCTGTCGATGCTTGAGCCTTGGGAGAAGATCCTCCTCCGTTCGTCGCTTTTGCATCCTTTTTTTCGGTGGTTCTTACCTGCGTTCCCCAGTGACGATATTCGCTGCTCTGTTCCTGCTCGTGTGCTCCGGCATCGTCATGTATTTCCCGCACCATCTTGTGGTCACGCAGCGCCGTGCGATATACTATCTCTGGGGACAGGAGGGCGGTGAGAGGGCTCTGTGGCAGTGGCTCGGCTTCGGTGTTGGTTTGCACAAGGAGCTATGAGAGTCGGTCCGTCGATATGTTTCACACGAAGCGAATGTGTTCCTAATTCTGGCTTTCCAGGCATTTTACATTTTATCCATACTTTTAATCAACGCATAGAGGCTGTTCATGATACGTTACGCTTTTGCTCCTAGCCAGAAATTCCACGACGAGTCCGGCCACCGAAGATAATATTTTGTCAACGTTACAACTTTATCGCCAACTGCGCTAGCCTCAGACTGTTGTTCTGCAGCCGCATCTCCATCATCTGCCGACGCAGCCTGTCGTCGGGCATCTTGGACCACTGCGTCTCTGTCCGCATCCGTGGTCGCCGCATAATATACCACTCCCATGCGAGCCGGATAACATCACCATCCGCATCGTACGGCGTTGGGATTTCCGAGTACTGAGGTCGCGCCGTCGGGTGGCGGACGTATACCGCGGAGCACGTCGGGAACGAGACTTCCAGATACGCGGGTACGAATATCCACGGCGACGCGTAGAAGGGGAGATTAAATGGGGTCAGGCCCGGCGGCGCACTTGAGTGGGCGGTGACATCGTCGGACTCCCCCTCCGTTTTTTGTGGGCGCAGGATCTTCATTGCGTCTGGCTTGACGGAGAACATGTCCCCAGGCGCGAGTCGGGTGTTGGCGTTATAATGCTGAATAGAAATACCACATAAATCAATTAGCAAATGCAGAAAGGGTGCGGCTCACCCGCTTCCCATTTAACAGAACGTTTCCGTGAACGACAAGGCGCCGCGCCTCGTAGATGCTGTGGGCGAAACAGGCCCGAAAGATGAGCACGTCCAGTCGCCGCTCGACCTCCGCAAACATCAAACTCCCAATCGGCGCAAGACCCTTCGCCTCCTCGCCCTCCTCCTCCTCCTTCTCCTTCTGCCTTCGCTTCGCAAACTCCTGCAACTGCCCCTTGTCGTCGCCAAAGACCTTCCGCCGCGGCCGCACGTCCGGCAGATAGTCCGGCAAGTACCAGCGTTTGAAAATCTTCTCGTTTATGAGGTCGCCGTGGTACGCGCGCACAACGGTCTTGGAAATCCAGCGTTGCCGGAAGAGCGGTATGGATCTGCCCTGGAAGTTGAGCTCAGTCTTCTTGAGGCCGTCGCTCGCACTCCGTTGCCAGAGATTGAATAAATTTTTCGGCGCCCAACTCTACAATACAAACTCGCGTAAATCGAGGTTTAGGGAGAGAGACAGGTGCCTACCATGCGGGGCAGCGCCCTGCGGATACTCGTGACCCGTGGATCGCGCATTTTGAAGCAGAAACGCGCGTAGAAGACGGAAACAGGGAAATTATCCGTGGCGGTGCCGGATCAGCCTGTGAATAGAACAAACGCAAACATGAAATGAATTCCCAAAAATTGCCAAAAAAAAGGTATGTATGTGCGTCTACTGTACAGGTGATGAGTGTTATCTACAAGAGATCTAGCTCGAGTCGGGAATATGCATCCAATACATATGTGAGATCCAGCGCGACTAGCCGCGAATAGTGAGGAATAAGTAACGTGCTTCTCGAAAGCAGTACTGCAAGAGGTTCTCTCGAGTACGAAATCAAAAACCGAATACCCTGGGACGGAATTAGTAAACGCTACTTTCACCAGAGAGAAGGACGTACTCGTTATGCACCTCCACCCCGCCGACCTGATCACGGCGAAGGGGCTCAATTTGCGCGATGGCGTCTGCGACACTATCCGCAAGGCCCGTGGGCCCGCACACGGCAACCAGCATGCCCGTGATGCGCTGCTCGTCTTTATTCCCCGCACCGAGTTTGACCGTCCGGCTGATGCTGTTCTCGAGCATCGTCGTGAGCCGGGGGCGGCCAGGCGAGAGCGTCAAGTGCCTCGACGGGAACGCCGAGTCCGCAAACGGGAACTTGCCGATCGGCGCGCGCGTGTAGAACACCGAGATGCGCACGCGCATGAACACCGACTGCGCGATCATGTTGTTGAAGATCGGGTACAGCGGGAGGAGCATCGCGGGGTCCTGGACGGTCCAGATGAGCTCAATGATCTTGACGCGCGAGCGCCCGCGCAGGTCCTTGTCGATGAGGTCCTGGATGGCCGACATGGCGAAGGAGATCCCGGACCCGCCGACGACGAACACGGCCGCGGAGTAGCTGTTGAACATCGCGTGCCCCGGGCCACCGTACGGCCCCTCGAGGACGATGTTCACATTGCGCCCGACGCCCGACTCCATGTATCCACCGCTCTTGGCAAAGTCAAACAGCTTTGTCGTCCAATCGCCGCTCTTCTTCACCATGAGCACGAGCCCCTCGGGGCTGCCGCTGACGCTGGCGATAGTGAAAGGGTGGCTCTCGGTCCAGCCTGTGAGACCCAGAGCGCCGCTAAGGACACGGAGGCGGACGTGCTGGCCCGCACGCCACCCTGCGTTTATCTGAGGCACTTCGATGCGCGTCACGCCCATGTCGGGAAGGGGCCGAATGATCGCATTGTGCATCCGGCTCTTCGCAATGCGCAGGAGGTGGTCAAGGCCGTAGAAACCGAGGGCCACATAAATGTAGGGATGAGTAGAGGCCCTGTGGAACCATATCGCCGGGAAGACGACGGCGAACCCGAGGATGTGCGTAGACACGAAGATGCGGTAATATTTGGAACGGAAGAACGAGGTGGAGAAGATGAAGATGAAGTTGACGGCGACGAGGGCTAGGAAGCCGTGCGTGTTGCCAAAGGTTTGGAGCCTGGCCTTGAAGATGCCCTGTTGGGACCATTGGAAGATATATCCCACCCCGTGGAAGTTGCAAGCGATGACAAAGAGCCTCGCCGCAAAACGGTGAACAAAGTTGAGCTACAATAGTGATCAGTTTGTTGAAGCGATATAAAGACGATTAAGTTACACTCTCATATCCTGTTCCAAGCATCATGCCCAGCAGGTTGTTTTTTGAAGCGAATAGAATGATAAGAGGGAGCTGCGACGTAGCGATCCAGGCGGTACGGTCGAGATCGACGAAAGGCCCTGCGGTGGCGACAGAGAGCGGATAGATGAGAACGGAGACGTAAAGCAGGAGGACCAGAAGCTGGGCGATAGTAAACCCGGGCGAGATTCGAATGCTCAGCGGAGCAGCCAAGGGTCGTAAAAGAGCCAGACACGTAGCGACGTGAGGGGGATAGAGGACGCGGATGGGAACGCCTCTGGAGTCGATCCGTTTCGCATGTTTAACCTGTGAGAAGGTCATATGGGAGATATCCGACGATAGTTCCTTCGTTGCGGGATGGGCCCCGCGAGAAGACATGACTACCGTTGGATTTGGAGTGGGGCGAGCCACATAGCGAAAAATGTGGCCAGTCGACCACTCAGAGTAGCGCCACAAACGCGCAACGGCGCGGGGGAGGGTGCAAATCCAGAAGGCGGCTACGAGGGCGAGGATGAAGATATTGACGTGGTAGACGAACGCAGGAACGTCCGCCGTGGTGGCCACAACGGTACTCGAAGGGGTCGGGACATAGTACGAGGTGTTGGAGGTGGACATGGGCCAGAGCAAGTAAGGACAGGCGAGGCAAGCGAGAGGCTTGCCGGGTTCCGAGAATTAAGTAGCTAGGCGAGGGATGGAAGGGGAAGGGAGACAACGCAAAAACCTCGTGTTCCTGTTCAACTTCTATTGGAAAATTCCACCCGGCCATACTGCCGGTGGGAACTGGTTGGACAAAGCCGCGTTCATGCCGGCTAGATTGGAACGCTAAGCTACTACGGCCTCGGTAGTTCCGCAAGGCTACGATCAGCACGAAAGGGTGGCAGACTGCTGGCTGGCAGCCCTGCAGGGTCTGTCGCAGTCGATAAGGCCTTTGATCGAAACGTCGTTCTCGGCCTTGGTCCAACACCCCTGTCGATGCTTGCGACCGAAATGGAAGGCAAGCCCTGCGTGGGTAGGCCAAAGCACGGCCACAGAGCGTTGACGAGCGCTTTTTATCCACTACGCCAACGGCCAGAAAAGGGAATTTTTCACTATCAATCAAGCTGTGCTCCTTGATGGCGCTTAGTTAGCGCTTCGGCTTGGACTTGAACAACCACCGTCTTTCAGGTCTACTGAAAGCCCGGGAACCCTCCTTGTGTGCTCTCTCGTCTGTCGCAACTTGGCCCGCACCCCGTCTTTAGGATGCACGAAAAGACTGGAAATTTTTGAAAACGCTGGGCTCATCGAGTTGCAAACCTTTCGGCTGCCTTCTGGATTTGGAGGCTCATCGATTTGCGGCTCGTGGCTTACTTCACCTGTGGCACCCGAACACTTTATACAGCTCATCTGTGCCTTTCCTTCAGCGTCTAGTCGTTTATTTCTTGCGACGCCGCGACCAATCTTCCCGGAGAGCGGCAAGACGGCAAGGTGTCCGCAGGATCGCTGCTATCAGCAATCCTACTACCAGTGTTTGACGCCGACTTTTTTTTTCCAATGAAGACCTGGTTCGACCTTTCCAAGGAAGACGGGAATAACATCGGGCACCGCTTTTTAATTTAATAAATTTCGAAGCATTCTTTCGCATCCCGTATCCCACAACAGGGAATTCAAAACCTCTGCAAATTTCAAACTACCCTCGCCTCATCAATTTCCCTGGACAGTGCGGGGGCGCGGTCTTCCAGGTGCGGTCTTCCAGGTGCGTTCCGTCGTAGATGTTGCCTGGACGACTTATGCTAATGTGCACAAGAATACTACATACGCCTTGAGAAAAATTATCTTCATGGTTTCCGCAGCCGCACTCGCCCGCCGTATTTGGCGATAACGACCGGCTTATAACGCGCGTTGTTTTCTTGAACGTCAATTTCTCTCCTGCCCCCCAATGTCTGCCAACGGAACAACTCCAGCTTCCACCGGCGCAAAGGGCGCTGCGCCTCCTACAGGCCGCGGCGGCTCGACGTTGGACGTGGGTATGCTGGTCTACAGCACAGTCGTCGTTTTGGTCTGTCTACTGGCGCTGGTTGTCGTCCTCAGAATTCCCCGCGCCTTCGCCCGTCTGTGGCGCGTCTCCGAGTGGACGCGCGGTCACATCCTTGGCTACAAACGCGATATCCTTGCCCCTTCCTTGACCCGCTTTTCTTACACAAGAGCCGCGGCGCCGATCGCTATCGGGTACTCGGAAGAGGCAGGTTCCTCGCAGGACTCGCACACGAGTGAGCGCAAGCCTGCGCCATCGGCCCCTGCGCCGAAAGCAGCGGGCTCGTACCCGCCGCATATGGTGTCGATGCCATTGTTCCTCCGGCCTGTGGCGTCCCTTCTTCGATCGAGAGTGGCTCCGGGCTTTTCTGTCGCACAATTTGCCGTCTGCACTGGCTATCTCGCCGTCCTGCTCTACCCCGCAATCTATCGATCAGCGGGGCCCTTCACGGACATTAATCGCTATGGGTGCATTGCGATTTCCCAAGTTCCCTTCATCTTCGTGCTAGCGAGCAAGAATAACATTTTGGGAATGCTGTTGGGGATGGGCTATGAGAAAGTGAGTCTGGGAAGTCTATACGCCATCCCAAACTAATTGTCTTTCAGTTAAACTTCCTTCACCAATTTGTTGCCAGACTCGCTATCATTTCTGCCCATTTGCATGGACTTGGATATAGTGCGTCCCCATCTTGCCTTTCTGGTCTTTCGGCGTTGAATGCTATATGTGGCAGTCTATAAATGGTGCATTAGTGACGTCTTTATGCAAGAAATCATGCAGCCCAAAAATGCAATCGGGCTTTCCATGCTCATCTCTTTTGACTGTATTCTCTTAACATCCCTTGCTTACGTCCGGAAGAACGCCTACAACGTTTTCTTTTATTCCCACGTCGTCCTCTCACTCGCACTCATTATTTTGGTGAGTGATTGCACTCACCGCTCCTTCACCAGACCTCAGTTCTTACTCCAGGCGCTATATCATCGCCCACAAACTCTGCCATATCTTCGCTGGACCTTCGCCATCTACGCGCTCGACAAGTTCATGCGTCTAGTCAAGACCCGCATCAGTACTGCTACCATCCGGCCCATTCCTGAGCTCGGATTGACCCGCGTCGAAATCCCGTGGATCAATAGAGGCTGGCGTGCCGGCCAACACGTCAGGGTCCAAGTTCTTTCCTCTGCCATGGGCGTCACCGGCTGGGCCGAGGTGCATCCCTTCACCATCGCGAGCGAGAGTGAGAGCAAGGAGGGCCTGGTGCTCATGTGCAAGAAGACGGGGACATGGACGCACAAGCTCTTTGCTGCCGCCGCCGCCACCAACCGGGCGGAAGCGGGCGAAGGGAGACAGATCAAGGTCGTGCTCGAAGGACCGTACGGTATGTTCTTGTTGCTCTCTCCGTCAGTTTCGTTTCCTGAATCTCCTTCCCCAAGGTGGACCTGGATTCGCGATGTTCAACAGCTACTCCGCCGCCCTGTTCATCGTTGGCGGAAGTGGAATTACTTTCGCCCTCAGTGCCATCCAAGAGCTTCTCCAGCAGAGGCGGAGAGGTGAAAGTCGTGCGCGAATCATAGGTTCGTGACTGCCGCACTTTGAACGCATTCAAGGCTGAGACCGGCAAAACCAGAGCTCGTCTGGGTGATACAACACCCCGGGTCGTTGGTGCCGCTCATCCCCACGTTTGCTGCGATGTTCGAGCAGAGCGTCAAGGCGCATCTCGCCATCTCTGTGCACTACACCAAAACCGTGGTCGGCGCCATGCACATCAAGGGCGTTCATCCCAGGCTAACCCTGAGCGCTGGCCGCCCTCGACTGATCGACGCGGTGGAATCGACCGTTTCGCTCGTTGCTGCCACGGAAGGCAGAAGCGGTCTGGTCGTCGGCGTCTGTGGCCCTGTCGGGTTGGGGGATGATGTGAGCAAGACAGTCGGGCTGGTCGATCCGGCCAAGAGGGACGAAATCGGCGGTATCGAACTCCACGAAGAGTAAGCGCTTCCTGGACTATTTCTTCCAGATGGCTGAAGCGTTGACTTTAGGACATTCGGCTGGTGAATTGTTTGTAAACGCGAGCCGTTTGAATGCAGTGATTTTGAATACGCATCGCCATCTTCATTTTGTATATTATCCGCAACGTAAATTGTAACATTGTATCTGAACCACCGTGCGGTACTTCGGCACGGAGTCATCGCCGTCGGAGGCGTCGAGGTGTACATAGAAAGCTACAGGCACCAAAGGAGTAAAAAGAGCGCGTAAGAGCGGATCCTTGTCACGGTCCAAGTGTTCAGACCAAATGTGTTCGGCCTCTTAATTTGGTGCCGAATCGCTCCTTCCGCTGCCTTATTCACAACCACCATGAGCGAAATTTCCCTTGCAGACTTCAAAGTAATCATCTTCGACTGCTACGCCACTCTTGCTGTGATGAGTTTTGCTGGTTGAATGTCGCCAATTTTTCATACGGATTTTCTAGGATTGGGAGAGCGGCATATTTACTGCCCTGCACCCCCTCCTTGCGCGCTTCCCATCTTCTGCCACGTGGACGAAGAATGAGGCCCTCCTCGCCTTTACGGAGGTTGAGAAGGATTTGGAGCGAAAGGAACCTGGCTTGCTCTATTGCGACTTGCTCACAAGGGCGCATGAGGTGCTCGCAGAGGGATTGCGCGATAACGACGCGTCGGCGTCGGCGAACTTGACTGCAGCAGAACACAGAGCATTCGGGGCATCGATAAAGGACTGGCCGATTTTTCCAGACACCTGCGATGCTCTCCGCGTCCTAGAGAAGCACTACAAACTCGTCATTCTCTCCAACGTGGACCGCGCGTCGTTTGCGCACACCCACGCGAAACTGTCCCAGGATACGGATCTCGCCCCCTACGCTGTTCCTGTCCCGAATCCCAACGCGCACTGGTTACCCCAGATCACTCCGAATTCCCGCTCGCCGTTTTCACTCATCTTGACGGCGCAAGATACGGGCGCCTACAAACCCGACCCTCGCGGGATGCTTTCTGCCCTCGAGATAATCCAGAACGAGTTCGGCGTCGGGAAGGACCAGGTGCTAGTCGTAGCTCAGAGCCTATACCATGACATCGAACCATCGAGCAAGCTGGGCGTGAGCAGTGTTTGGATCGACCGACAGGGTGCCACTATGGGCTTGGAGACTCTCAGCGAGGCTCCGAAATGGTCTAAGCGTTTCGAGACGCTTGGGGAGATGGCGGCAGCTGTCGAGGCAGAGCGCTGAGGTTTGATTCCGCACAATGACCGACGACGCAATAAATAGGATCCTCTTCTAACCCGTAACGATTTAATAGCCCAAATGGTGTATTAAGAAGAGGAATTCCTCAAGAATAGTACAGGTAGTAGGAGCCAAATGGCTCGAAACAAATACACGAGAATATCACATTTGCAGTCACAGCTTTTTACTCGTCTTTATTCACGCCTGTCTTGCGATGCGCTGGAAGCTTCGCATCCTTGGCCTTCGTCTTATCAGCCGATTCGCCAATGTAGGATGGGAATCTGTAGCGTAACGCATTCAGGACTTGAGGCCCTGTTGAATAATTGCACAAAGAACGTACCGCGGCACCCCGTCGCGCGTCAACTCTTGGAAGCGGTAAACGATTATGGCACCGATCTTGGGAGGGTTGCGGCGCAGCTTGTCAGAGAGCCCCGTTCCCACGTTGAACGTCTGCGGAAGAAGTGTGAATGTATGTATGTGGGCGGTCGAGGCAGGACGTACCTTCCCCGACTGCATCTTGCATTTCAACGCGCCGGTGATGCCCGCGTGCTTTCCCTTCCCGTCTGTATAGCCCGTTACCTCCGCCTCCGCGTCGTAGAACGTCTATACCCGACTACATTAACAGAGTTCGTCGAGAGTTGGATGACGAAACGCACCTTGATTTTCAGAAGAGTCGATGAACGACGTCCTTCGTATTTCCTGTTAGGCAGGTCAATCGATCGAATAATAAATATAGCTCAAGAAAAGGAACGCACGATCCAGCCTTGCGCAGCATAAGGCCCTCCCCACCGAGCTCCTCGATCTCCTTGAGCTTTTCAAGAACGTGCTTACGGCTCTTGGCTTTTTCGTGCTCAACAAGGACGACCTCGGGGCATTCGTACTTCCCACCAGGCCCAAATAGCTTCTTGAGGAAAGCGACTCGATCTTCAAAGTCGGTGTTTTCGGAGGGCACGTCGAAGATCTAAAGGACCAGTTCACAGATCTGCAGGAGAGACTTCGTAACCACGCACCTGGAAAGTGATCCCTTTCCAGTGAGGAGAGTTCATGGTCTTGACGATCGAAACGGTATCTTGGAAGTTTCCGCGCCCGCCGAAGAGCTCACCATCGAGGGTGCAGTCCTTGGGAAGCTCTGAGGAAATGACAGTCAGATTCAACCCCTCACAAACGTCTAGAGACACGTACTATCGAGGAACCATTTGGGAGGTGTAAATGGATTCCCGAGGCGGCTCACCATACCCTTGCCGTCGTAGAAGGTACTGCGCTGGATTAGTTATGAGATGCACGATGTTGTGGCACGACACCCACCGTACGCCGTCCAGCTTCTCGGATATCCACCATCCAGTTGGGTCAGGTCCGGTATCAATGTCCCATTTATTCGCAAGGAGCATGGCGGGAACTTGCTTGCCACCACCGTCGTCGTCGTCATCGTCTTCGTCGTCGTCGCCTTTAGCGCGGTTCGACTTGGACTTGGGCTTTCCTTTCTTCGACACCGGTTTGAGAGGGGCGCCACCTGGGTTCTTCCACTTCAGCCGCGCAGCTTCATATTTTTCCCCCAACAGATCGCGCAAGTGCTTGCAGGTCCGCGCGTTTACAGGGACGCCACCCTATTCCCCGAATACGTTAGACTTAGGAGGAAGAGCACGATGGGGATACACGCCTGGTTGCGCCATGCCTGGAGAGCGTGTCAGAGAAGGAAAAATAAGGAAGCAAGAGACTCGTACAGGGCATTGGCAGTAGTAGTGGTCCCAGGTACGCTTGATCTTGTATGTCGAGCTGCTGGTCAGCGATTTGACCTCGCGGTCCTCGCCATCGTCCAACAGAACTTTAGGTTTGTGGCCGTCGATTTCCGCGAGGTCGTCACCGGTTGTGGAGGTAGATTTCGACTGTTTCGTCGGCTTCTCATCCTCATCGTCGTCCTCATCCCCGTCCTCCTCATCGCTGTCAACTTTCTTCTTGCCCTTACCCTTGGACGGCACCTCGTCGTCGTCACTTTCCGCCTTCATTTTACCCTTAGCCTTGGAGACCGGTTTCTTTTTCGCCGGTCTCACATCCTCGTCATCCTCGTCCTCGCTGTCTGCCTTCTTCTTGCTCTTGGGCTTCGAAGCAGGTTTCCGCGCCTTCTTCTTCGGTGGCTCATCCGAGTCCTCCTCCTCTTCGCTGTCCGCCTTCTTCTTGCGCTTCGGTGTGGAGACCGCTTTCTTCGCTTTCTTCTTCGGCGGTTCGTCTGAATCATCCGCCTCGTCGTCGCTGTCGACCTTCTTCCTGCCCTTGGCCTTGGATGCGGGTTTCCGTTTCTTCTTCGGCGATTCGTCCGAGTCCTGGTCGTCGTCCTCGTCGCTATCCACTTTCTTCTTGCCCTTCGCCTTGGATGCGGGTTTTCGGGCTTTCTTCTTCGGTGGCGCATCCGAGTCGTCCTCGTCCTCACTATCCGCCTTCCTTTTCCCCTTCCCCTTAGGAGCGGACTTTGAGGCTTTCCTCTTCGGTGGCGCATCCGAGTCCGAGTCGTCCTCCTCACTGTCCGCTTTCTTCTTCCCCTTAGCTTTGGACGCGGGCTTTCGCGCCTTCTTCTTCGGCCTTTCGTCCTCGTCCTCATCCTCATCATCGTCCTCCTCGTCACTGTCGGCCTGCCGCTTGCCCCTGCCCCTGGAAGTGGGTTTTGGGGCCTTCTTCTTCGGCAACTCATCCTCATCCTCATCTTCCTCCTCGTCCTCTTCATCTCCCTCGTCATCATCGCTGTCGTCTCTCTTGCGCGACTTCGACGAACCATTGGCTTTACCAGTCTTCAGCTTGAGGCGCGCCAACTCGTATCCGTAGCCCAGAGTGTCGCCGAGGTGTGTACATGTGCGCGCATTTACAGGCACACCTTTCTGTTACCATAGTTAGATTATTCGACCGCTTGAACCGAACGCAGAATGTACGCGCCTGATTGCGCCACGCCTGTAAATTCGCGTCAGAGGGTGTGAATTCAGAAGAGGAAAGCTCCTACTGGGCAGTGGCAGAAGTAGTGGTCCTGGGTGCGCTTAATCTTATAGGTCATCCCGCTAAAGCTTCGCGTCAAGCGAGTGGAACGAAATTCGGGTCGCGGTTCTAGTTACCCGCTCTTCGACTTGGCCTCACAATCTTCTCCGTCTGCGAGCAGAACTTTAGGCTTATAGCCATCGATTTCCGCCAGTGCGTCGGCGGCCATGATGGGTTATGTAGGAGAACAACCGCGTCGGGACCGACGGTTTGACTCTGTTTGGAACGGAGGCCTTGCGCGATCAAACGTTCTTGCTCTTGCTCAAGCGCTCAAGGCTGAAATAAATCATGAGGCATTTGGTATAGATTGTATTAATTTCCTGCGGAATGACAATCGAGACGCCTCAATATGACCAGACATCGTAGTACCCCCCGCACATCAGGTTCCAATGTCAGGGGGGCCCTCGGTATGAACTGCTCCCTCCCAGGGCGAACCCTCCGGCTGGCTGGAGACGTGCGTGATCAAAGTCTTGAGGCGACCGGAGTCAACGAACGTTTTGATATTTGTGAGGATGTCAAGGGTCTTCCGTCTGCGGAAGTGCGCCTCGACCCGACAAAGCTTGAAACGATCCTCGGACATCCTTGTGGTGATGAAGCGCAAGAGCGCCGTGTCTGAAATCAGGTCGCAGTTGCGTATCACCAACTCCTCCAATGCATGTGCGGATAGAGCGGCCAGCGCCTCGTCGTTTGCGCACAAACCACCGAAATCCGAGTCGTAGATAGTGAGCCGCCGCAGACCTGCCGGCAGACTGCGAAGACTTTCCACGAAAGATGGATGTGGAAAGGCATCGCTTTGAATGTCGAGAGTCTCGAGTTGGGTGTATAGAGAGAAGAAATAAACCAGGGACCCGGATGAGGGTTGTTCACCGTGGAAAGGTGTCCCGCGAAGGGTGAAGGTGCGCAGACTGGGCAGGGAAAGGTGCCGCAGTAAAACAGCCAGCGTAGCATCCATGCGGCCCCCACAGTCCAATTCCAATGTGTGAAGGAATGGTAATTCCAGCATCGGATGATCCTCGAACGTTATGTTTGTATCGATGACTCGCAGCTTGCAGCATCGGAGCTGAGGGCAGCTGGTCAGTGTTTCCAATAAGAGTTTGCTTGTCGTCGTCAGTGGAATACTCCACGACTGTCCACCCATCCACAGAGTCGTCAATTGGTGCCACCGGAGCGGAATTTCCCAAGGCGTGAAGTTGTACGCTGGAACAGAGAAACTGGAAACCCGGGGACCGCGGACAATTCCCAACGAGCCCCATACAATATCGTGGGCCATATGACGAGGGTGAGTGTAGAACGCAAGAGTCTCCAGTAAAGGAACATCTGCCTCGGTTAGGTGCGACATCCCCCGTAGGATAGATGGCGCCGTCGTGAATTGCATGTGCTGCCAGCGGGGTGCAGACGGAGCGAGGGCTTGAATGAAACTATGCGCATTTGAAACAAACTCGCTCTCCAGCGAAATGGAGAGAGGACACTGCCCAGAACGGGTTAGCCAAGTTTTGGTGGCCTCCAAACGTTTCGCTACATCTTCCTCCATGTTGGGCCACCAACCCGCGGTAGTGGGGTCTACGATGTGGAGCCTGGACCAGAGACGCGGTGTGGAAAGCGAAATAGCTCTCCATGAACTGAATATGCGTCCAAGCAAGAGAGGTGCTTCGGAAGGGTTCATGACACAGTTACGGTGCGTCGGAAGACACGCGAAGAATATCTCCTCGACGATTTCGAGGGGTAGCCTCCGCACAGGAGAGATTAAAGCTCGGTGCTCTGCGATGCAGGTATTCAGGGTGTTGCGCTGTGCTGCCAGTTTATCGATTGTCTTCTGTAGCTCGGCTATTTTATCGTCGAACTCCTTCAATTGAAGGATGGGTTCATCGAGGAAAGCTCTAATCCCTGCCACCTCCTCGTCCGTTGGGCAGTAGTTGGTGCGTAGCCTGGAGGCAAATGGCGAGAACATGGAAGTTGAGGACAAGGGCGCGGAAGTAATGTCATTCGGCCCGGCCTTCCGTTTCTTGAACCGCAACTTATCGTTCTGGTAAATGCAGGTGTTCAGGGTGTTGCGCTGTGCTGCCAGTTTATCGATCGTCTTCCAGTTTGCTCGACTGGAGGTGAAACGCACGAAAATAATCCGCTTGTCGAATTCTTGGTCTGAACGATGCATAAAGACATTAAAAGGACACGAAAACGCGACAGACGCGAAGATGCGAGTCCAGGGAAATCGAGCTTTTCGCTTTGCGTCAACACGATCGACGACGGAAGTAAATCGCCCCTGTCCCGATAGCGACTCGCAAGATGGTTTCACGCCAACACGTTCACGATGGGTCTACGCCCGTGGTCGCAATGCCCACCTTTTCACGAAATCTCGGCCAAAATGAACTGTATGAGCTCATATTTCCCGCCATTTTTCATTGTTAACGTCCACCAGATCCTACTACTTGCCTAGCAGAGCGTACGGATTGAATGACATGTTCAGTAAGTCTGCCCTTTCTCGCTCGTGTGCTTGGCGATTCATTGCGCTCACAGCGCGCGTTATATTCCGCGCACCGCCGGCCCTCGCGTCGCCATTTCGACTTCGGGTTGTATGGGCAATCATGCGGGTGCAGCACTCGCTGCTGGCGTGTCAAATCGACATGGACCCCGGCTGCTACGACGACGCTCAGTTTGTGTGCGTGATTTCCAGCTGTCCGAGTCAAGTATCCAACGCTGAACATCTCCAGGTATACGCCTCCATCGAGCCCAAAAGCCGCCATGGAAGACGCCGGCCGCACCTTGACGATCCACGACAACAAACGGGGACACGAGCTGGACGAGGACTTTATTTCTGGCCAGCGCAAGCTCTCTGCACACTGTCTCGGCCGCATGGACGTCGCGCGTCACGGCAAGGTGTCTCCTGGCGTCGATGAGTTTCATATGTCGTTCACGGTCCTCCACGCAATCACAGACGGCACCTCCGCCCACGGGAATACGATCTTCCAGTTCTTAGGCGGATCCTCCACCCCTGGTGGGCCAGCGAGAACGGATGCCGAGTTGCTGCAGATCCTCAAAATGGAGTGGAGCAAGCGGTGGGGGAAACCGCGCATTGAATACGAAGTCATCACCCCCGCCGCCGAGGCCCGCCTCCCGCGACCCCGCTCAAGATTTGAGCTGGCTGTATGGAGGGTCGATTCTCAGAACGTCCAACGGCGCGCCATCGTAGGTATTTTCCTTGTCTAAGTCCATTACCCAATACTAACCCCTCGTTCAATTCAGGGTGGCCACGCTTTCCCCCGCATCGCCAGCGAAATTACCAAGCAGACCCTCGTCGAAGTCAAATTCGACTGCGCCCAAACCGTCGCCCTCGTCGCCAAATGCAAATCCGAGCGCGTCACCCTCCAGAACACCGTCTTCGCACTGTGCAACTTCGCCTGGATCCGCACCGCCGCCGCGCACCCCGAGCTCGTCAACGCGCCCAAGACGCTGCCGATGCTCTTCTACACCGCCATCAGCCTGCGGCGCCACCTCGCGCCCATCTCGCCACTCGCATCGGCGATGTCGCTCGCGCTGGGGTACGGCAATATCATTCTGCCCGCGTTCATTCCCTCTGCGCCGGGCGTGGATGTGCGCAAGGTGTTTTGGCTCCGCGCAAGGGGGGTGCAGGCGCAGATGCACAAGCAGACGCGGAGCCCGATGTTGCTTCCGCGCGCGCAGATTCTGAGCTTCGAGCGCGGGCGGAGAGCGAAGGCGTTCGCAAGGCAGGATGACGAGGCGGATGGGACGCTTCCCCGCCAGGCGCAGACGCAGCAGAGTCAGGGTGACAAGAAACCGCCGGTGCAGATGCAGGCTCCGACTATCCCGTCCGTGGCGCTCATGGGCATCTCGCATCTCGGCGACCTGACTTCGACGTACCGCACGGAACGCTACCCGTCCATCGAGTTTGTGGACTCTGTTGGTCATTCACGCAAGGCCAAGGGCGGGATCCTTCTCTTCACGCGCAGCGCGCAGGGCTGCTTCTCGACGATGCTCGAGTGGGACTCGGCGGCCTTCCCGCCTGGCTTGGTCGAGGAGTTCTGGGGCCACTTCGTCGGCGGCGTGCATGAGTTTATCCTCGACGGAGCGCCTTTGGCGCAGGTCAAGCTTTAGCTACTTTGCCTATTATGTCTTGTCCTTGCCTTCGCCGTTTCGTGTCTTTATTCTTTTTTGGATGGACATTCTCTCATCTCTCATATTACAATTGCAAGGACTAGTACATACTGTGGGTACAGCAGCGGAAGAGGGTTAAAAGTAGATGCGTAGATATTAGCGTTGTGTGTCGACTTCAATGATAAGTAAGAAGATGCAGCTGCCAAGACCCAAGATAAATGCATATCCCGCCAATGGCTTTAGGCTTTTTCGTTGACGACTGGCATCCCTTGCTCATCAGCGAGCGGCTTCTCCGGGTCGTTTTTAGGGAACCGCGCGCGCGGCTTCGAGGTTTGTGCCCAAGTGTAGAAGATCGTGCCGCAGGTGATGCTGACTATGGAGTAAAAGCGAGAGCTATAAAGCAAAGAGATGTTAAAAAATGGCGGACGCGAAACGAAGCAAATGGACGCACCGTGTGAGGACGTCGGAGAAGATCCACATGCCGAGCATTGTCTGTATGACGCCCTTTGCTGCTGAGGAGAACATGTGCGTAATCGGACTCGTCACCTAATTGGCGACTTAGATTCAAGGGGCCACCAAAGCAGGGTAAAGGCCCACCTTGATGGACAGGGAGTGCGAAATGCCCAGCAGAAAGCCGAAGAAGCCAGTGACGAGGCAGCCTACGATGAACGTCCACCACCCGGCGTCGACGTCGTAATATCGGGCGCGCAGAATGCCCAGCTCTCCGTGCAATATTAAACACGGGAGAAGGGCTGTTGTCGAGAAGAGGTTCCCGTAGTACGAGAGTGCAAGGGCTGACTGCCCGACGTGCGCGAGCGCGGGTTTTTTTAGGACGGCGTGTACGGAGAGCACGAAGGATGACATGCAGCCGCAGAATAGTCCCAACGCAGACTCATGGGAGATGCTGCCTGGAGACCGGCTGCTCAGGGATGGTGCGCTGCCAATGAGGAAGCCGCAGGTGACGACGAAGGCAGCGAAGACGACTTTCGGTTGGGGCTGGGTGTGATTGGCCACGGACGACACGAGGATGGTGAATGGGAGTAGGAGACCTCGAGCGATCTATGAGATGGGTTAATTAAACCCAAGAGGAACTCGTGAGCAAGCTTGCCTGGAAAAATGCGGCATCAACGTTGGCCAAGCAAATTGTGTTGAAAACCAGGCCAGCGATTCCAACAGTTGAGTAAGGTAGCAGGTTAACCACGACCCCACGATTAAACATGGGCAGCTCAAACTTAACGGGGATACACTGACCCAGTCGCGTTCGGTTCGCCCACGCGAGGAGGCGTAGTAAAACGACGGCGATGAAGACTTGTGTGAACTACATTAATTGTCAGGAAAACGAGAGAGACAAAGGAAGAAGACTTTTCTCACCAGGAAAGTAAAGGGGAGCTCGGGTACGCTTTTTAGGACGGCTTTATTCACAAAAACCATCTGTTGCAAACTCAGCGCAAGAATCGGGCAGAAGAAATAATGGCGCACCACTAATGCAGCGACGATGTAATAAACCACCACCGCGGCCACCTCCATCTGAGAAGCTTCTGGTTCGCGGAGGTGCATGGTCAGTAGTGGTCGGTTAGAGTAAGGGTCCTCCTATTTCCTCCTTCCTTCTTAAAGCGCCGCTGAATGAGACCTTCCTCCTCCTCCTGTCTTTCGATCTTCATTCCCCCTCTGATCCCACATAGCCTGCTTCCGTTGTATTGCATCGCCTGCTTCCGCGGGGGGTAGCTCGGCTATTTTATCGTCGAGCTCCTTCAATTGGAGTATGGGTTCATCGAGGAAAGCTCTAATCCCTGCCACCTCCTCGTCCGTTGGGCAGTAGTTGGTGTGTGACCTGGAGGCAAATGGCGAGAACATGGAAGTTGAGGACAAGGGCGCGGAAGCAAATTGTCATTCGGCCCGGCCTTCCGTTTCTTCAACCGCAACTTACCGTTCTGTAAATGCAATAGCAAGCTCGGCTTGGGTTACTTGCGAATCCTGCATAACGAACCCCTGCCTAATTTCCTCCTTGAGACGGCCAGAATGGCCTGTTGAACCCTTTCCTACTTGACACTGGGCGCTCTATCAAAACCAGCTCGTCCCTTTCCTGCGCGTGCCCTTTTGTTGCAAAAATTGGCGCTTAAGACCCTTAGCTTCTCCACTCGACCTTCCCTGTCTCTTCTTTGTTCTCTTGCGCCAGAGTATCCGCCCTGCCGTCGTTCCTGGTGGTCCTCGGCTCGTTCCCACACGCCGTACAGCTGAACGAATTCATGGACCCAAAATACCCGGACGTTCATCCTTCCCAATATTTCTGTTCTCTTTAGCATCAATTTGCATCCTCACTTGGCTATCAAGTCTCAAGGAACGTAGCTCTCCCTCCACAATACCCGATCAGAAACGATTCTCTTCAGGAAAAAAAAAGGTAAGATAGGTATTGAAAAAAAGGTCCATGCACAATATTTATGTACCTAATGCAAGGTCCAACGACAGAACGAAGAGAGAATAGTCACACCAACGCAGGCGCCTAGAGCAGCGAAAACGCAAGACCGACAAGCCCCAGCACACTCCCCGCACTCCATGCAACCGATACACCCCGGCCAACAGCAGCACTCGTCCCAGACCCGCTCGGGGCAGCGCCGCTCCCGGATGCACTCGGGCTTCCGGACTTGGCACCCCCAGTAGGCGCACTCCCGCCCGCTGCGGCCGAGGTCTTGGATGTAGAGCCTCCGCTTGTCCCACTTGCCCCACCTGCACTGCTCCCACCAGAGGTGCCGGAAGAACCAGAAGCGCCGGTGATCGTGTTCAGGCTCGCGACGGGGGACCACTTGGCCGCGGTGTTTGCAGCGTTGGCACCGTTGGAGGAAGGGTCGTACGGGAGCCACGAGACGGCGCCGTTAGCAGCGAGCTGCACGAGGGCGGTGGTGGAGGCAAAGTACGTCGCGGCGGCGTCGACGACGGAGGGGCCGGCCATGGTGATGGTGGCGTTGGTCTCGATGTTGACGATGTACGTCTGCGAGCCGTCGTCGGGGATGAAGGCGATCTCCTGCTGGACGCCCGAATCGAGGAAGAAGGACGTCGCTTGACCATGCGAGTCGGGGAAGGCGGGGCCGGTAAAGGCCTGGGCGGGGGTTTGCCAGAAGGCGACTAGAAGAAAAAGGTGAGAGGTGGAGTCTGGAGCTGAGAAAGTGGCGCACAGTGGATCACAAAAATGGATGCACTCCCCGCGGCATTCCCAGGGACACCGAAGAAGAAGACGTGGTTCTGGGCGACGGCCATGACGGGGTCGTAGTTGGTGGTCGTGATCTCTGCGGCGCCCTGGTCCTTCCACGCGATAGCGGTGGACTGGGCGGCTGCGAGATCGCCCATGTCGAGCGAGTAAGTCTCGCCCTTGGAAAGGGCATAGAAGACGTTGGTGTCGTGGTCGAGGATGGCCTCGAACGAGGTGGGGTCAAAGCCCGCCGCAGTGATTGACTGGTCTGTCCACTTTTTGCCGGCTGCGTCGTAGATGTAGATGTCGTTGGGTTTTGACGTGTCGGCGCCGAGGACGTAGATGGCGTTGAAGAACTGGGAGAGGTAGCATTTCGTGTTGGTGCCATCGAATGGCCTTTTTGAAAACGTTGAATGCGCCAGCTCACTCGGATTTTAACGGACTTACGGTCGTCCAGTGGTGGTTATATCCGTCGGAGTACCTGGTGAGCGAGAATTCAGGAGAGCAAAAACCAGTTCTATCACCAGCGCGCACCTGAGGCCCAAGTGTCGGAGGTGCCCGCATTGTAGTCCTTGCCCTTGAAGTTGAAGGCTAGCAGATTCCAAGCGGTGTCAAATGCGACACATGAGCTGCCAGCGAGAGCAGAGGGGGCGGAAAGAAGGGCAAAAAGAGCGACGGTGTATAGGCGGGGCATTATTGTGGTCGAAACGGCGGTGAGAGGAAGAGAGAAAGGAAGCTGAAGGCGCTGATCCAGCAGCTGCGCGGCGATCACCACACGGTTAACGTCCGTCCGAAAAGGGAAAGTTATTTCCGGGGACCAAATTTAGGTCGATGCGCTGAATTGAAGTGAGTATTCGCGGAACCATCCAGGAGTCGAGCGACATTTTCTCTGGCGGTTCTAAAGTTGAAAGCATTTCCCTCCGTTCCGCCAAGTCGATATCTCCAAGAGTCGTTGTGAAAACCAGTGGCACGGATTTGCGCATGATGTGACTCATCTCGCAACGGGCGACTTTGACCGTCATGTATCGCGTGGCCTCTGGACGTCGGATGGAAGCATAGACGCGTCGAAACGCGTCGCCTCGCAGTCAGAAAGTAAAATAAGGTTTGAAGGGAAAGACGGGTGTCACTTGTCGTCAGTCACACGTCACGTCTCCTGTCCCAAACCACCACCCTCTTAGTTTTTTTTTCACGATAATTCGCCGTTTGTGCCTCTCCAACATGCCAAAGACTGCCAAATCTCCTTCGCTCAAGCAATCCACCCTTTCCTTCGGCGCCGCAAAGCGCACTGCATCCAGCACCAGTACCAAAAAACCCGCAGCAAAGCGCGCGTCCCAGCAGCCAGTCGCAGTTGATTCGGACAGCGACATCGACGTCGACGACATCGAAATCTCTGACGATGAAGATGAGGTCGAGGTCATAGAGTCAGACCATTCGGAGGAGGAAAAGAAAGCCCCTCGAGTCGTGACGAAGCAGCCGACCATCGTAAAAGTCAGCCGTCCCCGGAACTCTCCCGTGAAACCGCCCCCGAGAGAGACCCTTCCCGAGCTCGACGAGAACGATCCCAGATGGCGGACCTACATGTCGACCGTTCGCGCTAGACGCGGGCACCTGAAGCTCAGTGCGTTTTCGTTAACTTGACAAAGTCCGAGTTGTCTCACCTTGGTTTGCAGTCCACGCAGAAGACCAGAATAGATTCCACGACATCCTCCGCGTATTTGACTTGTCCGTCGTTTTCTTGCTCCCATTTCCCTATTGTCTCACATTATTTAGATCGTACGAATATGGTCCTTGTGTCGGCGTCAGTCGTCTTGAACGCTGGGAGCGCGCGTGCGCCCTGGGTCTCGATCCCCCTGTCGAGGTAAGCCTTTTGTCCTGGCTACTTTCAGCCCTGACCTGTATGCTGTTTCAGGTCTACGACATCCTCACCACGCGTCAAGGCACCAAGGAGGAGTCCTACGCACAGTCCGCGCTCTACGGCCAAGTCTAAATCCCGATTCTTTACTCCGCCTTCTCCTTGTGCGTCCTTCCCCATTCTATTCGGCAGTGTAGCTCATCTAATACACGTCCAGGTGCTTGCTTCCGTGTATCAATATTGCTGCTTTGCTCGATTCAAACTCCTCATCGCCTGTGCTTGGCCAATGAATAGTGTAGTCCCCTTTGCCCTCTCCCATCGCGTGCGCTACCTCCTCCGCTGATTATCCGACGTAGCTAGTAGATAGTCCAAAGATGAATGAACGAATACTGTATTTTGCTATCCTGTTCCATATGCTCCCTCTAATCAAGATATCGGTGGCCGGTCGGCATCAGAGTGAGTCTTTCTCCTTTTCACTGTCTTTCAGCGTTTATATACATATAAGAAAGCTCAGGCTACACTCTTTCGAGCATTGGCGTCATAGCAATGACAGGCCAAATTGATTTGGCGCTAAGCCGCCAGTCTCATGTCCATTCAACCCCGTGTAGTATGAACCGGTTCGGAACTTCCATGCTCTATTGAAATGACGACCCTCCCAAAAAGGATTGTGAGCACTCAGCCGTTCACCCAAAACAATTGAAATCTCTCACTGCAAGTCGGAATTTGACTGGAAGTTCAATGGAAGTTCAATGCAAACCAGCATGCCGGCAACAACCCGAGAGTTTCCCGCTGTTTCCGTTTAACAGCTGGGCAGGGTTGTTACGCAACATTACGCATCGCCGTCTCCATCGAAGCCAAATCGAAGCGGGGAACTTCCTAAAAAGGATTGTGAGTACTCAGCCATCCACACGCATCTACACGCAACTAACGTCTCATCGGAATTACAGTAAGCCCGCACTAGTATAAAATGAAGCAGAGTTGGAAGGGCGATAAAGCTCCCCTTGCCGAGTAGCACCAGCTTCGCTTCTCCCTATCTTTCGACGATATGCCGATAAGCCTCGTTCGTGAAACGGAGGTCGATGTGCTGATTATTGGGGCGGGGCCAGCAGGTGCGTTTGTGTGGGCGCAGCTTCTTGTGGCGCGAGTTGACGCGCGACCGATTGATAGGCTTGATGTGCGCGAACGCGCTCGCGAGCGCGGGTGTGTGCGTACGAATAGTTGATGAGCGGTGCGTTCGTAATGCATATGTCCGTTGCATGGGGAGTTGAGTGGTCTGGCCCTTCGTTTTGGCAGTCCGAGCAAGGTCGCGGCGGGGCAGGCGGATGGGATACAGGTGTGTAGTGAATCAGATGGACTTTTCCTCGCATATTGACGTTGACGCAGCCGCGCACGATCGAAGTTTTCCAGGTAGCTCCGCCCGTGAAAGCTTTGTTTTTTCTTTTGTTCATTATAAGTCAGAGCTACGGCCTCGCGGAGCGCTTGCTGAGGGAGGGGAATCAGATGCACGGCGCGGTGGATACATTCCTATGCCTATCGCACCTTGAAGAGAAACTGACGCGTCACATTAGGCATTTTACAATCCAGGCAAGAGCGGCGGGATCGAGGTAGGCAATTCCGAGATGGAGGAGGGGTTAACATTCAAAAATAACAGCTCACCGACCGCGTGGCGGATGTGACTGCGCCGACTGCGCGGTATCCTTTCGAGGCAAGTCACCCTCCAAAGAAAAAACAACCGCGTTGCTAATGATGCTGCACTCAGGTAACCCTCCACCAAGGCGCCATTGAGAGCATCTTTTTGGACTCGATGCGGAGCAAGGGAGTCGAGGTTTCGCGGCCGGTCGTACCGACGCTGCTTGAGCTGGATAACGCCAAAGTCGGCGATCCGACAGCGTATGCGGCAAGGGTAAGGTGGAGGAGAAAATCGGAACGCCATCTGATTGAATTGATCTGCAGGTTGTATTGAAGCACCTCGATCCATTGGAAGGCGGGCCGACGACCGAGGTCGTACACGCCAAGTTTGTCGTTGGAACCGATGGTGCGCACCAGGATTCACAATGTAGTATTTTATTTCTCTGATTGTTATTATTTAGGCGCACACTCGTGGGTGCGCAAGCAATTCGACATTGCCATGGAAGGCTCGCAGACTGACTACGTCTGGGGCGTTGGTGCGCCTTTCGCCTTCCACTCAAAGCTAAGCCAACTGGTTGAACAGTGGACATGGTCCCTCGCACGAATTTCCCAGACATCAGGGTCAAATGTGTTGTACATTCGGAGACCGGTACATGCATGATAATCCCTCGCGAGGACGATAAGGTGCGGCTGTACATCCAACTCGATGGGCAGGACGCCGCCGACGCCAGGAGCGGGCGGATCCACAAGGAGAAGATGGATCCGGGGAAGTTGCTCGAGGTGGGCTTCGAATTTCTAAGGGGCCGAGTTTCACGGGTGAACATGGGGCTAGGTCGCGAACAAGTCCTTCTGTCCCTACGTCTTTCGAACGCCGGAGAAGTTCGACTGGTGGACAATCTACATCAGTTTGTATCGCTGGACTTTCACCGTCGTTGGTGTTTCTTATAGTCGTCATAGTTGGCCAAAGAGTCGCGTCGCGATACTCCGTCGATGAACGCGTCTTCATCGCCGGAGACGCGTGCCATACGCATTCTCCCAAAGCAGGTTTGCACCGTGATTCCTCATAAATCGTTGTGTAATCCTCCTTAGGGCAGGGCATGAACGCCAGTATGAACGATTCACATAACCTTGGTAAGTATTCCGCCGGGCATTCCCTTCATCCTTCTAACCTTTGTGATGTAGCTTGGAAGCTGGTGTATGTTCTGCGTGGTTGGGCCGATCTCTCACTGCTGAAGACGGTTTGTGATTTCTTGCGGATCCAACTCTCGCTCACGTATCATCCTCGTAGTACGAGCTCGAGCGACGAAAATATGCACAAGATCTCATCGCTTTTGATGTCGAGTGGGCCGAGATGTTTTCAGGAAAGCCACAGACGGAGATTAACAACGCCGGCGTCTCGCATGCCGTCTTCCTCAAGATGTTTCAGACTTTTGGCGGATTCACCAGCGGAATCGGAATCCATTACGCCGAATCGCCAATCGTGCATCCCGCGAGCCAGTCCTGCGCCAAAAATGCCATCGTCGGGGAACGCATGCCGCCGTCCGTACTCCTGCGTGCGGCGGATTTCCGGCCAGTAGAACTGCAAGACTTGCTTCCGTCGGATACGCGCTTCAAACTCCTTGCATTCACTGGTGACGCAGACCCGGAAGCTCTCGAAGACGTTGCGGCAGGTGTAGAGTCAATACAGCAGAAATACGGTCCGGCGTTGGACGTTATATCCATCATCTCGAGGAAGAGACCTGGTTTCTGTTTCATGGATTTGCCTCCGGCCCTCAGACCCCATTGGTCAAGGTAGATTTATTTTTGTGTACAACTGGAGTTTTGCTGATCTGGCCTTTAGGGTGTTGTGCGACGAGAAGGATCTGCGGGGGACGCAAGGCGGAAATGCCTACACTACGCTTGGGATCGACCCTCACGAGGGCGCGATCGTCTGTGTAAGGCCGGACGGCTATGTCGGAATGGTGGCGCCGTTGCATGAGACCGCGGCTATCTTTGTTTATCTTTCTTCTTTCATGAGGTAGTATTCTAAGTGTTCAATCTTTGTAATACTTTCATCTGTGTGCTCTGACGATGGATCGAATAAATCGGTATGTATGTAAACCAATTGCGCGAAGACGTAGATATGCGATTTTGACGCGTCAATCACGTTATCGTGTTACCTCCGGACCGCTCCATGACTTTGCCGCCGGGCCGCCCTTTGCTTTCATGTCTTCGCCATTTGCCTCCAAGTTACGCACCAACTACTGCCCAACGGATGGAGAGGCGGCAGAGATTACAGCACTCCTCGATGAACCCGTCCTTCAATTGAAGGGCCTCGACGATAAAATAGCCGAGCTGCAGAAGACCATCGATAAACTGGCAGCACAGCGCAACACCCTGCATACCTACATAGCAGAGCACCGAGCTCTGATCTCTCTTGTGCGAAGGTTGCCCCTCGAAATCCTCGAGGAGATATTCTCCGCGTGTCTTCCGACGCACCGTAACTGTGTCATGAGCACTTCCGAGGCACCTCTCTTGCTTGGCCGCGTATGCAGCTCATGGAGAGCTATTTCACTTTCCACGCCGCGTCTCTGGTCCAAGCTCCACATCGTAGAGCCCACTACCGCGGGTTGGTGGCCCAACATGGAGGAAGAAGTAGCGAAACATTTGGAGGCCACCAAAACTTGGCTAGCCCGTTCTGGGCAGTGTCCTCTCTCCATTTCGCTGGAGAGCGGGAACGAGGGCGGTCCAACTGTTTCAAATGCGCATAGTTTCTTTGAAGCCCTCGTTCCGTTTGCACCCCGCTGGCAGCACATGCAATTCGCGACCGCGGCGTCTATCCTAAGGACGATGTCGCACCTGACGGAAGCA
Organism: Mycena metata; assembly: GCA_029378385.1. Classification (NCBI taxonomy): domain Eukaryota; kingdom Fungi; phylum Basidiomycota; class Agaricomycetes; order Agaricales; family Mycenaceae; genus Mycena; species Mycena metata. The sequence continues at coordinate 346,994 of JARKIB010000020.1, forward strand.
GACGTTCCTTTACTGGAGACCCTTGCCTTCTACACTCACCCTCTTCATGGGTCCTACGATATTGTATGGGGCTCGTTGGGAATTGTCCGCGGTCCCCGGGTTTCCAGTTTCTCTGTTCCAGCGTACAACTTCACACCTTCGGAAATTCCGCTCCGGTGGCACCAATTGACGACTCTGTGGATGGGTGGACAGCCGTGGAGTTTTCCACTGACGATGACAAGCGAACTCTTGTTGGAAACGCTGACCAGCTGCCCTCAGCTCCGATGCTGCAAGCTGCGAGTCGTCGATACAAGCATAACGTTCGAGGATCATCCGATGTTGGAATTACCCTTCCTTTACACATTGGAATTGGACTGTGGGGGCCGCGTGGATGCTACGCTCGCTATCTTAGTGTGGCACCTTTCCCTGCCTAGGTTGCGCACCTTCACTCTTCACGCACAGGGGTCGACCATTCTCGATGAACGAGCCCCATCCCTGGTTTATTTTTTCGCTTTGTGGACCCAGCTGGAGACCGTCGAAATCCAATGTGATCGCTTTTCGCAATCGACTCTCGTTGATAGTCTTCGCAGTCTGCCGGCAGGTGTACGGCGGCTCACTATCCACGATTCACACGGCGTGAGCGCAAACGACGAAGCGCTGGCCGCTGTGACCGCCCTCGCATTGGAGGAGTTGGTGTTGACCAACTGCGACCTGATTTCAGACACGGCGCTGTTGCGCTTCATCACCACAAGGATGTCTGAAGATCATTTCAAGTTTCGTCGGGTCGAGGCGCTCTTTCGCAGACGGAAGACGCTTGACATCCTCACAAACCTCAAACCGTTCGTTGACTCCGGTCGCCTCAAAGTTTCCGTCACGTACCCTCCTTCGCTTTATTCGCCGTGGGAGGGAGCGGTTCATGTCGAGCGTCCGCCCGAAATCTGAGCAGGCCGATGTACGACCGGCAGGGATTACCAGGAGGAGCGTCGGGGCAGTAGGCTATATTGCTGCGTATCGTTCTAGAAATGATCTTTTACAAATTCCATGATTTCTAAGAGCGAGAAAAATCGCTGATCGTAAAGTTGCACCGATGCAAGAAAAACCTGTGGCTGTTATGTCCCTTGACACGCCCGAACGCTATGTAGCCATGCAGTCTCTCCAAGACACACTCGGGGTCGGTGTAGCCAGCCTCTGGGGGCCTGATTTGGGAAGGGATCGTTTCGTTTCCAAAAAAAAGAAAGAAAAAAACTCTATACGTAACTACTGTTTTTTAACGGCTTCACGAGCCGCGAGGGACTCGTCCACGATAGTATACAACCGGAAGGCCATGTCGACGGTCATCAGCAGCGGGATGAGGCAGAAGGGAACGTAGCTCGCCAGCAGCATCACCCGCTGGTCGGGTGATAGCGTGGCAATCCCAGTTGCGAGTGCTGCAGGCGACGGCCCAGGAGCTGCGACGATGGTCAACACGCATGGCCAAACGGTAGTCGTTGTGGAGGCCGCATAGACTAGTATTAAAACGTAGATTTTTTTGGAGTCTGGTTCAAACAGAAAGAAGTCAAAATAGAGTTATTCCCCTGAAAAGAAGGAACACACCATTCCACAATCCGCGGGCGGCAAGGAAAAATGTGGGGAATTGAAAGACCGCTTCCAGGAAAAGGAAGCTTTTGAACCAGATGAGGGGATCGGTCCCGTGGCCAAACACTCCCTTCAGCAGAGGGTCGTTCGATGTACGAAGGTACCATTCCATGAGCTGGCGGAGAGCATTGGGAACAAGGGCGCGCGGATAGAGGGGCTGGAAGTCCATGCACAGTGAAGCGAAAATATGTGTCTATTGGATGTAAGCGTTGAGGCAGCAGAAAACATGGAATTTTACGCACCACGAAGAAGGAAAAATATACGAGGTCCAGTGGGCGGGAGGTGAGCGACTTCGGTGCCATGTTTGAGATTTTGGATAGTGGTACGAGACAAGTCGTGGGCGCGTAGTGTCACGGTGCGTGATTGACGCGCACCGGCGCGTAAAACGGAAGGAAATTTATTACAAACAACTTTATACAGATTTGTTTCTACCAAGCTTATCTTTACACCCTCATAACAGACCAGGTCATAATACCTCCACCATCCTGCAGATCGACACTGTTTTGCTTCTTCCTCAAAGCAGCCTCTACCTTTATTGTTCCTTTAGGAAACACCTCATCCCACATCTCGCGCCAGGTTTCGGGTGAATGGCAGAACATGTGGTGCCCACCGCTGCAAAATCCATCCTTGTTGAACCCTTTGGTGGGGCGTCCGACGTGCGAGCCAAAAATGATTGACCCGGGAGCGGGAGAGAGGAGGCCCCCGAGCGCACGGGCGAGCTGCAACTGTTCTGGCTCAAAAAACAGATGAAAGACAGAGGAAATGTGGATGGAAGAGACGTGTCCGCGGAGCGGTGTGAGGGAGGTTACGGAGCTCAACGAAGGCGCAGCGGACGTGATCTCGGAGGTGGATACCAAAGGTGCGGAGGGTTCAAGGAATTTGGGGTCAAGGGCATCTCCGGCGAGGAACGCGATGGGAAACGTCTCAGGTGAGGTCTGAAAAAGCTCGTGGCCGAGATTCCAAAAACCTGTCGTGAAACAAAAGTAAGTGCATTGGTTGATCAGAAATACCGGGCGATATACCTGGCCGAAGATCACTCGCTATCAATTTCTCTACAGGGAATCCGTCCGCTGCGGCCTTCCGAATATCAGTTCCAACTTGAAGAGGCTCATGTTAATTTCCGCGCAATAAATGGAAAACAACCTCACAGCAACAGCCAAGATCGAGCAAGATACCACCTTGCCGTCCGAGGGCGAGAACATGCTGGTACGCAGGGAGGGTCGAGATCTTTGTTCTATAATGATATGAGCGCTATCAGCCGGCACCTAGGACAAAAACACAAACCTAGTGAACGAAAACGAACGAATGCAGCGGTGACTATAAAGCTACAAAGACATGTGTTAGCTACGATCTGAGGTAGAAAAGGCCTACTAACATTGTGTGCTTTAGTTTGAACAGCAATAATGTGCTGCTTCAAGACATTTGGATCCTCTATTCCAGTTTGGGCCTTGATGAAGGCGAGATCCTCGTCCGTCAGCTGGAGGATGAAAGTCAGCGGACGATATAGCGGGAAAAGCCCCAAAGCATCCACCGTGTATAGGCCCTCATCGAGCGGAGGCTTGGTGTATTCAGCCATGGGATATTGTCTGGGAACAAGACTGCTCCCATATCTGTCGATGGGATCTTCGCAAGCGGATCAGGTACGATATGCGTCATTCCGTATTTTCAGATTTGCTGACAACGTCCAAGAATAAACCTTATCTTTTGCGAATCGCTGCGTAGGCAATCCAGAAACCATGTCCGTCCATGCGTATTCCAGGGCTGGTTTCGCGAAAGGCACGAACGAGCTGTACAATAAGTAGGTCTGTGCGTTTCGCTTTCGTGTCAATCACCAAAATATTAGAGCACGAGCCCAGTACCGACCCGAAGCTCTCTCGCATCTCCGGTACGCCCTCAGGTTGTCCGAGCCGCTGAATATCGTCGAGTAAGTATGTGGGTTCTTCGAAGGCTCGGAACCACTCACGATGTGTCTTTATTTAGGATCGGCTCCGGGACAGGTCTATTCACGCGCGCATTACTTGCGCATGAGGAATGGAGGGCCGTGCGGAGTCTGAAGGCCGTCGACCCAAGCGAGGGAATGCGCGAAACATTCTCAAAGTACACCACGGACCCTCGTATTGCGGTTTTCGAGGGAACGTTCGACAGGACGGGAGTCGAGAGCGGATGGGCTGACCTTGTTGTGATTGCTCACGTACGTCGGGCCCAAACGCTGAAATGTCGCTTGTTCAAGCTGAATTTATGGCGCAGGCATTTCACTGGTGTCTTGATTATGAAGGGGCAGCGGCCGAGTTTACGAGAGTGTTGAAGCACAACGGAGTCCTTGCACTAATTTGGAACCACGAAGATAGGTGCGGACAACTTATCCTTGAGTCCTGGTGGCGGCGGACATAAAAGCATACAGAGACGCCGCCCAGTGGCTCGGGCAAGTCCGGGAACGGGTCGAGCAGGACGAAAAGGGTTCGCCCCATTGGCGTACTGGACTCTGGCGGCAACTGTTCGACGCGCCCTCGTATGCGAAATCTTTTGCGCGAGCCGAGGAGCGGACATTTCGATACAACATTCCAGCGACGCTCGACGAAATAATAAGCCGGGGTCTCAGTAGCAGTCGAATCGTGAATCTTACCGATGCCGGGAAGGAGGTTTTCGTCAAGGACGTGGAAGAGATCATGCAACGAGGAGAGGGCAAGGTGTGGATCGAGGAGGAGAAAGGAACGTTTGAATATCCTCATAGAACCGACCTTGTAATTTGCAAACGCGTATAATGAGAATTCACGCGTCAAATTGACTGGAGGATCAGGCTGGGCCTTGCAATTGGGATTCCCGGTGGATCAAGCAGCGCACGGGTGAAAGGAGCGAACTTTATTTGCAACGCTTTGCGCTTGTTTTGATCGGGCGTTTACGACTCGGACCAGCGCTTAAGCGGGCTCTCATCTCGCACGACTATTTACTGGCTACCTTTACTCGTGAGTCGTCTACGACTCAGCCGTTGCACTAAACCCACTAGGCCCTTGCTCATTCTTGCCTAGAGCTACATGGGAGAAGTCATAAACGTCGTGGTCGCATTTGCGGTCATTGTATTCATCTTTCGGTGGTTAACAACAAGCACGTTACATTTCCTCAAGCGCACAATGGCTTCTGACCGATGTCTCAGGTAACGACTCCCCATCGGAGCGTAGTGCTGCGGATACTCTTGGTTTCCGACCGAAACCTGTCTCTCAAGATATGGTAGCTCTTGCCTTGAATTTTCTTCCGAAATCTGACCATTTGTTGGCCCACAGATTGACACAATTTCTAATATGTTTCCCGACATCCCGCCGTACGTGGACGCTTACCGCAGGTAAAGCCACTGAGGCTCATCCTTTGCAGAGACAATATCCGTTATGACCTGCTTCGAACGGGGAGCGTCGAGCTTTCGTCGAATAAGATACTCGAGCGAGGTTTCCTAGATCCAGTGCGTTGACTTATCTCATCAGCTGTTCAGTGACCGACCATTCTTAGCCTCCGCCAGCGTACTTTACGCTTTATCCTCGGGACGCCAACCCTGAGCCGGCGGGCAGACCAGCGCCAGCGGGAGGCGCTTCCACGACGGCTGTTAAGACCAAGCCCAGTCTGATAGAGCGATATAATCTTCAAGAGCGCGCGGCTCAAGCGGGCCCCGAAATCTCAGAAGAGCAGATTGGCGGCAAGGCGGTGTGGGAGGACAGCGCTGAAAAGCGGGAGGCTAGTTTGAAGGAGCGCAAGGCACAAATGATATTGGCTGCGCGACAGTGCGTGATTTTCCCCTCCACTCTGATTCGGTTCTGAATGCTCCTACTCAGGCGAATGTTAGCGCAGCAGGAGAAAAGCGCTACCTCATGATGATTTTACTTCGGTTTTCTGTAATTTAACTGGCATGCACTTTCTAATAAACGATCAAGCTTTAAGCACTGAACATATTATTTATTCGAATCAAGTGAACAGAGTATCATCCATCCTCTACGGTTTCCACCCGCGTTTCTGACAGAGACGGGTCCGTAAAGCTATGATTACACTTTACACACACGTAGAACAGGATCATCCGCGTCTCCTTCCGTTTCGACTGGTCTTGGTACAGGACCGCGCTGAGATTTATGGATAAGTGTCAAGAAGGAAACAAAATCGAGACGCGACGCACTCCTCGTTTCCGCACTTCGGACAGGAGATGTTCGAGTGCGCCTGTAGCATTGATGAGGCGGATAGAAGTGGAAAGGAGAAGTGGACTGACCAAAGTAGGGTCAGTACCCAAGTCAGTCGTCACACCAACCTGCTCTCTGCACAAAGTTAGTCACCACAACGGACGAATGGAACACAATGCTGCATACTTTGTGACCGTCAGCAAATCGTTCCGGTATACACACTTGTTTTCCACCGACTCCTCGTATCCGCAGATGCGACAAATGTACATCATGACCCGACGCTGTGAGTCGGCCCGCGGGTACAGCAAGTTGTTGCACTCGGAGCAGAAGTGAAGGGACGCCTTGGGACGCGTTAGCTGGGCGCCACGAAGGCCAGAGGCCAACCCACCATCCGCACAAGAAACTTGGGGACGTTGGTAAGAACCAAGGCGCAGGTAAACAAATGTAAACTGGACATCTCCTCTTCTTCCACGCCGTTCCACTCGCTTCATGGGCTTTGCTAGGTCCCCGGTGGCGATATCCTCTGGATGGCGCATTTCCTGGACTTCTTGCGGTGAACACGTCCTCGGCGCTCCAATAAATCCGGCTTCAACGACTCAAAAAGCCTGATTTCAACTTCTTGCTCCCTGAATACCGGGTTTCAGGTTGTAGACCTTCACTTACACTTGAGAAGGCTATTTTCTTCAGCACTGGACATCTATTCTCATGAGAATATTGCACCTCGCAGGCGCTTCGATACCTAGTCTTGCACGGATCTAGACGCGATGATGGTCTTCGCGTATTCAATTCCAGGCGCTTTTTCTTTCCCCATTATGTTAACGGAACCTTATCGTCTGCCGTTCCATCCATGGCCTCAATTGGAATCAATTTCAATCCTCAAGTCCTCTGCTGGAGTTGTCCCTTTCCTATTGTCTTTGCCTCGAGCTGCAGTTCCCCGGGCTATGTGGCCGCCCTATCACCAAAAAGTATATCAACGCCGTCCATTCGAACAATTCCGAAACCAAGCGTAAAACTAACTCTCCAGTCCTGCCTTCGCGTAATTCTCCGCCTCTTCCATCCGCTAACTGCGAATATAAATTCGGCCTCTACCCCAGCGTGGGTTCCCATTGTCCTCTTAACGACCACCATGACCCGCCTTTTGGCCGCTGGTCTGCTCTTTTTCGCGTTAACAAGCTTTCCTGCTGGTGCCGCAGTTCGCGAGACGAATGCGGAACGGATGGCGAAAGGTTTGCCGCCGTTGCCACCGCGGTGGATGCCGACTCGGACACAGACTGCTCGCGGTGCGTTTGCCCTTGCTCGCCGAGAGGTTCGTCGTGGAATTCAAGACTTATCCATACAGGCGCGGCGCCATCTCCATCTCCAAGTTCCTCAAAAATCGTTGCGTCGTGTCGCGTCGGAGATATCCCATTATGCTGCAACTCTGCAGTCCCCGCAAACGACACGACCGCAGCATTCCTTCTGGACCTTGGAGCTGCGACAGCATCCAGTCTAGACCTCGGCCTGGTCGCGATAACTTGCTCTCCTTTACGCAGTCGCGGATGGTCAGTTCTTTTCATCCTATTATTTCATTCCTAACTTATCATGCGCTCAGTTCTCGCCAGGTCGTTTGCTGCGAGCATGATAACTTTGATGGGGTGATCGCCACGGGTTGTGCTTTGCAGCAGGGTTGAACGTTGCAGTGATGAGCTCTATCCGTCGTGTCGTGGATGCCTAGATGATTTCCTTTAGCCTGCCTTACCCCCGGTATCTTATTCGAGGGTTGTTCTTAGCACCGGGGTTAAACGTTCAACAGTGATGGACATATCTTTGTGGTTTGCGTGGAATACAATGGGTGTTTCTCCCTTGGTCTATATTATTGATCAGTCGCATGTTTGCCCTACACCGCAAACTGGGAATTTTATCCCAAAGGCATTTTACATTAGATAATATTCCGATGTATGGTCTGGAGCTCAATTTAGTACAATTTGGTCGTTTTTACGACGTCAATTCTTGGGAGCCTCATCAAACATCAAAGCCGAACATCAACCACACAGTTATCCGTCCACGTCAACTTGATCTCAAGCCACCACCTCGCCAGGACTTCACCCGGACACCCGAACTATACTTCAACACAGAATGCCCCCCAGATGCTTCAATTTCTTACTGATGTGCCACTTGTCCCTTTTCGTGATTCTTGAGGGAGCTCTGTAGCAATCCCCCAATCAGAATGTTGGAGGAAAAGAGGACTTATAAAATTCAGTCATCACGCCGGGACAACATATCGCAGGGGGTCTTCTTCAACCTTGTTGCTGGAGTTCTTGAGTTGATTTTTGACCTTGAAGCGTCTTGTCGTTCAAGGGTAGCTTCTTGCCCTTTTGGTGACGCAGATGTCTATTTTATAACCACGAAAACAGCCCTCCATCGAGTTGCCATCGAGTTGCAATCTTGTCTAATCTTGTGCAGCGTTAATGGCTGAGGCTATCGTGCTCGAATGAATTTCCGTACATGGAAACTGGGTTCAAGCAATCCATTGTTCTCGCGCTTTGGTCGACGGAAACCGCTTTAAAAACGGGCGCTCTGCCACCATGCTTTCCATCTACCACCAACGTACCACTCGACGTTCAATTTTCTCTCCAAAATCAGTTGGCGCGCCTCAGCGTCGAGCTCAGAGATCCAATGTCGTACAGGGTGTGAGTGGCTCTTGCTGTTTATTCAAGAAAAAAGTCAGTGGCTCACCGTTATTACCCAGCACCGCGCCGCAGGGGTGGCATCCTTCTCAGCAGAATCCCCTGCCACCAACCTTCCACCAGCTTGGTTCCGTTTGGAATATTCCGCAGACCGTTCTGCCACCTTTCCTCAGCCGCCGTCGGGCTAGCAACCCAAATCCCGAACCACAGACCAACCCATTTGCCACCGGGAGTTTGATCGAAGCCCTCGCCGAGCCGGCCTCCGCGTCGCGACACACGCCGGCGAGACCCATTAGACCTCGCAAGGGCACTCATAAACGCCAGTCGTCGTCGGGTTCTACCAGACATCCTGCGGCGGCGAGCAGAAACGAAGAGGCGGCGCGTGCTGCGTCTGTGGCAGCGATGCGACAAGCTCTGTCTGTGCAGCAGGGTCCTATACGCCGTACACCACTGGACACACCCAGAGCGAGCGTTAGACAGCCCCTGGTGGCGGCTCGGCAGCCGGGAGATGTGCGTTCAGTCGTAGTTCGGCCTCAGCAACTTGAAGCACCAGTTGTTCCTGAAGGACGCGTTATTCAGCGGGGACGACGGACGGCGGCGATGTATCCAGCTGTGCCTGTTCATGGGCAGGGCCGGGAAATCTACCAGACCCTGCAGCCCATGCCCTCGCGGTATGGGAGGGGGGCGCGTAGCGCGAGAGATGTCCGGTTTTGACTTGTAGTGTCGAGTCGAGTTGCAGAACAGTGGTACGCGCTTAGAGCGGTAAATGTTATAGTTAAATCTGGCTAGAATCGTATATTTGGGGCTCAATTTAGCCATCCAGTGGCGAGTCGTTCTGTTCGATGACCATCATGATTAGTGGATAGCAGACTTACTGTATTCGGGCCAGATTCAGGAGACGAACAGAGTTTTAGAGTCTTGTGGGCAAATTGCAACTTGAAGGCTGGAAAAGTTCACCGAAATCTTGGTAGGAAAATAGAAAGAGAAAACAAGGTAGCTTGGAAGGTCTGTATAAAAGAGGCGTTCCTTTGATTTTCATTTCCCAAAAAGTTGAACCACACGGAATGATCCGGGAGTTCATCGGCATCAAACGGCACGACCAGTTGTTCTCACGGTTCAGTATGAAGTTTTGATTTGTAGTATTTGAATGATGGACTTGCAAGGTAATTACCAGTGTTAAGTGGCTAACGAGAAACTTTCCCTGAACGCCTCGTCCTATAGCAAAATAGTCCCGCCGGGAATACAGTGATTAACCGGGAAGCGCAACATAACGTGGAAGCGCAACGGCGGTTATTTAACACCATTCAGTGGTGCGAGATGTCCAAGAATTGACAAGGACACACTACGGTATCGAATTAAGCAGCCTAAAACAAATTTGGGCCGAAAGGTCCCCATGAAGCTCGAAAACGGGACATGTTGAATCGGCGATCAGAAAGTTGATGATTGTCATAAACGCACCCTGCCGTTTTTTTACTGTGAAGTGCACAGAGAAGAAGGGCTAAGTGCATACAGAGGTTTTTTAGGTCGCTTAAGACACCCATGTCAACGGCCGGTCCAAAAATGCATTCCGGTGCTCTTAACTGTGGACCATAATTTGTTGCGCTTCTACGTTATTTGGGTCAATTTGGCCTGCAAGGAAGATTGGTCTCCAATGGGCCCGCAACAGGTCCGATTTCCCAGGTGTAAATTTGAGACTTTAATTCATGTCCTCGAGCTCCGACAGGCACTTTGGACTAAGTGATTCGGGTCATTTTTGGCTGAGATTGAGGTGAAACAATCTAATTGTTGCGCTTCCCGGTTAATTACTGTAACGAAATACGAACGAATTTAAAAATGGGTCGTGATGGCACTTGACAGATCGCCCCTTGGGCGGCCATAATTCCTACTGGTCAAGTGATAGAGATTTCTCGAAGAGGCTTTTAAAGAGCTCGGCGGAGTCGCCCGCTGATCTTTTAAGTACATGAGGTGTCAAAGGACCGTTTTGTTAAGGTTTTTGACCCGTTAGGGAATAGGGATCCCCACCGTACCCGTAAAACACCGTATACGGTTACGGGTATACGGGTTACGGAACCGTACCGTAACGCCCCTGGGTGATTTCTTTACGGTTACGGTTTGAGGCCGGCCGTACACCGTAAGGACCCGTAACATTACGGACCGTATACGGTGTTTTACGGACCGTAAATCGGCATTAAATTAGGGGTGGCTTTTTGTGCGTGTGTGTGGTATCCCGGGGTGCTGTACTTACAATGCAGTTGTTTGCCAATTCCAAGCAATTCGAGGCCAAATGTGTTGGTTAAACATAATTGAACCAGCCATCAAATGAATCTGATTGAGGATCATTGATCTCGAGCACTTTTGCCTCCCAAATCCCGGTCTTCACTGCACTCCAGAGGTCATGATTGCCAGGAGGGTGAGAATTTAAGTGATTCCTGACTGTTTCCACTCACCAAGAGACTGTTTGGATTCTACAGCTGTTTCGGAAAAAGAATACGGTTTTGATCAAGTGGTGCTCTTCGATTTGTGCTTACCTCTGTTGACAACTTGATCCTCGGTTCTGAAGGCCGATGCTCTGAAACCCAAACGAAACCATACCAGAACCGCCCCAGCTCGAATAAATCATGACTATTTCATTCTAATCTGCATCCCACAGCAATTGCTGGGTGCCGCTAGGCAGTACAGAGGAAACACAGAGGAAATATTTGAGCCACCAGGCAACATGACGTCGTTGAAGTGGAGCAATCAGTAAACAGAGGTAAGCACAAAATGAGGAGCACCACTTCATCAAAACCGTATTCTTTTTCCGAAACAGCTGTGTATTGCACTTACGATTGATTTACGGTCGTAATGAGCGTAAACTACCGTAAAATATATGGTACCGTACCGTAAGACCCTCTGAGAGACTCTTTACGGTTACGGGTACGGGCCGGCGTCTGCCCGTAAAGGCCCGTAATTTTACGGCCGTAACCGTATACGGTACGGTGGGGATCCCTATTAGGGAAGCGCTCCATGGGAAGAAATGCAGGAAGCCTCGTTCAACAGCCTTATGTCGATCATGGGTCCTGGGTGGGTTTACAAGGGCTGTGTTAAGAAGGCGCGAAGCGGTGACATATTTGGGGTTTGGGGTGCGTGTCTAATTCGGGCAGAGAACACGGCGGAAGATGGAGTCTCCTGCACTCATCGATGGATTCAAAATGTCGAGATCGTATACATCAGCAAACTCTGATTTTTTCGGCACTACAGGACACTACAGAGTGCTACATAATGCTACATAGTGACCTGTAGTGACCTGTAGTGCTGTAGTGAAGGTCCATGTCTCTGGAGTGCTACAGAGTACTACATAGCTAGCACACATAGAGGAATCAGGGTTCAACTGCTGATGAGCACTTCGGTTTCGAACATGACGTAAAAAGAGAAGATTGATGAAAATGACAGCACAAGCCACCGGAAATCCAGCGTATCCAAGGATGTCGGAGAAAAGATCGCGAACATGACAGCACAAGCCACCGGAAATCCTCCAGCTCAAAGCAATAAACCGGTTCGCGATCTTTTCTCCGACATCCTTGGATACGCTGGATTTCCGGTGGCTTGTGCTGTCATTTTCATCAATCTTCTCTTTTTACGTCATGTTCGAAGCCGAAGTGCTCATCAGCAAACCCTGATTCCTCTATGGGTGCTATGTAGTACTCTGTAGCACTCCAGAGACATGGACCTTCACTACAGCACTACAGGTCACTAGAGAGTGTATCCAGGGATGTCGGAGAAAAGATCGCGAACCGGTTTATTGCTTTGAGCTGGAGGATTTCGGCGGCTTGTGCTGTCATTTTTATCAATCTTCTTTTTTTACGTCATGTTCGAAGCCCGTTGGCGCTTGATCCTCACCGGCGTCTAATTGGCGTCTATTCCTGCGGGTACACCGGCCGCCACGGAAAATATTCGAAGTGCTAAATGTTCAATGACCGTGAGAACGAGCTCACGCAGGTACATAAGCCGCGAAAATTCTGCGGGATGTCGCATTGTCTTTCCTCTAATCTCCCATGTCGGTTTTCTCCCGCTGCAACAGACTCTCAGTGACTGCTGCAGAAATCAATTCTGTTGGGGCCCTGGGATCGATTCACCACATTCGTTCTCCGGCTCAAGTCAATTTTTATTACGGCCCCGCTGCCAATACCCACCGTCCCAATGGCCCGCCTCTCCCGTCGTCTCGACGATCTCAAAGTACCCGTGGTCGGACGTCGACCCGCGGCATGTCCATGGGTTCAACCAACTTCTCGGTCAGCTCCGAGTCTTCTGGGAGAAACGACCGCGGAGACGGCATGTACTCGCCACCCCGACTCTTCAACATGCACAACTCCCGTAGGAACGGGCGCTGTACGTACCAACCTTGGGTGCTATCTTTTTTTCTAATCTTTATATTCCTATTTAGCCTATGCTGCCGACGCATACGACGAGGGTAATGGAAACCTTCACGATGACTCGTATCATGAGCGATCCACAGAGTATATTATTAACGGACACGGTGAGTCTCCCCTTACTTCCACTCAACATCAATCCAATATCGTTGCCCAGATCGACATTCCCCCACCCCTCACAACTATAACGGTAGGGTCTCGCACTTGGAGGACCTCATAGTCTTAATAATATGTGTAGCAGACACGTACCGCCGTGGGTCAACATCAAGAAATTATCCTGCCAGTGGCCACCGAGGCAGGTTTTACTCTCATTTACACCTCAGCTCTCATCGACGTTACAGACCATCATGGTCGACATAATCAGCCGCACCTAGAGCCCTCCAGCAGACGACGATACGCCGAGGAGCCTAGCGATAGTAATTACTCCTGAAGCTGCTATATATGCTTCGAATTCAACGACTCTCAAGGCTCCAACTTTGTTGCAAACGGCCACGAACACTCAAGGAGCTTGCGTGCCCATCGAACTCCATACGATCGCCCCCGGGGAAACGGTAACCTTGTGGAACGACCCTCCGAATCACCAGGTACTTAATTGATTCATTATTCCTCGCCCCAATTCAAGTCTTATGTCTAACGACGATTGGTAAGATTATAGAAGGGGTAGATTCGAACTCGAAGAATTCAACCGCGGTCGTGGTACGTCGGGAGATTCATTTATTGGGCTTTCACCGCGCTGAATCCGTGTTCCAGGACATTTGGAAGATGCCAAGACCAGAAGACGAGAGAGAGGAAATCGGGGACGTAGCACCCTGCGCTGAAAGTATGGATTTGAATAAAGTGAGAAGTTTGTCATCCCCACAGTCGCGCTTAGCCTCATTACCTTGAAGCTTGTTTCGGACGCTGGCCAATCCTCACTAGCCGTAGAGCCCCATCGTTGTATCGCTAGCTAGATTTTTTTACCTTTGAAATTAATCACAATCAGCTACTTAGCACCCAGATGCCCTCCCAGAGTTCTCGCCATGACTTAGGGGAGTGTCAAAACATCATCTGCCCGTCGGATGCGCTGCGCTCCCGTATTCCGAAAACCTTGGAGGGCCGCCCAATGTGACTGCCAAGAATCATCGGACCGGAGAAGGCCCGCAAGAGAACGCGCGAGGTTGTGCTGTCGCTCGTCAGAGAAGAGATGAAAAACCGAGGTGATGTGGATGACAGAAGCGTGTCCGTGCAACGGTTTCAGGAAAGTCAAGGAGGTCAGGAAATCCATCACAGGCGACCTTCCTGACATCCGTACCGAAGTGTGAGTGCAGTGGAAAGAGCAATTGCCAATGAATGACCCACAGCAGCAACCCAGATCCAAAGGGATGGCGCCTTCACGTTCTCGGCCGAGTCTCAAAACTTGATGAGGCCGGAAGCCGTGACATCTGGGTTCTGAAATTCATCCGAGTTAATTTATCTGGTCTGTCGTAGACGTTCGAAGAATACACACTCATGATCACTTTGCAAACTTGAAATTCCGGATGCACGAGAAGTCAAAAAGCTGTAAAAGGAGTAAGTCAAATCTATATAAGAAAAGAGGTGGTGTCCAGGACAAACGAGTAAACGGACCGATGGAGTCAGCTTGCCGTAGAGATGTTAAAATCTCCACCCAATTGTTGAAATGTTCAATTGTGTGAACCTAAATCTCGAGGTAGAGCCTGCCATCACACGAATTCCGTGGAGAAGAGCGCTGTACCTCTATAATATTTCTATCGTATGATCTCATGGTATTGCTTTGAATGTCGGAAGATGGTAGATTGAACATCTGACTAAATTCCCACGGTTGTGAATTTCGATGTCTGGCTAGCACCGAACTCCTTGCTCACCTACAGGAACAAGAAATGCCTGCAGTGGTACCTTTATACTCTGAGGGTTTGAAATGCAGTGATACCTTCATACATGGTTTGCATGTCAGAAAATACGGCGATGAATTTGAAGATCGAACCAATGTTCCCACGGTTGTAAATCTGGAGGACTCCGTGATCATCTCGATGGTAAGTCCAGTGAGGACCCTTAATTATCCTTTTAAAAGGTCGGATACTGGGTTTTATCGGAAGTTTAAGGCGCTTACATTGTTCCCACGGTTCTGAGTATGCCGAAACACTTCTTTTCGGCTTGTGGTTCAAAAACTTTTTCCAGAAAGTGAAAATTCTGTAGATTTTATCCGAACTCCGGATCCGACCTACCAAGGGATAATCCTGAGTCCTGTCCAGTGTGGGTGTTGTTCTCACCGCCGACAGAAAAATCTTGCAAATTATTAACAAGCTAAGCATGCCTACTCTGAATTTTCTGACAAAAGAGAACCCACGAAGTGTGATGTAGAACACTGGGGTTGTTCATAAGTCCGCGAGGAGTGAACCTTTGCCGAAGGTTCACGACGAGCGACATCTTGATTGATTCTTCCGCTCATTCGGAATTCGAATTTTGAATACTGCCATCTATGCTTGTTCTTAAATATTTATCTAAACACATCCTACCGCGTATGTTGTGGTCTGTACTGAGAATACATGCTTTTTGAGAGCATCATGATCACTTATACCGCTTTCTTCCTTAACAAATGTGACATAATCCCGGATTGCTCTGCTGTGCCAGCCTTAACACATATTCTCCCGCCGGAGAAAACAGGATTAAGTAACAAATAAGCAAGACAGTTCAGGTCAAGGTAGTCAAGCCATATTGCAATCGCTTCCAATCCTGCGGTCCTCTCCGGTTCAAAGATGGATATTCCCACGAAATCATGCGGGGCATCTGCAATTTCGACATATCTGACGGCCTCCTCTCCCATGTCCCCCCGCATGCGATCGCGTAGAGTCCGCATCGCATCGCGAGACATTTCCGCCTCTCCTGCCAGAATGAACGTGGGCGGAAAACCTGTAAAGATGCGCACCACGTCAGCATCGTTGAGCACAGGCGAGCCTGGCGAAAGCCAGGGCCTGTTGAGCTCCTCCCTCGGTAGTTTGCCGAGGAGAGCAGGTGGCACATAGGCAGACTCAAACCACGTCCGCACGTAGTCCGCTCGCCGATTCGTATGCATCGAGCTACCAGGTGGCGCATGCAGTCCTGAGTCTGCTGAAGGCGAGAGAAGGAGGAGTGCCCCGGCCTGCGGAATTACAGAACTGCCGACGGTGGCCAAGTATCGTGCAAGTTGGTAGGTGAGGATACCGCCGGCAGAATCACCCGAAACGATAATGTTTTGAGGAGCGAAGCCGATTTTGTGGATGAGGTAGTGGTAGCCCGCAATAACGTCGACAAGTGCCGCAGGGAAGGGGTTTTGTGCTGGAAATGGCGGGCCAGAAGCGAGTCGATATTCCAAAGCAAACACGCGGTTTATTTGGGGAAAGTGACTGAGATACCCGTCGATGGTGACGGTAGAAGGGGAGAAAGAGGGACCACCGCTGCCCATCTGTTTAAATTTGGTAATCAGCGTGTGTGGCCCACAATGTCGGAAGGACTAACCACGAATCCACCGCCTGGGAGTAGTATTAATAAAAGTGTTCAAGTTCCCATGCGGCGTGTCGACTTGCCATGTAAATGATAGATAAGCTTTTCATCCGGCGACGCTCGTTGTCCGACAGAGTTGTCGAGACCTTTGAGTCCGTACCAAAATCCGCCGATGGTTGCGGGCGCCACTCCGTTGAGTTTTGCAAAATGCAATACTTCGCCAGTAATGAGATCTGGGGTTGGTTCCACCCAAACGAAACCGGTTTTATTCGCGGACAGGGCGAGCTTGTCGAGGGATTCCGGGGTGGGAAAGTGTGTTTCTGACATGATTGCGGTGGCGGCGTTGATTATTTCCACGATTAGAGCCCGACCAAAGCTCCATTTCCTTCGTGGACGCCAGGAGGGAAGGAGATTACGCAGAGCCCAGGATGGAAGGCGAAAGAAGAGGATTATTAAGACACATATAAGAATATATATGCTCTTTTGAGGCTGTCGACGGAATCTGAAAGCCATTTGTGGGTGAATGTGGGCGCAGTCAAGAATCGGAGTTGAACCATTTGATCCGGCAACTTGAACGAACTTGAAGTTCCGGCGATGTTCAACTTGCGTCCGCACAAAGCTGCGTACGCGTCCGGCCGCGCTGCCCTGGCTGCCTGAGTGACGTTTCACCGCACCTGTAGTATAGTCGTGCCTGAAATGGCTCTGTCGGTAATCACAAGCGCGATGAATCCTAGCAAAGTACTAGAAACTCACTGAGCGCTCACAATCTTTACCCCACGCCACATATACAGTTCCGGCGACCGCAGAGAATTTTCCCCCAACCCACTGCACGCCTATTCCCTCTCTTTGGAATCTTGGCTTAAATTCGTCCTTTCCAGCAGCGAGGGCGCATAATCAAATCTACGGACCACACCTCCGGGCTAGGCCATTCGTCATTAGGCATGCAGCACGATGCTGCTCAGCACGTCATTGGCGTGCAGTTCACCAAGGCCAACACCTACGAAGCAACAGGCGGGGGCGGACGTGCGAATTCCTTCTTAAAAAGGACATCGTCCTCCCCAACATTGAACGGTTTCGAAACGGTGGGATCAATCTTGAACAAAGGCTTGGAGGCACTCACCGTTACAGACGTCGTCACAGATCCACCGTCGCCACCAACTTCGAAACTATATTCCATACAAAAGAGCGAGGAGGCGCTGGGGAGAATGCACGGTGTTGCGCTGGCATGGACCGCGCTCTTCGATGGTGCACTCGGTGCGGTACCGCCGTCGAAAAGACGCAAGTTCGTTGGGTTTCCTAGACATGTCCATGACACTGGAGAGTTGCAACCGAAGTTGACCATTAGAATCAATTGCAAATTCTTGACTCGAACATTACAGAAACTCCAGTCGTTATAAGCTGCGGCCCAAGAGAATCACAGAGAGATCTATTGACGGTAGACAACCAGTGGAGAGGGCGGACGACTTCACGCAGCTATGCGCCAAGAAAACTCACACACCCATCGAACCCAGAAACCTGCGGATTCGGCGTACACAAAAGAGCGAGCAAGGACACAGATATAGCTGCCCGCATGGATGTCAGAATAGGTTCAGGCGAAAGGGTGATGTGGTGCGACACGCACTAGTGCACAAAGGACCAAAGGTGTCAAGCATGCATGCGGGGAATGCCGGGTAGGCTTCAGTCGCAGAGATGTCGTCCTTCGTCATTAGTGGAAAGCTCACCGACTTCCAACGTTGGAGATTAGGAATAGAATGCGGAGCATTCAATAGGGGATAGTTGGACTAATTTTTTAACGGGGTCATATGTGTCCACCATCAACACTGCTTTGGCAGCATCTATGTATCTCCGTCCTTGTGTGTGTGTGAATGAACATATGCTATAAAGACTAGGATGGCACTTACCAGAACCATTTCTCCCTTTCTCCGACACTGCCAAGTAGGAGCTAACCAATATCAATATTCGTTCATTGCTGCCATTGGAGTGATGTCCTCGTCGGTCCTTCTTCTTTGTGGCTGTTAATGATACTGAGACCAGGTCAGAGACGACACGAGAATCTCAATCTCAGTCCATGCGCCAAACGGAAGACGCGTGGAGTCGCCGGACGCTGAAGGCAATGGCCGCGAGGGCAATTCAAATTCGGGCTCATCCAAAGGCCGAAAGCGGGGACAGTCTCCTTCATCTGATTCGAAAAACCAGCCAGTAGGAAAGAAAGCGAAGCATGGAGAATAGGATGCTGCACAGGACGGTGATGGTTTGAGTCCAAGCCAGAGCGGAGTTCTCGGCGACTCTGGTGTTATGTCCCGAGGACTATTTGAAAACAAAAAGTTTTCAAATAGTCAAGAGACAGTCGATGTGATCGATGATAGGTGTCGGCCATAAAGGTGGCAATAGCTGAGTGGTTATACGCTACTCTCTCTCTACTTCGTGTTTTTGGTTCGTCTGGGTTCGATTCTCAGTACGGTCTTCCTTTTTTGAACCCTTGCGAATCACTTTTCTGAGACTCGCGCAATTTTTCGTCGGATGGTCTCGAGCATAGTATAACTCAAGAATAAGTATTATGTTACTTCTGTATCTGGACTCTGGGTCTCGAGCTTCCAAAAAGCTGGCCGCCACAAACTACTTTCTACCTGCGGCGCCGGGAGTGTACCACGGACAAAGTGACTGCTTCCCCCTTCCGGGACATTGCTCCCCACTTTTTCCAACACTCTTACAAATTCGACAGGTCCTCTTTGCCCTTGGCGGCTTCGCAATATCTTTTGTTTTCCCACCTGGTGTAATTGCAAATGTCGTAAGCTGCGGTATACTGAGCTCTAGCTCCGTGAATCCAGGTGAGGATGGCGGGCTCATAGGATCATGGGGAGCTGGGGGCTGATCAAGGAGTTTCGACGTTGAGGCCTGAGGTATGTCAGCGCCATCATCGCGACGACGTCGGTTCCGGACGGCAATTTTGGCAGATGCGGCGGCTCCTCTGCGGCCTTGGATGACCGGAGAATAGGATTCGTCCAAGACGAGGCTCGTGTGCGCATCCGAGCGGACGATATCCATGAATTCTGCCCGAGTATTTTCCGTGAGCTGCATAGTTGTAAGTTCGACTCGCAATGCATTCCAGGTTTTGAAATGTGCTTGGAAGTGCTCGGGAAATTTGAAAAATATTTTCTTCCCATCGACCTTTTCCGACCACCACTTTGCCATGCGGTCGAAGTTGGGGGGCCCGTTGGCAGTGGAAAATGTCCCAGATGGGCGAAGTGCTTTGTTGAACAATGAATACTCTTCGTTGGTATGGATCGGGGTCACAGCAAATTTTGTGTCCTTGGTTCAAGTAAGTGAGTTGTCGCCTTCTTAAGTAGAGTGAATTCAAACCTGGGCTGAGGCCAAAAAATCGTACCGATTAGTGCGGGCACCGGACAACCCGGCAAGGGGGATATTCAAGATCCTCGTCTCACGGTCGTCACTCGACGGGAGCCGTACACGGCGAGGAATGTCGTATTTCTCACGTACTGTCTGAGGAAGAGCTGTGACAATGAAGGACTCCTCAGTTTTCTTGAACAATGAAACATTGATATAGCCTGGCCGTGTTTTTCGAGGGGAATCAAAGGGAAGCGACTGGTAGACAATATCAATATCATCTTCTATCCAAGGGTCGTAATGGCCGTCATACTCGACACCGGCTAGATGGCGAGAACCAGACTGAATTTCGAATGAGCAAACATGATAATAGATGAGCGCAGAGCTTACCTCAACATTTTTCCGATAACAAAAATCGGAGACTAGGGCGACGGTCAGCTCAACAGAGGCACCAAGGGATCCGAATCGGCTTCGTATGGGCATGTGAACACCGCCTTCGAGGGAGTTGGTGCCACGAATATTGTGCCAAATTGCGAGGCCGTTTTTGTCCGTGCGCAAACGGTTGCACAGCGCTACACCAGGAGGATCGGTCAGCCACCCGCGTCGTACATCCGCAAGCATTGCTTGCGCAGCCTTGTGAGTTTCGCTGTTGAACAATTTAATACCGTGTTGAGCGCAAATCACGTCGGCATGGGTTTTGAACAATGTTTCGAGGACTGGCTCAAGATATTCCGGGGGAGGGATGTACCGTCGAACACGATCCCAAACCCATTCGGGCTTGCTGCGCACTGCCTGATTCCAAGTGATGTTTCCCTTCTTCAAAACAGCCTGAACCCGGGCTTTGTCGATTTTATCGGGCACCAGGATTGCATCTCGAAGCCATCGAGCAAATTGCTTCGCGAGTGAGTGCCGCGAGTCAATTGTTTTTGTCACTCTTTTCATCTCATGCCAAACATCCTGCAACGTGCGAGAAAGTCTGGGGGCGGAGGCGTCCGAGGGCTGAACCAAGGGATGGGAGGTAACGTCGGGCGAAGGATGGGTGGCGTAAATTGCGTCCATTTCTGCATCCATGTACCGCTCATACTCGTCTGACTGGCCTACGGGATTCTCAGCCGGAGTTGCGGCGGCGACAGCGGCGGTATTATTGGATGGCGAAGCAGAACGACCTGCATCCCACTCATACGGATCATACGAATCTGAATCATCAAATTCATCGACATCCGAATCAGAGTTAGAATCAAGATCCATGTCCCGATTTGAATCCACGCGGTCGTAGATATCTGTGTCGTCGACACCGACGGATGCGTTATCGGTTGGCTGTGTAATATGTGTGGAATCAGCAGCGGGAAGGGTATATTCCTCGCGTGAAGTGAGGGACGCGAGGTCAACAACAATATCGAAAGGTGGTGGGCCGAGATCGGCGAGCGTTGAATTATAATAGTGGCAGATAAAAGCTGGTGCCAAAGTTTCCTTGACCGTGATGACAGCGCGTTTTGTGTTTGAAATATGGATGATTTTGGAGGCGGAAACCTGAATTTTTGTCGGTTGTTCCGGGAATATACCATGAGCAACGGCAATATCGCCATTTCGGAGAGTGATTTTGTCCCCAAGGCGTCCGACCCGGGATAGGCGGGCTCCGGCAGGGGGATGATCAACAATAGCCTTGAAGATTTCCAGCGATGTCCAGGCGTTCCGAATCGCATGGGTCTTCTGGTCTTCGGAAAGGTTCTGTCGACACCAATCCGAAGTTCGCATTTCCTGCAGGCTATTGACATTTCGTCGAAGCACTACTTCCACAATCCTCGGGAAAGAAACCGCCGGGGATGGTATGAGCCCTTTCGATTTTGCCAGAACACCAATATCAACCCAACCGAGGTCCTTACCAGCCGGGCGTTTCAATTCCCACAGCAATGCGAGGACGTCGAGGTTTCCCTGCACATGATATCCGACTTTGGTCACCCGTGTCGAGAATAGCAGTGCTTTGAGAGACGCTGGGACCTTGTCCGGCGTGCTGAGGTGATAAATCTGGAAAATGAAATATTAGTGCGCAAGCAAGAAGAGTCCGAAAGTAATCCCACCTGCAGTAAATACACAACATCCTTTGTCACAATTTGCATCAAGGCGGCTGGAAAATGCCCGGACTGGCTTGCTCTCCAATCCCACTCAATCGCGAATCCAACCGACATCATCTTGCCGCTTGTTTCGTCACCAACCATCGACATGATTGAGGAGCATGCTGCTTCAATGAGCTGCGGGGAGGATGCCAGGTGGACGACCAGATCGGATGGGATTGCCACAGAAGGGTATGAGGAACCATCAGAGGCACTCGAATCAAGGTCCGCACGCAATGTTGGAATGACTCGTTCCGCGAAAAGATGATCTGCTTTGACATTATCGGTCCATAAGAGAGATATCGGTGGATGGCCATGTTCATGCAAAGAGCGAACGACGCCCTGGAGCGGGCGCTCAATATGGTGAAGATGTTGAGTGGCCAGGAATATTATTTGTCGTACTTGTTCGCGTTCATTCAGCATCGTCCAGAGACTGCCGAATACGCGGACACCGTTCAGACGAGCGACATATTTTATCGCCTTGTATGATTGGTCCCAGCACACCGCGCTAGCCGGAATTGCTGACATGGCTTGGTCTTGATGAGGCTTAACATAGCTCATGTAGTCGGTGTAGACGGAATTAATGTACCATCTGGACGGGGCAAAGCCGGCGTACGCCTCTTTGTCCCCAAAAGATGAGAAGGGGACCAGAGGTACGGGTAATTGGGACGCCGGGCAGTTTTTAAGTGCGTGCAAATACTCCTGTTCTGCGAGGTCCCGATTGCGCACATGTAGCTCTCGCAGAATTCGCTCCCATCCATGTGCAGTCGTTCCTTGAGCAATCCCGCTTCTAATTAGTGTTACCAAGGTCTTGTCTATGCCGCTGCGGTGGGTCAAAAATGCTGTACGCATACTTTAATTCCCGTTGAACACGAGAATTTGGCGGATATTGGCTCACCGGGAAATTCATTTGCGAGATCTTGAGGGAGCTGTGCAAGGATTTTATCCTCATAGAGGCTGCAAGACTTCTTGCAGGAATCACATTTTATGCGCTTCGACAGAATGTAATAGCATGAATCCAGATCGACGACACGTCGGGCAACTGGATTGTGGTTCCAACCTATTCAGGGTACTTCAGAAAAAGAGCCATAAAAAACAACTAATCACGCACCGTGTTCCGACATTTTGCTTGATGCACAGAATATGCATTTAAATTCGAAGTCTTTTGGAAGTAGAGACTTTGGAAGCCAAACAAAAATCCTAGGGTAGTACAGGCAGTCGGGTGCTAGCTTTGTTGCCGTACTTTTGTATTCCTGAAGCGCAAAGTATCTGTCCGGCGGCGTGATCCAAAAAGTTTTCCCAACTCGATAACAGTCTGGCTGCGCATGTTTCGGGAGCTGCACATCCTTAATTTCAAGCATGGTTTGCAACAAATAGGCCTGCACTATCCCTGTGGGCTCTGGCTCTTTTTCTGGTTCCGGGTCATCAGTATCCGAGCCACCGTGGTTTGGCGCAGCACTCGATGGTGTTTCGGCCGCGCCAAGCAGATCCGACGGTATTGGATCTGACTCCACAGGCTCGTCTTCAGGAATCACCACAGAGAAATGAGGAAGGGAGGGGAGGCATGGCGTATCGGAACGAGAGGAATTCTCATCGCTAGCTGGTTGTCGTGTTTTGGCTTGAAGAAGTATAAGCTTGGAAGTAACTGGTGTGTGTTGAGCTCACCGAAAAGCGGATGCAATGGTTTTATGGGCCTGGAAGAACTCGAAGTACGATCTGACACCGTGACGGATTCAGAAGAACGCCGCAATGGACTCGAAGGAGAAACTCCACGGCGACGTGAAGTAGATCCTCGGTCGCCCTCCTCGTTATCCTCGTCATCTTCACGTTCTGCGTTGAGGTGAGTCGACCATTCAATTGTGCCGGAGGGCAGTCGCACCCTTTCTTTTCCCCAGAACTTTCCGTTTCAGTGTTGGTGGCTTGCGGCCACTTCCTTGACGCGCACCTCCCGCGCGGTGTCCAGTGTTGTTCTTGGAGCCCTTTGGGCGGCCTTTGGGCATTTGGGCTTTGAAGCTTTGAGCTTTGGGTCGCGATTGTGGGTTTAAGCGCGTAGAGTCACACGCGTCACATACTCACAAAGAAATGAAGAAAAAAGGTCGCGAATATAAATTTGAATGTCGTATGATCAGGGATACTGGACCTACTGTAGGTAAACCACAGAGACTGGATTCCCGACGGCGATGGTGCTAAAACCACTGTCGTTACACTTGCCATTTATCTTGCTGCACTCGTTCACGCATCAGGCCGACATGAGACAAACGAAAATTGCATTGCTTCGACGATGTAATACAGAAGATGCCGCAGCTTGAATATGTTCACGTCTTGTGCTGGTACTGGTCAAATATGATGTCGAGGTTCTGCAACACGGGCTCGAGGTACTGTACAGCGCGAGGCCTATCCCGGCGTCTTCCTCGAGAGTGGCAAAGGCGCTGCAGCCGGCTTCTTGCACGCGCTTGTTGTTGTTGAGGACCATGCGGAGGAGCTGCGTGAGAAATCGTTAATCAGCGCGAAACATAAATAACAGAATGATCACGCACCCCCTCGGCACAAAATACTGGTTCCTGTGCTCTTCTGAGATGGACTGCGTCATCCAGTTCACATAGCGGCCCAGCGTCCAGCAGGTGATGGAGCGCACAAGCGGCTACAGTGCAATCAGCGAAAAGAAAAGCATTAGCGACACCGCAAGTACCTTGGCGTATTGATACGATACGGAACGAGCGTGGTCAGATGAGGTGCAGGACCACATGTAAGCCATCCTCGTTCTTGCGACCAAAACCGTTGGCATCCCAAAAGGATAAAGATACCCAAAAAAAACTAACCTTCCACCATCGCCCAACGCTAAAATCCCACTCTCCGTCTAAATCGTAATCGTCCTCCTCGTCTGAATCGTTCGTCTCCTCGGCGTATGCGCCGATGCGCAATTTTGGGCGCCTCGCCGGGATTGCCGGTGCCGCCGTTCGCATGGGCGCTCGAGCTCGTGCGACTTGCCACCGCCATAGTGCCTTGGCTTGATGTCGGTGTCCTTGTCCGGCACGGCGGCGTCCTCTGTGTCGCCCTCGAGGCAGAGCAGATCGTCCTCGCCGTAGATCATGCAGTCGAGCAGCACGGGCGCGACCTTTCCGAGTAGGGGGTGGAGGTGGACAGCGAGATCGGCGTCTTCTGCAAAAGTGAGGCAGAACTCGCAAGTCTTGAGGGCGACGTTCTCGTTCTTGTCCTTCGTGGAGTAGAGCATGTACTCTGCCTGCCACATTAGCCATCTCGGGCATGAGCTTCTCCGGGCGGGTGGGAGGAGAACAAGGGCCCGGCAGACGTGGCGGCGTACAGAGGGTCGTCGTCGGACGTGAGCTTGAAGAGGGTGGCAATGAAGGTGTCGACGTGGACAAAGAGGGACTGGGCGCCGACGGGGATAAAGGAGGAGAGGCACGCGATGGCACCTTTGCGGAGGGATGCTCGGCGAGCATGAGAAACTTTGGGATCATAAAGTCGAGGGGGCAGGTGCCGTTGATTTCGACGTCCATTTTTCGAGGGTAGTTCTCGCATGCCTTCTCGAGAATATTGAATGCGGCCTTGAAAGGTGGTTAGCACATAAAGGGCACCTTACACGCCACGCACCTCCTGGCGGTCCAAAATCGGTTGAATCCAGCGGGTTCATGAGCTGCTGGAGACACTCGGGCCAGTTGCGGGGCTCGAGCGGACCGAGAAAGGCGACGACGTCCTGGCCAGCGGCGTTGCGGATCATTATGGATTCATCGTTGAATGCCTGGAGTACAGCGGCTTTCGTATGCGCCGACCTCTGGTGCAGCAGTGAGAATGAGCCGGGCGTTGTTCTTGAGCAAGTAGCCGGCAATGGTTCGGATGCGGTCTTCCTCGCCGGTCATTGCAGTGAGAATGTACGCCAGCTACGCTATGTATTCCGGTGCACGCGTGAAATTTCTACGCCATCAAGGTCAGTGGGCGCTGTAGCACCGATGTATGAAGACATATCGGGGCTGGTGAGACGTGCAGAGAGGAACGTGCGGCGCGAGAGACGTCGAAACGTGAAAATGCCGTGTTTTGCTGATTTTACTTTACTGAAGTTGCCTAGAATTGAGGAAGCTTGAGGATTGTACTTGCGAAGAAAGGGTTGAGGTTCAGCCGAGGAGTAATGGCCCAGAGACGGGCGGTGTGGTGGCGGGACGTGGCAGCGGTACCTCCGAGCGGAGTGTGGCTGTGCCGCTTAACTTATGCCCGATTCGGCATATTATGTCCTCGGGGCACTGCCCCAGAGTCTTCTCGGCGATCAGTTCCGGAATGGCCAAATACGACCACACCGTGGTTCAATTTTATCGTTCAAATTTGTAAAGAACGAAATAATGGGTTGAAGAGACAGTCAAACTGCTCCCCACTCATTTACGATCAATAAGATCGAATACTTCATATCAAGTCCTTCCTATGAGTCCAAGGAGCATTTGGGTCGACGTCGGTGGGCAGCGTAGAAGGCAGAGGGGAGATACTTGCCAAGTCGTGGTTTGGTAATTGTGAGAGCAAGGATGGTGGACTGACGGTCCATGCAGCCGTCTTCACGGAGGCGCGAAAATTTCAACCAAACTTGAATCAGATATTATTATTTGGGTCCTTCGGTATGTCACCATCATAGTCTCCTCAGTTTAAGGTGTGTTTCAAGGTGCCTTCTCGAAACAACAGCTGATTTTCGAGTATAAGAAGGTTCAGACTGAACTACAGTTTCCCTTTTGGGTGTGGCGTTGTGGTTCGGCTAGCTGTCATTTGATTCTACGGGTTTAAGATATGGTAGATAGGTGTTCTAGGTATTACACTGAGTCACTGAGAGTCATTGCGGACATTGTAGAGGGAGATGGCGACCATCCGCGTGGCGGGTGTACCCTACATTAGCTTGTCTTGTTCAGTAATTATTCCGTAATGTGGCAAGAAATCGGAGTCATACACGCCTCTCGATTTCCAGGGCCGCGGAGCTCCCTGCACCCACTCACACGCACCATCCTTCTTCCTTATTGTTGGTGGCCCTTGTCCGTTAGCCCGCGTCCGAAGTGTATAAAAGGGGTTTCGAAGGAATTTTTTGGGTAACAACCCCCTCACATCTACGCATCCATCCAGTCTTCGAACCACACTCATCTAAAAAATGTCGCAGACTCAGGCTACATCCCCCGAATTAAAAACGGCGCGGACTACATTCGCTGACCCGAAAACGTCGTAAGTTTCTTATGTGCCACCCTCCCGGACTTTGCTCACCGTTTTACAGCAACAGTGGAGGAGGGACCGTAGCGCTACCGAGCTGAAGAGGGGAGACACAGAACCCACAGTGGAAGCGCCCCGGGCTGACACCAAGCGGCCGCGGCGCCTCGAACGACAGAATGCATTGACGGACTTCTGAATTAGAGGATAGAAGTTCTTCATGGAATTTGGGAAGGAGGATTCGATATTTACTTCAGTATACGATGTGGCGAGGGAATATATAGTCTGATGTTCAATAGGGGTGCTCAATAAAGCTGTTCAGTTCACTTTTTAATAATAAAATAATATTTTTTGGCGGGGAAAACAATATTAAAAAGTGAACTGAACTGCATTATTGAGCGTACCTAATGTTCAATGTTCGATGTTCAATGTTCACCCCAGGGTCTTAATGCAACCTTATACAAAATTGCGGCGTTTGAAATGTGTTGTGTGACCAGATACTGGCACGAGCTGTTGCCTCTGACAGGATTTTTTAAAATGAAATGAAACCCTGCACAACTTGAGTGACCCAAGGTAACCCAGTGGTTGAATTCTCGGCCCACGCTGGCGACACAGGAAGTTAAAGTTGAGAATTTTGACCGTGGATCAATGACAATACCTGCCTCTTTTATGTCTCTTTTAAAAAACAAACTAGAGGAGGGGATCCGAGGTGTCCGTCTTCCACGATATAGTCGGCAAATTTGTATGTCAATTCCTGGCTAACCACTTCCACCTCCGGCAAACATCCGTGCTGGGTCTCAAGTCCTAGCATTGAGGCAGATATAAAATATAGGGTTGGGTTACTGTTGGAGAGTTCACAATTTAAAGCAAGTAGTTGTATGTACCACCACCACCAGTGACCTACCCATTGAACCGAGCGCGCCTGGCCCTACACTTGGTCACATCAGTAATTTTGAACGTGATGGACCTATTGTTTTCCCTCAAAAAAATATTACTCGGAGTCAGTCGGTAGACTGCCGTCCTGGGCGTGCCGACCCGTGTTGGCTTATGTAGACGCGATCCACGTAATGCCGCGCGTGAGTTGTGTCACACTGTGACGGGACGCGTAAATTTTTAAGGAACGTTACGTGACCATCATTTTCCCATCCTCCCCCCACTTCATCCTGCGCAGCGGATGTCTGTGCCACCTTCATCGCTCTCGAGGACGTCCTCGATGACCAGCACGGCCACAAGCACGTCCTCCGACGATCTCTACGCGACGTTCATCAGCGAGTCCACCGATACCACCTCAAGGCGCACTCGCAAACGATTCACCAATGCCCAGCTCATGATGCTCGAACAACTCTTTCACCAAAGCTCACATCCGTCGCGGGAGCAGCGCGAAACAGTCGCAAGGTCCGCCAACATGTGAGTACCGCGTTTTTCTTTCGTCGCGTCGCGTTTGACGCGATTTTTTCTTTTGCTCAGGGAAGTAAAGTCTGTCACGATCTGGTTCCAGAACAAGCGCCAGACGGAGCGCAGGACCACCCTCGCCAGCGGCCGCGTTCCGCCTCCAGTCATTATCCACAGCAGTCGCGCCACCTATCACCGCGCTCCTTCCCCCGTCCACTCCCCATCCATGGCGAGCAGCGCGTCTTCCACCTCCACCTCTGCCTCCAAGCGTCCATCCCTAGACTGTGTCGCGTCACGCTCAGAGCTACGCGCGCCCGCGCCACGCACGCCCTCGCGTCGCCACAATCCGCACGCGCCACTATGGGAGAACATGCCCTCGTCCCCCACTGGCCCGCAGTTCAGCCCCCCGGCACGCGACTATGTCGAGTTCGGGCACGACCAGCGCACGCGCACGCTCGAATGGGCCTGTGCGCGCCAACGCCTCAAGGGGAAGGCGCAGCGCGGCCTGGCGTTGCCAGCTCTCGCGCGAGACGACGAGGACACGGACGTCGAGCCTGACGAGGCTGTGACGCCGCCGAGCACCTGGGGTGACGGCGACGTGCATTGGGGCGGGAACCACGCGAAGAGCGCGGCGGAGGAGAAGCAGGTGGCGGCGGCGACGAGGACGGCCGAGCCGGACGACGATACGATGAAGGCGGCACTTGCTTTGTGCGGACTTATGCGCGGATGAGGCGGGATAATGAGCGGGTGTATAAAAGGGAAATCTTTGCATAAGATTAGGATTGTTTATAACGTGAATTTTTCTTCTTCCCCCCAGCTCTCATTGCACTGCATACCGGAGGCGGCGTGAGCCACGGCAACCCGTGGCTCACGCCGCCTCTCAAGTACGGTGCAATGGGACGGCCCTTCTAGCTCTAACAGCGGAATCATCGCAAGGACGGTAACAGGAGCTGATGCCCTGCCTTCGCGCTTCCTCTTCCTTTCTCTCTTCTCTCTGTATCCGGCTTTCTAGCAGCCTCTCCTTTTTTTCTCTCTTTTTCACTCCGCGGAGCGGTGTTTTGCGCTAGCCGCTGGTCGGCGGCCACCTCTGGAGACGCGCGGACGCGTTGATTAAATTAATGTGATCTGTCGTGCTCTCTCCTACTCTCCCATGTCATCGGCGGTCGAGTCTTTCTCCTTTCATTGTACTGCTAGGCGCATCTGTATTCAATTCTTGGAATAAATTCGTTTTTTCGATGATTCTGGAAAGTGAATAGATTAGGCTGCGACACAGGTCGGTTTCTGTTTCTCTTCTATACGTCTTCTGAGGAACACATATCGGAAATCCAGCGCGCAGGGAGCAGGGCGACTTCGGTCCAGCGAAAAAGTTTGGGACTTGGAGTAGGATCTGACTCAGACTTGCCGTTTGCGACGTTGGGAAGCGTGGCCATAGATGCGCTCAAGTCAAAGGAAGGATAGATTGCTCAAGCAACTGAGAGAAGTAGACCACGGGCACAAAGCCGAAAACAGAGGGTGCGGCCGGCCGTCAGATGGAGAAATGGTTTAACGAGCTCAGTTATGCGTCTCCTCCTTGGATTGAAGTGATGCGAAGAAAGTTTTGGGGCAATGAAGACTGGTCCGGTATTGACGACCCCTTGAAAACTCTTGCAGTACTCTTGCATGCGTACGGGAATTTATCTTGATTGAATCGGTAAACTGGATCTAGTCTAGTGAATACGAGCGAGGTATTCCGCGGCGACGGCGAGACGAAGGGAAGAAGGGAGGGCAAGAGCTCAGGGATTATTTTGCTCTAGCGTTCACTGCTTCAGGCATTGGATTTGAATTTAATCCCTCGAGTTAAGCGGTGGCACTAGGACTGGCAGGTCGGCGGCGGCGTTAACAAGCGAGGAACTGCCTCGGGTCGATCATTATTTTGCCCTGGAACTCTGACGCCGGATTTCTATTTGAGCATCCTGTGCACAAACGAAAGCCAAGTGAAGGCAGGAGTCGGAGAGGAGTAGGGAAGCCAATAGCCTCGCGATCAAACAGCCGACAACAATTCACTCTTCACCGAGACCACCATGTCTTTAGCCAAGTTAACGTCGATATCGACTCAAACGCTCTCCCTTCTACTGGAGCGGCAACGCATACAGACTCTTCCCTCCTACACCGCTCAAGCCAACTCCGCACCCTCTCAGCCAAACAATCTGCATTTAAAACAAATTACGCAGAATCTCAATTCACTGCGGTCCGGAATACTTGCACTCGAGGCCAAGGATGGCCGGTCTGACGCTGTGACCCTCCTCCGGAATCAACACGAGCGAATGCGCGGGATGCTGGGAGCCCGGGAGGATGAGGGTGTGGAGAGGTATTGCTGTGATGTTGCTAGGTGCTGCGAACGTCCGACTGACCGACTACGCTCCGCAGCCTAGAGCCCGAACGGCCGCAACCCCCGAGACAACAGTTAATTCCATCTCCCTCCGCAGAGCCGGTCTACACGCCATACACGGACGACCCAGAGGCGGAGCCCGCGGAAATGTTGCAGACACAGCAGCAAATGATGGACCGTTCGTTGTCGTTTTGTGTCCTCTGCGGTGGATGACTGAAGGGAATTGTTGTGCTCAGAACAAGACGGCCATCTCGAGCTGCTGTCGCATTCGATTAACCGACAGCGGGATATTTCACTCCAAATAAACGACGAGTTGGAAGTCCACACGGGTTTGTTGGAGGAGCTGGACACGGACTTTAACCACACGGAGAATCTCCTCGGTGGAGCTCGGCGGCGACTCGATAGAGTTGCTCAGGGCGCGAAGAACAACGGTACGCGTGTCGCTACTGAAATTGTACACCAGAAATGCTGACCTTGCCTTCAGGCTCCGCTGTAACAATCGGAGCCCTCATTGTCCTCCTGCTCATCCTCATTATCGTCTTCAAAACATAACCCAAACCCTCAAGTTCCCAGCATCGCATTATATCTCATTTTTTTTGGCCTCTCGCATAGTCGGATTGTATACTAGCTGCATCTGCGCATATATCGGGTTGTCGTGGGTACACGCACGTTAATCTATCCTTATTTGCTGCATCTATTCACAATCGCGACATCGACGAGGCGCCCCTACATTAAACGATACCGTATATGCCCAACATCGTCTTTCCGACAACCCCAACCCCGTCGTTCTGCCAACCTGCACGTCTTATCGCGTCGGCGGAAGTCGGGCCGTCGAGAATGCCAGATTGCGCCCGCATAGCGACGAGCTTGCTCACAATGCCCTCGTGGAATTCGGGGTGCCCTTGCACGGTAAAAATATGGACGTCCGAGAGGGAGACCGGAGAGGGTAGAGGCGCATCGGGTGAATTGAACCGGACCATCCCCTGGTTTACTGCTACATCCGTCGATCCTAAGAGGTGGAAAGTCGGGGGAACTTCGGGGACGTGATCTTGGTGCATCATTTCAATGAACTGGGGAGGATTTGAGCTGGAAATTGGGACGATAGATGGATCCGGACCAGTTTATCTACAGCGAATATTTCTTTCCCCAGGGCCGTCAGTGATACTGGTGTAGGTGCGACCTCCCATCTATCGTTCTTGACGCATCGCCCGCCCAAAGCTCGTGCGACGATCTGGTGCCCGAAGCAGATACCTATTCGCACACTCAGCACTGCACACGACGACTTCTGAGCGTTCCGCACCGACAATCTTTATCTTCGGCTTCGTCGTCGCGACGTGCACAGTATAGTCCACAAGTTTGTTTATCCATTCGATATCATCGTACGCGGACGCTCCTACCCATAGATGAATCCCCACTCGACGGTCAACCTACGCAGCGACACTCACTGGACCCAGTAATCACCAGCCCAGCATAGCCATCCAGCTGCTCATCGGTGGGGTACTCCATCCGCTCTCGCACATCGTACTCGACAAGCTTACACTTCTCCGCGATGTCCTGTACCCCGAGCTGCTTGCCCGCTCCATGCAGAAGCTCCGTTATCTGGACGTAGTAGCCTCCGTGTTCTGAGAGGACGATGGGTGAGAATGTGTCGCAGACGAGCACCGCGATGGATTTGGACATCGTTGTCCAGGTTTGGGAGAGATCATTGATGGGATGCGCTTACCAAGCGCGGGGCGGGTCGGCCCGGGTCTTGACTTAAACGTCCATCCTCATCTGCTTGAAGAGTGGCATTGCTCTTCCTCTTCCGTTTCTCGGGAATATCTCTATTGCTTTGCACGCTTTCAGACTGTTTCCCCTCCAGGGCCATGGACCATGGTGGGAACGGCGAAAAATTCATTCAAAGTTTGTTCAAAGTTCAAACACTGGCGGCCTTCTATAACAACTGAGCTCGCTAGTTGCCTTCTCCTCTAGATTTCACATCTGCATGATTCTGTATAAATCCACTCCGCAGTCTCCCCTCTGGGGATCAACTTGAACAGTCCCTGATTTAAACCTTTTCTGGTCGCTCGACATTTCAGCTTGCGAAGATACTGAGTTGGTACGTGAAGCAGTTTGCTATAAGCTATATTTACTTGCTTTCCGCTCGATAGAGGTACCAGGCCACACTTGGAAAACCTGCTTAAACTGCCTTCGTATGCGTCTTCAAGACCTGCGACGAGAGCTTGTTGAACGGCATCTGAGTTGAGTGTTCGCAGATGCAGATCTTCGATGTTGTGGAGCGTTTAACGTCCAGGGACGCTCAGTGTGTACGATTTTACGGCTCTCTGGGGGGTGATTTCGTCGTCAAAATTTGCAGGGCCTCTGGCTTTATGTTCAAACGTGCGTTGCAACCTATCGAACAAAAGAATTGCGTTGGCTGGTTTCTTCCATTCCAACACGGGAACCGATTCTCAAATAGCTTCATTCCTTCATAAACTAGTCTAGTTGGGCATCATCCTTCATAAACGTGTTCATCCAAACTCAGACTGCTCACCCCATTTAGCTTTCTAGGCGCGCAGAGTCATGGACCAACAAGATTTGCGAAGGCAGAAAGCCGCGAGTTCAGGGTTCACGGCGGCTGTAAGCTGTAACCGCGTGCCAGGCCGCGTCACTGTGTTATTGTGCCGCTGACCTTGTTTGACTCAGGTTTATATTTAGATGCGCGTATGGGTCCATGACGGTGGTCGTCAATCTTTTATGCCAAGAGAACCGATTTATTGTCCTCCGCAACATTCCGCGGCAGATCGGCCCCCTTGTTCGTGCCACTTTCTTCAATTGGGAACAACACCCTTCCCTTTGTTTACGGACGCCATCATCCGAGTCATTCGTGCGCCTATATAATATATTTTGTGCCCACAAGGGAATCTTTCCTGACCGGGATGAAGATCAGGAACCACCGTGAACGACGAAATATCGATCAAGAATTAAACGCCGGTGGCCCGGTGTGATTTGGGGGAGGAGAAATTGAAACGCGTTCAGCTGGGGTTCAGTTTTAAACCGGTGGTGCTAGGCGACTACCGTCCTACGGTTCTTGTCGTTTCTCTTTGCCATGGACGTCCGGTACACAAAAGAGAAGACAATTCAGTTAAGCGCTCATCAACCACAATTACTATATCGGGATTGACGGTGGCGGCGCGCTCTTGTTGTTCATGGATACCTCTGCCGCCCTTGTACAACACCCTGATGTCTTTTCTTGTTATCCAGGGCTTTAACATGCACCCCGCGTCCAAACTAGTCTTACAGAGTCAAATCCTCCCATAATCCTCGTGTTTTGCTTTGGCCCTTACACATCTCCATTTTACACGCGCTCGAATTTAGTTGCGACGGCTTATCGGTAAGTCAAATACCTCCGCACCGCCCGATGTATTCTAACAAATCTTGATTCCTACTAGAAGCCACTTTGGCCGAGTCATTTGCTTTCGCCGTCATTGGCGTAAAACGCAACACGTTGTGAATTTGGGACCCTACAAAAGCAGACGCCACACACAGCTTCGCCACCACCTCCACTGCACCTCGCCTCCCGCAGCAAGTTTACGCTCCCGACCAACAACCTGCAATAATGAACTCAAATTCAGGATATTGTAATCCACGGGATACCGTGACGTGCCTGTGGGATACTCCGTAGTACGTGCATGTTTCTCTGAAGCCTAGCTGGTCCTTGACTATTATGATGCAGCGTCCCCGACTGCTACCCTGGCATCACGCCGTGTCTTATTAAGGACGGCCCTCCAGTGGGCCAAGCTACCCGACGATGGGCGGCGGCTTTTGATGAGTTCAGCGTTCACGGAGAGGCGCCAGAGCCTGTACCTACCATGCAGGATCAATATCTTGCCGCATATCCAGGTAAGTCGAATTATTCAACCACACACCAGTTTACTCACTATTAAATCAGACCTTTCCCTATGGTCGCAAAACCAGGCTTTGTCCCCTGTCCACGAGGACTCCCCGACCGCGCGGCACACTTCATCCGCGACGCGAGCCAGAGCACCTGCGAAGACGCGAGCGAAAGCGGCGGTCCCGCGCACTGCCAACTCGAAGAAGCCTCAGACGGAAGCGCCGGCCTCGCGGTCTCATAGGTCGATGTTGAAATCGGAAACTGATTTCAAGTTGGATTCACTGTACCGTGTTCCTTTTGAACAACAGTCCACCATTGCGTCAACGTCGCATTTTGCCTTAACGTCGGACATATCATCTCCTTCCCTCGCGTCCTATGGAATTGCCTCGAGCTCCAAGCGGAAGAGAGAGGTTGAATCCGCGGAATCCGACGAGGATGTTGTCCGCGCACCGAAACGTTCCAAGGGTGTAAAGGCCGAGTCCCCTTCACCTTCTCTGCTGTCTTTCAATGGGGTCCGAGGCCTGCGACCACGCGCAGGAAAACCTGACTACGCGGAGGATCGTGACGGCGGATCTCAATCAGCTGGGAGTTCATACAGCCCCGGGCCTGGTTCGGACCGCGCAACATCCGTTTTTTCTGACTCGGATGCTGGAGTAGCCGAGGCCAAAACGCGGCGTAAGGCACCCTTCTCAGCCCGCCAGAATCCGACCTCCTCACGCAAGGCTTCAAAGTCTCAATCTCAACATAGGTGCGACTGTTGTAGCCCTAGGAAACGATTCGTTCGAAAAGCCGATATGCGCCGTCACCAAAACCCAGATACACCTGTTCCTTGCCCGAATTGCCACAGGATGTTGAGTCGGGACGACGCGCTAAAACGCCATCTTCGCAGTGAGACTGCCTGCCCAAATAAGTAATATCGCGTTGTCGAATTTGTTCTGTAATTACATACTACTATCTGCCTGTACTCTATAATTATCGAGGCTACCTAGATTGTACTTATTTCGTTAGAATATCCAGAGTCTCTTCAGACAGCAGCGACCTGCATAAATCAAGAATACAATACAACTCCAGTACAAAACAATTGAACATCAATTCTCATTCTGGTCGGGTGTGGCGTCCTTGTCTTGTTCTTTCCCGTAGATACATTATTGTTTATATTGCTCGCTGTTGTGGTTGTGTCTCTTATTCTACGCGTTGCCATGTCGACTCTTGTTGTTCCACCTTTTAAAGTGTCGCGTTCAACCGTATTCGAAAAGGACCCTTCCGGCGCTCTTGGTTTAGAACCAGGTAGTACATCATGGCCCCGTCAGTACTTCCCAGCGCTCTGACCGCGTTCTGTATTCCTCTAACACTCATTCGAAAGGCTCGAAAAAACGAGTAGCACAATGTCGGAGTTTATGTTGAGGTTCAACCTGGCAGAAGCAATCGACCGAATGAGTATGCCACCGGAAGAAGCTTTCGCAATGCTGCGTGCAGGGCTCGAATCGGAGGAGACCCCTTGGCTTTCAGGAGCGACGGACTATCTGCTGCCAACCGCGCCGTCTTACCCTCCACCTTTGGACGCCTTGGACTTCGCGGTCGCGAACCAAGGGGGTTCCAATCAAAATGGAAAGAGAAAGCATAGCCCCGAGGAGCTTGAAGAATCGAGCACGTTCCAGTCGACTGCCACCCCACCGCGGCGACGAAAGACCAACCAACCCGAAACCGTCTCCAGGCGAACGATAACACGTTCTGCGAGCGCAAGGAATCTATTGATCGAGCAAACTCAGTCATCCCCTTTGAACGGAGGAGGATACACCGATTCACATCGACAGCGAGCGTCCGGAAACGATGGTGCGTTGTTCTGCCAGCGCATTTGAGCCATTAATTGAACCATTTGCTAGAATCCTCTCAGCAAAATGGAGGTGCTCTTACGCGGAGCATGTCTACTCGAAGTATGACGGGTAATCTTTTTGCGTTGGGCCACAATCCCCTGCCTCCACATCCATTGAATCAACAACACTTGGGAGGAAGGGGGCCCCGTCGGGGTCGGGAAGTACCCAGTAACAAACACTATGGTGTATCCAAAGAAGCGAGCGCAAGAGGAGGAAATTTCAACCAAGGCAGCTCTCCGGACTTGCCTAAGAAACTCCACTGTCCTCACCTTGGATGTCGGTCGAAATTCGGGAGAGAATTCGAACTGAAGCGGCACCTCAACACCGTCCACCGAACGTCCCCGCCGCCGCCGAATTTTTATTGTAGCTTAGGATGCCCAAGGACCAAGCCTTTCAGCCGCAAATATACCTGCGACCGGCACATGCAGAAGAGCTGCCCGAGGCGAAAGCGTTGAGTGCGCGTTTCATCACGTTACATTCCCACGGTTGATTTCTGATCTCTGCTCGTTACAGTTCATCCAAACCCGGTGTGAAGTTATTCATCGCCTTTGAACTGTTCTACATCCTTGCGAGTCTTGAGAATATTAGACAACATTAATCAATCGCGCGGCTTCGGTTCCCATGAAGCGCACTAAAGTTTCACACTGCGCTTCAAGTACTTCGAATTCATTTACTCGGCCTCGGATTGGGGAACACGTCCCAGAGTTGTGAATTTTCATTTATTTGACATGTGAACACAATCTCGCGCATTTGCCTTAGATTTATTGCGTGTGTACATGTCTACGACTCGAGGTGGCGCCTAACATGTCTTCGGCTAGAATGAAGCGCCGAACAGATTCATCATGTCCAGGTACTTCGGCGCGTCCTGGTGGCGCCAGATATCTCACTCGTTATATCTTCAGAGACCCACGCAAACCGAGGAAATCCGTCCCGCCCAGAGTGCCGCCTAGTAATTCCCAGATGCCATAGTTCGT
This sequence comes from Mycena metata, assembly GCA_029378385.1. Classification (NCBI taxonomy): domain Eukaryota; kingdom Fungi; phylum Basidiomycota; class Agaricomycetes; order Agaricales; family Mycenaceae; genus Mycena; species Mycena metata. The sequence continues at coordinate 384,442 of JARKIB010000020.1, forward strand.
ATAATTCAATTTCGCCTTTTGACTTTGGAGTAAGTATCTATAGTCCGCAATATCCTTCGTTCCGCCAAGAAGGCCCGTACATGCCAGGGAACCACCACAGGTATGTCATGTCGTGGATTCGGATTTAAGGTTGTGATCATGCTCGCACTAGTTCTGTGGTTACTTTTGCGTATGGAGGGGAGGCCCCCTACATGCCCCCACAACCCCCGCAGCCGAGGGAAGTGCCAGTGATGCTTGCACCCGAACCGCGGTACGGCCGGGGAACTGGGCCCCCTCCGAACGGGCGGAATACCCCATACCTTCCCCCGCAAGCCCCGCGGCCGCCCTACGGCCTCGCAGGGCCACCGGTGAAGCGGGAATCAACCCCCAGTACTCCGAGTTTGAGAACCCCGATTTCTGGTGGAGGGAGACATAGGAAGGTGAAGGAGGAAGACAAACCGGCTTGGGATGGAGGGTACTCGGCCCCACCTTCCACGGCAAGGCCACCCGTGAAGCGAGAATCAACCCCCAGTATACCGAGTTCCAGCATCCCGAGTTCCGGTGGCCAGGGAGGGAGGCATAGGAAGGTGAAGGAGGAGGATGAAGAATGATAGCAGTTACAAGCATAGACCACAATAGTATACTGGCAGTAAGCCTGAAACCCAACCACTATGATTTAATCCCAGAGAGACTTTAATTCCACCCCAGACATCTAGGAAGAGTACAGTTATCATGGAGCCCGCTCACACCCCTCCGCAGTATGTTTCGAGCATTTTTCCAACATTATTTCCAATCATTTCCAACCACGCTGGTGAATGCGACACGTTGAAGCCAGGGGAGTCAGGAATCTATCCCTGAATGTTCAGGATGTTTTTTTTTTTGGAGGGGACAGTCTTGAGCCGCAGGAGGGTCGCGGAATTGGCAAAGCAAGGAAGCCTCGGAGAAGTACAATGCGACGCATGACAGTCTTATCCCTCTTGTCACCGTAATGTTATCATGAGGGAGGTTGAACCGTGGGAAACGCCCGTGGGAGCCAATTACGTACGTCGCTCGTATCACGTTTTACTGCAATATGAAATTCAGGAAAAAGAATTGGCCTTACCTCAGACACGGTATATGTGGGCCTAGCCTGCACAAAATTTGAAAGCCGCGGGGTCAAATATGACATCAACGAATGAGTACGGTCTCTACGTTCTCTGATCGGCACATGACGGCGGCCCGCCTTTCAACAATCCAACCGTCTCGAAATTCGTGGAAGGTACTCAAAGTCAGTGGCGTATCCATATTCTTTTTGCTTTTGTCGTCCGATATCAGGGGGCGTAGGAGAACAAAAAGGGTGGCCCCAACTGAGACAACCATCAGTTGCAACTAGTCGCAACTTTCGCCGCGCCCACAGTCACTGTGTGGCCAACCGTGGATACAAGCCGAGAAAAGGTATAAAAGGGGATGAAAGGACCGACAATTATCAGACACTCACCACCCATTACAAACCATACCCGAGTTTCTATCCAATTCAACCATCAGAGCAACTCAATGTCGAACTTGAACCTTGTGAACACTACGTGCGTCTCTCGCTTCTCTTGCCCTTCCCGTGTTGTGTGGAAACTCTGACGATACTTCAGCATCAGCGAGGCGCTCCCACTGCTACCGATGCCCATCACTAACCAACTCGGGACATTGCCTTGGAGTACGGAAGCGAAGGCAGACGCGGCCGTGGATGCAGGGGAGAACGAAGAGGAGACTGGGGAGGGTGAGGGCGAGGGCGAAGGCGACGACGACGACGACGACGAAGAGGGGGAGGGTGATTGGGAAGCGTCGCAGAGCCAATAGTAATTGAGGGACGAGGCCAAGAAACAGGAACACTGCCTGGGGAGGGAGGATTGACGACAATGGACGACATTATTGTGGTTATAGTGAATCCACTGAATGCAGGTCAAATCCGGGCCTCGCTGGGTTTTGGTTCTGATTCACGGTTGACCACACCCGCCGAGACACACGCAACACGCCGTGCCATCCACGACATTGTAATCCCTGACGCGGTCATCAGAAACACAGTCAGTACAACCCAGCGGTTCCAACGGTTTCCAACCAAAATTAAGGTCGACCCACAAGCTGCCCGGGTTGATTCGGTGTTGAGTTCTCAACATCGCATCGTGGCAAGAAAAGCATCGGCAAGTAGAATGTAAATCTTCTGTGAGGAAAACGAAGTAGGGAGATCCGAGGTGTCCATGTTCTGCGGCGTTCAGGAGGGCTCGGGACGATCACCGCCCGATTCGTAAATCGTGGCTAACCATTTCCACCGCTCCGTCCTGTGTCTGTGGCCACCTTGTTTCCTGTGCGCGGGCTATGAATACCGAGGTCAATATATATAAAATGAGGCGAGGAAGGAGTTTGGTGAAAGCAAATACTGTTCGTGGGGACCCGGGAGTAATTAGATGACCCTCTCGAACCAGAGGCACACAGCGAACCCGACATCGGGTTGAAGCTCAGTTGGAGCATGCGAACGCAGGGAGCGTAGTGTGAGACGCCGTCTCACGGCAACTCTGAGCTGGGAAGTCATGCGGTTGAGCCTGACGCGCTGATTATCGCCCTCTTTAAACTTGGTGAGCTCAATGAATCATTCAGGTATGTGGGAAGTGAGTATAAACCACGCGCTCCCAACTTCCGAGGTCATGGTTCGGACGTCTGGTGCAGATTAGCCCTGAGTAGCCCAAGCTCGCGAAAGGTAATGCAACTGACCGTCAAACCCCGGCGCGAGCCTATTTCGAGAAGGATAAGGACCTCCTGCTCCTCATCGTCGTGTCGTCGAAGCTTGTAGAGTCGCACATGGTGCGGGGTCTTTATGAAAGTCCATTTCAACTTCGAAAAGCGCGCGCGCGGGCTCCGTTCCGTCTGCTTAAGCTCCTTCATGTTCCTGCCGTCGGGCGGCCCGCTGTCGTAGACCGTCTTGAATTCCTCGAAAGTGGCATAGAACCCCGTTTTTGGCGCATTCGAAAGAAAGCGCAGTCTGTCGCACCTTCGCTTTTCTGCAAGGCCTGCAGTTTGTGATCTCGGCATCCATTACTAGGCACACGCGCTGAGGCATCGGTTAGCATCGGTTACAGGTGGGTCAGTAAGGCTACTAACAGACAAAAAAGGTGCGAGGTGACGGTAAGGCTCGCAATGCAGTCGGTGAGTGGTCGGCATCAGGGTTCGGCGTGTATCGGCGTCAAGTTACGTCACAAGGATTCAAACTTTCCCATGATCTTGATGCGCCTTCTTAAAATTGTAAGACGACCTCCTCGTCTATACTCGTTCAACCGATGGGAACGCTTACACACGACGTCTGTTTCTCGATCCGCACGCAACACCTTCTTCTCGCCTCCGTCGTAATCTTCCCCAAGCTCTAATATTGGAGTTGCTGGAGCACTTCACTTCAACAACTGCCGGCCGCCCGCACCGAGTCTGCGGTTGAGTTCTTTCCTCCCAGGAGCTGTTCCGGTGTTCACAAGTCATCACCCTTCCATGTTGACCTTCCTGGTTCTAGGACTGCGGTAATTCGATGCCTCATAATCGCTTGATTTATTCAACGAGAGAGGCTTCAAGTTGAGTTCAGTCCTCATTTTTGTCCGGCGGGTTTCCTTCGTTTACTAACCAGTAGATAACAATTGCTTCTCGAGCTGTCTACATGGATTGTTACGCTCACAAGAAGCAATGCGAACAACAATTGCCGTATTGGGCGACTCTGTGGCGTCCTTGTTGAAGTTGTTGTTCTGGTATCGTGGATACGCGTTGACTGTGAGCACTCTTGTTTAACGTGCCCTTATTTGTACTCTGTGGCCACCATGGCACTGTTGTTTTATTTCAACAGCTTCGGGCCAATCTTGACAAATTCCTATCGTATTCCCAAAATACCCTCACTGCAGACTCAAGGAGAAGGATCACGTTTGTTTCGCGTTGAACAGACCATTTCTCCCCTCGAACGTTACACCCTTCCACATTCTCGTTCCCTGAAAACCTAAATTCGCACTCGTGAGTTGGGCTCATTCCCACAGGGAAATTAAGTATCACCAGATCCTAGGACTCCAATCGCCCCGATGAAGCCTAAACGGACGAAAAATGGCGCAGAAGAACATACAACCCATGTCAATCCTTGGGACGCGCTCGATCCGTCGAACTCACTCCCCGACCCCCTGTCACCGGCTACGACGGAGTCCGTCGTTGAGGAAGCGGCAGAGGAGCCCCGCAAAGGGACGCTAGTATCGCACTATTCACTAACGTACCCCCGAGACAGGCTACTAACGCTGTCGGACGTGCGCTGCGGCCACGGAAGGGCAGCCTCTGTAATGATTTGCCGGAGTCACCGCCTGAGAAACTCAAAGTCCAAGATCCAGGACAGCAGTGTTCCACTGGCGGTGTGGCTAGTGGCCGCGGAAATGCAGGTCCAACGCAGTTGCCTTCAACGGAAGAGGTACGGCCGAGTCCCCGCGAGCCAGACAGCAACGAAACTGCTTATCCACCGTCGCAAGAGAGTGCCAGGTATACTGACCTCCCACCAAGAGGTATACTACATGCGACGTGTATCGATTTTGTAGTAACATTTGTTCAACAGCACGGGAGGGACCACGGACGCGATCGAAAGTAAAACTGGGAATGGGAGATCTACACCGCGAATAGATCGAGATGTTTTTAGGTCCTTGATGTCGGGACCAACTTGGGTGACAACAGAGATGTCCACCGGGAGCCAGTTTGAGCTTGCAATGGCCACAATCAGAAAATCAATTTGGGGTCAATATGATACCGAATGTTTCGATGACCTCCCGAGTGAAAATGTTGTGTTGATGTAAAGCCACTGAGGTTGAAATGTCATCTTAGCACGGTGCTATTGTGATCGTCAATATGACATGATTACAGCACCATCCTGAGCAATCGTGTTCGTTGAACAGGTATCATTTATCTGTACTTAAGTGACTTGGATGGGTGCCGAAATAGCTTGGGATATTGTCGAGGCAAGCACAAACGAAGAGGAAAAAAGCATAGGATAAAAACATAAACATAGGGTACATATAAATCATACTACCACTGCGGACCTGAATGGTTCTCGGTTCTCCTCAAGCGGGGCAAATGTTCTTGGCGAATGTGGACTGCGCGCGCCATTCTTCGGAGTCGGGAGGAATGGGGGAGTACTTGAAGCGGCGGGACTTGATCAACGTGCATGTGGCATTGAAAGCGTACGGGAGCAGCGAGGTGGGGGGTGTCGCCATAGATTGCAGGGGACTGGGTACAGCGCCGTGTTGGGGAAGTGTGCTCGGCGCGGTCACGAGCGACCGCAACAGTATGACGCGAAACTTGAAGGAGACCTTGAATGCTTGGAGAAGGTGTGAAATGCTTGAGCCCGAGGAGGCATCTTGAGTACTTAGGATGGTGAGATCACCCAAAGTCTTGTCGCGAGAGCCGCTTGACTAATATGACGGGAAACTTGACGGCAGAGATCTTTGAAGGTAGGAATGGAGCCCAGAGCGGGAGGAGCAGGGAGGGCGGCCGTGAAAACACAGAGAGAGAAGGTGGAACGTGGGTGGCAACGTGGTGGCGGGAGGAAAGAGGCGGTGGCATCCATCAAATGTCAACCGAAATCCATCAATCACGGGATTCGACCGTGGACTCGTGCGAGATTTCGAAGTTTTGTTTCAATTTGCATCTTTCAAACCTTCGCGCTTTTCTCCTGAGCGCATCCTTCATGAATTCTTAATTTTTTTTGAGTGAAACAGCTTTGATTTTGGTGTTGCCTTCGCGCGGAGATTAATCTCGCAGTTATGGCTTTCAGCTATTGAACTTCGATTGTTGGAATTCTTTGGATGCTTTCCAACGTCAACAAGTCAGACCATCATTCTCACAACATGAAATCAACCTGGCAATCTATGAGCTGAAAAAAGAATCACGAAAAGGGACAAGTGGCACATCAGTAAGAAATTGAAGCATCTGGGGGGCATTCTGTGTTGAAGTATAGTTCGGGTGTCCGGGTGAAGTCCTGGCGAGGTGGTGGCTTGAGATCAAGTTGACGTGGACGGATAACTGTGTGGTTGATGTTCGGCTTTGATGTTTGATGAGGCTCCCAAGAATTGACGTCGTAAAAACGACCAAATTGTACTAAATTGAGCTCCAGACCATACATCGGAATATTATCTAATGTAAAATGCCTTTGGGATAAAATTCCCAGTTTGCGGTGTAGAACCGCCCTCTTCCAACCTTCCCACCAATTCCCATCCACTTTCGTCGTTTCCTGCCTTTGAGGTTATCAATACTTTTTCAACACCCCAGAACAGAAAAAGGCAGCACGACGAACCCGACGATCGTCCAGCCAAACGCCATGAAGCCATCTACCCGCGCGAGCCGTCGTTTCCTCCCTACCCGTCAAGGCGCGGGGCAATTGGAACAGAAGCAGGGTGGCCAGTAACAGCGGCCAGTACCATGTCTGACCGCGAAATGAGAGGGCAGTTTCCTCCGGCACTAAATGCCCGGGACCCCGAAGCCGAGCGTCGAGACGCAAGTGAATGCCACTGCACAATGTCAGAATCGGACATGTCTAATCATTATTTAGTTGCTCGAGGCAAACGAAAACGAAATGATAGCGAGGACGCGTGCCCTGTATACTTGTCGAACTCGAATCCCGATATGGGGGAAGGATCCGCCCAATGCCTCGTCCCCAGCGAGATGCCGAATCAATGTTTGTCTAATTCGTTTTTCCTCTCTGATCACATGGTACTAATCCTCAACAGGACCTAAGCGTCGCCGGACTGGAGCACAGCCCAGGGAAACATATCAACCATGGGGCAGTTCACATTCTCCAGTTCAACTTGAACCCATTGCAAGCGGGAGTAAATGTCTGTGCTGCTCGGTTCTTCCGTGTACTAAAAGGTTCTGATTCTCAACCAGCATCTCGGAGTCGCAAGAAGGAACAGTCCGAGGAAGCGTTGAACCAGTTCGCTCCTCCAAATTATTTTGAGCCTGGCAGCAGTGCTGGCCCTAGTCGACTGCGAGCACCCTGGCCTGAACCAATGGGTCTCTCGCCGTTCAACGCCGCCGGAAGGGATGAGAACCTTGAGCCCGGCAGCAGTACTACTCGGCCTATAGCTAGTCAACTGCGAGTACGCCGGCCTACACCGATGGGATTATCCGCGTTCGACGCTGCGCAAAGGAATGGATACTTGCCCGACCCCCACACTAAAGGTACATGGCGTCGAACCAATTGCAATGTATCCCAGCTGATTGTTATATTATTTAGCTGCGAAGGGCAAAAATAAACGAGAACATACCGGGGAGGACTCCAAAGTCGATGGAACCGTTGACAAACAGAATCGGAGAACGACAGGCGGGAAGCGAATAGAGCAGTATGCATTTTCACCTGAGGCAAGTGGAAGTAAAGGTTTGTGCCGTTTGGTATCTTGATGAAATGATTTTAATCGGCGAGCAGGTTCTCGGCGGGGTGGTTCAACATCCGGTAAAGGTTCGTGGCATTTCGTCTCTTTGGTCAAACGATTCCTCATCGGCGAGCAGGATCTCGGCGAGGTGGCCCAGGACCGGGGAGATTCCCGTGCCCACTTGCTAAAGATCTCTGCTGCACGAAAGTGTTCACCCGCTCTCCAGATGCTGAACGACATCGCGATATAGTTCACCTCGGTATTATGAGCTGCCAATGTCCCTGGTGTGGTAAAACATTCTCCCGCAGCGACGCTCTTACCCGCCACTCCAGGCAATCTAAATCCTGTCTGGAGAAAGAACAGGAAGAGAAACTCAAAGAATAGGAAAAGAACTAGAAGGGCAATAATCACGACGAAGATGTTTGATTTAATCTGCAGAGCAATCATGCAACAATACATGTTTTATGGCACCGGTGCTAATCAACAGATAAAACGCGAGGGTTCAAATTAAGGCGGTCGGCCATGTTGCAATTGCTTCCAGCTTGCGGTCCTCCCCGATTCAAGGACGAGCATCCTCCGGAGATCGTGCGGCGCATCCAGTGCAAACTGGACATAGGTGACGTCCTCCCTCGTATTCCTCCGCATGCGATTACGTAGAGTTTGCTTGGAATCACAAGATAGCTCCGCCTCGCTCGCCAGGACTCTGGTGCAGATGGCACGAGCGAGGGAGGAATGGAAGAAGATGAAAGTAAAGAAAATAGCACAAATGCCGATCAAGCCGAAGGTGTTCCCACGGTTCAATTTGCTCATCAAAACATTTTTCACCAAGTTCGCGTCGAGTAGTCCACGTCGAACTCGGAGTAACCCCACTTATAATGCCGACCCTGGAAGCTAGAAGGTGTGCAGGACAATGAGAATCGAAACGTGGGAAGTTGTCGGGATTACACCCGGAGCATTAACATCGCCCTCGGGCATTGACGCACCTCAACTTCAAGCAGATCACACTCGTTCTTTCATTGATACGAAATGCGGCTTCGGAAGAACTCAAAATCGCACACGGTGTTGACCGAGGTAAGTGTTGAGGTCATGAACCAATGTAGACTAGAGGTGAGAATATTCGAATAAAACAAATCCGCTTTGGGTGCGCGTGTATTATGAGCGGGGGCGCGAGGCGGCTGTCAACTACCAACCCTTCAAAACAGTAATATGAGGTAGGCGGGACGAGCGTGTAGTGCCCGAGAGCATGCGGAAAATTACTTAACGCAACCGATGAGCCCACAGTACAATTCCATCTCAAGTGTAGACCTTGAGCATTGCAACTTGAGGGATCGTCGTTGCAAAAGATGTCTTTGAGATGTCCCGTCTTGACAGTTGAACTGGTGAGTTTTATTATGCGTGAAACTGCAAGCGCGCGACAACGGGGTGGAAACATGTAGGAAGCCGTGTATGGAAAGGCAGATGAAACGGCGGAGGCTCACGCGCTCAAGCCTAAGAGTACCTGGCCCACGGCTGGCGCCGACCGCCGTCAGGGTCAAACGGCGTCAATTCGCCGGACTTGAATTTCGAAAGTTCTTTGCCGTGGAAGGTGCATCGATGGACAATTCCTTGGCGTTCTGCGGGCTTGCGCATGAAAACGAGCGAGTTGTCAACATGCCGTAAGGCCATCACTGGTTGTGCTGCCTTTCACACCCACCTCCGACAACGCATTTATGCGACACTCGTGCGCGGCATGTGGGCCTTGCCAATGAGTACTTGAGTCGGCGGCCCTTAACTCGACCCGTCCCAACTCTCTGGCAAAATCAACGCAAACGCTGTCCCGACAAGTTCAAGAGTTCGGACCTTCCTGGCCCGCCAGTGGCCTCTGCGGGTAAGGATGTAGTCCCCCGTCCTCAGCGACGGTGCACGCTCAACGCGCGCTGTATCAGCTTGCATGGTTCACGTTCGAGCATAAATTGCACTCTTAGGGCTGCTGATTGGGCTGATCAATTCTGATTCAAACCAAGCTCTTGTCCTCTAGACTGGTTGGATCCACTTGGTCTTTGCGTCTATTCAGTGGCAAGCCGCATTTCTCTTCGCGGATACAAATGTCTCAAATCTTGGCGTTTTACTGGTGGCTGACGGTCTCGCATTCGAAAAGGAGAGGGTTCACAAACTGTCAGCCTCTATCGCTCTTTCCCTTCTACCACCACCACCCACTCCCAAGAAATACGCTCTCTCACAGTAATTCCAACTTCTTCCATCCGTAGCCGTCGTAACTGACCTAGCCCATCCCAGATGTTGACGCTCTTTCACAAGAAAAGGACCGCGGCCTCCTCCGTGTCAAAGCCTAGCTCTTCGACCACTCGATCCGGCCTCAAACCCCTCCATCTGGTCGAAAAGCTTGTCGCAGCGAATGTTATCGCTCCTCAGGCCCCGCCGCCACCTCCCCGACTCAACCTCATCGGGCGCAACAAGAATCCCCGCTCGAGTCTTCCGCTCAGTCGTCCGTCCGCCGCCAAACCCCCCAGACTTTCGCTTCCTGCTCAAATTGTCAAAACAGCACGGGCCCCATTCGTCGTTCCCTTGCGCTATTCCTCTCGTGTCGCCCCCAGGCCCACCTCGCGACCCAGTATCCCCGAGCCCACCCCGAGCCGTCGCCCGATCCGCGCCTCAAAAGCACCCCCCGTCCTCAAGGCCGTCATCCCCATCGGCCGTGCTCGTACTAGCGTCGTCTCGGGACAGAACCCCAAGGTCGCGGTCAACTGTGGCAAGGGCAAGACGGCGGTGACGACCGCACACAAGCCTCGAGTCCCTTCCACCCAGAGCACCAAACCAACGGTGGTCAAGCGACCGCAAGTCAAGAGCCCCAAGGTCGTCGCCCTCAAGAGCCCCGGCATCCCCTCGCGCATCCCGGTCTTCGTCAGCCGCACATCCACAGGACCGTACACTCCATCGCCTACTCCGCGCTCTAGCTTGTCTCGCATCCCGCGTCTCAAGTACGCTTCTTCACCGTCTTCGCCTTCCTCGACCTCTTCCGGGTCCGTCGTTAGCTTCAATCTTGCGACCCCGTGCCCGTCGCCCGCCCAGGTGGTAGAGGCCCGTCAAATGGCACCAAAGATCGTCGTGTTCAAGACCGTGGAGGTGCAAGTAACGATTGAGGATCTTGATATCGAGGCGATTGGGCTCATCGTCGAAGCGTGTCCCAAGCTCGATAGTGCAGAAATGGAGGTCGTGGAGGCGGAGGGGGACGAGGATGCGGAACCAGAAAGCGACGCCACTCATCTCAGCAGTTCTGGTAACGCTGAGAGCGTCTGTGTGGAAGCTCCCGCACCCACCGAATTCCGTGCGTCTGAGGAGAAGACCGACAAGAACCAGGAGACGAGGAGTGGCGAGGAGGGCGGCGGGATAATGGGCCAGCTTATCGGCGAGCTCAAGAACCGACTTTCATGGGGCAAGAGCAAGAACTCGAATTCTCCGTATACCATCGATCGACGCGGGCGCAGGCGTCCGACCAGCACCAGCAACGAGAATACCGTTCCCGATACGACCAGTGAATTGCAGCAGGCATTCGCTCGCAGACAGTCCGCAACTGCGTCTGGAACGTGGAAATCAGATTTCATGAAGAAGCAGCCCGAGAACAAGAACCAGAATACGAATACGGCGACCAGAAAGCCTTTGGCGCCTGTTCCCCGCCTCAATCCCAACGTCGTCAACGGCTCGATCCACCACGTCTTACCGCAAACATCGACGCCAACCCTCGTCATCCCCACCCCCAATTTGGTCGACTCTCCCAACGACCCCCAACCCGCATCCCCTCCGCCTGGCGCCGAGGAGGATTTCGTCGTCACCGAGTTGGTGAATACAGCGTTCGGTACGCGGCGCGTCCGTCGACTCGTAATTCCGCCAATACTCGAGAGCGCACAACCGTCGCGCGATCCCAAGATTATAAACGAGTTGAAGTCGCTGAGGGCGCAGCAGAAGGTCATGGCGGCCGTGGAGAAGGTGGGCGGGAGATTATAAATGTGGGGGTTGGATGTGAGTCGAGAATCTGAAGATGTGCTTGTTTTACGTGGGGGCGGATGAGTAGATAGTTTGAAGTGTTTTTATGTGGGGGGTGGCGGCGAGTCGAAGAATAGTTTCTCTACATTCATTTCTCTGTCTCTTTACCTCTGGGCTCGTTTCCTGTATACATTGGAATCTTATCGTGCAAATTTAGGTGATCTGAGTTCTGAGCAGCTTAAAACACGTCTATAGCTATACGGCACTGAGCGCTATTTTTGCACTTGTCTCAAATCTCCCTATTTTGAGGACCCACAACTCTAATCTCGATTCGGTCGTAGATCCGGTGGCTCTTGAAGGCCGTATTAATACAGCCACAGAAAATGTGTGGTGTTCATAAATACTTAAAATAGGCCACGCTGCACAGACGCCCCCTCTTGACTCTTCATATCTCAGTCAAATCTCGGTGGAGAAAGACTCGTTCGCCATCGAGGCCCATGTAGGGCTGCGCCACAACTTACAGATGTACTCGTCCCAAGAAATGAGGAGCCATTCTCCTACGATATGTCGGATTACCAGCTATTTTCTGCTTGGAGGACCAAGAGGTCCAGGAGGAGGGTGAAGAGATGGAAGTGGTGAGTGCTGGAGAGCGGCCTAGCACAGAAGCACCGTCTGCGGAAGTGGAGGATGCCGAGGATCGGGAGTGCCCCAGTGCAGAGGGGACGCCGCCTGCGTTGGTCGTCGAGGAGGAGGAGACGAAGGTGGAGAGTGTTGGGACCGATAAGCGCCCCAGTGGAGAAGAATACAGGTTTGTGTGTCTTTCAGTGAAGTCATATATCCAAGGAAATATTGCAGGCCCAGTTTCAGGCGAAGAAATGGTTGATCCAGTTTCAAAATTGGTCCAGTGATATGCCCCAGTTGGATAAAAAGTTGGTCAAGGAGTAGGAACCCGTTGGAACAGAACTGTTTCGACCATGTGCATGAATCTCGTTGAATGCATGATAAATGTCCAATCTGGAGTTCCGCATCCATTCTATGGATATAATAAGTATGAAGGACTTCGCGAGTAACCTCTCGTGCATGCAGCATGCGTCCGAGCGAGATGGACAACTGAAATGAACGTAACCGTCGGTGGCGGTGCAGGAGAGCTGATGGCGTTGGAAACAAACACCGACAATCAAATCACGGTTCAACTTGGAACTTCAACCTTGCACTCTCAGTGTTCACTGCTCCCCTCATGCTCGATGCCTGCTGAAAAGAAATCGTGGCAAGTACGTTAGCATCTGATTAGGCAGGTTCCACATGGTCAAATCTACGTCAAATCTTATCGATGGCGCTCATTCACAATGGCCGCCTGGCGAAATGGCATCGCGTCTGACTACGACGGGGCCCTAACGGGTAATCTATCAGGCTGGCGGGCTCATGGGGGGTGCATCGACGGAGATTGCAGGTTCGAGACCTGCGGTGGTCATTTTGCCGTCGTTTTACTGCTCTGTTGTTCCAGATTTCATCCAAGTTTCATCGTTTTCAACAGATTTTGTGGTTTGAATTTTTTCCGGCGACTGTACTATGTGTCCATGGCCGGCTACTGTGACTAGACAAACGACTCCAAGAGGCCCCGAGGCCCCATGAAGCTCTGGAAGTGGAGATTGAATTTCTGAACTTCCTTCGTTTTGCGACAGTTACCAAACTCACCTCATGGTCGCTCGAATAAACTTTTCCGCCAAGAAATGGCAAACTCTTCGCCCTCGATGTTTGCTCAAAGAAACTTTGTCGCCTAACATGTTGCGGTAGTCCTCCAAACTAACTTGCCCGCACCTCACCTCGTGCATGTTCAGTCAAATAAACTTTTCAGAAGGCCGCAACATATTTTGTCCAACAGAGACCGCAACATGCACAGATAAAAGTAGCAACCGGCACTCAACGCCCCCCCCAGATTCCAATGGTTTCCCCTCCAGCTGAAATTATTAAGCGTCAAGTAGATGCCCTCTTCTTCTCCGACCAGACCTACACTGAATACGCTGCAGGCCAACAAGTCATTCAAGGCGGGCGATTATCAAGTTGCGACGGCGTTGTACTCCCACGCCATGCGCCTCGACGCGGACAATCCTCTCTACGTGCTAAACAGAGCTATGTCGAATTTGAGATTGACCAAGTGCGATCCCTCTACACCTCCAAACGCCCTCTCAATGTTTTTGATGCAGCTGGCAAGACGCGGGAAACGACGCTGACCAGGCGTTGAAGCTAACTCGGAACGACCCCGAAGCGGAGCAAAAGGCGCTGTTTAGACGCGCTCGGGCCAGGAAAGCGCTGGGCAATGAGACCGGCGCCCGCAAAGGTACTGTGATCTTTCAGCGTGTGTTTATAGTGTGCTAACCCGGAGCCAGATCTGGAAGCGTACGTTGCGCGCGGGGGCCAACAAGAATTAGCAGACGCAGAAGCTCTCTTTGACCCTCTCACCATCACCAACTCGAACGCAACTGTCACCCTCATTCCAGCCGCGAATACGTCGGCCGGCTACAAAGTCAAAGATACCGCGCTCATGGGAAAGGGTGCCTTTGCCACCCGCGCCTTTCATAGAGGTGATCTGATCCTCACTGAGAAACCTCTCTTCGCCCTTCCCGAATCCAACGACCTGAGGGAATCTGTTCTCCCAGTCTCCGCAGCTGTTGAGCGCCTCTCCCCCATCGAATTGCTCCAACTTCTCTCCCTCCACGCTTCGTACGACGGGAACGTTTTTGTCAACATCTACCGCACCAACTCGATGCCGTGCGGCCTCTGCCTGATTGCCTCGCGATTCAATCACTCGTGCCTCCCGAACGCGCGCTATTCCTTCCACGCTCCCAGCAAGTCCCTTAGAATATTCGCGCTCACAGACATCGCCCCGGGTGAGGAACTATGTGTGTCGTACCTCTCAAGCCGAAATGTCTACGGGAGTACCCGCGCCCAGCGCCAGCGGCGCTTCCTTACCAGTTTCAACTTTTCGTGCGGGTGCCCCGCATGCTCCCTCACCGGCGCCGAGCTGGAAGCGAGTGATGCCCGCAGGCGCGAGGGCGCCGCGCTGTGGGACGGCCTGACGAAACACGACCCGCGGTTGCACGGCGGCCGCGTGGTGCGCGACGCCGTGCGCGGCATCCGTCTCCTGCGCGAGGAAGGCTACATGGCAGACGCGGACGACTTTGCACTCGACGCGGCCGCGTTCTGCGCGATGCACTCTGACTGGGAAAGCGCCAAGTACTGGGCGAAGTTTAACTACGACACCAAGTGCGCGGAGTTTGGGAAGGACCATGAGCATGCGCGCAAGGCGAAAGTGTACTGCGACGATCCTCGCCGGTATGCCCAATCTGGCATGTATTCGGGCCAAAAATTCCCTGCCCGTGTGTAGCCTCCTATGTACATACTTCCCCTTCCATTCTCTTAATCGTCTGTCAATTTACATCGGGACCCCAGTCCAGATTTATACACCGACAGCTCGAGGGCCAGAATACAACCTTTACGCGCACAGTCTCCAAGAACAGCGCAAGCATAAGTATATTGTAATCTAAAAACAAAACAGTGTGGTTGTGTACATGCAGTGGGTAAAGTATTCGTGTTCGTATTTGAGCGAGAGTAGTGAACGGCTGGTGGTGGTGCTACTGTTACAGAGAGGGGTACTGTACGCAAGATCAACAAGAGTCTTTCTTTGTTCGTGTCTAGGCCGGCCGCAAGTTGTATTGTGCGTTGTGCGCGTCTGACGCCGACGGCGGGTAATATAATAAGCCGCCAATGTCAGTCAATAATGTCAGAGGGTATCGTAAAAGAGAGATATAAAAAGTCGTCCGAGATCGCCAGAAAAAAGTCCAAATCAGTACGAGAACACCATCAGCCAAGGGTTCAACACGATCTGTGGGCGGGGAGGCGGGGATAATGAGAACAGGGGGCTAGGGGGAGGCGGGAGGATGGCTTACAGGGAAGAGGATATGGCAGGACGTCACGATGCTGCAAAATGATTCATCCGGAGTCAGTTCACATACGCGGGGCAGTATGCACGGATAAAGCTTACGAGAGGGGGAAGATAACACCCCACGAATCCCCACCGACACGCCACTGCAACGGCACGAGAGTCGTGGAGCACACGATCATGCCTGCGATAATGATGACGGAGGCAGTCAAGGGGAACCAGAACCTAGCAGCGCGGCAAGCGTTAACTGAGGGCTGCAGAAAGAAACGGGAGCACTACGTACCGTTTGAGGATTTTAGGAATTTCCTTGAAGAAATTCGAACGCTGCACTTCCTTGATGGTCGCCGACCAAGAGATGTTGTACCTGGATATCGGCGTCAGATCGAGCGGGAAAAGATGGTGGGCGGCATCTTACGAAAACAAATGCGCGAGGATAGCCTGACTAATCGGAATACCCAGGCCACCAAAGAAGAAAAAGCTGATTACGGAGTGAGTGGGAAAACAAAACAAAAGACTCCGGGGGACCCCGACGCACAAGAAGGGAATCCACATGAGGTTAGTGAGGAAGCCGCGTATCTGCCGCGAGGATGAACAACAGTTGGGGCTAAGGGTACACGGGGGACTCACCAAGTCCTTGTGCCCAAGACGGTATTCCAGGAGGGTATACCCAATAGTTCCGGTCCCGAAGAAAACGACGGTGGTGGCGAGCCAGATTTCGAAACTCGGGATGTAGAAGCCGTCGACGGGGAACTCGAACCCAAGCAGGACGTAGTTGACGACACCAATGGTGACCGAGGCCGCGATACCGTCTGAAAAAAAATAAGGATGCAATGTTATCGGCGGACTAAAGCACGTACAATACGAGAACATGTCTAGCGCGCGCGTTAGGAAGAGAAATTAACAACAAGAGAGAACGAAAAGCTCACAAGCCATCATGGAGATCTTGTAGTGCATGGGCGCAGCCTTGCACCACAGGAACTTGTGTATCTGCGACGTAACCGGTCCGCGTCTCCACCACTGAATAAGAGGGTGGAAGAGCAGCTCGCTGCACCCGTAGGCGTATTTTTGCCAGCGATTTCTACGACGACGATTTTCAGTCACACGAGCGCAAAAGTGGGAAGGAACAGACGTACAGCTCGTCGTCGACGGTGAGCGACACACCCTCCTTGAAGCCGCCCTTGGAGTACGTCGCCCAGCGGATGATGTACCCACGCAGGAGCAGCCGCAGCGCCATGTCGAAGTCCTCGGACACATTCGTCTCGGACCAGATCTTCTCCTTGCCGTCCGCGGGGTCGATGAAGGCCGCGTCCTGGATAGCCTTCCAGCGCAGGAACGCGTTGTGCCCCATGAACGGCGCAACCTCGCCGTTGGCGCATGCTGGTGCACATTTGAGCAAATTGGGGCTTGGTATTAAGAGGAAACGCACCCATCGAGATACACCTGTTGATCCGGCGCGTAAAGTACGAGATACCGTTTTCAAAGTAGTGGTGCGCGACCTGCATGACGTCCGACTCGTGCTGCAGGATCGCGACCGTAGGGCACTCGGTCAGCTCTCTGGCAGCGTCCCGGAGACAATCCTATCGCTCATTCGTAAGGTGGATTTTTTTCAAAAAGGGAGGAAAAACAAACCTCTGGCACGATCGTATCCGAGTCCACAATCAGAACATACTCGCCCAGCCGTGTCGATTTGCCGTTCGCCGCCCAAGGACGGAACTTGCGCCCGCTCTCCTCATACATCTCCTCAATCGCGAGATTAAGCGCGCGCTCCTCGAGGTCCTCGCCAACGCCGCCCTCGCCCCACCCGTTCCCAATCACCCCCATATCGTCCCCCTCGCGATTCTGGTACTGCATCCCATACTGCCCCGAGCCCGTATAGCTGCGCGTGTCCCCGAACCCCGACGCCAGGCTCATCCGGTGCGGCATCCCCAGCTGGTGCCCGAACCCAGGCCGCCCCCCACTGCCCAGCCCGGGACTCGGCATCCCCGCACCGAGCTCCGCCAGCGTCGGCGTCGCGCTC
Organism: Mycena metata; assembly: GCA_029378385.1. Classification (NCBI taxonomy): domain Eukaryota; kingdom Fungi; phylum Basidiomycota; class Agaricomycetes; order Agaricales; family Mycenaceae; genus Mycena; species Mycena metata. The sequence goes on from JARKIB010000020.1 coordinate 401,753, forward strand.
GGGTTCCCCAGCCCCGCGCTCGCGACGAGCACCTCTAGATGCCTCTCCGCCTTCAAACTGAGCTCGAGGCCGTAGTTCATGTTCGACGCCTTCTTGAAGCGCCCTGCGCGGCGGAAGCCGCCGGGCGCGTCGTCGTGCTTGGGCCGCGCGACCCACCCGATGTTGTGGTTCGCGTAAAAGGCGAGCCGCTCGTCGCGGTCGGGCGCGGAGAGGAGGCGGAGGCCGTCGTCGTTGATGAAGATGGTGGAGGTGCCGCCCTGGCGCGCGTACGTCTGCATCGCCTTTTTGATGGACTCGATCGAGGGCGCGAGGACGGTCTGCAGGCTTTCCTTGTAGACGGGCATCTGGATGGTGATGTGCGGCAGGTTCTCGTCGACGACTTTGTTGGCGCGCGGCTTGATGGCGCTGTAGTATTTCGAGTTTTCGTGGAAGTGCGCGACGGGGCCGATGCTGGACGGGTGTCAGTGTTATATTTTGTAATAAAACTTGGAAAGTACGTACCACATGGTGACGTTCTGGATGAGCTGTAGCGCGAAAAAGAGCGAAACACACCACAAGAGTGGCGTTATGGCGAACAGCACGAAGCGCATAAAACTCCCATCAAGAGTCCATTCCATGAGGATAGTTTCTGAGCGAACAATTAGCTTGGAAGATATGGGAAAGGCGATAACTTACTGATACCACTCCCAATGAAAACTGCACAACCGCAAGTACAATTAGCGCCAGCACCAAACAAGAAAGGAAAAAAACCCACCAAAGGACAAGCCCGCCGCGAGGCCGTTATAAATCGGCGCGTAGAGCTTGGCAGCACGACGGTCGCGCAGACCAGCCTCGACGTCCGCCGACACGCTCGTGGTCGTCACCCCGACCTTTTTACCGTACCAATTCCGGCGCACGCGCGTCTTGGTGAGCTGCGCGGACCCCTCTTCCGGGCTGCCGCCGTCGAGCTTCTCCGCGCCGTAGGGGCGCAGGCGCTCCGACGGGCGCGCGGGCATGGACGAGTGCGAGAGGACGGAGCCGGCGAGGGAGCCGGGGTTGGAGGTGGGTCCCGTGGGGCGGGAGCGCCAGAGGAGCTTGATGAGGCGGTCTTCAAAGTCCTGGCACGTCGGGATGATGGCGTCGAGCGACTCGGACCAGACGACGAGCACGCGTTCGTCTCGCTGCAGGCGATTTAGTCTGGGAAAAAAAAAAACGTCGAAAGAAGCAGCTTACGATGAAGGCGGCACATTGCTCCTTGTCGGCGTGCGGGAGCATCAGCATGGTGTCGAGGATCTGTATGCGTGTATTGGCGTCGACGTATATATTTTTTTCGTCTGGCGGGCTGCGAAGACACGTCAAAAGCCATTCACGATATTTCAGCGCAGAAAAAAAAACTTACACTTCCGCTAGCGCTGCATGTACAGCGGCACTGCGCACCTTGACCGCGACCTGTGGATTCAACGCGGCCACGGCCGTTTCGAAGGGCTCCAGCGCTGGATTCTCATACGGAAACACACGGAATTCGGGGCCAGAGTGTTGACCTGTTGATCATTTTAAAAACAAAATCGTGCGATTACCAGGAGGATATTCACCAGTGGGTGTGCCGCCGTCGCTGCTGCTGCCGCCGCCGGCGACGGTGCCGTCAGAGACACGCAGGGCAACGCCAGAGGAAACAGGCTCGTCGGGCCTGAACCACGCATCGCCCTGCGTCTGGCGGAAGAGATAGTGCAACAAGGCGTCCCAGCGGTCGTAATCCATGGCTGCAACTCGTTTTTTCTGCGTACGGGGGCGAATGAGTTCAACCCAAGATAAGTTGTTGAACGAGCGTTGGGGGGAAGTGGAGACGCGGCGGTCGTGTGGAGGGAGACGGAGACAAGGCCTGAGAACTGTTTCTTAGTACTTGCCTTCCCCTCGCTTCTTTTCTGGCTTATCCAAACATCCAGCTGCCTGCGCGACGCGTCAGATTTTTTTCGAAATGAAACGCGAGATAACACGGTGTTCGGGGTCCGTGCCTCGGAAAAGGGCTATCTATTCTTGGCGCGGTGATGGGCCTAATCGCCGTCACGCTCTATCCGCCTCTCGTACCTGCAATTGCATATAATCGGCCTATCTTGCCCATGGCGTCGGCCACAATATCCCGCGCTGCACCCGTATGAACTGCAGCACAAAGTGAACGGGAAAAATAAACCCTAGCCATGCATGGGAACCGGGCGGAGAAATGGAGAAGTGGAAGCGACTATCTGGCGGACACTGTTGACGTCAGAAAAGAGTAATGAACTTGCCTTTTCCGGCCAATAGCGTCCATCAAGATTGATCGGCCACGGCACCGCGCTTCAAGCTTGCTCGCTTATTCGTTAAACAGGTAAAACCTTATACCCTCAATTCAAAACTGGGCGCTCGATCGTCAGTAATGCACCCGAAGTGTTCGCGATTTTCGCTACATGCCCGATATTCAAACCCGCTGAATACAGTAGAGCTGTTTTGCAACCGCTGATTTTAAAAAATCAGCTAAGAGATGGTGCTCCACGTTGTAAAAAAATGGCTTGTTCTCAATTGAAAAGCAGCGCTCCACAAGAGAGAAGTTCACGGCCTGGAGTCAAGAGGAATTTTATTTTTCTGCTGTTGCAAAACAGCTCTAGTACCTTGGAATAAAACCACTTTCCCCTTGCGTACCTGATGTTGGAGGCCATGCGACCCTGATGTTCCGTCTTCACCTCACTTATCCAACCGGTATTTTATTTTTTGGTACTTGAGGTGCGGACTGTTCTGGCAAAGATTGAAGGTACCTGTAGCATACATTGACGCGTGTATGTAGTACGCACCCCGGCTGTTTAATTTCTTAACGGGACCGCGCCGGAATATACCTACCTACCTACCTACCTACGTTATTCGGGGAGCACAGGTCGAAGTACCTTCGTAAGTGGAGATACTCGTCTGACAACCGCGCGCGCGGTACCGGTAATTCAATTCGAATGTATTGAAATTCTTCGAAGTGCGCAGCGGGAGTGCAACTTGTAATGTGTAATGTATTCTATCAAGTATGTACGCATGGGCTACAGCCTACAGCATACAGCCTACAATCGTCTGTCTATCTGCAGCGAGCGAGCGAGCGAGCGATATGTGTGTATGTGTTACACAGCAAGTGTAAGTAAGAGTGGTAAGCGAAAAAAATACAATAATGAGTGGGTGGGTGAGCGAGTGGGTGAGGTTGGTAAATGTCCAAGAGCAGTAATGAGTAGTAGTGTCCAAGCAGGTGCGGCGTGTGTCGTGCAGTCGGTCAGTCGGTATCAAGGGCTCGTGCAGTCAGTCGGTAGTCGGTATAAGGGCGAGCCATGGCCGCGGGTGGGGTATGCAGGCGTGTGTGTTCGTTTTTTCGTATAAGTTAACTAACGTCCATGAGCATGGTCGGTTAACATTTTTTCCACATCTTGACCGAGTCACTGCGCCACAATCAGCATTCATTCGTCAAAGGAAGGAAAGACAAGGACGCACATGCGGAACGCCCCATCGGCGGGATTCTGCGGCCAGGTCGAGAACCAGCTGTCCTTGGCCTTGTAAAAGTCGGACATCGCGGCTGCAAGGAACGAACGGTATGAATGAGTACGGTGAGGTGAGGTGAGGTGAGGTGGGGGAAGGAGGAAGGAGGAAGGAGGAGGGAGGAAGTAAACGCACACAACGACCCATCGAACCACGGCTTGTTGCCGACCTTGTCGGGGAACCACCCGCTCGTCCCGCCGACTGCGAGGTCGATGATCAGGTAGAATGCTGCGGGGTCGTCGTCGTTAGTCAGTCAATCGCTTTGCAATGAAGAATAAAAGAACGCGTACGTTTATCAAACGGACTGTTAATATTCGTGTACGGATTCTGCAGCGGCACCACGCTCGACCCGTTCTGCGCCGTCGCGGGGAACCTGCACCGTCCCAATCAGCACACAGAAAACGAGGGAGGAGGCAAGGAAGGAAGGAAAGAAAGGAAGGGAACTTACGCCGCCCTATTCCAAAAACTGCTCTTCTGATTCTTGAGCGAAATATCCAACACAGTATGCACCCTCGTATCCACATAAAACCGCATCCACTTCTCGTCCCACTCCATCCCATACGTATGGAACCCCTTGTCGAAGCTCGTGCGCTTCAGCCCGTACCACCCATACAGCCTCGCCACCACGCTCGCGATGGGGCCGTACTGCACCGTCGCGCGCACAAAGTTCGAGCCCTGCGCGGCGTAGGACGGGCTGTTCCCCCGCGCCTCCATGATGTCGATCTCCCCGTCCAGCGGCCACGTCCCGTTCACCGGCAACATCCAGATCGCGGGCCACAGCCAATCGCCCCGAGGGAGCTTCGCGCGCACCTCGACGCGGCCGTAGGTCATGGAAAAGTGGTTCTGCGTGCTGAGGCGCGCGGACATGACGGGGTTGATGATCGTGCCGCCGCCGTTGCCCGAGGCGGTGCACGCGGTCTTGTTGGTCTCCGACTCGGTGCAGGGGTCGAGGGTGACGGTGCCGGATTGGACGGTGGATTCGCCGAGCCAGGCGGAGGTGAGCGTGGGCATGATGTACAGCTCGCCGTTTTGCGCGTAGGAATTGTTGTCAAAGTTGGAGGCGATTTGGAATTCGGCGTTCCTGCGCGTCCGTCGTCAGTTCTATTTTCACATAGAAGGAGGAAGGGGGAAACGCACCCAAACCCGCCGAGCTGCACCTCCCTTGTCCACGTGTTGTCCAAATCGAGGGTATTAAACTCGTCGTCCAACACCGAGCACAGCTCCGAGTCCTTGAACATGTCCACGCCCGTAATCCCAAAGTAGCACAAAGCCGCCGCGCCGGCGACGCCGATGAGCATGCACGCAAAGGTGAGCCACCACGAGGCGCGTGCGCGCGGCGCGGCGCGCTGCAGCCACGGCTTCTCCTCCTTCGTGAGCTTCCCGGGCAGCCGCGTCGACGGCGCGGGCGCGGGCGGCGCGGGGAGCGCAAAGCCCGTGGTCGAGCCGCCCTCGGGGCTCCCGCCCAGCCCGCTGCCGTAGCCGTTGAGCCCCGAGTACGAGGGCGGGGACCACAGACTCGAGCCGGGGCGCGAGGCGGGGGAGAGGAAGGGCGCGCGGAAGCTCGTGTGGGAGCCCGTGCGCGGGAGGGTGCTGAATTGGCCGCCGGCGAAGGGCGGGGCGGGGGCGCCGCCGAGGTCGTGCACGGAGGCGGCGGCGGAGGCTTGCCCGGCCTGGTAGGCGGCGTTGAGGGCGGTCTGCGAGGGCGAGAGCATGCCGGCGGCGGCGGAGTTGCGGTAGACGTTGTTCCCGGCCATGCCGCTCAGAGAGGTGCTCGAGGCGCTATGGCGGTCGCCCGCGGCCATAAAGGGCGCGGCGGGCTGCGGGAGGGCGTCGTGTGAGGCGTCGGAGAAGGCGCGCGGGTGCTGCGGCTGGGCCTGGTTCGACCAGTGATTTTGGTCGCTCGTGAGACTTTCAAAGGAGCCCGAGCGGCGGCGCGGGGGGATAGGGTCGGGGTTGCCCGGATGTGCTGCAAGTTGATAAGTTTTTTCTTCATCTCAAACGGCCGGAAAAACAAATCTACCTTGGAACGGGAACTGGAAGCTGCTGGGTGGAGGACGCGTTCCAGAGGTTACACGGTTACGTCCAGGGGAAGTGGGCTCGTCGCTGTAGTACAAGTTGGCGGCGTTGAAAGTGGGGGACAGCTCGTGATCTTCGGCACCAGCCCCAATGGGCGCATACGCTTCGTTATCTTGCTGATATGCGTACCCAGTCTCGTTGGCGTCAAAGGGATTAGCGATACCCGAGGGACCGGCGGCACCAGTGGAACTGCGGCGGCGGGAAAAGCTAGCGGATATGGGGGTGGTTGCGGCGACGGGAGCATATGTGGGGGACGCGGCGGCCATGCCCGAGCGACGGCGAGCCTGTTGCTGGGCGCGCGGGGCGGGCTGGTCCCTGTCCGAGTCCGAGTCGGAGGCGGAGCTGCGACGCGAGCCCTCTGCGAGGAAAAAGGGACGGGGGGGCGAGAGAGGCGCAGGAGCGGTTAGATGGGTTGACTCTGAGGACGTCGTCGAGTTGCGATTATTTCGGTTTTTTTGCGGACGCGACATGGTGGGCGAAAGAAGACCTGGTCAGACCACGAAGACCGCGGGGAGAAAAAGCGGGGCAGAAGCGGGGCGATAAGAGACGTTCAGGAGAGACGGCCGTTCAAGTCAGGGAAAGGTTGAGAGCGTGGCGAACATGGTGCATTTTCAGGCCTTCCCTGTCCAGCTTGGGAAGCTCGCCCGATCAAGCAAGGACCCCGAATACCACAACTCCTTATCGAGCAGAAAGAAAAAAAGTTGTCCGTGTGTTGGAATTTCCGTTTCTCATGACGAGGGCAGTGCGTCATGGCGAGTATTCACCGATAACGCCCATCGGCAGTTGCCAACGGGCGCAATATCCGCAACGTCCTCTTTGCCGCATTTCTCACCGATAGATACTGCCTAGAAGCCTATTCATTCTTCGACAGTCGTCCTCAACGCTGCACGTCTGCAAGTACGTCATGCCCCGACGTTGCCTTCCGTTCCGACACGATTCCATCCGGAATTCTGTTGCGTAGACTGCATCCAGTTCAACTTGCCACACCGTCGTGGAGCCTTGAGCTTCGCAGCATATGCGTTGTCGGAGGTGAGTGAAAGAGGCAGCACAGCCAGTGATCGCCATTACGGCATCTGACCTCGTCGGCATGTTGACAACTCTCCCTCAAACGCCGAACAGTCTGCATGCACCACTTCACGCGCTAAACGCCAAGGAATACACCTTTGCAAATTCAAATGCAACGTGGGAGCAAACTGCCTCCGCCGTTTCATCTCGGAATTCCCTTTCCACTGGCAACACGTGTTTCAACGCGCCCGCCCATTGGTCTTGTACTTTTCGCCATTCAAGTTGCAGCGACGCCAAGGCCGGGATGCGTTTGATCTGCACCGTGACAGTCAATTTTCACTCTGCGCTGTTCACTCCTGCGCACCGTACTGGCCAGCAGCCCTTTCGTTCGCAGTGCGAAAACTTGAATTATTTGAGATTACTGTGACATTCGCCAAGGAGCCCAGCGCTGCCTCGGTTATCCTTAACACCGCGCGCGGGCTTCCCGTCCCGCCGTTCGTTAAACTTAAAGCATTCGAGAGATTCAGCAACTACATCAGGTAGAAGATTCAGCGACCGGATTTTGTAGAAGTACCAGCAGTTTCGGTGGAGGTCAAATGCAACCAGGCGTTCCAACTTCCCACGGTTCGATTCTCGCACTCATCCATGTACTTCGTTCCCGTCTACTTCATTCAGGTCAGCGCTGCTAGCGGGGCTTTAAGCTCCGCTGAAGCAATAAGTAAAGTACACTCTGGTCTTCGCCACCCTCACTGGCAGGCTGTTCGACATCCTCAGTCGAGACAGCGCATCTTCAAGTTCTTCCATGGGACTGCCTCGAGGCGGCGGCCCCTGTGCGCTGGAGGCATTTGCTTACCTTTCTTGGCCACACCCGCCGACGCCGACGCCGTCCCTCCTGAGGTGAGCCACCGTGACTCTTCCACATTCGACAGTCGACATTCGACATTCCCCATTCAACATTTTCATCCTGGTCCTGGTCCTGGTCCTCCATGCGGCAAATAGCTGGTACGGTCGTCTGCAGCACGCGTAGAGGAATATTAATGCCTCGTCCGAGTCGACATTCCTTGCTCAACGCGCTAGTCTTTCCGAGCCTAATCACTCGCAGTCTCCCAGCCCAAGCAGCTCTCCTCTCGTCTCCGGTTCACTCACCCCTTTCCTTCGCAGTCCGAAGACGTGAATTCTTTGGGATGAACATTCGAGCCCACCGCTGGCCGCGGTTATCCTCAACACCGCATGCCGCTTCCCCTCCCGCCCTTCGTCAAAGCATCCGAGTTTGGTCTGCGAACGAAAAAACAAATGCGACCAGGCGTTGCAACTTCCCACGGTTCGATTCTCGCACTCATCCATGTACTTCGTTTCCGTCTAGTTCATTTAGGACTCGGGCTCTCCCAGGTCAGCGGCCCCTGACCATGCCAGTGGGGCTTGAAATTCCGCTGAAGTAGTAGTAAATAAAGTATGCTCTAGTCTTCGACCCCCTCACTGGCAGGCTGTCCGACATCCTCGAGACAACGCAATCTTCCCTGGATGACGAACGGCGACGGCGACGGCGTCCTCTGTGCGCTGTGCGCTGGAGCCCTGTTGCTTACCTTCCGCCGACGCCGTCCCTCCTGAGGTGAGCCACCGTGACTCTTCAACATTCGACAGTCGACATTCCCCATTCGACATTCGACATTTTCATCCTCGTCCTGGTCCTCCATGCGGCAAATAGCTGGTACCGTCGTCTGCAAACAAGTTGTAGAAGAATATTAATGTCCGAGTCTCGTCCTGGGATGAAGGTGTGGTGTGTTCCGTTGATTGTTCACCTCGGCGGTGAACGAGTTCAATCGAGATGTATGTATGAATTATTCGGGCCTCGTCGCATACATGGTATGCAGATCCTCGAGAATTAACGCATATTTTCCCTGCCAGTGAGACTCCTCCACTTCTAGATCTGCACCGGCCCATTAATACTGTCCAACATCCGTCCTCCAAGCTCCAAGCTAGCTGGTAAGCAATATATTCCATCATCGTCGCAGAAGAATATCAATGCATTATGGCTCGTCCGAGTGAGTGTGAGTTATTCCTTCGCGAGCATATCCATCGTTCAACGCTAGTCTTTCCGAGTCTCAGTCGAGGTATGTGTGAACTATCCACACCTCATCGCATATACGATATGCAGATCCCGGGCGTCCCTTAGTATATATACACGCACATCGCGCCCAGCCTGCATTTCTTTCAGAGCAACCGCAAGAATGCCCTTGAAGGAGACGGATGCTCTTTCGTGCGATTTCAAATCATTGAACTTGATTCAATTTTCGGGAGGGTGCGCAGAAGTAGAAAGCGAGGAGGGTAATCTTATTGAAGGCGGCCGCGCGTGCGACCTATTCATTTTATCCTATTACACCACACATTTTTCGGGATGTACGGCCCTGATCTACGAGATCGAGATTAGAAATAGTTGTGGGTCCTCAAAATATCAAAATAGATGAGATCAAGATATAGACATAGAGGCAAGAACTAAGTACGAGAATAGATGTAGGCGTAGAGAGGATCTCAAATCACCCAATGAAATTAATATTCCGGTGTATGAAGGAAGGAAACGGAAACGACCCGATGCGAAGAGACAGATGCCCGGTGTTGAGAGAAACTATGGGACTAGGATGCTACAGCCACACCCCACACACTTCGATCTACCCCGCATAAAACGAGCAGGCACATCAGCTGTCGAAGCAGGCCGTCGAAGTGTTGCTCAAAGAATCCGAGGTGTAAAGCGTCGGCGTTTAAATTGTTCGTACATCTTTCCACTTGCGCGGCATATTATCCTAGCACTTGAAAAAACTACGCATAGCTACGAAGCGAAACGAACCCGCATCGGTTATCGTCGATGGGATGGAATACTTATAACCTGCGCTACCTCTGCCGGAATCGCCACCGCGAGTGATATGCTCGACGCGACCGCTGGGATATTCGTCAAACCCATGCAGGTGTACAAAGACTCGCATCGGGCATCCCCCTGCGCCGAGTTCTACCTTCAACAAGTCCAGTCCGGATAAAGACGACGACAAAGGGGAGGGATCCAGCGCCGTCGTCTCAGGACCATAAGCGGCATGTCGACCGCCGGTGCAAGCCTCGAGGAAGAGCCTCGGTGCCGTCCTCACGTCCAACGTCCGGGGCCTGATGGTCGACATGCCTGTCGTCTTCACCGATGGCATGCGCAGCGTCCCGAGGCTGTACGGCGAGCCCAAATCTATCTGCTGCTCCAGATTGGCCAGCACCGAACGGGTGTAGGAAAACGACTGTGTGTGTTTCTCGAGGTACGAGGTGGTGTGGACCATGAGCGGAGCGTTGGTGTTCTCGGGCGTTTTTGGAGGGTGTCTGTGCGGGCGGTTTAGAAGGCGTTGTTGTTGAAAGGAAGGAAGATACGGAAACGCACTGAGGACTTGACGATTATTCCTATCGGCGTGGATGCCATGCACGATGGGGAACGAGAATTTTCCTTCTGTGAGATCCTCGGCGAAGCCCTTGTTAGACGTGTACTGGAAGAATCAATTTGAATTGATTGCAAGAATGATAATAAGTTGAGATTGAGACGCATACCTCCCCACTCTGCAGATTCACATAGTCGTCCCGGATCTGGAAGAACACGCCGGTGAGGTTCACCGTAGTCGCTGCGTCATTCATTTCATAGATAAGAAGAGCCAAATGCTTGGAGGAAACTCACATCTCGAGATTCGTAGTCCCACAGGCCATGAGGAGTTTGATACCGATACGCAGGAGCCCGCCGGTTTCTGGAAGGTTGAGATAGGAGAGAGGCGCAAGTAGGAAGGGGGACGCACTATCGTTGACCATGTCGACGTACTGGTCCTCACTCGGGCAGGTGAGGGAGTCGCGCCATAGGAGCTCGAGCCCCTGGCCGCGGTGGAGGGAAATGAGCTCCGCTGCCAGGCAGCGAGTGAAGTTATGCGTGTGTGTGTATTACACGGAAGGGCGCCGCACATGTGATTATAGATACGAGCTCGGTCTGCGAGGGCGTCGAGCCCGGGGCAGAGAGCAGGAGAAGCTCCTGGTACGCGAGGAAATACACGTAGTTCGCGGTGTTGATCGTTTGTGGAATACCGTAGATCTTGTGCGCGACTTAATTCGAGGTCTTAGTGTCGAATGCCGAAATAACAAGACAACGCAGCAGCGGAGACCACGCCCCGACGCAGCTGCGAATCGTCTTCGATGTCGTCTACCCTGATATTAAATTTAAGTAACCGTTGTTTTGCGAATGTCCAGACGCACATGAGACTGGCATTATGCAGCATGCTAACCACCTTTGCGATTATCTTGAGCTTGTACTCGGGGACGCTAATCCACACATTGAACGCCGCCATGAGCTGCGTCCGGATGTCCTTGCCCGGGTTCGAGATGATGCAGGTAAAGGGCTCGAGGACGGCCTGGCGCAAGCAATGGGTGTTGGGACGCGTTGGAAACGAGGCATAGGACGGAGGAGTATCGATTCATCTTCCATGTAGGAGGCCGTCGCGTCTTATATCACTCGTACGTCGTTTCCATGCAATCGACGCGCCTAATCTAACCAGGAGGATTCGCCGGAGAGCCGCGCGAGGAAGTTGTCGTAGGGGGAGGCGGACTCGGACGTGGACGTGGAGGCAGACATGGGGACGGTGTTTACTGCTGTTGGCGGCTGCGCAGACGTACACCGCGGGCACAGTCCTGGCACCAGATCGAGTCAATCACGGTGTATCGCAGTGGTGGCCAGTGGAGAGAGGAAGGACGGTGATAATCATAGAGCTAACTTCATCGACCTTCAGAACAGTCGGAGAAAAACTGGATGGCAGGGCCGCATAAGACATGAAGAAAACCATTTGAAGGCCCAAGTTCACGTCGAGCAAAGACGCAAGCGGAAGCGGTGAGCATGGGTTGTCGATGTTTGCTTCGAAAGTCGTCAGCTCCCGCCACACCGCCACCGGACCGTTCTCGCTTAGACCACCACTGCTGCGCCGACTCCCCTTTGACCCTCCTCCCAGCCACCCACATACCTGACCATGGCTTCCCGCCCGATGAACGACGACGAGGTGCTCAACGAGATGAACAAGATGGTGCGATTACTGCGACTCCTGTATCGGCGATGAGCTGAAGGATAATTCGTCTAGGTCGCGTTCATCAAGCAGGAGGCGATGGAGAAGGCGCGGGAGATACGAGTCAAGGCGGACGAAGAGTTCGCCATCGAGAAGGTCGGCCTTGCGCGCAGTCGCGGTGTTAACTCCCTAATTGGTTTGCGATTAGGCGAAACTTGTAAAGCAGGAGCAGCAGGCCATCGACGCCCAGTACGAGAAGAAGCGCAAAGGCGCCGAGGTCGCGCAGAAGATGTAGGTCCCGGGTACCCCTCCCTCTGAACATGCATTCATGACGACTTTACAGCGCCCAATCAACCCTCACCAACAAATCCCGCCTCAAGCTGCTGCACCGGCGCGAAGAGCATCTCCAAGACCTGTTCTCTACCTCGCGCAGCTCTGTACTCGCTCTCGCCAAGGACGAAGGGCGCTATGTGCAGTTCCTCGAGGGCGTCATCGTGCAGGGCTTCCTGCAAGTCATGGAGCCGAGCACGACTATCCACGTGCGCGCGCGCGATGTCGATCTCGCAGGGCAGGCAGCGGCGGGCGCCGCGGAGACATACAAGCAGCTGAGCGGCCGGGAGATGAAGTTTGAGGTCGAGGGGAGCTTGGCGGAGGATGGGGCGGGCGGAGTGAAGCTTGTGAGCGGGTCGCGGCGCATTACGCTGGATAACACGCTGGATGAGCGTTTACGGCTGCTTGAGGACAGGGTGCGTCATTTCTCTTTACTTTCTCCGTCTCTCCGTGTTGATAAATCTACCGCAGATGCTCCCCGAGATTAGACACGACCTCTTCGGCGCCAACCCGAACCGGAAGTTCTACACATAGTTTGTGCTCTCCGTCCCACATATACATGACGTTTCTCCTCTGCACGGACACGTACACCCATCTTATTTATCGCACCATCCATGGCCAGCGGAAGGGCCATAGATAATCGAAGCAGTCAGTCGTCGTTTGAGTAATGAATGTAATGCCTTGACTATAAACTGAGATGAAAGATAAGGCGGAGCGGTGGTCCAAGCGGGGAATCTTGATTGGAAGAACTGGCAAGTAATCGGATAACGGTCGGAGCGGGTTGAACGACAGCCAGCATCCCGACGTTTTTACATTCTTTGCAGATTGGTTCGCGTGAAGGCTTGATCCCTCGAGAGGTTCGCGTGAAGGCTTGATCGAGTTTCGATATCTTGCCAACGCGAGCATACATACATGTCTTTCTTTGATTTGGTTCAACACCTCTCTGGCTTTCAAACTTCAACCTGGATGTCCTTGCCGTGATCGCAACATCACGGTGCGCCTAGTATTTTGTCGCAAATCATTCATTTTCGTTTCTTGGGTCTGACATTGCCGGTGGACACACAGTCTTCAAAATTCCCAAATTCAACCCAAAATTCAACCATATTTTCTCTTTCGTTCGCAGCGATGTTTGATTTGAGGGTGCCTGAACAGTCGCGCGAACCGGACCCCTCCCATCGGATGCAAGGTGCGCGCTCTTTCGCTCTCCGTTGCGTCAATTGAGTTTAGCAGAATTTAGGACAGGCCTTATCACAGCAAGTTCAATAACCCAAATCAAACCACGCAGGACATTTCAATCCTTCTTAGTTCATTTCAGTCCCGGAATTCTTGATATTCATCCTTCGTCTGTGTCTGGAACGTTCAAGCTCCCCTGCTTCGCCAGCCCGCGACAATGAACTGCAAGTAATCCGTCTTCCGAGTCGCAGTGCAATTAAAGAGGTCTGTATGCGCACAACTTCGACGCTGGGACGTTTGAACTGGTTTACACATACCGCCTCATCCTAGCGCGGCAGCCCGAGGGCGATCAGTAGCGAGGAGGATAAAGAATCTGGCGAACAAAAAAGGTGGGCGTTTGTAGGAGGAAACAAAAATTCCTAGATCTAGCATATGCATTAAGAGGGAATCGAACCCCCGGCGGGTCGAACTCAGATTACCAAGCTCTTCTGGCAACGACCCAGGTTACCACTACCCCATTAATGCTGTTGCAATGCAGGCACCTAACCTCAATAGATAGAGAGCGCTAGCAAATGCACTAAGGCCGATAGGGGTCGGGGACTTGTGAATTTTTTTCTCCTTGTGCTTGAGGTCTGACAGTACAGTGAATCTTGGACCAGTGATTCAAACATATAACTACCCTATTAATGGACCCCGCGGCCGTGCGCGGAGGTGGCCAAGCAGCCAAGTTGTTTGAACCGTGGGAACAACCTCGCACGGACATCAAGCACAGCCACGTCGCCTTTTGCTTTTGCCTCGCATGCTCAATTCTGCCCTTAACTCTGCCAATCGTCGAAAGGTTGTCGCGGCGACTGCTTTGATATCTCAATATGAATCAGCGATATCGCATTATACCTCGCTGGTGAACAAAGCTCGGGAGGAGCGACAGAGCGTCCAAGTCGAGCTGGATGCCATCGTCTATCCTGTTCTCACCTTGCCTGTCGAGATTACAGCCGAAATCTTCCTCCACTGTCTCACGACATCCTGCGCTGTCGATCTCAATCCATGGAATACCACACGCATTCCGCTACTCCTGACTCGCATTTGCCGCCTCTGGAGGGAAATCGCAATTTCTACCCCGGCCTTGTGGGCTAATGTCAAGCTCAAAATTGCGGACGATGCCCGAGGGGCAGAGATAATCAACACATGGTCCGCCCGAGCGGGAGGACTCCTGCAGTCGATCAAACAATGGGTAGACGACACAGACTCTGATGATAGCGACGAGGATGATAGCGACGAGGAAGACGTCCCCTTTGTCGGTCGGCCGTTGCCGATGGTCTTCAAAGCGTTGCTTGCCGCCTCCGACCAAATTCAATGTCTCGACATGCCGGATATCGGTGTCGAAAATCTTCCAGAGTTGGATGGGATTGCCGCGGGCGCGTATAACTTCCCTGCGCTCCAAAAGCTAGCCATCGGCTTTCGAATGGACGACCCGCTTGTGCATGAGTCATGGGAAGACTGGGACACACCCTCCGTCCAAGTCTTCGCCAGCGCCCCTCTTCTCCATGAGGCACACCTCATCGGTGTTCCACCATTGTTCACCCCCCTTCCTTGGCACCAATTGACAATGTTTACCGGCCACCTATTCTCCGCTCATTGGTGTCTTGAGGTGTTGCGGCTCTGCCCAAATCTCACTGAAAGCACCTTCACTAGCTTTGCGAACGCTTCGGACATCATTGGTGTAACCACACACTCGGGCCTGAAGTCGTTGACTATCCTCGGAATTCGCAATGCATGTAGGGTCGACATCCTGGAATATTTGGCGCTGCCTGCTCTACTATCGCTCCATATTCTCGACTGTCGATTTGGCGCATCTCACAAATCATGGCTTGATGCATTCCTATTGCGTTCGCCAACCCTACGCGAATGTGTACTCGACCCAGGTGTCGATGCCGGTCGAATGGATCCCGACGTCTTTTTTTCAATGTCTGCGCTCACCATACTGGAATTACGAAGGGCAGGGGGCTCGTTTCTCCATGTTTTCTTCAACCACCTTGGCGCGGACACCAATTATCTCCCCGCCCTTCAACGGCTGACTGTCTCGAATTGCTGGGGG
This sequence comes from Mycena metata, assembly GCA_029378385.1. Lineage (NCBI taxonomy): Eukaryota > Fungi > Basidiomycota > Agaricomycetes > Agaricales > Mycenaceae > Mycena > Mycena metata. The sequence continues at coordinate 417,005 of JARKIB010000020.1, forward strand.
CGCGAGTCCCAGGGAGTTTCGCAGATCATACAACCAGGCTTGAGGGCGAGATGGAACGCTCGCTATAACGATGGCATTGCCCCCCTAATCTCTTTCCGTCTCGTTTTGGCGTCGTACAATTACGCATCTGCCAGTGGCGAGCTGAAAGAAGATGCTCTCCGACCGTTCAAAACACTCAAAGCTGAAGGTCTAAACATCAGTATGGAGATTAGTGGGTACGGACAGGTCTCACTCTAGTAAAATCTAAAGGTCTACTTCTTTGAAGCATTATTATGAGGACTCAAATGTTTCGCTCGATTCTACGGACTGGGATATGCGTGCTTCACAACGAATTCTCCGAATAATACACTGTCTTGACCGTCGAATCTCAGTAGGCAAGGAGTAACAATAATGGGCGATTCGAGTTGATTCAGAGAAACCGTTTCACGTTTTTGAGGCGGAGAAGAATGCGCCTGCAGGCGCCGCGTCGGATCAAAATGTGATTAATGATATCCCATCAGCCAGCGCCCTTGTCCCGAACCGCTTCTCACTCCACGACTTGACCGCAGTCATAATGGCATATCTAGCGACGCAGCGGCGACCTGGTACCTCTGCTCCTGGCGATGGCTCTCGAACGATAACGATAACCGATGCGTCACCGCGGGAAGACGACGGAACACCAAGCAATAATCCTGACGGCCCAGCACCGGTGGGCGCCCTGCGTCTGCGCGGTGGGCCGCGGCGGACACGGCAGCGGGTGGTCTGGGACGATGATGTAGTGGATAACGAGGGATGCGGGAGAAAGTCGTCGAAGAGTGCGTATTATAGCTCATTCTTACTGTTTTTTGTTCGCTGACAAAGGGCGCTGCAGTATGCTGCATCTACCACAAGCCCAAGAACTTCGACGAGTCTTCGGATGAGGATTCTTCAGACTCGGATTCGGATTCGTCGGATGATGGGAGGGCGCGGCCGAGGCAGGGTCATGGCCCCAATCATAATCATCACCCGCATCCCCACCCACATCCCGACACCGGTCGCGGTGGAGCTTCCGCGGCGCAGAGGGACCCGCAGATGTCGGCAGTTACGGAGCTGGAAGAGGCGTCGCAGCCGAACGCATACGAGTTTGTGCCTTCCGGTAAGAAGGGAAAGGGAAAGTGGAAGTCTGGTGTGTATTTCCTAGTTCCTCACCTGGTTCTCGCGCTGACGGTGTTCATGCAGGATGAGCGACTTGCTTAGGACCTGATATTTATTCGCACCTGTACACTCTCGCGTATTCACCCAAGACTTGTGATTCCATACTTATTCGAAGAGCAAACACGCAAGCAAGCTAGCGCTACATACTACTCAAACTCAGGATTCGATTCGCGAGATACGATTCCTCCTTCAGTCGACTGTTTCTCGCCAAAATTCCTGCTGAAGGTAGCGATCCCGACTCTTTCAAGGGTATCGTTATCCCGTCGTTTGTTAGGTTTACGGCCATCGCGAGCGGTTCACGTCGAATTGTTGTCGTAATAATAGACTTCGTGCTTTGGCTTTGGTCGAGAAGGACATGCGTTCTCAGCCATACAGTGTTCCCCCACTCCTTGCGACAGCAGATTGAAACCCTTGAATTATTGAATGAGGATGTGATCTTTGCTAAAACTGAGTAGGTAGAAAGTTTACAAGGATAGTTTAGATTGTCTATATATGAGACTGGACCTTTTGAACAGGTGGTAAATATTATTGAGAGGGTTCCGTGAAAAACGTCGAAATGTCACAAATCCTGTTCCTTGCGTCAACGTGTGACACATGTTACATCGCCATTCCTTTCTCGATTAATGCAACTATCTACGCCCTATTCACTCTCGGACCCACCGGTATCATCGTCGCTCGAGTCGTCCTTGGGAAGCTCCGGCTTTTTGGCCCGTTTGGGCTTTTTCGGGAGATCTTTCCTGCGCGCACCACCCGGTCTCGCTGTCAACGTCGCACATTGCGCCTCCCATTGCGCGACGGCCTGAGCGTGGTCGGCCTTTATCTTTTTCCATCTCTCCTCCAACTCTGCCTTGGCAGCCTTCCTATCTTCCCTCGCCTGGGCCCGGCCTGCCTTTGTAACTTCCTCTGCCGCCTTTTCCGCCTTTTCCCTCGCCAACGAGTTGATGAATTCCATGTCGGTGAGGTGCCTCCCCTTTCCATCCACAAAGACCTTCACCTTCTCACGCTTTTTCGATTTCTTGGTCTCCTTGGCATGCAGGGCTTCCGATTGTAATCCCACGAATATGTTTTGCACAACAAGCTGCGCGTTCGCCGCCTCTATCATCCCCTCGCGCGCGACAAGCTGCTGCTGGCTCAGAGCAAGTGCTGAGGTGAGCCTGCTGACCCGTTCTCGTAGAGCCTGTGCTGACAACGTTTCAATGTCTTCAGAATGGCTTTGGCGGAGAAGACCCCAGTCCGGTGTCGGCAGAAATTGTGGGCGCTCGAGGACGGGAGGGGCGATGTGGGACAATGAGGTTATGGGGGCCTTGGAGATGAGAAAACTGCCAGAGGCTGTCCCTCCGAGCGCGCTCGTCATCATGCGCATCCGCTTGCTAGGTGTGTATAGTGCAGGATCAATATTGGGATCCCGAGCGCGTCTCAGTGGAGTAACTGGCCGACTGGCACCTGCAGATTCACTTCTGCTTGGCCCCGCGACGCTGCTGCTTGGCCCCGCTCCCATGTGAGTGTCTTCATCAAGCTCGAAGGCTGTCGGCTGATAGTGATGGAATACAGCCATGACTGCGCGCACCGGACTCGACTGCTGAAGTGGGAAGGCAGCGTGGGTCGAGGTCGCTTCAGCGGGCTTCATCTGGGCCGCCGTGATGACCTCCGGATTGAATGGGAAGACACCGGTCGCGCGAAATGCCGCCTTCACCGTCTCGGGAGTAAAAGCAAGGTGAAATGCTGTCCCCCAGACTTCTGCGAAGTCCCCCTTCCCTAACTTCCTTCCAGTGCGTTGCTCAAAGGCCGTTATCGCCTCTTTCCATTTCTGCTTCATCCGCGCGAAGCACACGACGTCAAGGCCTTGAAGGGCGTGTGTACAATGTGGTGGATATCCGAGGATGATGATGTTGTGCTCGGCTGCGAAGCGCAGGAGCTCTGGGTTGTGGTGGGAATTATGGCCGTCGAGAATTAATACTCGGGTACGTCCACCCGCTTTCTCTCGTGTCCGCTCTTCAAAGTCCTTGACGACGTATAGGTATGCTAGTTCCGAATCTATCCATCCATTTGGGGAGCACGCAATGCTGGTTTGCCGGTGAGTGGGATCAAAACCAGGATGACGATGCGGACACTTACGACGCGCCAGCAACATTATTCTCGCCCCACTTCTTCTGTAAATTCTGGCCCTTCATAATGATTGTCGGCTTGAGATAGGTGCCGTCGGCGCAGATTGTAACCACCACGGTCACATTTTCTTTGTCACCCCCGCCCTGTTTGTGCTGCACCTTTGTCCCCCTCCGTCCTATCACGCGCTGACGGCCTTGATCCCCAAGCGCGAATCCGCTTTCGTCCATGCCATACACATCCTCGGGGCGAATATCCGGATCGGCGATATGTTCCTTCACAAGCGAGAACCAGTGCGCGACTGCCGCGGGATTCAACGCCCGTGCCCGTTGCGTGTCCAATGGTCTACTCCAGTGCGTCTGGAGCTCCTGGCGGTGCCGGCTGATGAAACGGTCAATCCAGTTCGACTCGGGATCAATGGTTTCCCCGCCCCGGGCCTCGATGATGGCGTTCGCGTGGGCAACAACGGCTTTATGGGTTAATGGGAAGCCACGGTCGGCAGACACACAGAGATGGTCGATAACAACACGTTCTTCGGCAGGTGAGAGCTTTTGTTTCGACGCGTTAAACGCACTCATTGACACACCGCCGTTAGCGTGTCGTTTAAGCGTGTCCACCGAAATACCGAATCTTCGCGCCAAGGCCCTCTCCGACTCGCGCGTCGCTTCTGGGCGCTCCCGATTCTGATGGAACGCGTCGACAGCTTCTTGCATTTTTGCATTGTCGGCCCGTCTCCTTTTCGCCTTTTTGACGCGCTCTGGGACCGCGCGGCCGACCATCGGACTCGAGGGATTCTATGAAGACGCCGGGAAGTCGTGTGAATGGATGCGAAGATGTCGAGATCAACAAACGCCGGGTGTGTCACACGCCAAACAACCCCATCCTCAATCACGCTCGCACGAGCCCAATTCGCGCCAAATCCTCTCGGACCAAAGGCAAGTTTTGTACCTGTTATGCTGTAGAACCCCGCTAGTAATTTGTACCAATATTTTTCCGTCACTTTTATGGCACATTTCGGGTCGCAAAAGTGACCAAATCAAGAAAGTCCACAAATTTGATGTAAATACCTGTATTGCTCAAGGAGTTCTCGTCCCATGGTCTTGTACTTTGGACCAAAAATACACCCAATATGGAGTGAGAATCTTAGATAGAAATCTCGAAGAATGAGCAAGAATTGCAGAAGTTTTACGGTTAGTGACGCAAGGACCGGGGTTGACTCAAGCAGTGGGGGAACACTGTAGTTATTCAAAGGGATTTTGGTTCCAGATTTCTTTTGAAGCCTGAGACGTGTCAGAAAAATGCAAGTACGAACCTCGCAAGGAAGGAAGGAAGGAAGGTGTATTCCGGCGCGGTCCCGTTAAGAAACACCCGTACTACATACACGCGTCAACTGTATGCTACGGCTACCATTAATCTTTGAACACTTAACCACCTGCGCAGACTCCTTGCACCCCGCCCGGTTGGAACAGAGCGCAAGATGAACCGCAGGGCCGCATGATCGTAGGGAGAAACTGGGTCATTCCAATCTGTCGTATATTATTGGTCGTATAAGTATTCCGCGGGTCTGTATATTCCGCTACTTCGAACGCGTATTTCGCAAGGCGCTGCAGTAAATCAAAGTCTTTGCTGTGGACCATGACTCGCAGTAATTCCTCTGCTGATCCCCACCTTCTCGGCATTTCCGGGACGATTCGAAAGACATCCAGGAGGAAAACATGTCGGAGGGCGACGAGCGCAGGGGATGAACACGCGATCAGCGCGTGTGCCTCCGTCTCCACCGCCCGTCTGCAGAAACGGCAGAGCTTTAAACTCTTGCGGTGTGCGTTTCCGGTAGCGTCCGTCGTAGCGAAGAATCTCGATGCTGAGTGTGTGGGCAGATAACGTTTGCGACGGAGGGAAAAAGCTGCTCGGAATGTAGGCTCGTTCGGCACAGCCACATTTTGCCTTCTCCCTTCCACTCGCGATCCAAATGCTCAACTCGGAGCACCGCAGAATTGTGGCCGAGTCGAATGCCTTGATTTACAAGTACGAGACGCTGATAGCTCAGTACACCTCTCTATCGAAAAAGGCCCACGAAGAGCGACAGATCGCCCAGCTTGAGCTGGATGCCATCGTTTATCCCGTTCTCACCTTGCCTGTCGAGATTACATCCGAAATCTTCCTCCACTGTCTTTCGTCTACTCCCACCAATCCATGGGACACCATGCATACTCCGATACGTCTCACCCACGTTTGCCGAATTTGGAGGGAAATAGCGATCTCTACGCCAGCGTTATGGGCGAACATAGAGATGGAAATACTGGATGATCTAAAGGATCGGGAGTTTCTCGAGGCATGGGTGACTCGTTCGGGAGAAGTTCTGCAGTCAATCAAGTTGACAGGACCCTCACTTTCGGATTCGGAGGACGAGGACGAAGAAGAAATTGTAGCTCCCGGTCGCACCCTACCGACGATTTTCGCACCGTTGGCTTCCTCCTCCCATCGAATTGGAACACTGGATTTGTCGTATCTTGGTGTCGAAAATCTTCTAGGCCTAGACGACATCGCTCCGGGCCCTTGGAACTTCCTTGCACTTCAGAAGTTGAGCATCGTGTTCTCACATGTTGACCAGAATTTGGCGCTGTCATGGGAGCGCCCGGAATCGAGTGTATTCCCCATCATCACCTTCTCCGACGCTCCTCTTCTCCGCGAGGTCCACTTCAGCCGCGTCAGCCCGATGTTATTCAGCATTCCGTGGCACCAATTAACCAGATTCACTGGCTACTTGCTCCACGTTAAAGAAAGTTTGGTAGTGTTGCAGCTCTGTCCAAACCTCACAGAATGCATTCTTGCTACTTTTACGACTTCACAGCGCTTTGACACGACAATTCACTTGCGCCTCAAGTCCCTTACTCTCCACATCGTCTCCGGAGCGCGTTCAAGTGCATGGAGTAGCCGCATTCTAAACTTCCTATCATTGCCTTCTTTGCAGTCTCTCGCTATCCGCACACTCGACGATATTACCGAGTCGGCTTTCAAGACCTTCATCTCGCATTCCCCATCCCTGCGCAAACTCCATTTTCACCCAAATGACCCCGTCAAATGGCGGGCGTCAGTATTTGTGTCGATGCCTGGGCTTGCCGAACTCGACATAGGGAGCCCATCCTGGTCGTTCATTGTCGAATTTTTCGGTCCTTTGATCGCAAACGTCGATTTCCTCCCTCACCTGCAGCACCTTACGATGTCGCCTGACCGGACCTTCTCAGACGCCCAAATTCATCGGTTGCTGGAGGTGATAGGACTAGGCTTGAGGGCCAGGTGGCACACTCGCCAGGACGCCCGCTTAACGCAAATGACAACTTGTCGTCTCGTTTTGGGGCAGCAATGTGCTACCCCCTCAGAAGCTGTTCTACTTCCGTTGAAGGAACTGAAAGCTGAAGGTCTAGACATAAGTATCGAGACCGCTGGATACGGGAATTCAAAACGATTGTTCCTCTAGCGCTGCTGAAGGTATTATTGTTGATCATCGTTACTACGCCTTATGAAACTCTGTGCAGATTTTCTACTCACGAATGGCACAATTCTTGGCCGGTTTGGCAGAACTACCGCAGATTTACGAGCTTGTTGAAATGCTCGCGTAACCTGTTTTTGTACCCTGCAACGGAAATTTCGACGTGCTTCAATTTCTTTTTCGTGATGGATTTAAATTGGTTGTTCCGATGCGCAACTTGTCAGTTTCAGAAAAGAGATTCCTACTCCCGAACCGAATCCGTGAAACTAAACTTTGACATGCAAAACGTTAGGTTCTGTCCCTTCTCTCTCCCTTTCATTCCCTGATTTAATCCGACATGAAGCTCCGCATCTTGTTCGCCTCGGATAGTTTGACCTAGCCTGCGGGACTACGGAATCTGCGCAAATAACCTATAGGAGAACGAAAAGAGTTGGGGGTCTCGGCTAAGCAAGACGTCGAGGCCTCTGTCGATATTTCCGCGTTAGCCGCTGCTGACCCCAGTAATTGTAGTTTCGATCAGTGAAAATTGCACGATATACCGAGTTGGTGGAGGAGGGTTGCAAGCAGAGGCGGTTACTTGTTGAACGATTTTACAAATACATTACTCCGGCAACACGATATCAAGGACCACCCGCTAACGCCAGTATCTTCGCCGACGCCTGCTCGGCCATCGACATGATCAACCCGTGCGGGTTTCCGTACGGCAATGAGGGCACGATCGATGCATCAACGACAAACAGATTGTTTGTATTGAAAACTTTGGTGTTCGGGTCCACGACCGCCTGACCAGCGACGGTCCCGATGATGTTGGACCCTATCCAGTGGTTTGAATCCATAGTGGACTGAAGACTCGGTGAGCGAAGGAGTGCAACGCAAAAAAATATGGTTCACTGACCGGATCGTAGCTGTTCACTGTTCAACTTTTGGTCAGCGTCTGATCGTTCGTTGATGAGAGGGACATACCATAAGCATCGATAGTGGTGGTGTTGTCGGGGGTTATCATGGTCAGACCGGGAACTGCAGCTTGTCAGAAAAAGGGGAAAAAAGCAACGAGGCGAGAGAAGAAGTACCCGAAGACATAGTCGAAACAATGTTCTTGAGGCCTTGGATCAGGGTCGATTTATCGGCGGCATTGACCAGCCACGGATTGATAAGGGGCGTTCCGGTCATCGCGGCGTTGATACCGAGCCGTCCGCGAGACTTGATTCCAGCCGACCTATTCAAAGCACGAGATCAATTTTGATTCAACCGTGGGAAGGTAAATTCAACCCACAAATATGCCGTTATTGTGAACATTTGCCTGTCGAAATCGTAAGCTGGAAGAACACGAAAGGCGCGAATATACGTACGTTGCATTGTAAGGGAAGCTGCTATTAACGGATGCAGCGCCTGGGCGCGCGGTGCCTTGCATCTATCTCACGGTTCAATTTTGTTTCTCGCACATAGACATCACGCACCCATCGTGTTGCTCCATCGGTTCCTCCCAGTGCACTCCAGAAGTTGATCCTAAGAGGAGATTGTGTGAAAAAACATCACGCAGAGCCCACGAAGTGACATACCTAGGCGATGCTTGGGCCATAACACCGGATTGGCTGGCGATGTACTGAGCGGCATCGGCAGCGGGCGGCCCAGGGGTGAAGACGTCCGCCCAATTGTCGTAGGAGTTACTGCAAATATGTGAGTGAACCCATCCCTGCATTGAATACAATAGAGCGCCCACACTGATGGGTGGGTAAACACCAACTAAGGAAATCGTCAATATCCAACAGGTTTCAGAGAGCCATGAAGCACCGCACATTAATCGACGGGTTGTCCGAAACCTGAAATACGATTCAATGGATGGAGTCACGATGTCACGATGTATGAACCAACGCACATTATATCCTACAGGGAGATTGATCCACTGTGCCTGCGGCGGGAGGAGCGGTCCAGCAATCGGGTCGGCCTTCACGAGATTAATCATGTCCTATCAACCGATTCCATTTCAACACCAAGCCGAACCGGGGGAGGAGATAGAAACCAACACACCGTCGGACCAATTCCACTGCGGAACAAAATGCGCGCACTCCCGTACGAGCCCCCGGCGAGGATGACACGCCCCTTCGGATTCAGCGGGTATATTCCGCCGGGGACGGTCGTGTCGTTGGTTTGGACGCCGGTGATGGTCGAGCCATTGCGGATGACGTTCATTACGTTGGTGAAGAGCTTGAGCTTGAAGTTCGGGCGCGCGAGGGCGGTTTGGAGGTATGTCGCCACGGGCCCACCGCGTTTGCCGTTGATGAACTAGCAAACAAAAGCATGAGAAACAGATGTAGAAGTATTAGCGTGGACGACGTACATCGTACGCGCTATAACCTGGATAAAGAAACGCCCAATTCAATATGACGTGGATGGGTTGTACATTCGAACCACAACAGGAGACTCACCGTAAACATGATCCTTTTGGTTGGGCGAGTTGTTGATCGTGGCACTTGAATAGCCTTGCGGAGTGAGCAACTGCGCGACCACATCCGATACCTGTTCCAAGTAGCGCTTGCCGTCCGTTGACGGCGCATCCGTGGGTGGGAGTCGCGCCTTGAGCGCTGCGGTGTATGGCTGGTGGTTCGTCCATTGCGACGGCCAACCGGTGCCGAGGGCGAAATCGTTGTCCGAGGGGAGCCAGTACAAACTACCGTAGGAAAAACCGAGCTCAAAAGGGGGAATGCAAGCTGGAGAATAATATTACGCACGCGCCGTTGACGGCGCCCCCACCGCCGAGGATACAACCCGCGAAGACGTTGATGTCTTTACACCACCAGAAAGCATTGGGATCCGTGAACATGGACTCGAACAGTCCGGGGACGTCGAATTTTGTCAGCTGTTGAAAACATCAGCCAAGTCTTAGCACGTGACGAGATTTAAAGTACATTAGTTCCCACCAACCAGCTATGTATTCAAAATCAGTCAAACTCAACGAAACGAACGAGAGTGGCTTTACTCACGGAGCCTGATATGTGCCCCCCGTCTGTCCCGTACTCGGTCCCCCACGTTCGAGCAGCAAGACCGATTTACCGGCTTGCGATAGTCGGTCTGCAGTGATTATGCCGCCAGGCCCCGCGCCTACCTACAACATAACGAGGCATGAGGTTTTCATGTTGTACCGTTTGTTTAGAAGAGACTACAACTTACGATAATATAGTCAACGGGAGTGGCCTAATAAACACAGTTAGATGGAGGATCGTGATTGAATTCTAACACACCGTCCCAGTGGGCATTGCCGTTGTTGTTGTGGTAGTCGCTGTAGTCGTCGTCGTCGACCCTAAAATTCATATCCACTCGATAAACATGTTCTGGAGCAAGGTTGGAAGCTTGAACGCACCTCCGCCTGTTCCTCCCGCGGCCCAGTTATTGTACACAGTAGCGGTGACGTGCGCCTCGGCGAAGGGGAAGAAGTAGAACCCAACTAAGAGCAGAAGGTATGAGTTGTGAGCGAGTGGCTGCGCAATTGATACGCACAGTCAGTGTGTTGAACCATCGAAGTCCCAGGGTCGGCAGGGTTGTCGACGGCGATGGTGGATACACACCTGCGGGAAACAAAAACAGCGGTTGAACAAAAGCGGGATGCGAGCGAAACAACGACGTTGTGCTCACCAAGCGGGGACGGCCGAAGCCGAGTTGACGTCGATGCTCCCCGGGCCTGCGGCACCGTTCCAAGCTGCGTGGAAAAAGGCGGAGTGAGAAGAAACACGATTAATTGGAGGGCAGGATAATTACTGGTGCAATTCTGGCACCGGAAGACCCACTTCCAGTGCGTCGCGTTGACGTGGCTCGAGGGGAGGGTGGTGATCACCGGGCCTGGGTATACGCTGTATCGAACCCTTAGTTGAAAATCCATGATGAATATTCGGGCGGGACGCACTCTGGTAGGACGTTCGTGCTAGAAAACCATCTGTAAACAAGAAAAATGTACGCGAGGGTGAACGACGTACGTCGCGTATCGAGTGGTGAACACGAATTTCCCGTTGTTGGGCCATGCGGCGACAAGGAGACTGTCGATCATGGACCCCGAAAGGGCGAAGCCGGCCCATTGGTTCACAATCGGCGCGACTATGGTGCCGATGTACTCGGTGGGGTTCGCGCCTGAGGTGGCCAATGGAGGGAAGACGTATCCGCTTTGAAGTGAGGTTGGAGTTGGGGTTGAAATGTATTGCGACACCGGGCTTACTAGGTCACACTGTGCACGACGTCCGTTATTCCCCAGAAGGTTATGCCGTTGTCGGGGTCAGTAAACTCGGCGGCGACTTGGGCGAGCGCTGGTCAAGCAAGAATTATGGCTAGTTTTGATCAGCTTCTATTGTCAAACTCACCACGCCCCACAAAGGGCAAAAGACCCAAGGATAGACGCAGTAGCATAATGACGAGCCACAGGCGAGAAAGTCGAAGTTTCGTGAGGCTTTTACAGTTGACTTTTAAGCACGGCGCCTCGATGCGAAGAACTTCCGAAGGCGGGGAGTGGTTGAATGGGGAATATCACACTCTCCCTCATGAGCGGCATACCAGATAAACGGATACAAGTCGGAAAGCGCATTAAAACATGTGGTCCCGGAAAAATGAGCTCGGCGTTCGGCAAGGAGGCAATATATTGGCGTTGATTCTGTCACCGCTATGGACAAAAATCAGTGGCCCCGTGAGTAGGAGGCAGTTGACGCAGCGGGCCATGCGAGAAAGTGCCGACCTAATTCCGCATACGGGTGGTCCCCGGGTCTGGATTGTAGGTACGCTAAGAAACGAGAACGAAGGAAGCGGAAGGTCGAGATTTACGGCGGGTGGCAGCGCAACAGAATTGAGAGTAGGAACGGGGATTTCTTGAGGCGTGCTAATATTACCTAGATAAAAGGCCGGATGCCACCCAAAGGCTAATTAAAAGAGGTTCCGGCATGTCGAATATTTATGGGTATCTCTCGGAATCGTCAGCAGATGAAGGGAATAGCACTTCAAAGTGGTACCGAGATACTGAGTTGATGTGGGCTAACTACGACTTGGCACGCGACCACGGAGTATAATTTGCTGCACTTGAACGTGTCCTTTTGCCTTGACCTAGCCAAAGTGCCCCCACGGAAGTGGCAGATGTGGTTGAACAAAAGAAAAGGGTTTTGTTTTGACTTGTCTTGCTACAGCTTTTGTTACGAATTTGTTGCCCTGCTCCCGGTCTTGGACGTTGGTGAAGAATTGGCCTGCTCCAGTCTCAAGCGGGCCTGGCCTAACCACCACCATCCACCAGACAAGCCCCCGGTCTTTCTTTCCTTCCCTTTCTACCCTCTCCTCGCCGTTGGCTCTGCCGCCCACACGTCCCACTCGACGCCCCTCGCTCCACGCTCTCTAACGGTACCACATACCCCCCAGCTCGTCGTCGGTCTAATCCCCCCCGATCGCGTCCATCATGGCCACCCCCGCCGCCGCCGCCGCATCTACCTCGTCTCCAGCTGCCGGACCCAGCGGCCAGAATCCCCACCCCCTGCTCGAGAACAACGACGAAAAGAACAGGTCCGCACATCGTCTGGCTTCACCCTCTTGGTTCTTATCTTTGTGTTCGCAGCGTCGTTATCAAGGTCGGCATGGTGGGCGACTCGCAGATCGGCAAGACGAGTCTCATGGTCAAGTATGTCGAGGGCAGCTTCGATGAGGATTACATTCAGACGCTGGGTGCGCGCATCTCCTTCGCCGCTGTTATGCGTGGCCCCCTCGACGTCAGTGACTAATCAATCACAGGCGTCAATTTCATGGAAAAGACCATCTCCGTCCGGCGGACGACCATAACGTTTTCAATATGGGATCTCGGTGGGCAGCGAGAGTTTGTCAACATGCTCCCTCTCGTCTGCAATGATGCCGTCGCCATATTGTTCATGTTTGACCTTTCACGAAAATCCACACTGAATTCCGTGAAAGAGTGGTATCGTCAAGCCAGGGGCTTCAATAAGGTGCGTGTCTGGACTAGTCTCATTGGTCCTCAAACTCACTACCGCCATTGCAGACCGCCATCCCTTTTCTAATAGGAACAAAGTTTGACCAGTTTGCCACCTTTCCACGAGACGAACAAGAAGAAATAACAAAGCAGGTGCGCGTCGCTCTCCTGTCTGCCCAACTTTGTTGTGACATCCTCCAGGCCAAACGATTCGCACGCGCCATGCACGCATCGCTGATATTCTGCTCAACATCAGCGTCAATAAATGTGCAGAAGATCTTCAAGATCGTCCTTGCGAAAGCCTTTGATCTCAAATGCGTCATCCCAGAGATCGAGGGCGTCGGGGAGCCTGTTTTGATATACGTCGACGTATAGCGGTTGGCGGCGGTTGTGGTGGACTGAATCGGACAAACGACCGTTAGGTGTTGTTTCCTGGATGGACGGATGGAGATGGAGGAGCTGAGCTGAGCTGCTTTCGGATCGGGGACGGGTGGGGTGGAAGGATGAAAAGATCTAGGTGCGCGTCCCTTCTCCCTTCCCCTCTCCCTCATCCCCAACCCAACGCCTACCCCAAGGTTGTCTGCCCGTTGTGGGAATAGTGCCCCCCGGCGCACTGTTGTAACACCTTTCTCGGCCGCAGCCACGCCTCGGATCACCAGCCTGGACCTGGACGTTAAAATGCTGCTACCCCTAGAGCGCAAGACAGTTGTCGTTCCGCGGACAGCGTACACAGAACGAAAAACTCCGTCTTACCCCTCATCATCGTTCTTTATGAATTATTCTCATATCATATCATATCGCCTCCCCTCACGTACCGTTCCCCGCCTGTGCTCCTCCCCACCCCACGCTCCCCCACCCATTAATCGATTGGCACCGCACACTGCACCCACCTGCAATATCATTTTTTTTTCCCTGTTGTCGCTTTTCTCGTCTCTTTGCTGCATTCTTCATCCTTCATCCCACTCGTCGTCGTCGTCATTTGCACACCTCACCCTCACCTTACCCTTGTATTCTACTCGTCGGTTTTCCCTTACAACTACCTACGTACATGCAGAGTCAATCAATGAACTCGTCTATTAGACTGTCTTTCGACTGTTTTCTCGCAAGATTTTGATGATGGTAAGTACCGGTCTTGTCTTTCTTCCGCTTGCGTCTTTGCTCGATGTGAACTTGGACCTTCAAAAGGGACTTCTACATATCTCATGCGTCCCTGCCGTCTGGTTTGTTCTGAAGATCGATGAAGTTAACAGCTCTATGATAATCACCGTCCTTCTCTCCGCTGGCCACCACTGCGATATATTGTGATTGACACGATCTAGTGGACTGTGCCCGCGGTGTACGTCTGCGCAGCCTCCAACAGCAGTAAACACCGTCCCCCATGTCTGCCTCCACGTCCACGTCCGAGTCCGCCTCCCCCTACGACAACTTCCTCGCGCGTCTCTCCGGCGAATCTTCCTGGTCTCCTCAAGATGAATCGGTACTCCTCCGTCCTATGTCTCGTTTCCAACGCGTCCCAACACCCATTGCTTGCGCCAGGCCGTCCTCGAGCCCTTTACCTACATCATCTCGAACCCGGGCAAGGACATCCGGACGCAGCTCATGGCGGCGTTCAATGTGTGGATTAGCGTTCCCGAGGACAAGCTCAAGATAATCGCAAAGGTGGTTAGCATGCTGCATAATGCCAGTCTCATGTGCGTCTGTCCATTCGCAAAACAACGTCTTGAGCGCGGTTATTATCAGGGTAGACGACATCGAAGACGACTCGCAGCTGCGTCGGGGCGCACCCGGTGCGTGGTCTCCGCTGCAGTGTTATTTTTTTTCTTCCGGCATTCGAGACTAAGATGTCGAATTAAGTCGCGCACAAGATCTACGGTATTCCGCAAACGATCAACACTGCGAACTACGTGTATTTCCTCGCGTACCAGGAGCTTCTCCTGCTCTCTGCCCCGGGCTCGACGCCCTCGCAGACCGAGCTCGTATCTATAATCACATGTGCGGCGCCCTTCCGTGTAATACACACACGCATAACTTAACTCGCTGCCTGGCAGCGGAGCTCATTTCCCTCCACCGCGGCCAGGGGCTCGAGCTCCTCTGGCGCGACTCCCTCACTTGCCCAAGTGAAGATCAGTACGTCAACATGGTCAACGATAGTGCGTCCCCCTACCTATACTTCCGTCTCTCTCATATCTCGACCTTCCAGAAACCGGCGGGCTCCTGCGTATCGGTATTAAACTCCTCATGGCCTGTGGGACTGCGAATCTCGAGATGTGACTTTCCTCCAAGCATTCGGTTCTTTTTATTTATGAAATGAATGACGCAGCGACTACGTGCCCTTGGTGAATCTCATCGGCGTGTTCTTCCAGATCCGGGACGACTATATGAATCTGCAGAGTGGGGAGGTATGCGTCTCAATCTTAACTTATTATTATTATTGCAATCAATCTAAATCGATTCTTCCAGTACACGTCTAACAAAGGCTTCGCCGAGGATCTCACAGAAGGGAAATTCTCGTTCCCTATCGTGCATGGCATCCATGCCGATAGGAATAATCGTCAAGTCCTCAGTGCGTTTCCGTTTCTTCCTTCATCTCAACAACAACGCCTTCTAAACTGCCCGCACAGACACCCTCCAAAAACGCCCGAGAACACCGACGCTCAAAGTGCACACCATCTCGTACCTCGAGAAACACACGCAGTCGTTTTCCTACACCCGTTCGGTGCTGGCCAATCTGGAGCAGCAGATCCGGGCGGAGGTGGCGAGGCTGGGTGGGAATAAGGGGCTGGAGAGTATCATCAATGCGCTGGCGTTGAAGGATTGACAAGGACAATGAATTGGATAGGTTCTCGAGAGGAGGAGTACCGAGAGGAGGAGTCTGTTGTAACTTACATGTATTTGTGTGTACAAAGTTGTATTGTCGTTGTCCTACTAGTAATTCCGTCGAAACCATGGTACGCGTATGCTTTCATTATGTCGACGGTAGAACAGGCGACCGTAAAGGTCTCGGAAAAGGTCTAGGAAGCCGGTTGTGAAAGCAATGGATGGCAGGATTCCTCGGAAATGGTTGAGGATTCTGGTTGCTTGAGCGTTCCAGCTATTTTCCCACGGTTCAATATCCTTCCTCAAGGCCTTGAACGGCTATAAATTCAGTGCCATTGAAAACACTGAGGCTATTTAGAGGTGTGACTCACCGCGTTGGGAAACTGGAAACTGGATGTTGAATTTATTACTTGATCATACATTAGTCTAACTGTCTAAGGTTGGTTGTACACTCGTCCTCTAGGTTTAATAGAATTTACCGCTTCTCGTTATCCAGATCTTTCGCCTTCTCCTTCAAAGCGTAGCTCTCATCCACTGTCGTATCCATCGGCACCTCCGCCATGAGGAAGCTCAATAATAGGCCAAGTCCGGAAATTCCAATCATAACCTGCCAAATGACAGACATGCTTTCGGCAAACGCAACTTGAACCTGCTTTCGGAGAGGCTCTTCCAGTTGCTTGATGGCTGGGATCGCGGCATACGCGATCTCGAAGCCCGCGGGGAACTGCGCAACGAAATCGGCCGGGAGTTTTTTCTCCAGCATGTTCTATTCGATACATAAATATGAGCGTCGATTGCTGCGAGCGAGGTTGATTGAGACAGACCTGCAAAATGGTGCTCGAGATCGTGATTCCCCACGCTTGGAAGAAGGAGCGAGTTAGGGAAAACAAGGCGAGGGCGGATGCGGCGCGATTGTTGGGCAATGGCGCCAATATTGGGAAGACCGGGGCGGTAAACTGGGCATAAAAGATGAAAAAGCTGCGGTGAGAAATGAAAAGGCGCTTACAAGCATTCCGGCTCCGATCGAGGTAATTATTTGGTATCCGACCCATTTTCCAACGGAAGAGTCCTCCCGAAGAGTGCTGAACAGTCCAAAACCAATGATGAAAGCCACCCATCCCATCCAGTTGACGACCCGATAGTTCTTGCTCAAAGTCACAGCTACACCGGCAACCAGTGCGAATGGGGCAACAAAGAGGGCTGTCGGCAGGAAGTCCACCGCAGAACGAATGGGGGATGCACCGAAACAGGCTTGGAAGAACACAGGTAGGTAATAAATGACGGCTTGATGCGGAAATGAGCTGCCGTAGAAAGAATGTTAATATTGGACGCACAAATGCTAGTAATCCCATGCATAGCAGTCGTCAGTAAGCTGAAAAGGATATCATTAGCCGAGTTTCCATGGCGGGAGACGAGGTACGTGCCCACTGAGTGAGGTACGATTGGCAATCACGTCCAGAGGGATGGTTGGCCTGCTAGGTATTTTCGCCTCGTAGATCGCAAAGAGGAACATCAGGAAGAACCCGATGACAAGGGGCGCAAGAACTTCGACAGATGCCCAAGAATAGCGGATTCCTCCCCATGTCATGCCGATAATAGCGAGTCCCGAACCCAGGATAATGATAATATTACCACTGAAGGGTCAGAGGTAAGTTCCAACGTGCAAGAAGGTCTGAAAGCTTACACCCAGTCCACTTGGGCCAATTTACTACGAACAGATCCCTCCGGATGACGAACAGAAAGGAAGAACCATACGAGCACGAATGCAACTGCGGTGAGGGGTAAATTGAGGTCTGAGGAGACTTAGTTCGTCAACTGTACACCGGCGTTGAAGTGATCTGGGCGCACAAAACAGCCACCTCCAAGTGGTGTTACCGCCGCTTGCCAGGGCTCCGCCCTGCGGCGTTGTCAACAAACTAACATTTCGATGAGAAACGGCGTACAATCGGTGGGCCGATGGCCTGAGGAGGAGTTTGAGTGAAAGGAAATATTAAGACTTGGAATACTAAAGTCTCACAGATGCGAAGGACCAGACGAGTCCCAGAAAGCCTGTGAATAGGTGAGCACGGAAGGAAGTGCCGACCAGTAAGCAAGCTACCTTGGTATAAGCCTCGCTCGCTCAGCGGAACTAAATCCGCAGTCAGGATTTCTGACAGATTTATGATTCCACCTCCGCCGATGCCTAGAGTTGATGAGCGCATGTCGGAAAATATGTGAACAACGAAACCTTGAATGGCTGTAAATCGAAATGGTTCGAATTAGTCTTAACTGCCGCCCTGCGAGAGTCTTGGCCTTACCTCTAGCTGCGATCATCATCGACTGAACATTCCAGTCAGCGTAAACCCACCCGAATCATTCCTTCAACCCACCATATTTTGTGATGCGCCAGCCAGTGCACTTCCAACGGCGAAAAAAGCAATGCATATAAGCATGATTGGTCTCCTGTGAAGCATGGATGAGAAACGAGTCGGCCAGATATAAATTTATTTACCTTCCAAACGCATCGGCAAGACTACCACTCAAGGGTATGAACGCCGTGCTGCTAAGCGCATAAGCGGAGCCAACCCATGTATAGTCGCCTTTCGTGTCGTGTAAGGCGTTCGCGATTGTAGGCAAGGCCGTCCCAACCGCAGTCAAGTCCAGAGCGCTCAGAAATGTGGTGACCATTATTGCGACGAAGCTCAGATAGAATGCGCGACTTTTTCCTGGCGTGGCGGAAAGTTCCAGTGGTGGTGCATCTGGCGTCAGTGGGTGACTTCCCGTAAGGAAAATTTATTCTGGGGGGATTTCTAGACATTTTTCGCCGCGATGCCGAGGCACCTGTCAGGACCCCATCACCCTTAGCTCCGGTCAAGACCCTCGAATAGAATAAATCCTGGAGGGGGGGTACCCCCCCCCCCCCTCCAGGATTTAGAACCGTTCAATTTTTTTTTTTGGTCGTTGATGTTGGCCCAAATGGGCACATCAGAGAGCCACGTGGCAAAACATGACGCCGCGCTGCCAGTGCCACCGTGCTTTCTCCCTCTTCGCCGTTGAAACATCCACCTTCCTTACAAGATTCTGCATTCATAATCTGCAGCCCATATGCCCTTGGCCCAACCCCGCACGACGGCGCATGCACGAACATGCCCAACGCCACCGACAAGCCCTCGCGCCTTCCTCGTCTCTGTCACCAATGCCTCTGGACACGGGAGACCAGTGCGAGCACGAGCCCGCATATCCTGAGCTGTGGGTTGGTGTTTGCCTCGCCCTGGCACCGCGACATATACTTGTCTCGCGTCTTGTACCCTCGATTTCAGGCGCAGTGGCTTTTGCCTTTGACTCGGGGCTCGGGCATCCAGACGGGCTTGACAACGTGCATACGTAGACGTAATCCGCTATACGCCGCTGTGGGGCTCCATGCCTGCGCGTGGGCACTCGATGGCGGCGCGTTGGTCAGGGCGCGTGTCGTATGTCGGTCGAGCAGCTGATGATGCGCAAGTACCCCACTCTGTGTATTGGGGACCGCAGAACTTGATGCGCGCGACCGCGTTGTTGCTCATCGGAGCGACGTGCAGCACGCGCGACACGGCGTCCAGGACAGTACGGCGGAGGACTACTGCAATGATGTTATTGGCGCCGAGGCATGCACAGGAATACAACGAAGGGCTTCCGCGTCGTTGGATGAAGGGTGCGAGGGAGCGGGAGCGGGATACGAGGAGGGTGTTCCAGAAGTATCTCAATAATCACAAGTATATGTAGCGTGCTTGCGGGAAACCAACAGGGATAGATTTTCCGACTTAACCGTCAATCACCATCAATTGGCACCCCTCCAATATCCTCGCGGAATATATTTACCTTACGGGAAGTCACCCAGTGTCTGAGCGTCGGGCTCGGATTGGAAGGAGTTTTGTCGGAGCGAGTGAGTTGGATTCGACATTTCCGAAGCTTGAAAGTTGGAAGAGGGAAGTTGATATTGGAAACATTTTGTGAGCTTTTAAACATGGGAGACGGCGTGTACGGATACGCGGAAAAGCGCATCTTGAAGAATGTATTAAAAGCTTTTGTTGAAAGGCGGAAGGATGTTTGGAAAGGATACGGATACGCGGAAAAGCGCATCATGAGTGATAAGCATTGGTGATCGCCGGGTCTGCGCGTCAAGTCGGCGCGGTTCTGTCCATCACAGCGGCAGAAACATTAATCCAGAATGAAACAGGGAAGATGTTGGTTTTAAAATGCCAGAAGCGAACAGAAAGGGGGCAGGTTGAGAACTGGTATGGAGAGAATTAAAAGACTGTGTTCGACTTTGCCGTTTCTTTTACTGACCATGACTTCAACCAAACTTCAACGGGACCGCTGCGATTATACAAGTACTTCCTTCCTTCCGGAGGTCACTGGAGTCTGGAACAAAATGAAAAATGCATTCGATGTACATAGCAGAAGGGGGAGCGTGGGTACGGGTTGATCCTATCTGTGATTCCTTCCTCCCCAAGCCCGCAGTCCTGGAACGTTTAACGACTGCAGACTGCTAGGGAAAAATGAGTACTAGTGAGTATTCTTACGCAACATATAACCAGCCTGGCTTAATTTACCAGGAAGGGATGGGCAAATATCGTAGATATTAATCTAGAAGGATCTTTCAATAAATCCTCGGAGGCCAGTAGCCAATCTCACAGAGTGTATTCACCCAGATGTTTCTTATCGAGGCGGGAGGATTTCGATCAGCGCTCAGCGACGACACGGAGGATTGAGTATGTACTTCATTGACCCAGTGCTTCGCTGCTGATTAGACCTTCAGCTTTCAATCGCTTGAACGGAAGGTGAACAGCTTCAAAGAGAGACCAGCAGAAAAGTAGAATGTGGCTGCGTAACACTACCTCTACGGTATTTACCGCGTTGTCTTGAGCGACCGCTCGGGAGCATCGTCTTTCCGCTTTCCCTCGATTTTCTGCCTTTTCTGTTCTCGCACCAACGCGTCGTATGCCGCCAGAACCTGAGCTTTGAGTAGATGTTGATCGTCCGACTTGAGCAGCCATTGCGCCTCCTCCCGCCTCGCGTTCATGATCGCCTTTCTTGTCTTCTCGTGCGAAGACGCCCGGATGGTCTTATAGATCCCTTGCAAAGGGTATGCAGCTATCCCCATGAGCCCCGCCTGCGTCTTTGCCGCGAATCCCAGGCCACCTTTCCCAAGACCTTTTACTAGCCCCAAGGCGCCTTCGTCCCGCGCGCCTTTCCAGGGCTGGACGGCAAGATCCGCGAAGCCATCGGCGGTCGCGAACGCGAACGTCTTGGCCCCAACGAGGAGCCCACTCTTCCAGTCCTTGACCTCGCCGTAGTCCTTCACCTCCTCGCCGTACAGCCTCGGGACGCTGCGCATGCCATCGGTGAAGGCGACAGGCATGTCGACCATCAGGCCCCGAACGTTGGACGTGAGGAGGGCACCGAAGCTCTTCCCCGAGGCGGCTGCCATTGCACCGGCGGTCGACATGCCGCTTTTGGTCCTGGAGACGACGATGCGGCTGGATCCCTCCCCTTTGTCGTCGTCTTTATCCGGACTAGACTTGAAGGTGGCGGAAGTAGAACTCGGCGGAGGGGATGCGCGATGCGAGTCTTTGTACACCTGCATGGGTTTGACGAATATCCCAGCGGTCGCGTCGAGCATATCACTCGCGGTAGCAATTCCGGCAGAGGTAGCCCCGGTTATTCCATCCCATCGACGATAACCGATGCGGATCTGTTTCGCTTCGTAGCTACACGTAGTTTTTTAAGTGCCAGGATGATATGCCGCGCCAGTGGAAAGATGTACGAACAATTTAAACGCCGACGCTTTAAATCTCGAATTCTTGAGCAAGACTTCGGCGGCCTGCTTCGACAGCTGCATTTTACTCTTGCCGTCGGTGACCTTGACCTTCCAGGCGGCAGGACGGTCGTTCAAAATGTCGCACTTGAGCCGTTCCAAAGGGAGATTCGCATGGAACGATGCAACCGCCGTCTTCACACCCGACTCGGTCTTCATTTTGTCCGCGATGGCCCCGGCCGCTGCTGCCGCTTCAGGCGTCAAGCAGAAAGTGATCGCGTCCGCCAGATTCTGAGCGTCCAAAAGCTTATGATGAATAGGTTTGGGACCGGCGCTGCTGGCAGCCACCATGTTTCCCCAGAAGGGTTGGTCTCCAAAGAACGGGACGATCGTGGTCGGCTTTCCGTTGAGTAAGCCACACGCCGTCGTGCCCGCGCCGCCGTGGTGGACGACCGCGGCCACATGCTGGAAGAGCCACTCGTGGGGACAGTCGCCAAGAAAGAAGACGTTCGCCGAGGGTGGGCCGTCGAGCTTACTCCAGCCACGAGAGATGATGGCCCGAACGCCCGCGGATTTGACCGCCTCAAGTAGGATGGCGCTCATACGTGAAGGGTCGTCAATGACGATACTGCCGAAACCGATGTATACTGGGCGAGGACCAGCTCGGAGGAATGCATCGAGATCAGAGGGAGGCGTGTAATTCGGTGGATCGCGGAAGAAAAATCCGCAGACGTCTAGGGTCGAATAAGCATAAACGGCGCATACGCGAGAATGGACTAACCAATGTGCGGGCCCCAATCGGCCGGCTTGGGGATGAGGGCCGGGGACCAGCAAAAGGTGAAAGGGACCTTCTGTGTATCCAAAAGACCAGGCCCTTCAGACATGGGAACCGGCTCGAGGTCCAGCGAATAACGCCATTTATTTATTATACCTCCGAGACTGGATTGTCAAAGTGTGAGGGTTCCGATGAGTCCAAAGGCGGCGCTACCCACCCTTGCCATGTTAAGAATTCGACTACTCCATAGGAAACGTAGTTTGCGAACGCCGGTTCAGTGTCGGTGTACTTGACATTGGCCAACGGATGTGGAAACGCTCGAGTGCTGGTCCATGGCATCGTGAACATGAGGTGGACAGGGATGCCGAGTACCTGAGCGCAATGCACATGCGCGAAGCTTGGTGGATTCGCAATGATGGCCTCTGCGACGAAAGGTTCATGAGAGATCGTATCTGGCTCCACGCAGCTCCGCCAGCATCCCTCGAGCATCTCCGAAACCATGGCGCGTTTGCGCTGGATATCACCGCCTCGCAAGCTTTTTATGCTCGGTATAAGGCCGGGGTTCTTGACCATATATGCCATTAGCTCCGCTGGGTCGCCGCCAATTGGATAAAACTCGA
This sequence comes from Mycena metata, assembly GCA_029378385.1. Classification (NCBI taxonomy): domain Eukaryota; kingdom Fungi; phylum Basidiomycota; class Agaricomycetes; order Agaricales; family Mycenaceae; genus Mycena; species Mycena metata. The sequence goes on from JARKIB010000020.1 coordinate 439,700, forward strand.
GCCCCGATTGTCGGACAAAATCTTCGAAGACATTGTGAGTCGCAAGGCGCACGCGATGGCCATGTTTCTGCAGCTCGTTGCCAAGCGCGATGAAGGGCTGAACGTCTCCGCGGCTGCCCACGACTTGAATAACGATGTTCAGTTTAATATGCCACTCTCGTCGTTCGATGCCGGGATAATCGGTGAGGATATACGGCGGCGGCCGGGGAACGACGCTCGCAAGCACTCGGCCAAGCTTGGAATCAAGATCTAGGTCAACGCGGCCGTCATCTGTTCAGAGGTAAGAACGCGACGCAAATATATTCCAAGACGCGACAAACCTCCTACTGCTGCATTGTTGTCAAGAAATGCTAGATCTGCAGGTGCGTTGAACGGCGCTCGTTCGTATGGCGGGGGTTCGTCGTTGAGATAGGATTGGCTGGACTCGGAATCCGAGTCGACGTCCTTTATAATCATGGTGGCCGCTGGAGAAAAAAGGGGTCCTGGTCAGAATGTAGCGAAATTAACGCTGCGAAGAGCATCAGTCGCGGGTTTATTGAAACGCGGTCCAGGATTTGACACCGCTTGACCGCTTGTGGAACAAAATCCCGATACTCAAGTTGGCTTTGTACTAGTAGTACCGCGCCGGCTTCATTCAAGTTTCTTGACTCCCAGATGGATGAAATGCGACGCACCAACCACACAGCGGCGCTCAACATCACTGCGGCCAGTCTGGGCCTGCATGTTCGCATCCTAGAGCTGCTTCATCACTTTTCCAGTTCATGCCGATGTTTTCAAATATCACAGTGCTTTACGGGACTTGCGGGCTACTCGATTCAAACCAAGGGTGTCTGAAGCCCTCGATTCGCTTGGTTTTGTGTCTAAGCAAGAAATCCTCAATTTCCCGCGGATACAAATGTCTCAAATCTTGGCTTTTTACTGGTGGCTGACGGTCTCGCATTCGAAAAGGAGAGGGTTCACAAACTGTCAGCCTCTATCGCTCTTTCCCTTCTACCACCACCACCCACTCCCAAGAAATACGCTCTCTCACAGTAAGTCCAACTTCTTCCATCCGTAGCCGTCGTAACTGACCTAGCCCACTCCAGATGTTGACGCTCTTTCACAAGAAAAGGACCGCGGCCTCCTCCGTGTCAAAGCCTAGCTCTTCGACCACCCGATCCGGCCTCAAACCCCTCCATCTGGTCGAAAAGCTTGTCGCAGCGAACGTTATCGCTCCCCAGGCCCCGCCGCCACCGCCCCGACTCAACCTCATCGGGCGCAACAAGAATACCCGCTCGAGTGTTCCGCTCAGCCGTCCGTCCACCGCCAAACCCCCCAGATCTTCGCTTCCTGCTCAAATTATCAAAGCAGCACGGGCCCCATTCGTCGTTCCCTTGCGCTGTTCCTCTCGTGACCCCCCCAGAGCCAGCATCACCTCGCGACCCAGCATCCCCGAGCCCACCCCGAATCGTCGCCCAATTCGCCCATCGAAAGCAGCGCCCGTCCTCAAGGCCATCGTTCCCATCTGCCGTGCTCGTACTGGCGTCGTCTCGAGACAGAACCCCAAGGTTGCGGTCAACAGTGGCAAGGGCAAGACCGCGGTGACGACCGCACACAAGTCTCGAGTCCCTTCCACCCAGAGCACCAAACCAACAGTGGTCAAGCACCCGCAAGTCAAGAGCCCCAAGGTCGTCACCCTCAAGAGCCCCGCCATCCCCTCGCGCATCCCGGTCTTCGTCAGCCGCACATCCACAGGACCGTACACTCCATCGCCTACTCCGCGCTCTAGCTCATCTCGCATCCCGCGTCTCAAGTACGCTTCTTCACCGTCTTCGCCTTCCTCGACCTCTTCCGGGTCCGTCATTAGCTTCGATCTTGCGACCCCGTGCCCGTCGCCCACCCAGGTGGTGGAGGCCCGTCAAATGGCACCGAAGATCGTCGTGTTCAAGACCGTGGAGGTGCAAGTAACGATTGAGGAGGTTGATATCGAGGCGATTGGGCTCATCGTCGACGCGTGTCCCAAGCTCGATGACGCGCAAGTGGAGGCAGAGGCGGTTGAGGATGTCAGCGACGAAACTTCTCCGGACAACGGCACGGATTCAGAAAGTGACCCGACAGACGCCGCTCATCTCAGCAGTTCTGGTAACGCTGAGAGCGTCTGTGTGGAAGCTCCCGCACCCACCGAATTCCGTGCGTCCGAGGAGAAGACCGAAAAGAACCAGGAGACAGGGAGTGGCGAGGAGGATGGAGGGATCATAGGCCAGCTTATCGGCGAGCTCAAGAACCGACTTTCATGGGGCAAGAACAAGAACTCGAATTCTCCGTATAGTATCGATCGACGCGGGCGCAGGCGTCCGACCAGCAGTAACAGCAACGAGAATACCGTTCTCGATACGACCAGTGAATTGCAGCAGGCATTCGCTCGCAGACAGTCCGCAACCGCGTCTGGAACGTGGAAATCTGATTTAATGAAGAAGCAGCCCGAGAACAAGAACCAGAATACGAATACGACAACCAGAAAGCCTTTGGAGCCCGTTTCCCGACTTAACCCCAACGTCGTCAACGGCTCGATCCACTACGTCTTACCGCAAACATCGACGCCAACGCTCCTCATCCCCACCCCCAATTCGGTCGACTCTCCCAACGACCCCCAACCCGCATCCCCTCCGCCTGGCGCCGAGGAGGATTTCGTCGTCACCGAGTTGGTGAATACAGCGTTCGGTACGCGGCGCGTCCGTCGGCTCGTAATTCCGCCCATGCTCGAGGGCGCACAACCGTCGCGCGATCCCAAGATTATAAACGAGTTGAAGTCGCTGAGGGCGCAGCAGAAGGTCGTGGCGGCCGTGGAGAAGGTGGGCCGGAGATTATAAATGTGGGGGGTGGATGTGAGTCGAGAATCTGAAAATGTGCTTTTTTGTGTGGGGGGCAGATGGCTAGTAGTTTTTATGTGGGGGGTGGCGGCGAGTCGAAGAATAGTTTCTCTACATTCCTTTCTCTGTCTCTTTACCTCTGGGCTTGTTTCCTCTATACATTGGAATATCAATTTAGGCGATCTGAGTTCTGAGCAGCTTAAAACACGTCGATATGGCCGGTGAGCGCCTGCCTCAAATCTCCTTCCATCTACGTGTTTTGAGGACCCAACTCTAATCTGGATTCGGTCCCAGTGGAGAAGACGCGCCGTCTGCGTTGTTCTCCCAACTAACGAACCTGGGAGGTGTCCGGCACTGTACTGCAAGTCACCTACGCTTTCAAGGAGAGATGTGCTGGTTCGACACATTCGCAACAAACACGCGGACAGCGCGACGCTGCAGGATGCTGTTCATAACTTATGAATGAGCGGAGAAAACAGGTTTGTGTGTCCTGCAGTCAAAATTTTATCCAAGGAAATATTACAGGCCAAGCCTCAGCTGCAGAAGCACTTGATCCAGTTTGACAATTCGGTCAAGTTAAAGGAAGAGATGGTCCAGTTGAAGCCCTACTCCGCGTCGGAACCACTGCCTGCCTTGAGTTGGGACATTCTTTGAAGACGATGAACTCCAGAATGTCCAATATGGAGTTCCACGTCCATTATATGGATATGATAACCTTATGCGTGTAATGCGGTGCGCCAGTATGCCTTCCAGATGTCAGAATGAACGTTGAGGGCAAGTTGGTGTGTTTGCGTCCCAGGGATCAGCCAAACACCAAATTTCTCTTGTCCGCGACCCTCGCATAAAATGGCTCAACCACGCGCGGCGATATGGGCCGCAGAGGCAGACGACATGGACGACGATCTCCAGGACATGTCCCTCGGGAACTACGGTCAAAACGGCCACTACGACGACAGTCTGTATATCCGTGTCGATGTCCTCTGACGCCGAATGTAATCCCAATCTTTCAGCGCTCTTCCAGCAGCCCCAGATCGATGAGGCGACGTTAATGGCGATGCAGCAGCATATGGCGCAGCAGGCGGCCTTTGCCCAGATCCCGGACGTTGTTAAAGGCGTGCGTTACAAAAAAATTGCTATGGGCTTGATTCACACATATTTTATGTACAGTTTATCGTGCATTTCCACCAAGCTGTCCTCGATAACAACCTCCCCGAGATTACGGTTGCGTATGAGAGTGGATGGAATAAATACACGGAAAAGTTCTACGCAAGAACGGAGTGGCCGGAGGCGGAAATTATCGCGCCGCTGGTGAACGATGGTATGTGTACACTCCTTCAATACACGTCGGCCGCAATGCTAACGCTCGGCAAGACCCTATTTTCCTCATTCTCTACCGAGAGCTGTACTACCGCCACGTTTACTCGCGGCTACAGCCCAACGTCGATGACCGCTTCCACTCTTACGAAAACAGTTGCGAGTTGTTCAATTACCTTCTCAGTAAGTAGCGGGATTTCGTGCGGAATAACTTGGTGCTAAGATTGACCTTCAGACTCCGAGGGCCCGGTACAACTCGAGCTCCCGGAACAGTGGCTATGGGACATCATCGACGAATTCATTTACCAGTTCCAGGTCTTCTGCACCTGGCGATCAAAGCCCAAATCGAAAACAGAGGATGAGCTCGGTATGCTTGGGGAGGGTGGTCCGGTTAGCATCGTCTCTTTTTCCTCCCGGACTGCGTTCCTCATCGCAAAAGATAGGTCTGGAGCTCGTACAGCGTGCTGAACGTCCTCTATTCTCTGATTCAAAAATCCAAAATAAATGAGTATATCACAGCCCACCAGGCAGGGAAAACTCCCGAGGAGATCGCGTCGGTTTTCATGGATTGAATGATATCATTATTTTGCTGAGACTCTTACAGAGAGATTGTCGGCGAGTATGGTACCCGGCCGTTGTATCGACACCTCGGGTATTTCAGCATCATCGGTCTCCTACGGGTGCATGTACTCCTCGGAGACTTCACCTTGGCTTTGAAGGTCATGGAGAACGTCGAGCTGAACCAAAAGGTGATCAAGTCTGATTCTTTTAGCGCAGAATTTGTTCTGACTTTAAATGAAGTCCCCATACACCCGTGTTACCGCCTGCACCGTCGCGACGTACTACTACGTCGGCTTCTGCTATATCATGCTCCGGCGATACCCCGACGCCATCCGCACCTTTGTCTCCATCCTCAACTGGATAATGCGGATGCGGCAATATCACACCCGTAGCTACCAGTACGACCAGGTAATATATTCTTCCTTTCTTGTTGCGCGTCGCTCATCTTTTTTCGCTCCAGATCAGCAAAACGGCGGACAGGATGTACGCCCTCTTCGCCATCTGCAACGCTCTTTCCCCGAGCAGGCTCGACGACAACATCGCCAATATATCCAAGGAGCGATACGGCGAGCAATTTGCGAAGATGGCGCGTGGCCAGTAAGTTCTGACTAATCTCACCCCCCGCTGCGAATTCTTACCGCGATTTTTTGGTAGAGAAGACGCTATTCCTGCGTTCAAGGAGCTTTTCCTCTACGCATGCCCGAAATTCATCAACGCCAACGCCCCGCCATACGATGATCCCGTAGCCCTCGGCGCCATGCTGGCTCCACCTTCACCAGACCCCGCCTCTGCCGAGTTCGTCGAGTCGCTCAACGACCCTGCGCAACGACACCTGAGCCTGCTCCTCTCCGATGTCATTGCCCACACCCCCGTACCGACGCTGCGCAGCTTCCTCAAGTTGTACACCAGTCTCGGCGCCAAGAAGCTCGCGAATTTCTTGGATGCGGACGAGGAGGAGATGGTGCAGCAGCTCATGGTGATGAAGCAGGCGAGCCGGAGCGTCACCCACGTCAGCGGCGGCAAGGGGCTCTTGGACGGGCAGACCGCGTCCACGAGCGACCTCAATTTCGTCATCGACGAGGTTCGTCGCTTCCTCTTGTTTCAGATCTTTCATGATTCCTCACCACGATTCGACAGAACATGGTACATATCGCCGAATCCACGGTTGGGCGGCGGTACGCGGGGTGGTTCATCAAGAACACGGAGCGGACGCAGAAGTTGTATGACGATCTCAAAAGCCAGCCGCTCCCGCCTGCCCCCAAGGGTGGAGCAGTCTCCTCTGCACCGGCTGCCACAACTTCCACCGAAGCGAAGCCCGTTAGGTCGGGACCACCGAAGGTTGCATGGGGCGGGGTGAAGGCTTAGTCGTCTCTCTACTGCGTTTTGTAATTTGCTTGAATGCTACAGTCCGTCACCGGTCATTGATACAAATTCTTAATCACGGAACTACAGTAAATGCCAAAGGAAAGTGGAAAAACGGAGTAGGCCAAAAGATGTAGATGTACAGTAGCTTTCATGTCCCAATTTATCGGATTTTTGGTGCAGGGACTCGGGATGTTGACGAGCATTCTGGCGATGGCCCGATCAAATACTGATAGCATCAAAATTGGGCCATCACGACGCGTCAACAATTCCCTTGCCGAGACACCACCACTGCCTTAAAACCACACCATAAAGACAGAGTATGAGGTTGGGATGGATTATCGATAAAAACAGTTTGGGAAACCGCCTCGAAAACGCGTGTGGTCAAGCTCCATTGAGCTCGAGATCGACCGGGATGATAATGCACGCGACGGTGGGGAAGGGCTTCCAACGATGCCAAGGTTGAGGGATACAATAATGGTACATATGATCCCTAACTTCCTTTCTGTGTGCTTAAGTACTTGGGACGAGCTAGAGTCAAACGTTCACATACTAAACACCTTTCCGAAACGTTTCCGGGATACCCTGGAGAAGTACGGATTTAAACTGCGGACTGAACTGCGCAACGTGAAACACTCTGTGTAGCAACCTTTTTACGCTTGTCGGTACATAACAGTCTTGTGTTTTCCCTATCTTCCAGACGACTTCCGCTCACCACTTGTTCGACTCTGCTATGATCCTGACCGACGATTCAGATAGCGATGCCGAAAACCCCCCGCCTTACCAACGCTCGTCGTTCCAGATCCCATTCGACCGGGGATTCATTGATCAAAATGCAACAGTAGGAGGTGGGTTGCGTTGTATCGTCGCGCGCCGCGTCGCGTTCTTACCGGCACTATGTTATAGAGGATGGTCGAATTGACCTAGATCTCGATTCCAAGCTTGGTCGAGTGCTTGCGAGCGTCGTTCCCCGACCACCGCCGTACACTCCGAGTTATAGCTATCTGGAGCGCCGAGATTGGCGTATTAAACTCAATATCGTCGTGCAAGTGGTGGGAAGTCGCGGGGATGTCCAGCCATTCATCGCGCTTGGCAACGAGCTACAGAAACACGGTCATCGTGTGCGCCTTGCGACTCACAATGTTTTCGAAGGCTTCGTCCGACAATCGGGGCTTGAGTTCTATCCCATCGGCGGCGACCCCGCTCAGCTGATGGCATACATGGTCAAGAATCCAGGGCTTATCCCGAGCATGAAGAGCATGCGGGGCGGTGACGTCCAGCGCAAACGCGCAATGGTTCTAGAGATGCTCGAGGGATGCTGGCGGAGCTGCGTGGAACCAGACATTTTCTCCAATGCGCCCTTCGTCGCAGATGCGATTATCGCGAATCCCCGAGCTTCGCGCATGTACACTGTGCCCAGGCATTGGGTATCCCCGTCCATCTAATGTTCACGATGCCATGGACCAGCACTCGAGCGTTTCCCCATCCGTTGGCGAATGTCAAGTCCTCGAGCACGGAGTCGGGATTCGCAAATTATCTGTCTTATGGAATGGTTGAATTTCTGACGTGGCACGGGTGAGTCCTGCAGCACTTCAAACCTACTTGAACCCTTATATTTGATGAACCAGTCTCGGAGGTATCATGAATAAATGGCGCGAATCGCTGGACCTACAGCCAGTTCCGATGTCTGAAGGCCCTAGCCTTTTGGATACGCAAAAGGTGCATTTCACTCTCCTCCATGATATTCATGACGTAACTCCCTTCTAGATACCCTTTACCTTTTGCTGGTCCCCGGCCCTTGTCCCAAAACCGGATGATTGGGGTTCGCACATTGGTTCGTCCTTCTTTGTGGTGCAGTTGAGCTTATGCTAACAAGTCCGACCAGACGTTTGCGGATTTTTCTTCCGCAACCCGCCGAATTACACGCCTCCCCCTGACCTAGAAGAATTTCTGCAAGCTGGTCCTCCCCCGGTATACATCGGTTTCGGCAGTATCGTCGTCGATGACCCTGCGCGCGTGAGCGCCCTCCTACTTCAGGCGGTCAAATCCGCAGGCGTTCGGGCAATCATTTCTCGTGGATGGAGTGAACTGGACGGCCCACCTTCGCCGGACGTTTTCTTTGTTGGCGAATGTCCCCACGAGTGGCTCTTCCAGCATGTCTCCGCGGTTGTGCACCACGGCGGCTCGGGCACCACGGCCTGTGGTTTGCTCAACGGAAAACCGACCACAATTGTCCCGTTCTTTGGAGACCAACCCTTCTGGGGAAACATGGTGGCCGCCAGCGGCGCCGGACCCAAGCCTATTCATCACACGGTCCTGGACGAACGAAACCTGGCGGACGCGATCACTTTCTGCTTGACGCCCGAAGCGGCGGCGGCGGCAGGAGCGATCGCGAACCAAATGAGAGCGGAGTCGGGTGTGAAGACGGCCGTCGCATCTTTCCACGCGAATCTTCCTCTGGAGCGGCTAAAGTGCGATGTACTCGAGGACCGTCCCGCGGTCTGGAAGGTTAAGAAAGGCAAGAACAAGTTGCGACTGTCGAAAGAGGCAGCGGAAGCCTTGGTCCAAAATTCAGAATTCAGTGCCTCAGCATTGAAGTAGTGAGCCTATTCCTCTTTTCGTGTCGTGTATCGCTAATAACGAATTGTAGCCACGAGACGAAACGGATTCGCATTGAGAACCGTCGGTGGGATCCGGTAAGCGGGGCCACATCTGCTGGGATTGCTACCGCGGCTGGTTTTATCAATGCGTCGGCGGAAGTTTTTCTCGGCCCAATTCAGGCCTACAAAGATGCAAATCCCCGTTCCCCTCCGCCTACGGCTTCGTCCTCCGCCTTCAAGCTTGATTCACCCCCGCCTACTGCATCGTCCCCTACTTTCAGGCTTGGCTCCCCCGCGCCTACTGTATCGCCCTACACTTCCAAGCTTGGTTCATTGCCGACCGAGAAAGATGGGGATTCGAATCCCCGTTTTCCCCCATCCTACACCTACCAGCTTGCATTGCCGACCGAGAAAGATGAGGATTCGAATTCCCGTTCTCCCTCGCCTACTGCATCGTTCTCCACTTCCAAGATCGGTTCATTTAATCTGGTGCCGACCGAGAAAGATGAAGATTCGAAACCCCGTTCTCCCTCGCCCACTGCGTCGTTCTCCACTTTCCAGCTTGGTTCAGTTACTTCGTTGCCGATAGAGAAAGGTGAGGATAAGGTGGAAGGATCCAGTGGCGGCGCGCTGGCCGCACCTCGCAACCGCAGCGCGTTATCGACGGCTGGTGCAATGGCTGCTGCCTCAGGGAGGGGTTTCGGTAATTTTTTCACCGCGGGTCTACGAGGCGGAGCGGTCGACATTCCAGTCGCCTTCACCGAGGGACTGCGCGGGGTACCGAAGATGTATGGCGAGGAGGTGAAGGACTACGGCGAAGTGAAAGACTGGAAGAGTGGACTCTTGGTTGCAGCGAAGACCGCGACTTTCTCGACGTCGGAGGGTGTTGCTGATTTTTTTGTCCAGCCCTGGAAGGGCGCCAGGGACGAAGGTGCCTTGGGTTTCGCAAAGGGCCTTGGGAAAGGAACGTTAGGGGTGGCTTCCAAGTCTGGGGCTGGTGCGCTAGGTATGTTTTCAATGAAACGAACGGATTTGAGAATTGATTTGTGGCGATTAGGCCTTGTCGCGTATCCTGCACAAGGGATCTACAAGAGCATTCGAGCTTTTAGGCACGAGAGGACTCGGAAGATGATCATAGGCGCCCGGCGTCGGGAGGCGGTGTGGTTGCTCAACTCTGAGCCCTCATTGCAAGCTCGAGTGATCGCACGATACGATGTGCTGGGCTTGAAGAAGAACAAAGGGAAGCAGAAAGACGGCGCTCCAGAACCACCTTGAAGGACCTTGAAGATGACAAAAGCTTCCCGTACGATACAAAGGACAGCCGGCGTTTCTGACTTTCTGCGCATGCAGGTCACGACGTATAATCATTTCTTACGCTGTACACGAGACTTGTTGGTTACACAATCAAATTTCCTCCAGGTGCAATCAAGTGGTTAGGGGCCTTCATGGCTGACCAGAAGCCGCTTCTGCTGCCCGGCCTTGTGCCACATCTCTTCAACCTCCAGTCGCGCGCAGCCGCGAGTCGTCGTCGGCTGTCTTACCGCATATCTGCTATGGGTGACAGCGCCGCCCCCGCCGCCGCCACCCCCGAAAACGTTGACACCGTCAACTCGCAAGCCCAGCTTTTGCAAGCTGAACGCGACGCGCGCGCAGCCGGCCGTGCGCCACGCGAAGCTGCTCAGCACCAGCGCGAGGAGACCCGCCATGCGCGCGCCGCTGCGCTTGAAGAAGCCCGCGACATGCGAGCCGCTGCGCGCGAGGAAGCCCGCGACATGCGCGCCGCTGCCCGCGAGGAAGCCCGCGACGTGCGCGAAGCCGCCCGCACCCGTGAATTCTGTGTGTGGATCACAGTCGTGGTCATCTCAGTGGGTGCGCAATTCTTATTCCTGTCGTGTATTCTCCTCAATTCATCCATTCTTCAGTGTGGTGGGGGCGCCAGCCGCGATGAGAAAGGATTTGTTTCTTCGAAGTGCGTGTCCCTTCCTCTCTCTCCCTCATCCCGTACCGACTCAACACCTAGGATTTGTTTCTTCGAAGTGCGTGTCCCTTCCTCTCTCTCCCTCATCCCGTACCGACTCAACACCTATGCCAGGTCCCCCACCCCACGCTCCCCCACCCATTAATTGATTGGCACCGCACACTGCACCCACCTGCAATATCATCTCTTTTCCCTGTTGTCGCTTTTCTCGTCTCTTTGCTGCATTCCTCATCCTTCATCCATTCGTCGTCGTCGTCATCATTTGCACACCTCACCCTTGTACTGTTTTTCTCGCAAGATTTTGATGATGCATAAGTACTTCTTCCGCTTTCAACCGATCTTCCCTGCGTCTTTGCTCAACGCTACATATATTTTATGCGTCCCTGTGTCATCCAATGTCTTTTCGAGAGATTCTGAGCAAGATTGATGAAGTTGGCAGTTTTGAAACCGTCATAGAGTGGACGGTCCTGCGGATGTGCGGCCGACGAAGACCGGGATGCGCGAGAGAATGGTGGCGCTCTTGAGCCGCAATGAGCGTGACGACCTTGGGGATCTTGACTTGAGTTTGGTGATCTGGGTGGAAGGGACTCGAGGCCTGTGTGAGATCGTCACCGCAGCGTTGCTCCTGCGACTGTTAACCACTACCTTGGGGTTCTGTCTCGAGACGACGCTAGCATGGGCATGGGTAGGCGCTGCTTTCGATGCGCGGATCGGGCAACGAGTGGCCTGGGATCGTTACCAGAGGAAAAGCGCAAGGGAACGACGAATGAGGCCCGGGCTGCTTTGACAATTTGAGCAGGAAGTGAAGACCTGGGACCTTTCGCAATGGACGGACGGCTGAGAGGAGCACTCAAGCGAGTATTTTTGTTGCACCCGACGGGGCGGTGGCGGTAAAGAACGGTCGAGGTTGACAGGAGATTGTGAACCCTCTCCTTTCTGAATGGGCGTTTCCGGAGACATTTTTTGCGGTCTGTGCCCTAGTAGTTGGTGGTGGCTCTCGTGAAGGTTGAACGATTGCCCGTCCAGCAAGAGGTTCCACAGAGTTCGTGATGAGAGGAGAACGAGCGGGCCAGGAGTCACGTGCTCGCGTCTGGGCGATCAAGGAAATATTCGGCAGCGCACTTTGTTTCCAACCATGGCGTCGAACGCAAACCCTCCGCCTTAGAACAGTGTTGGATGAGACCCACCGCTCCATCCACTACATGGAGCCCGAAATCGCCAGTATGGCCACTCGACCCAACCTCCTCGGATATCTCGAGCACCACGCGCCGGACACCGACGGCTCCTTCAGCGTCTGTATCGCGGGCGGACATGGGGTTATAATCAGTCAGGTAATACTCAACGACGTGTTCAGACCATAAATTCTGACGCAGGTATATGCATGAAGAAGCTCTATGAATCAATTCCTGCTGAGCATCGCCCGGCCCTCGATACTGGCGTCGCAGGGCAAGCCGTCGAATTCACCGTGATGGGTGGCACCCAGGAAATCATCGGGACGACGCTCCTGCCGTGGATCCTCACGACGACCTCGGGAGAGCGCATCCGCCTCGTTTTGCACGCGCTGGTCTTGCCAAAATTGTTCATGGGCATGTTCATAGGCAACGGCGGGCTTAGTTGGCTCAAGTCGGAGAGCTGGGGTGGAGGTCGCGGGCCCCAGTTCTCCTTCGATTTTGGGCAGTCAGGGAAGTGCACTGCAGGGGATTTAGGATTGCGCCAGCCACATGAAGACGAAACGTTAACGTCCAGTAGTCAAGACCGAAAGCATTTGCAGCAAATGATACATTCAAGTCGAGTATACAAGCAGCAATAAGATGGTACACTCGCAGAAGAGACGCGAGGAAAGAGATACTCGCAGAAAGAGACGCGAGGAAAGAGATACTCGCAGAAGAGACGCGAGGGAAAAGATGAAGAGAGGCGCCGATGAAGCAAGAAGTCGTGGCGCGTATTTCTGGCCTTTACTCAAGCAAATAGTGATTCCGCGGGAGCTTGAGGATGATCCTGGAGGCAATTATCAGCGACAAGAATTGCGCAGGGATCCTGAAGCACGTACGGAGGATGAGCACGGAACAGCGGGTTCAGGGCCCGCACGACACAGAGCAAGGCGCGGCAAATCGGAGTTCGGGAGGTGTTGAGGAACGAAGGCTGCTGGAGCCCTCGTCTGAGAAAGTATCAAGGGGAGAGGAGAGGGGAAGAACCGACCTAGACTGTGCCGAATCTAGCATTGAAACTAGCATTGAAAGAGCACTGGCGCGCGCGGCGAGGACGGGTCTGAAGGACGTTAGTTGGTTGAGGGACAAGGCAACGAGAAAGACATGCATATAGGAACGCTGTTTAAGCGTTGTGGTCCAGCCGCGGCGATAGAGATGTGTAGGATAAAAGAAGGACGGGTCTGCAGGAGATTATAAGTTGGTGAGGACAAGAACAAAAAAGAACGCGACCAACATACGAGCGCTATTAAAGCACAGTTGTCCGGCGGCGTAGTAATGTAGTAGAATGAGGACGGGTCTGCAGGAGATTGTCAGTTGATGAGGACAAAAAAAAGGAATGCGACCCACATACGAGCGCTATTGAAGCGCGTTGTCCGACGGCGTAGTAATAGAATGAGGACGGGTCTGCAGGAGATTGTCAGTTGACGAGAACACGGGAAAAAAAGAACGCGACCCACATACGAGCACTATTGAAACGCGGTTGTCCGGCGGCGTAGTAATGTGTAACATAGAAGGTCTGAAGGAGAATGTAAGTTGATGGGGACACAAACAAAACAAAAAAAGGAATGCGACCCACATATGAGCGCTGTTGAAGCGCGTTGTCCGGTGGCGTAGTAATAGAATGAGGACGGGTCTGCAGAGATTGTCAGTTGATGCCAAAAACACGAACAAAAAAAACGCGACCCACATACGAGCGCTATTAAAGCACAGTTGTCCAGCAGCGTAGTAATGCGAGGCCGGGTCTGCAAGAGAATGTCAGGCGACGGCAACACGAGCAAAACAGCGGAACCCACGTCATAGCGCCGTTGAAGCGTGTTGTCCTCCAGCATAATAATGTGAGATAGCGGGGGTATATGAGTGTACTGCGCGCATAAAAGAGCGGATCTGAAAAGAAGGTAAGCAATCTGAAAAAAGAAAGAACCAAACGAGACGCACATAGAAAGACACTGCCCCGATGGGTTAGGAATGTTCGTGCATAGTCTTGCTGAGCTCAAGTGTTGACGGGAGTGCATTCCAGATTGAGGTGGCTAGTAACCCACTTGCGATAGGTGCGGTAAACGAACACGACGGCCGGGATCGCAAAGAGGACCTGGGAAAAGATGTTAACGAGTGAGGAAAAGAAGTGCAAAAAGGCGACATACATTTTGCTCGAGGGGCGAAAAGCAATCATCGATGTAGAGATCTCCTTTGAAGAGGGGGCCACCATGAACATAGACCAGAACCGGAAACCTCAGCCACTGCAAGAGCTCAGTGATTGTCAGGTAGTCACAATAAATAGCAAAGCCAAGAAGTCCCGCGAGGACACTTGCGACGGATGAACCAAGGTAAGAGTGCCGGATGGAGAACCGTACGGCCATGCGCGGGATCGGGAGAAGAACCCAGTTAGCGTAGAGCCACATGGAGTTGTAGAGCGCGTAGATGGCGAGGAGGACGATGAAGACGTGAACGGACCGGAGGGCGAAGTTGAGGACGATATTACTGAGCCAATTGCCCCGGACACGCTTCAACCCTCGAAGGATAGATCTCACGAACCAATGGTGCCTCAGCTGGTAGGATCTGATAGCAAGCTGGACGGTCTGCCTTATCCTCTCGCGAAAGTAGAATGCGAGGAGGATGAGGAGTAGAAGAACGAGGATCCGAGGGCGAGGAATGTAAGCGCGGACTCCAGGGCCGGGCGGAGGAGGTGGAGGTGGTTCCTCGCCGGTGTCGACTGCATGTCCATCGTCCAAATCAGGGCCGGGGTCGTTGCCGTGGCTGTTGGTGGGATCTGCACCGGGTGGGTCGCCGCGGCCAGGAACTTCGCCGCCGTTTCCTCCGCCGTCGTTGTCGGCATTGTTCTCATTGCCGTCGTCGTCGTCTCCACGGCCAAAAAACCCTTTTGCGTACAAGACACCGAGAAAGAGAGTCGTGACGGCGATAGCGCCCGTAGCGATGAATGCGGGAGAGGGAGACGCGTTTTCGGGGCCAAATGAAGTCTTGGACGGTTCGACGTAGCGCATACGAGTGGTCGACGGGGCGGACGAGCTGCGAATGCTGGGAGACTTGGACGCGACGAGGAACGCGACTTTGATGCCGGCGCCGACGAGAGCAACCAATGGACGAGCACCGGCCTTGTAGAGAGAGAAGGAGAGGCTGGAGGAGAGGCTGGACATCGTGCGGGGTGCAGGATGGTGGTGGTAAGAGCGAAAGCGTTCTTGGGGGATCAAAAGCCGTCACGCGAGCCTTATAGGTCACGCGTGACACTCAGTCATCCGGCTTGAACTTGGTCCGAAAAATGGTTCAAATGGAACTCGGTTCCGTGGAATGGACGGGCCCCAGCGGGCTGTGTAGTCTTCTCGAAGCTGTGGTTGATTCTGACGAATTTTCGCCAGAAATGGAGCAACTTGAGCTGGACAAGGTTTATTTAAATTGAAAATCCAGGCCGAGTGACGCGCTAACTTGAAGTCAAAAGTCCGAGTCTCCGCTGCTCTCAAGCCGGTCATAATTGTGCCCGGATTGCTCAAACTGCTGCTAGTGGATCTCCAGCAGTGCGTTATTCCAAGATAAGTACGGTGCTGGAGAGAGCCAGTGAAAGAAATGTATGTGTACCTACATATACAGGTTCATCCACTCGATTTTGGTCCCCCACCTACCTGAATGATAAAGGTTGGAACTTGGAACTTGATCCACGCGACGCGACGCGCCCATCACTAGCACGTGGTCGCATCGAATTGAACTTCTTCAAATAAAAAAACAAAATAAAATGGGGGAGCCCAGCCTTCTCTCTTTCGTATGTTTTATTAACGTTTATTCTTTTGGTCGCCTCACGAGACAAAGCCGACTTCGAATCGGTCGTCGTTTCCCAAATAGGTACGTCACGATCAGTGACATCACGCGAAAATTCGCGAGAATTCTCTTCCACCACCAACGATGTCGACGCGTCGGTTCTCGTCGATTTGTCGCCCACTGCCTGAATCCTTCCTTTCGCGAAAGCATTCTCTAGAGGTAGATATCCTGGTTCGTTCGCGAATAAAGAAACCTGCTCTTCTAGTGTCACTGTCTTTTACCACCACGACTCAAACGCGCCGCCACTCTAGTGCCTCATGTAAATGAACCTTTCAGCATCGAAAGCTCCTCATGAGCTCGTCACTGCCATTTCCATCGTCCTCTCGACCAACTGAAGGAGGTTTTAATTTGACCACAATTTCAACTCCACACTTGTGTCATAGGAACACGAATAACCCTTTCACTCTTCAGTTCTCTGCCAACTACACGCACCAACCATGGGCATCCCCTACTCCCGCCAAATCAATGCGGCCTTCGACCAAGTCACTCCCCTCGTCGCTGAAGGCTTCAAAGTCCTCCAAGCAACGTAAATCTCCTCCCAACGTACCACCTCGCGATCTCTTCTGACAATCGAGCAGCCGAAACATATCAATACTATTGGCAGTCATACAAGTCCTCACAGTCGTCCTCCTGCTCCAAATCCTTGTCATCCTACTAGCCATCCTGATCACAGTCCATCCAAACCTTGAGCGCGAGCGCGATACCCTGGTAACACCAGCCCTTCGCTGGGGAGCCAGCTGGCTGATGTTAATCTCGCACTCGAACGGCGGTGGCCTACTGCTCACCGGCGTTGTGGTTGTTATTGCTATCCTCATGGGTGGCGCTGGCGGTTTGTGGGCTACGGGTAAGAACGTCACGGACGTTGTCCCGGAAGAGGAGGATGCGGGTGAGGTGGAGGGGAGGGAAGAAGGGAACGACGGTGACGCGCCGAAGGATGGCAAGTCGAAGAAGTGAGTTCCCTAAAGGTCAATGGAGAGCATGCGTAGAACGGATGTTTGAATCAATTCTTTACCCAGCCATGTAGCCACTACTTAGCCTCATATGTAGCATACACACGACAACAATGAAACGAATGAATAAAAACCGTCCCTTAAGACAAACTACATACAACCAGGAAAATGCAATAGAAACTTTTGGGACGGGTATGAGGAGCGTAAACTGGGTACAACAAGGCTACTCGGCAGAATAGAAACCATATCACACGTCCAGACACTGACGACTCGAGAACGAGTGTCGGAGAAATAAATGACCCGCTACATCCCGCTGGGATAGCTAACGCTCTCGCTGAGGTGCTCGTTTGCGGGGTTGTACGTGAACCCCCTGAACTGGTCCTGCACGGTCTCGGAGAGCGCCGAGTCCGCGACGACGGAGTCCTGCGGCAGCTCGTTCGTAAAGTCTGGGTCAAAGTTCGCTACGTCCAGCACAGATTCCTTATAGATGCCTCAGCGAGGGGTCACAAGAGTATAACAAAGGACGTACGACGCTGGGCTTGAAAGGTGTCGGATACTTCTTCGCGAGCAGCCTGAAGGACCAGTACATATTAACTCACGACGCGTTCGAGAGATAGGTGGAGACGGACCTATTCCAGTCAATGTACTTCGCGAAAAAGGGGTGCTTCTTGATCTCCTCGCTCCCATGCGCGCCCAACCGTTTCGAGGGATCTCGCTGCAGGAGACCCGTCATCACGCTGCGCGCCTCTGACGGCATATCCAGAGGGAAGTTCAGCGGGTCGGTGAGGATACGCTGATACATGGTGTTGACGTTCTCGTCGTAGAACGGAGGGAGACCGGTCTGTGTACAATTCCGTTAGCATCCGGAAGCGAGGCGATACGCAGGAAGATGTTACCATCATCTCGTAGAGAAGAACACCGAGCGTCCACCAGTCGACTGTCTTGGTGTATCCCTGGCTTTCGAGAAGCTCAGGTGCAATGTATTCGGGTGTTCCGCAGAATGCTGTGTGGATTTTAGCGCCGAGTTTATTTTCAAAGGGAAAAAGAGCTGACTATTCGTCTTTTCCGTCTCCGACATGTTCAGTTTGCACAGACCTAGTCGATTATAAGTCGAGATTTCTCGGTATCGCACCAGACGTACCGAAATCGCACAGCGCGATATGCCCTGTATAATCCAATAGAATGTTCTCAGGTTTCAAGTCGCTGAGTAAGAATAAGAGACATGGACGGACAAACGAATGATAGACATACCGATAGACGACATTAAATCCGTGCAAATGCTCAAGGGCACACAGGAGCTCCGCCGCGTAGAAGCGACTTCGATCTTGGTCGAATTTACCCTCTCGTTGCAGGTGGTAGAAGAGTTCGCCTCCATTGACTAGAAGGCGGTGAGAACGACGAATCCGAAGTGAGGGTACACCTACCAAAGGACATCACCAGGTAGAGCTTATCCTACAAGACCGTGAATATTGAGCAAGCGGACAAGGTCGAGGTACATACGGGATTTTGGAAAGAGAATTTGAGAGGGACGATGAAAGGGTTGTTGACTAGTGCAAGCACGGTACGCTCGGCGAGAATGTGCGTGATCTCTCCCGGGCGTTGAGCAATGTGGGCTTCACCAAGTCAGCTCGCGAAGATCCGAATGAGAGCAGACGCACCTTTCCGAATGGTCTTCAACGCGTATATCCGCTGTGTGTCCTTTTTCCGAACCTGCATTACCTTTCCAAAGCTGCCCTTGCCAATAACTTTGAGGAGATCGAAGGCCTCGATCGTTAAAGTCTGGTCGCGAGTGGGCTGGAAGTCAATCTTGAGGTGGAAGGAGCCTTGCCCGGCTGTGGCGGAATACCATTGGTCCGAGGCGTGCTGTAGAGCGCGTTACGAACCCGACCAACGATCCAAAGAGAAACCTACGTGTTGGTTCACCGGCATAGTGGGGGTCAAGTCGACGCGTGCCATGAGCAGATCGTTGCCCATATCATCCTGGCCCTGTACAGCTGCGTCTGTCCGCAAATATGCAGACACGGACACACTGGAGAGACGGGACACATCGCTGTATAGGTGTGAATGGAGCGCCCCGGAGATAAGTAACGAAATTCAACGGACAAGTGAGCCCGGTAGTTCCACACAGGGCTGGAAAGATCCCCGTCCATTGCATCGATGAGGATTTCGTTCTTGTCGAATTCCAGGACGACATAGGGAAGATATCGTTTGCGTTGCATACTTTCGCGATTGTTCGCCGGTTTCCGGACTGGGTTGTTCAGAGCCTTCTGTATGGCGTCTGGGACGGGGACATTCTCGGGCAGCGCCAAGCCGCGTCCTGGGTCCAATAAGCAACGATATCAAGAGATAGGATGTGCTGTAGCCGAACCTGAAAAGACGCGGATTGTGAGCATACCGTTCCGGAACTGGTCTCCATTTGCAGAGGCCTTTGGGGTGGTCGGCCGCGACGGAATTGGGGTGACCGATCTCGAAACGACGCCATTCTCTGTCTTGGTGTCCTTGGTCGTCTCTAGCGCGAGAATGAATATAGTACTGGTTTGTAAGGCCGTAACCCACTTTTTGAGGAGCCCAGTTTCCAGGACATGGCTGGTTACGGGTAGAGTCTAAGGGTGGTGGTGGTACAGAAGAGAGGTGCAGATGCCGCCAGCGACCTTGGGTGTTGGGAGTACAGTGCAAGCTTGGATCGGCTTACATTAGTTGATCCATCACGATGCTAATCTATCGCCAGACAATATCTCCCGTTCAAGCTCCCTTTCATCCACGCTCAGCGTTGCACAACGCCATGAGAAACATTTGTTGTGTGTGATTAATATACAGTTGTAGGTACGGATACAGTTCTCTCGCGTCATGCATAACGACCACCACCAGCCGACGTTCTGGGGAACGCTCCAACTCGGAGTACTCTTTCGCCGGCACTGCTCACAATCTTTCGCCGGCACTGCTCCAACGGCCGCCGGGTCGTCAAGCGTTTTGGCGTCCCTCAGTCTCGGCATCTATTTGAGACCAAAACCAACCTTATCCTCCTCCTCCTCCTCCTCCTCCAGCGAAATTTTCGGTGGCCTCTTGGGCTCCATTATCCGACCAAACGCGTCGATACGAATGGATTCATCGAACTCAAAACCTTCGTCTTGAAGTTCGACTGGTCGACCAGGTCCAGAGGTGGCTTTCGGAGGAGGGCGAGGAGGTGCCTCGGGCTCCACGTCCAACTCGGCATTCTTGAACGGAGGTGGAGGCTCCTCTGGAACTTCGAATGAACGATCTAGCGAAGACTCTTCTGCGGGGGGATCCGACCACAGACCTGGAGGGCTTGCGGTGGATCCCCCCTCCTCCGGTTCTGGCCACCAAGTGGAGTCGACAGGGGGAGATTGAACCTTGTTCTTCCGAGCCTTCTCACCCGGAATTTCACGCCAAGGCAGTGGGAGCGCATCAACTTGAACCCACTCGGCCTTTTGCACGCCTACGGGGATCATCAGCGCGTCCAGCTCGCTCAGCTGTCCATCTGCGAACCAGCCCTTTGGCTGTGGCAACGAGCCGCGCGCGAACTCTGGCTTCTCCGCGAATTTGAGACACGTCGAGGCGAAGCGGTACATGCTCGCTCTATCGATGTTCCCGGTCAGATTCTGCGCGGAGAAATAAGTCTCGATCCAACGACAGTATGTGGAATGGAAAGCTTGCTTACTTTGACGCGTATGAACGGGTCGATATTCCAGAATGTTCCATTGAATAGGGAGTACGGCCCTGGGCCACGCTCGGGTCGCTGAAGGCGTCCACCTTCTCGAATACTGATCATTTCGTTTGGATAGTCGAACTCGGATCCCCAGAAACTGCCCGGGGTCAGCAACTAGTCTGACAGCGCATCGGCGTAACTCACTAAAACCAATCTTGCATCAACTCCAGCACCGAAACCTCCCTCGGCGGCTTCCACCCCTCCATCTTGTTGTACCGAACATCGCAACAAAGAGGTCGTGGCGGTCCCAGCCAAAATGTCCCGGTCAACTTCCCTGGCCGGAGCGGGGGCAGTCCCTCTTGAAGATTTGGCAGCAGTCCGCGGTGCTTACAATCAGTAGTCAGCCTACCGCGAATCAGAAAATGGAAAACTCAGACCGACCTGCATAAAGCCAATAGTCATCATCGTTAGCGCGTAGCTACTAAACGTCACTGAACCCTGCCCTCTCGACTTCCTGCCCGGGCTATTTAACCCTAGCGGCTTTGCCCACAGCTTGATATATTGTATCATGGTAATGAGCAGCGGGTTCAGCTCGCAGTACCGCTTGATCAAGTCGGAGTTGAGGAGCCCCAGCCGCTCGTTGACATTAAGGTCGACGGAATGCCCCGTCGCTGGGTCTGAGAATTTGACTTATGGGTTCGGCCGGTAAGCGCGACATTATAGTGAAGCGGAAAAAATGCATGCCTATGGGTACAGCTGCGGCCGAAATCGTCTCGATAATCCTGAATCCGGCCTTTTTGAGAACTTTGGCAAGGACACTATAATCCAATGAATGGCCGAAGGCTGGTTGAGACACGGAGCGCACCGGACGTTGTATATTTCTGGACGCAAACCTTCAGCTCATGCACGGCAAGCGCGCTATCCGAGAAACGTACCAGACTCGCGAGGGCTTTTCGGTGCCGCGCCATGGGGGCGATGTGGGTCCTCCGTCGCCTCAGTCAAGAAGATGAAACGAAGTATGAAAGCACGTACGAGAATAACCATATCCAGATCGCTCGAGGCGACTGAGACCCCATAGCGCGTACTCCCGAAGTTCTCGACCTTATACTCGTATCCGTACACCTTTTGGATGGCGTGCTGCACTCTTAGCATCGTCTGACGGCGCGACGCGAGCACGCGGGGCTGTCGGGAAGGTGATTCAAGGCGAGTCGAGGACGAATGCAAGAAACATGAACGCACATCGGTGCTCCGGTCGACGACTTTGTTGGGTGGACCGAGTTCTCCAATGAACTCCTGCAAGCGTTGCACAGCGCTCGATTCACTCTCTACAGCGCTGTTCGGCGTGGTCGTTTCACTCTCAGCGGCACCCACCCTGGTGGCCACTTCACTCTCGACCGTCGCTGTGGCCGTTTCATTGCCCAAGCGGGCGGAGGTATGGAAGCCTTTTGGCCTGCTTGCAGAGTTCTTGTACGCTAGTCCCGCTCTGGTGGCGCGAACGGACGGGGTGGGCGCAGAGTGAGATGTCGCCTCCAGCGACGGTGGAGCGCTGGGCGAGCTTGTCCGCGCAGGCAGCGTGAGCGGTTTCGGACCCGGGCGCCAGAACTGCATCATGTAAAAACCAATTCAGGTCCGAGGAGGAAGAACTTACAGTCGGGTTAGGGACGAGCGAGTCATTTAGTCCCCACTGAACGATAAATACTCGTCAGCTCGCCACGGTAAAGGGGCATCGGCGCTCACTTGAGGTCTTATTCCGTCTATAGCCTTCGGTTTGTCCGCCCGTATAGGTTTTGGAGGATAGATCGGCTAGAAGAAAGAGCCATCAGCAGTGGGGTTTGACGAATAAGTGGATGGCGAACGGAATAGTCATATGGTTTCTTTTTCGTTTTCGTCAAAGAAACGCTCGAGGTATGGAATTCCTTGAAGAAGGTGTTATGACGGTGAACCGGGTAACGTGCACTTGAGTGTTGAGAGGGCTTCTTGAGGGCGTCAATCTCGGGTTCCTCGGGCCTGTAAGCCTCCAATAAAGGTAACAGCCTTTCCTTGTGGTGACTCGCGAGTATCTTGGCCTCGACTGCGGAGCCTGGGGCTCCGATCTTCGTCCCAAACGTCCACGCCAACGGAGTCCCGGCTAACAGCTCATTCTTAGTCTTGAAAACGTTGTCGACGAGCTTTAGCACAGTGAATAGGGAGAGGTTCCCCGCATGGTTCTAGACCAAAAGAAGAAAGAAAGAAAAAGGAATGTAACGGGGAGAGGCCTACAATGGTAACGAGGAACGGATCTTGGATAACGAGCGGTTCGTAACACCATGGCGTGAAATTGCGGGTTGGGGAATCCACGCTTGACTTGGGAAATTGAAAGTGTCTCGGTGGTTCCGCATTTGTGTAGTTGCGTGGTATGGTATCATTGAGCCGACCGTTACGAACGGTAAATGCGTGATTGTGGGCTGTGTAAAGCTTCTGTGCCCAGCGTCTTGCCTTGAGATTCAGGTCAAAGTGTCAACGAAGGAAATGCGAAACACACATGAAGAAGTTGATGAATTGGGCGGCCACGTCCTTTCCCGCGGGCGGCAACGCTGGGACTTGAATGAAGCCAGCGGATACAGGAACAGCGATCCTGTTCCAGCGAATGCCTTCGGAATATTCGACGCCGGCCCACCTTTGATCGTCGAGGAGTCCGTCCCGAAAGAGCGCCTCCTGGGGGAAATAATGAGAAGAAGAAGTGAGGGACAGTCGATGTTGCCCACTTCGCTTTGCATTGCGCCCAGCACCATGAGCGCAATTGTTTGAGGAGTCAGGTCGAAGCCGTGCGAGCGAGCCCAGAGATTGACGAGTTCGTTGAGGATTTTGAATTCAGGATTGTTGTGGCTGAACCATACAAGGAAATTGAAGAAGGGCTGGACCGTCGCGCCAGGTAGAGTCAGCGTTACGGCGCCCAACGTCTCGTCCTCGACATGTATGCGTGGGGGAGGAACAAAACCACCACGATGAATGTGTTCAGACGGTTGTTTTGGGCCCAGTAAGCCCGCATCCGACAGAGCCTGGGCGACGAGCCTGCGAGAGAATAAGACACTATGCGACTGCAACATCACACTTGACGCGCCTGCGGTCATGTATTGGCGGAATACGTTGCTGGGCCATGTCCGGCGGGATGCCGAGTGGGTTGCGGAGATCCTGTACGCAAGTGAATCCGAGTATGATGTATGCAGCATTTGCTAACAATTATAGCAAGCTCGGAACCGTAGTTGATCGTCGGGGAACCTACGATCTTGTCCATGGACAGGTCTTGCACGCGGAAAGACTCTGCGTCTTGCAATTTAGCCAACGCTCCCGCGACGCGAAGAGCACACGCGGACCGGTCTACGTTTACTTTCTTGTCGGTGCGAAAGAGCTGGAAAATGTGAACAGAGAACTATTTTGACGCGGATATGGAAACTTACTTTGAGGAGGTTGGCACTGTCCTTTGCAAACTTTCCGTCAAGGGTAGCCCCAGTTTTCCTGCGAAGAATTATAAGATTCTTCTCTTGGGCGGAAAAAGGTGGCGGAGGGACGTGAAACAAGGGCTGCTTCATTCGGGGCGCAGAGCTGGAGAACGCGCGCATGACCCGCATTTGCCCTGGTCGCGGCGGATGGTTCGCTGAAATTTGTGAGAGGTGAGTACTAGTGATCGACTGATCTTGACCGGGTTGATTGCGGCGCGCTTGCCGGTCTTGCCTGGTCTTGCTCGCCCTTGCTCGCCCTTGACTTACAAGTTTCAATAACCAGGAGGATTCCGGCGCGCCTTGAAATTGGACATCCGCAATCTCTTTTCACCCCGCCTTGCCCTCCTGGCCCCTGCGCCGTGCCGCTCAAGCTGCAGTCCCGACGCGCATCCGACGACGACTGAGGACGAACCCAAACCTCGCAGAATTCGCCTGAAAAAACTCGTTCTGCTGAACTGGACCCCAGATTCCCGAATCATTGGCGCGAGTAGTGGCAGTGGACTTTTCCATCTCGAGCTACATACCACGACCTGTCCTCCTCGCATGCCTTGAACTGCACTACCACTACCACTTCCCCAACGTACAAACAAACAATCACTAACTGACATCCATTCTCCTATGCTGTGATACGTCCCCGCCTTTCCAAATCCTTCCTTGTGTTGATTATTTTCGTTGTGTGTTGGGCAGTAGATATTGCAAGTCCGCACGTTAATATATCGCTGGTCGCTGGATTACCACGCAAAGAAGAAGAATTAGACAAGTCGTACATAATCCGTCTGATTTGCCTTTTCTTCCGCCCACCATGCAGAAAGATATCGACGCTGCTTGGGTACTCCTCACCTTTATCCTATGCTGCGTAGCGCGCTCGGCTACATCCTCCGGTTTTCAGGTCCTCTATCTCGTTCAGGCTTGCCTGTTCCTCGTCGTGATAGAAGTCGAGTTGGTCGTAGCGGCAACTCTTGATCTGTCTCTGCCTAACGGGGACCATTCCGCTCTTTTCTGGTTTCTTGCCGGTCTACTTTGGCTCGGGCTTTCTTGGCGCGAACACGCTCCTCGACGCCTCAATCCGGTGTTTTGCCTTCCATCTCTCGGGTTGGGGTGGGACCTCTATGTGTCCTATTTGACGCACATATTCCGCCTTTACTCTTTCGTTCTCGAGGACAAGACCGCAGAGTCTGGTGGCTGGTTCACCGAATCACGTCCCATCGGTGATCCACCTTCCCAGCCGAGCCACCGACCGTTATTCCCTCGCGCACTCCAAGCCTCTACGCGTCCGGCGCTCGGTTATTTGACGTGCCTCGAGGATCTTCCGGCGTGGATTCCCCAACCAAAACTTTCTTTTGTCTTTAGTATGTCGGTTCATCTTTGTTACTACGACCCAAACTTTTTCTAACGGTTTTGGCGTAGTCTTATGCGAGACCATCCTCATTTCTGCAATCGTCCTCCCGGACCTTGCAGCATTCGTCGCAACGATGTCCCGCGGCTCGCTGCCCTCAACCGATCCTTTACCAGAGTTTTATTCAACCCAGCCAACCCTGCTGCGGTCGCAAGAAGACGTGCAACGTGCTATGGGGTTTTATTGGCTGCATGGCTGTTCATTGTATCTGATAATCTACAATACTCATATGTAAGCATCATTCTTCGAATTATCTGTACCGAACACTTACCATTCGTTTGTCGCAGCGTGCCAGCTCATATTGCGTGCGTTTGATTGTATCCTAAACTCCTCGCGCTTCCTCATAATCTCTCCACCAGGAATAATCCACGTCCACGACTTGATGATTCCACTTGGTGTTCTCGGCCTCGGTCTTTGTGCATGGCATCGACTTCCTCCTATTCTCGATGTGACCAGGATTCTCAATTTCCTTCGTGAGTGTTTTTGTCCTCTTCAAAACTACCTTTTCCCCATTCATACACGACAATGCAGGTCACCCTGTTCTTTTGGAAGCGTGAAGTTACGGAGTCCAGCCGTGACCCTCCGCATGCGTTCGCGACAGGACTCGCGGCAATTTTTTTTGATCACTTTATATGCGAGATTCATGTTGTTGCCGCTTGGGCTCTTGTACAACTATGTGGCCAGCCTTCGGTGGTTCATGTACATAATATATTTGCATTGCGATCTACCCGTACGACGCTGTTGTAAACTCAGAAGTGCGTATGGTGTAAGAATGTAGGCAACGTGGAATGACCGACGTAAATATCAAACGCAAAACTCAGAAAGTTGGGTGAAGGAAACCCTGCTACTTTGGACGCTCTATTAAATCGTTGCCGTGTTCATAATAAGAGGTATTCTACATAACGTCCAGAAGGAAACAAGGTAAAACCAAAGGTAGTCGAGTAACAATGCCAAGTATAAACGGATGGCGGAAGGAAAAGGAAAAGAGGGGATGACGCGAAACATACATAGGGAGATAGTAAGAATGGCAAGTATACATAGAAAAAGAAGGGGTCCAGGATGAAGTAAGGCGGACGTGTAAGGAAGTAAACGGCTCAATCAGAACCCCGCCTCGGACAGCGACCCGCTGGTCTCACCAACCCGGGCAATCCGAGCGCGTTCCCCGCTTCGTCCGCCCTTCTTGTTGCGTTGGGTCGCAGTGTTGGTGTCTGGACGCGCTAGGAGAGTCGTGTCCCCCGTGCCCAAAGCCAAAGCATGGTCGAGGCGGTGCGCTGCGGCTCTTTCGAACGAAAACCGCCGCATAGCCGTGATGATCGCCCGGGACGGCAGCGGACTGTGAGGCGGTGAGGGCGACGCGTATGCAGGGGCTCGATAAGATTCGAGACCAATCACAGTGCGGGCACGTGGGGGCGTATTAGGGTTCGAGGCGCGCGCGCTTTCCGAGGTCGCTGGGGAGGGAGGCGGGACCGCAGGGCAAACGAAAGGGTGGTCTGGTGCGTGTTCCTCGTCAGCCTCGGCCTCGGTGGAGGACGTCGGAGAGGGCGGGCGTGCATTGGCGAGCACCTCTTGCACGGCGCCTAGATGTTCTTCACCGCCGCGAACGCGAGACCGCGAGGGTATGAATCCCGCGACAGGGTACCAAAGCGCTCGAAGCGCGACAGCAAGTCGACGCGCGGACCAGTCGACGGCAGGAGTGAGGTAACGCGCGCAGCATCCACCGACCCGCCGCAAGACTATAGGGAGGCGGCGGGCACCCCATCCCAAAATCCAGATCGCAAAGAAGAGCCCTGTGATAGACCCAATCTGTATCACTGCACCAATATGTGTGTTATAAACAAGACATGAACGAGATGGAACAAAATCATACATCCAGAAATCTCGGCGTCGGGTAAACACCACGTTGGTACGGGCTCGTCGACGAATGTCCTGCAGGCGTGTTTCGCTTGGAAAGACCAGAACTCAGAGGCGGATATGAGGGGTGGCGTGACGGGGATGTCGAAGCAAGGACCAACGTCTAGGGCGAGGGCGAGGATGGTAGAAATGGCAAGGACACAGCGGAGGGCGGACGGGCGGGCAAGTAGACAAGTGGCAATAAGACAGAGTGGAAGGGCGAAGCCGAAGCTGTAAACTGGGGAACGTCAGCGGCGAGCATGCCTGGGCGAGAGTCGGACCCTACCGGTCGCGTTTTGCAGGATCGAGTCCTTGTCTGGGGCCACCTTGACGACTTCGCGGGTCGCGGCCTCCAAAGCGAGACGTACAGGCGCTGGAAGGTCGCGCATGAACCTCGTAGAGAAGCCCAGAGTCAGCTTATTGTGCCGATTGGCATGATGCACGAGCGGGGCGAGGAAAATGGGGGAGAGAAGGAATATAATGAGCAGGGCGACGGTAAAGGGCTCAGCCATGTTGGTGGTCGAGTAAGAAGACGGGGTGGGCGGCTTCGGGTTTTTATATCGCAACCCAAAGTTGTCATCTTGGTTTCTTCAGGGGTTCGCAAACTTGCCCGAGCTTTTAGTGCATTCCAGTGGCGACTTGAGACAGCTGTGTGTGGCCCGCCTAGCGTCGAATACGATTGTGTATAATCCCAAGTACGAGAAAGAGTATTCCAGAGCCCATGTGTGGCGAGGCGACGTTTTGGCGCAGGGTACTAGGGATGATTTTAGCGCGATGTCACTGATCGTGACGTACCTATTTGGGACACAGTGGTCGATTCGCACAGGACCAATGATTACCGCGGCTAGGTCAGATCCAAAGTCCTGACAAAATTTTGGATTTCGGTGGCCAAGGTGTGAGCCGAAGTCCCGACAAATTGGCCCGACCTCCAAACATGTCTGAGTCAAAGTCCCGACAATGGGCGGGTCTCCGGTCAAGGTGTAAGCCAAAGTCCCGACAATTACCGGAAGGGGTAAAATTTTGCGAGGTGGCCTCGGCACTCCCCAGCGAGCCACATTGGGGTGTCCCGCTGGGTGCAACTCCGAATAGCGAGGGAGCGCGATGCTGCTCGGCGTGGTGTGGTAGTGAGATCGGTGTGGGTGTTTGGTAGTGTTAGGTTCGCATGTCGTAGTCAGGATCACATTCCATTCTTGGCTAGCACCACGCCGAGCAGCATCGCGCTCCCTCGCTATTCGGAGTTGCACCCAGCGGGACACCCCATCTTGGTGATTGGAGTGGTATTCTAACCTTCGCGCGACTTCCAGAGGCCCAGCAGCAGCAGAATCTCGTGTATCTGAAGACCCCGCGAGCGCGATTCGAGAAGTCTTACATCGAGTCCGACGTTTATCCCGCCGTTATTGTCATCGCCGTCGCCGTCACCGCCGTCGCCGCCTTCTGCGCCCCGCTAGCTGCGATTATCTGGCTTTTTACCCTTGCTGTCGTGTCGCGCCGCTTTTACGCACCGAAATCTGGAGAAGATGTTGACCTTGTTGACGGAGGAGAGCGAGCTCATCGTGAAGTTGTGTCAAGCGGTGGATTTCGAGAAGAATCTCTCGTGGATGGGCACCGACGCGACAGATTGGGTGCCTGATGAGTGGATAGGCAACGGAAAAATTTCCTGCCCAAGGAAGAGGCAGTTAAAATGTTCCACAACCGGCTCGAAATCGGGGCTCGAGCGTATAAAATATTAGAGGGTCTTATGGCGGAGAAGGAGGGGCTAGCAAAGGCGGTCACGAGTCTCAATACGATACGGAGGAAAGGGAAGGCGAACATCCACATCCTGGAGCTTCCGGAGGACGATTGCGTTGAGGAGTGATTTAATATGATTGTTTTAATGCTTCATGTCATATTTTCGCCCAAATTTGAGGTCTGATCCCAAGTCCCGACAAAAAGAAAATCCTCGAAGGTCATAGCCAGAATCCCGACAAAATTTTGCCTGAGCAACGGATGCAAAGTCCCGACAAAATTCTTTGGAGGCCCGATTTTGGGATGTGACCTAGCCGGGCTAATCATCGGTCCTATTCGCACATTCAAAGTCGGCTTTGTCTCGTGAGGCGACCGAAAGAAAAAACGTTAATAAAACCCCAGACAGATGAGAAAAGGCTGGGCTCCCCCATTTTTTTAATTATCTTTTATTGAATTCGATGCGACCACGTGCTAGTGATGGGCGCGTCGCGTCGCGTGAGTCACCAAGTTCCAACCTTTATCATTTAAGTAGGCGCGGGACCAAAAAATCGAGTCGAAGGGCCTGCATATGTAAGCCTTATACGTTTCTTTCACTGGCTCTAGATCTCTCCATCCAGCACCGTACTTATCTTGGAATAACGCACTGCTGGAGATCCACTAGCAGCAGTTTGAGTAGTCCGGACACAATTATAACCGGCTTGAGAGCTGCGGAGACTCGGCCTTTTGACTTAGCGCGTCACTCGGCCTGGATTTTCAATTTTGAATAAACCTTGTCCAGCTCAAGTTGCTCCATTTCTGGCGAAAATTCGTCAGAATCAACCACAGCCTCGAGAAGACTACACAGCCCGCTGGGGCCCGTCCATTCCACGGAACCGAGTTCCATTTGAACCATTTTTCGGACCAAGTTCAAGCCGGATGACTGAGTGTCACGCGTGACCTATAAGGTTCGCGTGACGGCTTTTGATCCCCCAAGAACGCTTTCGCTCTTACCACCACCATCCTGCACCCCGCACGATGTCCAGCCTCTCCTCCACCCTCTCCTTCTCTCTCTACAAGGCCGGTGCTCGTCCATTGGTTGCTCTCGTCGCCGCCGGCATCAAAGTCGCGTTCCTCGTCGCGTCCAAGTCTCCCAGCATTCCCAGCTCGTCCGCCCCGTCGACCACTCGTATGCACTACACCGAACCGTCCAAGACTTCATTTAATCCAGAAAACGCGTCTCCCTCTCCCGCATTCATCGCTACGGGCGCTATCGCCGTCACGACTCTCTTTCTCGGTGTCTTGTACGCAAAAGGGTTTTTTGGCCGTGGAGACGACGACGACGGCAATGAGAACAATGCAGACAACGACGGCGGAGGAAATGGCGGCGAAGCTCCTGGCCGCGGCGACCCACCCGGTGCAGATCCCACCAACAGCCACGGCAACGACCCCGGCCCTGATTTGGACGATGGACATGCAGTCGACACCGGCGAGGAACCATCTCCACCTCCTCCGCCCGGCCCTGGAGTCCGCGCTTACATTCCTCGCCCTCGGATCCTCGTTCTTCTACTCCTCATCCTCCTCGCATTCTACTTTCGCGAGAGGATAAGGCAGACCGTCCAGCTTGCTATCAGATCCTACCAGCTGAGGCACCATTGGTTCGTGCGATCTATCCTTCGAGGGCTGAAGCGTGTCCGGGGCAATTGGCTCAGTAATATCGTCCTCAACTTCGCCCTCCGGTCCGTTCACGTCTTCATCGTCCTCCTCGCCATCTACGCGCTCTACAACTCCATGTGGCTCTACGCTGACTGGGTTCTTCTCCCGATCCCGCGCATGGCCGTACGGTTCTCCATCCGGCACTCTTACCTTGGTTCATCCGTCGCAAGTGTCCTCGCGGGACTTCTTGGCTTTGCTATTTATTGTGACTACCTGACAATCACTGAGCTCTTGCAGTGGCTGAGGTTCCCGGTTCTGGTCTATGTTCATGGTGGCCCCCTCTTCAAAGGAGATCTCTGCATCGATGATTGCTTTTCGCCCCTCGAGCAAAATGTATGTCGCCTTTTTGCACTTGTTGTTCTCACTCGTTAATCTCTTTTCCCAGGTCCTCTTCGCGACCTCGGCCGTCGTGTTCTTTTACCGCACATATCGCAACTGGGTTACTAGCCACCTCAATCTGGAATGCACTCCCGTCAACACTTGAGCTCAGCAAGACTGTGTACCAACATTCCTAACCCATCGGGGCAGTGTCTTTCTATGTGCGTCTCGTTTGGTTCTTTCTTTTTTCAGATTGCTTACCTTCTTTTCAGATCCGCTCTTTTATGCGCGCAGTACACTCATATACCCCCGCTATCTCACATTATTATGCTGGAGGACAACACGCTTCAACGGCGCTATGATGTGAGTCCCGTTGTGTTGCTCGTGTTGCCGTCGACTGACATTCTCTTGCAGACCCGGCCTCGCACTACTACGCTGCCGGACAACTGTGCTTTAATAGTGCTCGTATGTGGGTCGCGTTTTTCTCGTTCGTGTTTTTGGCATCAACTGAAAATCTCCTGCAGACCCGTCCTCATTCTATTGCTACGCCGCCGGACAACGCGCTCGTATGTGGGTCGCATTCCTTTTTTTGTTTTGTTTGTGTCCCCATCAACTGACGATCTCCTCCAGACCCGTAGTTCTTCTATGCTACACATTACTACGCCGCCGGACAACCGCACTTCACTAGTGCTCGTATGTAGGTCACGTTCTTTTTTTCCCCGTGTTCTCCTCAACTGACAATCTCCTGCAGACCCGTCCTCATTCTACTACATTACTACGCCGCCGGACAACTGTGCTTTAATAGCGCTCGTATGTGAGTCGCGTTCTTTTTTGTTCTTGTCCTCATCAACTGATAATCTCCTGCAGACCCGTCCTTCTTTTTATCCTACACATCTCTATCGCCGCGGCTGGACCACAACGCTTAAACAGCGTTCTTATATGCATGTCTTTCTCGTTGCCTTGTCCCTCAACCAACTAACGTCCTTCAGACCCGTCCTCGCCGCGCGCGCCAGTGCTCTTTCAATGCTAGTTTCAATGCTAGTTTCGGCACAGTCTAGGTCGGTTCTTCCCCTCTCCTCTCCTGATACTTTCTCAGACTGAGGGCTCCAGCAGACTTCGTTCCTCAACACCTCCCGAACTCCGATTTGCCGCGCCTTGTTCTGTGTCGTGCGGGCCCTGAACCCGCTGTTCCGTACTCAGCCTCCGTACGTCACTCACCATCCCTGCGCAATTCTTGTCGCTGATAACTGCCTCCAGGATCGTCCTTAAGCTCCCGCGGAATATCTATTTGCTTAAGTAAAGGCCAGAAATACGCGCCACGACCTCTTGCTTCATTTATTCTCAGGCCCCGCAGCCTTTCTTCATCTCTTCTCTCGCGTCTCTTCTGCGAGTATCTCTTTCCTCGCGTCTCTTCTGCGAGTGTACCATCTTATTGTTGCTTGTATACTCGACTTGAATATATCATTTGCTGCAAATGCTTTCGGTCTTGACTACTGGACGTCAACGTTTCGTCTTCATGTGGCTGGCGCAATCCTAAATCCCCTGCACAGTGCACTTCCCTGACTGCCCAAAATCGAAGGAGAACTGCGGCCCGCGACCTCCACCCCAGCTCTCCGACTTGAGCCAACTAAGCCCGCCGTTGCCTATGAGCATGCCCACGAACAATTTTGGCAAGACCTCTCAGCCGTCCGTCCACTGGGAAACGTTCCTTTCCGGCTCGAGTTGTTAAAGCAGCCCGCCCCGGGCCGCTCCCTTGCGCTTTCGTGACGCTCTGCCCGTACCCGCCAGGTAGATATCCTTTCTCTGTCTCTTTACTACGCTCGCTTTTGTACAATCAGAATTTGAATGTGCAAATTTGGGCGATTCAAGGTTCTCCAAGCATATCTTTTAGGGCGCTTACTACTGATTTGTCCTGAACTCGGATTCTCCTGCCTGGTAACTTGCTGCTTGAATCCTGAGACAACTTACAAGACGTAAAAATACGCGTCCAAAAAAGGAAGCACGATATTGATTGACGGATCGGCGTCCCGAAATAGAAATAGCCTTCCTTCCTTCCTTCGGGCCGTAATTGGGACTGAAAACACTGAACAGCTTGGCTCACCGACGACCCCTGTGTAACATGTTGAGATACTCAGACTACCATATGGACTGTTGACTAGTCCGAGCTGGAATCTGGCCAGACACGCATGACAGACTGTCGTCAAGGGATTCATCACTCAAATGATCGGCAAAGATCTCTCAGCCAGCTTGCGTCTTGTCTCCCACCACTTTTACCTTTCACTCTTTTTTGTTCATTCCCTCCTTTACGATGGCTTTTTCGACTGTTGGATCCAAGAAAGTGGCTGCCCACGGTCCGTTCTCCTCCCCGTACCTTTTTTTCCGCTAATTTCGCCGTATCTAGTTTCTATCCTCCTCATAAACCTCATCGTGCTCATTCTTTCTGCCCGGGTCAACCAATTCCAGGACTTCTTCTGTGCGTTGTCAATCCCTGTAGCTCTGTGGACCACACTCACTTGCCCTAGTCATCGCCGATCGTTTCCCCTTCATCCTTTCCATCATTACTTTTGTCCTGCTTGGAGCGATGTGCGTAACCAACCAGGCCGCTCGTCTTCATTCTACTCACAACGGAATGCAGGACCGTTGTCGACTTTGTATCGAACAGCTCCGTCACCGGTCGTCCCCAGTTTGAGGTTGGTGTGCTCTCAGTGTTCGGTATCTTTTGGTTGGGTGCGCCATCTGGCTACGATTGGCACGACGAAAAGTCCTCATACTTCTTACCCAGCATTCAACGCCTTCTCCGCCTCGCGGTGGGCCAGCTGCCCGCTTAACTGCAGCACCATCCCGAACGACTTCCCTGACACCGTCCAATGGTGCCAGGAGCTGTCCGCCCTCCGCGTTCTCGTCTGGATTGAATGGCTGATGAGTCCGTACCCTCTCCTCCCACTATACTTTTCGATTGCTGACTCGTGTGCCGCCCCAGTCCTCTTCATCGCCGCTCTCACCCTGCGGTTCGCCATCTCCCAGAACTCCCGCGGCAACACGCACGTCTTCAAGACCCCGCTGTCGCGCTATACCCCCACCGTCCCCGCGGGCCAGAACACTGAGTATGCGTTCGGCGCGCAGAACAACCCTGCGTCGTACACCACGTACAACCCCTCGAACGCTGCCGCGTACAACCACTCGAACACCTTCGAGCCGGCTGCCTACGGCTCAAACGCCTTCGAGCCCGGTGTCTACAACTCGAACTCTTACAACACGCAGTCGATGCAGTACCACGACGCCCGTCTTGGCTGAACGTTGTCACACGACGACGCTCACTATCCTTGCCCTGCTCCTGCCGCTCTTTGTTCGCTGAAACCCCCACGACGCACTCACCCACACACACACCACCTCCAAGCACCCTTCCACGACAAACCCAATTTCCCGATGATGGCCGGCGGATGGCGAAAATGAGTTTGTTTACGTTACGATACAGAAGGGAAATTTCTCGTCAAGTCTATGATACTGGACTGGTTTTCTGGTGTCGTTTCCCTTTACGATTTGCTTCATTTCCCGTCTGCGGGCACGTCACGACGACATTCTTTTTTTCGCTCGGTACAAAATTTATGTATACCCCGCAGCTATCCACTTTTTCCCCTCGCCTAGTGCGGGGGTGGATGGTTGAATTCATATCTTTTCAGAGCTTTGAAGATTGTGAAGAGTTCAGAATTTGATCGAGTTACGTTACTTGGTTGGCTTCGCCGTGCCGTGTGCGCACGGCCCGCCCAGCGTCATGCGCCCGCCTGAACCTCACGCGCCGGTATCCAGTGGCATTCACGATGCTCTCAAGTCTTCTATCTCCGAGAATACTCCCGGCCTTATAATGTCGACCGAAACCGCGTCACAGTTCACCTGGTCCTCCATGTTTTCTTCTGGACGCGCGGTACTCGCGGCCCTAGGTCTGCTTTCCTCCGTCACCGCCTCAAGGCCCGCCAGTTTCCCGACAAGTGGTAATGGACTTTGGTACACTGCCCCTGGAGCAATTTGGTCGAGAGACTACCTCCCAGTCGGAAATGGCTTCCTTGCTGGTGCATAATGCCTCTCTAGCGCGGAAGTTGGAGTCTTGATTTAAATAATAGCGATGACACCCGGAGGTGCGCAACAAGAAATGACGCAGCTGAATATCGAGTCCTTGTGGGCTGGCGGACCGTTCCAAGATCCGGTGGGTCATTTCTTTCGGCGCAGTACACCTAATGTTGAATGCGCGGTAGACGTATAATGGTGGCAATAAACAGCCCAGTGAACAGGCTGCAATGGCGACTGCCATGCAGCAGTACCGGGACGCTATTTTCGTGAGTCCAACGGGGGATATTAACAGTAGGTCCTCAACGATACGTGGAAACATCTGTTAACGCGGTTTTGCAGACGTATCGACACTCGCGACGGACCCTGGAGTCTATGGTCTGCTCACAAATCATTCTTGACGCGTTTATTCACGAAAAGCCTCAGGGTCGTACGTTGGCGCGGGGTATCTCATCTCAACTCTAAACCTGACCGGGGCGGTCTCAAACTACGCTCGGTGGCTTGACCTCGACCAGGCGGTCGCGCGAGTAACATGGACGCAAGCCGGCTCCGCCTTCACTCGGTATTTACACCTCTGCTTCGCGTAGCCCCCATTTATACTTCGTCTACAGGGAGACCTTCTGCTCTCACCCCACCCAAGCCTGCACGCAGCACATCTCCGTCTCCGGCTCCTCCTCTTTACCGCCCACCACGTTCGCCTTCTCCTCCTCCCTCGAAGACGGTTTGCCGACGCCCAACATCACTTGCCTTGACGCCTCCACCTTGCGCGTCCGCGGCACCGCCGGCACTCCTGGCATGCTTTACGAGATCCTCGGGCGCGTACGCACCACAGGCGGCCGCGTATCATGCAGCGCCCTCCCCCCGGTCCCTTCCAACTCCACCACCACCAATGCAACCCTCACTGTCTCCGGGGCCGCCTCGGCAGCGTGGATTTCCTGGACGGGCGGGACCGAGTACTCTTACGATGCAGGCGACGCTGCGCACGGCTTCTCCTTCAAAGGCCCCGACCCGCACGCCGCGGTGCTCGCTCTCCTCGCTGGGGCCCCGACGACGAGCGCGTATAGCGCTTTGCTGAGCCAGCATACGACAGATTTCAAGGGCGCGCTGGGCAAGTTCTCCCTGAATTTGGGGCAGAATGTGCAGACGAGTGAGACGTCTACGGATGCGCTGATCAATTCTTACGAGACCGATACGGGGAATCCATACCTTGAGGTACGGCGTTTTCTTCTCATTGATTCCTTCCGTTCTGACCTTGCCGAGTGTAGTGGCTCATGTTCAACTTCGGACGGTATCTACTCGGGAGCAGCGCGCGGGGGGCCCTCCCCGCCAACCTACAGGGCAAATGGGCGCTGGACGTATCAAACCCATGGGGAGCGGATTACCGTAGGCTTCCGTTCTCCTACCGCACCCGGGTCACTGACTGCTCGAATCTCCAATAGACTCGAACATCAATATCCAGATGAACTACTGGAGCGCGGAGATGAGCAACCTCGACGTCACAGCGTCTCTCTTCACGTACTTTGAGAAGACATGGGCGCCGCGAGGTGCGCAGACAGCGCAGGTCCGTCTTTTTCGTTCGTTGTATTTCCTGAAGTAGAGCGAAAACTCTCAGACCTTGTACAACATCTCGCGGGGGTGGGTTACGCATAATGAGGTGTGTAGATCTGATTTTCGTATTCTCGACGCTTCCTCATCGCGTATTTAGATGAACGTGAGTGTCTCAAATACTCGGGCTGATTCGATGACCTTACGCGAGCCCGTAGGTCTTCGGACACACCGGCATGAAGGACGGTGACAGCGGCGGCGCCGAGTGGGCAAATTATCCTGGTTCGTACGCCTTTCTTCCCGTCATGTGTCCCTCTGTCTCTAATTTTAATTGATCTTTTTTCCATGTAGAATCGGCCGTCTGGATGGTGCGCCCTCTTCTCGGCGTTACAGAAAGACAGATCATTAATAGGACTGTAGATGATCCACGTCTGGGACCATTTCGACTACACCAACGACGTCGCTTGGTGGAAGGCGCAGGGCTGGCCTTTGATTAAGGTGCTCCATCTCTTCCCGGAGTAAGACGATGGCAGCGGGTTCACTGATTAATCATTAATTACGCACAGGGCGTCGCGAGCTTCCACCTCGACAAGCTTATCCCCGACGCCTCGTCGAAAGATGGGACGCTCGTCGTCGCCCCGTGCAATTCGCCGGAGCAGGTCCCCATCACATTCGGTTCGTCAGCTATCGCTTGGTACATAGAACGAGCGTGTGGCTTAATCGAGGCTGGATAGGATGTGCACACGCGCAACAGCTCATCTGGCAGCTATTCAACGCAGTTGACAAAGGATTCGGTGAAAAACACGCTCCCCGCTACTTCTAACTCTCACCGCTAACCGAAAACAACCCTAACCAGCCGCCTCGGGCGATACGGACACAGCATTCCTCGATGGTGCGCTCCCGTTCACCAGCACTCTCCCAATACTTGACTGATATCAACTATTCAGAGGTACGCACAAAGCGCGATGCGATGGACAAGGGCCTGCGCATAGGATGGTGGGGCCAGCTTCAAGGTCTCTCACTCTTCCGCCTCTTTCTTCCTCTCTGATTTCTTCGGTAGAATGGAAATTCGACCAAGACAAGCAGAACGATACCCACCGCCACTTGTCGCACCTCATCGGCCTGTATCCCGGATATGCGATCACAAGTTACGACTCCACGGTGCAGGGCGGGCTGCTCGTCAACGGCAGTCACACGACGTACACGAAGGACCAGGTCATCGCCGCCGCGACGACGAGCTTGATACATAGGGGCAATGGAACTGGCCCGGTAAGCATTCTACCTCCATCAGCTGGAATTCGCTGCTCACTAATCCTCGCTCAGGATGCGGACTCCGGCTGGGAGAAGATGTGTACGTAGCTTGCGTCTCTGTGGTGCTGTGTGTGCTGATACTGCCTGGTTCTGCGAAGGGCGTGCGGCCAGTTGGGCGCAACTCAAGAACTCAACGGAGTTTTACCACGAGCTGACGGTCTGCCTTTCTTTTCTCTTCATGGTTCAAGACGGTTTACATGTCGTACAGTATGGTATCTTCGAAAACTTTGGCGCGAACCTTTTCAGTCTGTACGACCCATTTGACGCCGACCCAATCATTCAGGCATGTTTTTATCGCGGCGTAAGCAACGGGCGCTTATTTACCCTCTCTAGATTGATGCCAATCTGGGACTTCCTGGTGCCGTTCTGGTGAGTTGCTTTCAATGGCATGTTTTCTTGGCTCATTAGTTGCGGTAATCAGAATGCTCTCTTGCAAGCCCCAGACGTCCCTACCCTTTCAACGCCCCTCGTCATTACCTTACTGCCGTCCTTACCCAGCCAA
This sequence comes from Mycena metata, assembly GCA_029378385.1. Lineage (NCBI taxonomy): Eukaryota > Fungi > Basidiomycota > Agaricomycetes > Agaricales > Mycenaceae > Mycena > Mycena metata. The sequence goes on from JARKIB010000020.1 coordinate 477,934, forward strand.
TGGTCGACTGGCGCCATGAACGGCGCTCGCACGCGGGGCGGAATAACGGTGAACCTGGCATGGAAGGCCGGAAAGCCTACCAGCGCGTCCTTCCAGCTTGACTCGAGCATCGTACCTCGTCCAGTGCAGGTGGTCTTCGGCAACAAGGTCGTAGCATCGTTCACAACAAGCGCTGGGCTGCTAAAAACTGTTACGAGCTTCTAAGTGTATTGTACCTCCTGTGTGTCCTGTACTTAATGTTGTAAAAGGAAAAATGCTGCGGGTATGATGTATGTAAATTTCCACGATTTGGTATAAAGCAAAGCAAAGCGAGATGTTCCGGCGTCTAGGTTGAGCACTCTCCCAACCAAGAATTCTTGGGCACGGTCTGATTGTAATCTAAAGGCAGAATGAGCCTCAAATAATGAACGACGCGAGACGAAGGAGCGCACCGTCGACCCAAGTAGTAAGTAGAGGATCTGAGGAATGAATCGGTGAGTGGGTCAGCTGGGATCGATTAAATAACGCTCACTGGTGTACGCCTAATACGATGGAGCGGAGGTGAATAAACAGACAGCACAAAATAGAAGCACAGTACCTCGATATAGCTATTAAATTTGGATGTCAGTACCTGTTATGGTCGAGAGGAAAACGTTCGTACGTGTTAATATACGCCTGTGTTGGGAAATCCGGCGGGTCACACCTTGAAGAAAACAAATTGAGGTGTTTGCTGTATAACGGAGAGGCGAGACTTACCCGATGTTGATCGAATCTGCATACTGGTACACTCGTACGTACTCGAGACTCAATGTCGTTGGGAATGTGAGATGCGGTATATCTACATTCCCGAAATTTCCTGACATCCCTAAATTTGCCAAGATATACTGATGGATGATGAGTGGAGAGGCTTCGTTATGACGAGAAATGTACCATTGGTTCTTGTGGTACAGGCCGAGCAGCGATCTCCGTCTGAGGATCCGGCCCAAGCCCCGCAGCATGTATAGTCCACGACACTTTATTGTCGGCTATCCATTGAATATACTTGCGTGTCATCAGCGACATTGGAGTCAGCCCGGCATGAACTTTCACTCACAGCGTCGTCGAATCCTGTACGATCTGGGTCAACCCCGGAACAAGTATAAATGAGATAATCTCACCAGGTTTGTACTGTGAACGGATAAGGCTGAGCGATCCGTAAGGAAACTTGTCCAGAAACACATACCTCGATTCCGTACACGGTGGCACATCCTCCTTCCAATTCGTAACAGTCCTGGTTAGTTTTCGTGACCACGGATGTGGCCTGCTGGTAAGCACCGCCAATGTACGTGTTGAAGAAAGATGCATCGGGGTCAGCGATGGCAAAGTTGTCGGAGGTGTTGGGCCAGACATAGCCTGCATTAAAGGGCTAGTCATTTTTTTTCGTTAGGCAAGGCTCCAAAAAATTGAAAGAAAAGACGAAACTTACCGCCCATTGGCCGGACTGCGAAACTGCTCCACCACCAAGATTATCGGCAATCTCCATTGCATCATCAGCGCTGCGACCAGCGCAACAAGACAAAGATGCGCACCTGGGCCTCTGAACATGAAGGGTAAGTAATAAACGAGGCATCCAAGTTACACACACGAACCGAAAACATCGATCTCCGGGGCCGACCGGCCGACATAAGTTTTATCCTCATGAATCGGGCCTGGGTGGGACTCCCCGGGGCAAGTACAACGGGAAAGTCTCTGGCCGGGCTGATACGAAAGCTCGCCGTTAAAGGGATTATTGGGATTCTTGTCACCGCTAGTTCTTGAGATCTCAGGGAGGCCATTCAGAGTCTGATTCGGGGCCGTGCCAACGTCGCACGTATCGTACGTATAGGGCTGGGAATGTCAGCTTTCGCCCCGGTGCGCGATGTGTCGTACTTACCCACATGCCGTCGAGACTGGCTCCGTAACCGGCTCGTCCAAGGTTACCCCTGCCAGAGTGTTAGCCAAAGTCGTGAACAGGTTGCAGAACAAACATGGTCCAAAAGGCCGGCCACAGGCCGTGGATGTTGTTCTTTCCTGGGAGGAGAAAGATAAATTATACTGGCGCGGTCCCACCGTTGGAACAACTAACCTGGTAATGTCGCGTTGGTGACAATTAAACCGCCGGTAAAACAAAACTTGGACGGGATAAGCATTCGCGAAAAGGAGTATAACGGAGGCGCACTTTATTCCTGCAGATGACCGCGACATCATTGAATCAACGACGGAGCCCGGACAATGAGAACCCATACCAAGTTGTAACCAGTCCTAAAGGAGGAGTCAGTAACGGATCGAAGATTGGAAGAAATACACTCACCGCCCTGATAACTCAGGTTGTGCGTCTCCTGCGCCGACAATGTGATTCGAAGAGCTCCGCCCGCAGTTGTGACCCCAGCTGGGTCATACCTTTTGAACGACTCGGTATATTTATATACAATGGGGGCCCATGCACGTACCATTCCATGTTGTTTGTTGACCAGTAGTGAAGGTCAACAGCTTCCCAGTAAGGATCGTCACCCGGATAAAACGACCGACCTAGTTTACACAAAATAAGCCGGGAATGCGGGCTACTCCAGCATACGCACCGTCCGTCTCAAACTCGTCAGAAAACACAAGCTTCATCTCCTTGCCAGTAACGAGCGACGTGATTGTATAGGCTTCGGTGGGCGTGTCCGCATCGATGAGGCCGAAGTTCACAAACGCAGGCAACTGAAACAGAAGAATCAGGTTTATTCCGAGGGGGTCGAAAACGGAACACACCGCAGTTGCATTAGCAGCAGAACCGGTTGCAGGTTTGTTGGACAGAAAAGTTCGGTTCACAAAGGTGGCCACTGGATAACCCAGACTGATAGGGCGTCAGTTGGGCACGGACTATAAACGCTCGGAGGCTTACAAAAGGCCAACAAGACCGAGACTGAGGATCACAAGACAACCAATGTTGGCAATCCCTCGGCGTGTAAACTTGGACGAGCTCGAGCGGTCCACGACTTTCCCGCCTACCATAGTCGGGTTATGGAGATAGTCATCCGGTTCGGGGTGGTTCGGAGAGAGGTTGGAACCCCAGTTTGTAGGGTCGGGGGAGAGGGAGAACTATGAGGAGGCTAAGACAAAAGGGGAGTTCATATAGCTGAAGACTTACTTTGTCTGCTAACCCAGTCCCATGCGACGAGAGGGAGTCAAGCTCCTAAGGGCAGATGAGGAAGAAATACAGCGAATGCACAGGCGGCCGCACGTAGTCGTCCTGGGGTAGAAGATTCGGAGATGCTTCCGGCTGGAAACTTTTACGCGAGGGTCTACGGGCGTGCAGAGACATGTCCAGAAACAGACTCGAGATAGAAAAGAGTGGAATACAGCACAGGCGGGCTGCTGCGCTCAGGAAACGCTGAGAGTGTCGAGAAAAGGTGTTATGTCAGTTCGCAAAGGGGCAACATTTGCTGCGTCCGTCGGCCTCCGTCGGGTCGTTCTCCGAACGATTACAACCTGAGATTCTTTCCAAGAAATGTGGAGACCGGCTGATGCGGCAGCTCCCCCTTAGCAACACTCACGTAATTGACTTTTGTCCAAGTCAAAACTCTTATGGTGAGGTGTGGCTCCTTCTGTGAGTAATTTTATCGTGATACTGACGCACAAATACACGTCGTGGTAACTTTTTACGCGTAAAAACACGAAATTGAAAGAATAAACACGTCAAAGTAATTTTGCCCGGATTATACTGACGTTATCGACCTGACGCACCCGAGGAAGGCCTTTCTTGGCCTTCGTGGGAACATTAACGATGGGAGGTTGCAATTGGCAGGACAACATGGCGGTACCTGCGTAGACCCCAGGTCTCCCCAGGTTGCCGCCAGAGGGACTTCTTTTTGAGCGGTGGCCTTCAGCACACCAAGGGAAGGTTCAACTCTGTTCAAATTCGACTGGAGTTTGCCTTTTTCAAAAGCAAGGTCAGGTTGCAATTTACCCGTCAGGACAGCTTTCTAGAATCTGCACAACTCACTCACAACTCCCCACTGTCCGGGTCGACGGTGGGGCAAATAGGGGTACTACTTACGAAGGGACACCGGTGATTGCCGTCGGCCATCAAAGGCGCACGTGGGAGAACGGTCCCGCTCTCCTCTTGCTTGCCTCTTGCTCTCTCCGTTGTCTGACCAACATTTTCACGGCTAGGCTGCGCTACATAAACCTACTCCTCGAAACGATGATCTGCCAGAAGTCCAAGCCAGCGATTCCCGAAACTGGCACTTCAAAACCGCGTTCGCCGCTGGTTCAACGTTGAGTATTATAACACCTCGTTTCTGGTTAATTTTGCTCGCCGCTCTACGTGAACACTGAAGAAAGAAGCTGTAAGAGCTCCGAGGAAAGTCTAGATATCTTAGCCCGTTTCAACTCAGCGGATCGTAGGCCACGGTCAAACGCTGCATCATGTTCATGTTCCTGACTGCTCCGATCACTTTTCATGCTTCCAGTGGTGACCGAGACGGTTAACGCTAGTCTCTCTAAGAAAGACGCTCTATAAAAAATGCGCTCGTACCTCAGAGGTTTCTGGCTTGTTTCTGGACCAAAATCACTTGCAAAAGAAATCCCAAGAAAATGCCGGAAAGGACTCTTCAAGCATTCCAAATATTGCCCAGGCTCCTCAGGAAATTGCCTTCAACACAATTGGAGGCGGCATCGAGTTTTTACCCGCGTCACGCACCTTTCGGATGGGTGTGGAATTATTGAATTGGTTGAATCAATCGCGCTAACGATTTGAACGAAATTCTACAGCAACTTGAAGTTATGGTTGTTTCATGCGACTCACCGTTGATATCTCTCTCGTCAACGTCTGGTCTGCATTCACGACATGCACGAAGATACAATTATGGTGAGCGTTGAAACAAGGAACGACATTGAGCTACCTATAAGTCCTCAAGGTACAATGTAAGAAGGTAAATTCTGCAGCGGCAGGCCAGCTGCTAATTAATGATATTTTCGTACACGTTCAACATTGGTTCAAGAAGCTATTCTTCGGAACAGTTTGTCCAAAATCTAACCGTGCCAAATATCAGCATCACCATTTGTGAGCCATAAAGCAGACGCTTACCGTCGACCCAAGTGGTCAGGTTGGGATCTAAAAAATTAGCAAAAGTACGCGGTTTTTGGTTGGTTCAACTTACTTGTATATGCCTGGATGGACGAGGTGCCGGTCAGTTGCGATCTCAAGGAAAAAGAAGTCAGCAGTACCTCGATATAACTGTGTGAATGTGAGCGAAAGTATGCTCTGGTTCGAAAATAAAAACGTACGTGTTAATGTAAGCCTGCGTGGGGAAATCCGGCGGGTCGCAGCCAATGTTTACCGAGTCGGCGTATTGGTATACCCGCACGTAGTCCAATTTCAGAGTGGTAGGGAACGTGAGGTGCTCCAAATCTAAGAGTTGCTGTCAGAGAAGGCGTCGATGGGACCGCAGAGAAGGCAACGCAACCGACTACTCCAAAATTGGTACTCATGCCCAAATTTGCCAAGATGTACTATGCTCAAAAATGAGTATTGAAGCTCCAACCGAATATAATATATACCATTGGCTCTTGAGGAACAGGCCGTGCACCGATTTGTGTTTGGGTGTCCGCTGCAAGGCCTGCAGCTTTTATTGTCCACGCAATTTGGTCATCGGAGATCCAAGAAATGTACTTGGGCCCGTTATTAGGAACACCAGTGCGGCGGAGGAACATCGACTCACAGCATCGTCAAATCCTGAACATTGAACTAAGATGCGCGCCATACAATAGAGTGATGCACTCACCAGGTTGGTACTTGGAACCGCTCAGGGTCAATTCAACCACCAACAAAAACCAACCAATAGCTTACCTCGAAACCATAGATTGCAAAGCAGTTGTCGAGCAATTCATAGCATAACTGATTAGTTTGAGTCACTACGGACGTCGCTTGCTGATACGCGCCACCCGTATATGTGTTCAGAACCGAGGCACTGGCGTTTGCAATGATGAGATTGTCGCTTGTGTTGAACCAAACGTATCCGGCGTTGAACGGCTAGTAGCTGGTTCAGCAATGCACTTAGCTGGTTAAAAAATGAGTAGAACCCACCGCCCATTGGCCAGACTGCGAAACTGCCCCGCCGGTATCACCGATCTGCATTATGAACTGAGCAACTTTACTTAAAGCTAATGCGCCCGAAACGAACCTGTGCCTCTAACCGCCGAAAAAAATACATCAGGATGGCAGGAAATGAGGAACAAAGCCAACGAACCAAACACATCGATTTCTGGAGCCGCCCGTCCAACATACGTGCCATCCTCGTGCACCGGACCCGGATGCGACTCGCCTTTGCAGGTGCAGCGAGAAAGTCTCTGTCCACCGAGATACGAGAGCTCGCCATTGTACGGGACGTTGGTATCCCCGCTGGTCGTGGCAATTAATGGCAGTGCGTTGTATGTCTGGTTTGGAGCCGTTCCGACGTCACACGAATCATACGTGTAGGGCTGCAACGGTTATTTCCAGAAATCAACATCTTTCCAGGAATAAACACCTATTTTTGTGAGCACGTACCCATGTACCATCGAGGGTTGCTCCATATCCTGCACGCCCAAGGTTTCCCCTGGCGGTGGATTAGTCGTCAGAAAACAAACCAAAAAAGTGATTGAACATACATGGACCAAACCGCCGGCCACAAGCCATGAATATTGTTCGTTCCTGGGGAAAATAATTATCCCGGCTCGGTCCCACCATTGGAACAACCAACCTGGTAAAGTCGCTGAGGTAACGAGTAAACCGCCGGTAAAACAGAACTTGAACCGATTCAACAAGGGCGTGTAAGCTAGTAGTTGATGAGATGCACCTTGTTCCTGCAGGTAAACATTAGAAATCGTGAACGACAAAGGAAGGATATAAACGCTTACCATGTTGTAACCAGCCCTGTGGGTGAAATATAAGAAGCGGTAATGATGGAAAGGGAAGGCCGGAAACACACCGCCTTGGTAGTCCAACCCGTGTGTTTGCTTCGCGGACAGAGTTATGTGAAGCGACCCATTCGCCGTCGTGACTGCAGCTGGGTCATACCACTCCATGTTGTTGGTCGCCCAGTAGTGGAGATCCACGGCCTCCCAGTAGGGGTCGTCCCCTGGGTAAAAAGTCCGACCATCGGTATTGAACTGCGCTACAGCGTGAGCCGATGTCGCGCGGATAACAGGAGACTGACTGCGCACCTCATCCGAGAACACAAGTTTCATTTCTTTGCCGCTGTAGAGGGAAGTCATGGTATATGCATCCTGCGGCGTTTCTAGGTCCTGTGGTTGGATATTTAAGAAGCAAAAATCAAAGGGGAAGCCGGAAAGCGTCGTACTATGAGGCCAAAATTGCCAATTGAGGGGACCTTACAGAAGATTCAATGGCAGGAGGACCCCAACGTGAAAAGTGGATCATACCTGACCAGTGCTGTTGACGCTGGCGCTTGTAACATCGGTGGTGAGGAAGGTTTTTTTCACGAAGGTAACGACTGGATATCCTATGCTAATAATTACGTCAAGCAGAGCTCATTTCGGTAGAATGACGTCTTACAAGAGCGCGAGGAGAGCAAGGCACAGAAAGACGAGACAGCCGACGTTTGCTAATCCCCGTGTGGAGAGGACGAAGGAGGTTTCATCCTTCCCGCGGGGGTCATGCAAAAAATCATCCGGCTCCGCAAGATTGGGCGACAGGTTACTGCCCCAGTTTGCCGGGTCGGCAGAGAGCGAAAACTGAGTTGCGTGAACGGATGCCAGGACGCGTGAAAATCAGGCGCACTTTTTCGGCCAGACCGCTCCTTGGGGAGGGAGGAAGGGAGTCCTGAGAAACAATGAATACTTGACTTGCAGCAATTTAATTCATGCGCACCCAGTCCGTCGACTCGGAAGGGCCCAACAGGCTCGGCGATGGCTCCTTCCGGTACGGTCGTCGGGAGTTTGAAGACATGAAAGCTCTAAGGGAAACGAGTGTGATGTGGCGAGGTGCAAGTGCGGGAAGGGAGTGTAATAATTTTAGCCACAGTCACGTCACTGCCCGCATGCAGTAAAATCCCGAATATTGCACATAAATATAAGTCTAATTTTAGCCTCGTTGGTGCGGCATTCCCCGCGAGTGTGTTGTATCCAGATGGTGAATACACATTAAAATCTTTCTTGTCTGCAGTTTGCCGTTTCATCCAAGCCGGTCAGTTCCAGCCTGGCACTTCACCAAGGATCAAGCCCTGGAAAGCATGCGACCTGTCGGATCAGCATGGCCAACTCTACAAAGATAGCTCGTCGTCAGTCAATGATCCTTAAAATACACGCTCGGTACCTTCGAAATAGCGAGGGCTGTGGCCTCAGCCGGCCAAGGAGCCGGCTGGTTGAATTTCCGGTCGTCAAATTGACATCTCAACATTCAATGCGGAAATTTGATTACCTCCGAATTGGAAGATCTCCGTGTGGCGGTACACTGGCCATCAATCGAGTCAACCACCATGTCTACCGCGTTGAACCTCTACTTCAAGAATGTACCCGCCGAGGATTTAGGGCAGGCCATAGAAATTGAGACACAAGGTCATGGTCTCCACCTGCAGCGGCGGCCCCGCTGAACCCTGCTCAACAGGGTTTCCCCCAGATGAGGCAGCGACTTTGGACGCGTTTCGGTGAGCTCTTTGACTTTTCCTGCGTCTTTAGCTGAAACCAGAAGCCTCCGCCAGAGGATGGCTTCGGATCTGTTTCTTGGCGCGTACAAAAACAATCAGCTCGTTGGCTACGTCTGTTCCACACTCTCCCCCGACACCTCCTTGAGCCATGATTCCATGTCCGTGCATATCCCAGGCTCCTCGTCGGTCTGCATCCACTCCGTCTGCGTGTCCCCGGCCGCTAGGGGGCAAGGTGTCGGACTAAAACTCCTTCGCGAATATATCGCCCGCCTCGAGACGGCGTATCGGGAGAAATCTGCCCCATACCAGCGCATCCTGTTGATAACGCATGAAAATCTGCGCAAGTTCTATGAGAAGGCCGGCTTTGAATGGGTTGGGCCGAGCACTGTCGCGCATGGGTCTCTGCCCTGGTACGAGATGCGCATCATCTTAGGTTCGCCGCCTCAGGGCGCGTTTGAAGCACTCCAACGACCGTCCAACCAAAATCCCGCACCCCGACTACTCAGTTCCTTCCCCAGTGGTATTCCAGATGTTTCGTCCCACGAATCTAACAAGTTCGACCTCCTCTGTCCTCGCAGCAGCTGCGGAAGCGTGATACTCAACAGCGGCGTTGCAAAATTTATAGAAGCAGCGAGTGTTAAAGTACCTATCTTATTTTCCACCCCAGGCCCAGTCGGTGCTGAACTAAATATGCGCAGATGGAACCAGCGAATCATCCCCGCGATCCTCTTTTGCCCGCTCTCCCTGAACCACCGGCAGTAACTCAGTGGTGGTTGGTCGCACCGTCGGCGATGGAATTTGAAAATATAGGCTTCTCCCATGCTACCGAGACGCTTGGTATGTTGCATTTGACCTCGTACATCCTCGCGGCAGGCTTAACTGGTTGTAGGCGTTAAGATGAAACTCCTGGCTTGCGCAGAGTGCAATCTGGGACCCCTCGGATGGTGCAAAGAAGGCGGGACTGAATTTTGGCTTGCTTGTTCAAGGGTGGGGTATCGAACCTCATGAGTCAATGTTGAAGCTGCTGGCCGATAAACGGGAGAATCCACAATGCCAGTGGTTCTTTATAGCATATACAGTAGTAATACAGTTTCCAGCTTGAAGCATCTACATGAACGACGGGGGAAAGTCCACATCCACACGGCTCGTGGAACCATCTACGTCGGTCCCTACACCCAAGAAGGCCGAAGCAGATATGATGAACGGCAACAGACACGAGCAAAAGGGCTCCAAGTGTGTGTTAGTCGAACGGAGAAGGGTATCGAGGGAGAGAGTGCGGAGGTGATCTCTACGAGAGACGCATAATAAGTAAAGGTAGAGGCAACAGGACGGAAAGTGGACGTACCATGTGCAGGTGTACAGCGTGCAGCCGGGCTCGGGCTCGCGGGCCTCCTCGGCGCGGGGCAATATTAATGCGGAGCGGTCGGGTTCCTAGGTCATCGTCGGTAAGCATCAATTTCGCAGCCATATAGAAAGCGACTCACGGGTGCCCGAGCGATGGCGGCGTCAGCTACCGTGACGGGCACGGCAGAGACGGTCGCGGCGACTGTTAGATGGAGGTAAGTCTTTATTCCAAAAGAGAGGCGGGATGATTGACGCACGGCAAGCGGCGACGAAAGCGATGAAGAGTTTGCACTGCATGCTGAGACTGAGCAGGGAGGATGATCGAGCTGCTTTGGGCGAAGACAAAATAAAGCAGGCTGCTTTGGGAGAACAATAAGAGAGCCGAGGGCTTTATACAACAGACTCGACAACGTCAGTCCCAGAAGTGGATTTTACAAGCAACAGGCCGCTTTTGGCTATCGCCTTGTTCTCGCTAGTGGGGACCCTTGGGATTTCATAGCAACGATCTGCCATGGTGAGATGCGGACGTCAGTGAAAGTGCAAAGAAAATATAAAGAATTGCCGGATTGGGATGAGATTTCCGAATCGGGATGTTTTTCCGTGCTTGGTAAACGCGATCGTGGGCGGTCGCAGGCGGCCTAGGGTAGCGAAGACGGCCTTTCCCTGATGCTGCCGCCGGCCATCGAGATTCCAAAAGGATGACTTTACAAAGGAAAGGCCTAATTAGGGCGTCGCTATGTTCTCGCTTACTCAAGTATGGTCGCCGCAAAAGCGGATGAGCCGAAGTGCGCTGCTTCACACGTCGGAGGCTATACTTTACGATCCCAGTAGCCAGCTTCACCCTAGTCGCTGTTGCCACCAGTATGAAGGACACGAATCGGGAAGAGAGGACCAAAGGCGGCAGAACGAGCAGGAGTCCGCTCATTGAAAGCCTGTAGACGATCGTAAATCGTGGTTTTGGAGCCAGTTCGTGGCCGCGCGGTTGTCTACGACATATATTGGTGCGGGATGACGAAGATGGGCTGGACATCCAGTCGATACATAGTCGTCACTTTGAATTGTGGTGGACCAGTAAGTATCTGAACGAGAACCGGCTCGACAGTCTAGCTAACGAGAAATGTCCAGTATCAGCCTGCAAGTTCATGATTGCATCCTTCAACAAACCAGGTACGAGTGATCCCGTTGAAGTGTCTGCCAGCTACGAGAGACTAGCGCCGCATCAGGCTGCATCTGGAGCCAAAATTGAAAAAACAAGACCAGTCGATGATTGCATAGCTTCAAGGCAGGTCGAGATGAGAAAGGCCGTGGAGACAAGGCAAGCAGAAATGGATTGAAGGTCATTAATCCAAATTCGTTTGCTTACGCGGAACTAGAAGCAAAAGGAAGCGTACTGGTTGGAGATAGATGTGATATTCTTACGGGGGTGGAATTTGAAATCTTTACGCGAGCTCGCTTAAGTTCACAGCAGCTCTGCAGGACTAGGCGCCAACAAACCCCCTATGGTGTAGACACACGAGGTGGTTGAACCGTGGGAAACATCCATCAAATGTCCACTGACCCGGCAATTTGACTTATACGGACCTTTTCCAAATTGCGTTGGTAGAAAAGACTGTGGCGTTTTACCGGGGGCCAGAACACGGTTTGAACCTAAGTAGTTGGAGCAACCTCGTCTCCGGGCCGGCGAGTGCAAAAGCGGTTTGATCCGACAACAAATCCCCATTTAGTCCATCAAGTTCAACTTCTACTTAAGTCGCCGCAGGTCGCCATTCTACTCTTGTCGTCTCCACGAAACGGTCTTGTTTTGTGAGAAGTGGTGTAATTGTTAGCCAGAGGGCCTTTTGAAGCAAAGTCGGCTTTCAGCTTGCTCGATTCGACCGGCGGCATGATGTGGTTGCTTTTTCGTGAGACCAAAGGTAGGTATTGATACATCCTGAGATCAGGAATCAATTAAGAGCACTTCTGTTTGGAGTTTGGATCTAGCTAGCGACACAGTATTACGGTCCCGGCTCGGGGGATTGGCCACGGGAGAGAGGCTGCAAGGCAATACTAAGGATGCGAGCGAAGGTAGGAATGATAAACTCACCTCATCCTCACCGCCTTGGATCTTGGATGCTTTCAACGCGGGGCTTTGCGCCTGTGCCGCCTTCTGGGCCTCGGTTCTCCGAAGTCTCCTTGAAACGGGTTCAGCGGGCAAAACTTCAACACAGGAAGTTTCAGACGTACCACGAAGACGGGATTCTTCGGATCTATTTCTTGGTTCCCTCCTATAATCTTGCAAATCGTTGTTAGACATACGCCTTGGAGTGAGGAACAACAATAATTAACTACCTGATGATTCAGAGGGTCGTTCCAAAAAGTTCCTGTTTATAATCACGGGGCGCTCATATGGAGTTCGGCGGACACGCGAGCTCGTTGAGTATTCGCGACTGTGTCCAACATTGGCGTCTGACGGGCCTTGAGAATTGGTCAATTCCAACGAACACGTATAGCAGCTGTAGGAATTACCATAGCCGTGCTCCTGGGCGTAGTGTCGACCGCTGAAGGGCTCTAGGTATGGTTGATCATATCGAACAGGATGGTCTGCAACATTGATGACGGAGCTGAGGTGTAAATGAGAGTAAAACCTGCCTCGGTGGTCATTGGCAGAATAATTTCTCGATGTCGAACCACGACGGTAGGTGTCTGCTACTGGGCGTATTAGGACCTGTGGTACCGGAAATACGAGAATCCTACCGTTATAGTTGTGAGGGGTGGGCGAAGGTCGATCTGGGCACCAATGTTGAATTCGTGTTGAGTACAAAGAAGGGGAGGCTCACCGTGTCTATAAATCTCATAGTCTGTGGATTGCTCAGGTTGCCAGTTGCTGTGAAGGTTTCCATCATCGTCGTTGTATGTGTCGCCAGCATAGTCTAAGTAAAATAAAACAGAGATGAGAGAAAATGTAGCACCCAACTGTGGTACGTACAGCGCTCGTTCCCACTGGGGTCATGCATATTGAAGAGCCCGGAATCGCCTCCGCGGTCCTGCATCCCGGAAGAGTTCCCCGAGAGATTGGTTGAACCCATGAATGTGCCGCGGGTCGACGTCCGACTGCGGGTCATCAGGAAAAACCAAAATTCTATGATAGAACATGGCCTTTTATGGGGGTCTTTGATGGTCTTTGATGGTCTATAAGTGTCTATGAGGCAACCCCCGGCTCTATGAGTGTCTATGGGGAGCTATGGATGTCTTTCAATGTACCTGCACTGTTTATGACTTTCTTTGGTGGTTGATTCATGTGACATGATTGTGAATACGTAGTCTAATGAGGGTGAAACCATGCTAGCCGGCGAGTTGCATTGAACCAAGCTCGTGCATCAGGAAAACCAAAATGCTATGATAAAACACAGCCTTTTATGAAGGTCTCTGATGGTCTATGAATGTCTATGTGTCAACCACCTTTTTTGGAAAGTCCTTGTTCTGAATTGTTCTGGTCTTCAAAACTGTCACATCCAGGAAATGATTCCACATTTTGTGCTTCACTTAGGCTGTTGAAGGAAAACTTGTGCTAAACAACTCTTATAGCTCTTTTTGAGCTTTTGGTTTGGGGTCTATTCTCACATCTGCAAATATATGCCTTTGTGAGAAATTTGCTGAGTTTCTTGCTAGAGAAGTATTCATGCCCAGATGCTTTCAGCAGAGGAGATGTGGATGGGACAGGCAAGAACTTGGGAGAAGTAAACTGACCTGGAGAATAAGAACTTACCCACCTATCAGAATAGTGTCCATCCACTTATATGGTCCTTTAGCTCAGTTGGTAGTGCACCTCATTCCGTATTTTGTCCGAACCCGCCAGGTCGCGAGTTCGATCCCGTTGAAAAGCACTTTACTTTAATTACATTAGATACCTTGACTAAGTCGTGATATAATGTCCCTCAGCGAAAAGTCACTAAGTTCACTTCACATTCACATGGAAACACCTTGAACAGCAAGTAAGTAAGCACAGTAAGCAAAGGCTGAGTGGTGGTGACAGAAACCTTGTATCCCTGCATTACATGCAATATGATATGTGTTTTTACTGTCATTTTTGTGTGTGTTTTAAGCCACTGTGAACCAAAAAAAGTTGACAAAATCTCATAGAAAGCAGGCCAGTTTCATAGAAAACAGGGGTTTATGGGTGTCTATGGGTGTCTATGGAGTTGACCCCCCCCCATCCCACCTTGCTATCATAGACGCCCATTGTCTATGACGTCTATGGCGTCTATGTGGGTCTATGTGGGTCTATGGGGCAGTTTTGGTTTTTCCTGATGGTGGTTCTCGATCGTCGAGGCGGGAGAGGCGAGTCATTGCGCTGGTGAGCATTCGCGGCGGCGCTGTAATAAAAATTGACTTGAGCCGGAGAACGAATGTGTTGGATGGATCCCCCAGCAGAATTGATTTCTGCAGCAGTGACCGAGAGTCTGCTGCAGCGGGAGAAGGCCGACATGGGAGGTTTAGCGGAAAGACAACGAGCCATCTAGCCAAAGGTTGCGCTTTATGGGTGCGCACACAGCATTCATTTCACCTGGCGGGCAATAAAACCTTTGGGCTGTACTTTGGTTTGAAAAGGGTATTTTCCTGATTCTGCAGCGCGCTACCACTGCCTTTGATGTGTATCAAAGTCAGGGGCTCGAGGCGTGATACGCGTGAACCAAAGCGTAGAGAAGTAAAGCGAAGGGTAGCATACTCACACATAGTGACATACCGTAAACTTTAAAAAAGAATATTGATTACCCCTGAAAATGCCGCCATGAAGTTGAACATTACGACTCGGATGCTTGCGCGGCGATTACGATTACGCTGACCCCCAGAACATCACCATCCAATTGCCATTACAATTTTGCTCGGCGATCCCAGAACTTCACCTTCTTTACGCGGCAATGAAAATAAAATTCGCTGGCCTGGAACCAAATACACACCGGAATACCTACAGCATTGCGAGGTAAGAGCTTTTTTTTGCTGTGGCGACAGTGGCGTCTGTTTACGGAAGACCAGAGTATCGGAGACAGACGCTTCAACAAATAAGGCCGGTACCTCGCTTGTTGCAGTAAGAGTTGCGCTTCGGGTCCATACCACATGGTTCGCTGGGGAAATAAAACAGCCTGAATGATCACCCGTATAACTAACCTCATGTCTTGCGGAGTCCCACATGGCAGACACTCCAGCTTTCGGCGACTCGACTCACATGGATGGGACGGACGGACATGATCCTGAGTCTTATCCATTGTAATGGTTTGTCGCAGTCTCGCAGCCTCGCAGATCATGATGATTAGCATGCAGGGCCAGGATGAGGCAAGAACCCTATACTTCATTCTGCAGAGATATTGGGAGGCACCTGTCTCGTAAAAATGATGCGACGCACCGCTGAGCCGTCCAGGATTTAATTATGGAATAAAGTCTCTTCTAATTCCGACGTACTCAAAAACGGCGAGCAGTCAATATTGGCGAAGCGGCAGGTGAGCCGACAGCCCAAAGAAGATATGTATAAGGGAAAAGGTAGCGGCGACCGGCATGACTCGACACCACGTTCCGAACGTTCCGACAACTTTAAATTGATTGCTCTCGTGCTTCCCCGCGCATAAAAGCTCCAATGATAGCATTCCGATGCTCCCACTTGGTCCCGGGTGTTTGAGAAAAGTTTTCATCATGCAGTGGGTAAGGATTTGTGGGCGGGATGCCTAGGTACGGTGCAGCTGGCGGATGCTCGGCAGCCGCGCAGCGGGGCTGCATCCAAGACGCCGTCGTCGAGTGAGTCTTGAACTTGTCTCAGTCTGAGGATGCTAGTGAGCATTTGTTGAACATATTTTCCGTAAGCAGTGATTATAATACACAGATAGTTAACCCATTATCGTTTCAGTCAGCGGGGGCCAAAAATATGGGGCAAATATTAATATCAGCGTGGCGGCGTCGCGCCACAAAAACACATGCGATCCCTTCCCTGCAAAAGAAGCGCCACGAATTCGGGAGGTCTCCACGGGTGTCGCCGCCGCCGTCGTCCGCGTCGAGTCAGACATTCACATGTGGCCGGTAATTACCTGTTTCGGCGCTCGGCGTTGCGGAATCCCGATTCGGTTGTGGGGGAGTGCATATTTTCGCTAGTCTCCCGTAGTCAGACTCCACAAGATATATGATAGTCGATATATCTTTTATATGGAGTCTGATTTTGGCATGTCTGATCAAGGACCTCGGCTTTTGATGGAAGTTCCCACGGCCCAATCGGGATGGATTTCGCAGTTCACCATACCTGCCTTATGCTTTTGCCTGGCAGTGCACCTAAGGCAAATCAAGTATAGTCTGAGATATCCCTTGTGAAATTACTCCACATTATCTTCATTCTTGGGCACACAGCGGTGGTTTAACTACTTTGCACAAAATTGAGTGGTGCACTTCCAATTTTAATTCTTTTCATTTGCAAAAAAGTGTGATACATGTCGGGCATTGTGTACGGAGCTGCCTATATGCACTACGCCTCCACCTACCTCTGTAGAAAGGTAATTGTCTCAATTGAGCCGTGGGAAACCTGCGCACGTGACGAGAAAACCGAGGTCCGGGATCGCCGATACCAACAGATTCAGACTATATTTTCGCGCCAAATCAAATGTTCAAATGTTCGGTAGAAAACGTTTCGTAACGACGCGTCGCGCGTAAACGCGTTCACGCGTCGAAGGTATCCTTTGTGCAGCAATTCTCGGGATAGGGACTAGGCTCCACCCTGGCAAGAGATGATCAAGATAAAGAAAAGAAATAACTGTGGATGCGTTAAAGCAAATGAGTGTGGATGATAATTCCTCCCAAGTCCATGAAAGGTAGTCCACACCAAGAATCAGGCTTTACCACGCTAGCCGCAGGCGACGATATGATTGATCACTGAATCAGAACACCGCTCGAGCTCGCATAGCTTTGTCTACCCCTGTCTACCCGAAATTCTCTGGAGAATTCTCTGCCGCAGCGGATTCAAACCTCTCAAGCAGTCTTCCCTTCGGCAGCCAGCGACGCCGCTGGGAGCGCCCGGATGATTAATATATTCGTTGCGATTGATGAGATTTCTGCCGTTTTTGTAGGGAAACCTGTAGGCTGTGGGTTCGGGCCTAGAGGGTGAAAAGTGGCCCAGGGGCGATGGTGTAATTATTTGCTGGTAAAACGGGATTCGATAATCCCTGGAAATCGGTGTTCGTGATTCGGACCGTGCCGCCGTGTAATGCTAGCTACCTACCTACTGGTTCGCTGAGTGCGCATGCCTAGATCTATTCCTTCTGCTCACATCGTGAAACGAATAAAGAACACCGCCATTCACTGCTGTGGAAAAGATAGGTTCGCAGTCGGCATTGTGGAACTGTCCAGGATATAGTATTGTCAGTCATGAAAGATGCGGGCAGAATATTGGCGTCTGACATCGGCTCGAAAAAAAGACGGATCGGTCGCTGCCACGAGGCGAAGCGAGCGGACATACCGGCGACGGAAGGCTCAGCAGATCCTGAACGGATATGTAGGATCTTGGGCGTACCGAGCAGCTGGCGCCCGGATGTATGATTATTATTTTATTCATTGCGATTGATGAGAAAAGTCGACCGCCTTTGGTTGTCTGGCTTCTGCCCTGAACGCGTGAATTCGCTGAGTGCGCATGCATGGGTGCTTTACTCGTGCTCATCGGCTGCCACACGAATAAAGATTCAGTCACGATATGGTCAAATGAAAGACAAGTTGAGCAAATACAACAAGGGCACAAGGGACAGCATCTCCACAACTCCGAGTCGTCGGAGTTGCATAGATTTCAACTCCGCGCTGCAGGAGATTATTATTATCAGGCGCAGCGGGTGATCTCGAGCCGAATCGAGAGTGTGGATACACAAAAACCCCTTGGAGTAATGCACACAGCTTCTGGGGATTAAATTAAATAGATTCGTTGGCGCCAAAGCCCTGGAAGCATAGGGAAGCATATGTACTTACGGGAGTTCCTGGAAATCTAGATGCAAATCCCCCAATGTGGCAGTGAGGATCGGTGAATGGATGCGTCGAGCATCCAAAGCGAAACGCAGATCAGTGGGGAAAAGCAGGCTTACCACGGTAGCTGTAGCATACACTTGACGCGTGTATGTAGTACGGGCCCCGGCTGTTTCTTAACGGGACCGCGTCGGAATACACCTTCCTTCCTTCCACCACGGACGTTTTCAGTCCCGTTGGACCTACGTAGCACGCGGACAATAACACCCTGCATCGCAAAGTTTTGGGGTGACGACCACGGGACAGGTTTTCACCTGCTGCGCGTCGAGCGGCGACATTGGATGTATCCAGATCCATGTGGTGCTCTACTCAGAGACGACGACCACGGACACCGTGAATGGAAGAGGGAGGAGAATGCGCACGTTTCTGCGGGTGCAATCGGTGGGGACGTCCGCGATGCGGCCGATGGACATGCCGGTGCGGGCGAGGGCGCGGAGGGCGCTCTGGCCTCCGGGGCCGGGGGTCTTGGTGCCGGTTCCGCCGGTTGCGCGAATTTTCTTGACTTTTTTCGGGGGCTGAAAAACAACATCCAAACGTCAGCGCGCGCATCCAGCGTATAACTGCCCGTAAACCAGCAAATTCGAGCCAGAAAAGTTCACAACGCGGACGGGCAGGGAACGTACCATGGTGTGGGCGGGGATGGTCTTGAGGAGGGCTTAAAGAGAAAATCGGAGGCGACAGCGAATGCCCGTGGGATGCTCAGGAATTTTCTCGCTTACTCGAGTATGGTCGCTGCAAAAGCGCTGCTTCACACGTCGGAGGCTATACTTTACGATACCAGTAGCCAGCCTCACCCTAGTCGCTATTGCCACCAGCATGAAGGACACGAATCGGGAAGAAAGGACCAGAGCCTCCTTGAAAGCCTGTAGACGATCGAAAATCGTGGTTTTGGAGCCAGTTCGTGGCTACGCAGTTGTCGACGACAGATATATTGGTGATTGATGACGAAGATGGGCTGGACATCCAGTCGATACATAGTCGTCACTTTGAATTGGTGGACCAGTATTTCTCAGTATCTGAATGAGAACCGGCTCGACAGTCTAGCAGACAAGAATGCCCATTGCATCAGCCTGCAAGTTCATCATTGCATCCTTCATGGTGGGATCCCAGCCCAGGCCTGCCACCAGGCCGCTGGCAGGGAGAAGTCTTTGAGACAGTGCCAGTGAGACTGTTGCTAGCTGTTGCTCGCATCAGCCTGCATCTGGAGTCAAAATTGAAAAGACAAGAGCAGTCGTATGCTTGCATAGCTTCAAGGAAGACACCCAGGTCGAGATGAGAAAGGCCGTGGAGAGCCACAAGGCAAGCAGAAACGAAAGAACGTCAAAGCCGTCGGCCCGTTCGGAGTTGGATGGCAAAAGCGGTTTGATCCGACCACAAGTCCCCATTTGGTCCATCAAGTTCAACTTCTACTTAAGTCGACGCAGGTCGCCACTCTACTCTTGTCGTCCCCACGAAGCAGTCTTAATTTTAAGAAGTGCTGTAATTGTTAGCCAGAGGACCTTTTGAACCACAGTCGGCTTTCAGGTCGCTCGATTCGACCGGCGGTATGAAGTGGTTGCTTTTCCGCGAGGCCAAAGGTAGGTGGTGTGTTATCAATGTCCCTAGCTTGCGCAAAATACACATTACATGCAAACAGGTAGAAAGATTGGACTGTCAATAAAAAGTACTGATACACCCTGAGATCAGGAATAATTGATTGCGCTTTTGTATGGAGTTTGAAAGAGCTAGCTAGCGATACCGTATGCTCGGGGGATTGGCCATGGGAAAGAAGCTTCAAGGTAATACTGAGGATATGAGCGAAGGTAGGAATGATAAACTCACTTCATCCTCATCGCCTTGGCAAACGATCTTGGATGCTTTCAACACGGGGTTTTACGTCTCTGCCGCCTTCTGGGCCTCGGTTCTCCGAAGTCTCCTTGAAAACGGGTTCAGTGGGCAAAACTTCAACACAGGAAGTTTCAGACGTACCACGAACACGGGATTCTTTGGATCTATTTCTCGATCTCCGCCTGTAATCTTGCAAATCGTTGTTAGACATACGCCTTGGAGTGAGGAACAAGAGTGAATTAATCAACTACCTGATGATTCGGAGGGTCGTTCCAAAAAGTTCCTGTTTACAATCACGGGACGCTCATAAGGAGTTCGGCGGACACGCGAGCTCGTTGAGTGTTCGCGGCTGTGTCCAACATTGGCGTCGAACGGGCCTTGAGAATCGGTGAATTCCAACGAACACGTATAGCAACTGCAGGAGTAATTACGATGGCCGTATTCCTCGGCGTATCGTCGTCCGCTGAAGGGCTCTAGATGTAATTGATCATGTCGAACAGGATGGTCTGCAACGTTGATGAGAGCTGAGGTGTAAATGAGAATAAAACCTGCCTCGGTGGTCACTGGCAGGATAATTTCTCGATGTTGAACCACGACGGTAGGTGTCGGCTACTAGGCGTATTAAGACTTGTGGTCCCGGAAATACGAGAAACCTACCGTTATGGTTGCGGGGGGTGGGCGAAGGTCGATCTGGGTAAATATGCTGAATTAATGTCGAGTATAAGTGAGGGGAGGCTCACCGTGTCTATAAATCTCATAATCTGTGGATCGCTCTAGTTGCGAGTCGTTATGAAGGTTTCCATTGTCGTCGTCGTATGCGTCGCCAGCATAGTCTGCATAAAATAAAACAGAGATGAGAGAAAACGTAGCACCCAACTGTGATACGTAGTACAGCGTTCGTTCCCATTGGGGTTAGGCATATTGAAGGACCCGGAATCACCTCCGCGGTCCTGCATCCTGGAGGATTTCGCCAACGGGTTGGTTGAACCCATGGACGCGCCACGGACCGACGTCCGACCACGGGTACTTCGAGATCGTCGAGACGACGGGAGAGGCGCGTCATTGCGTTGGTGAGCATTCGCGGCGGCGCCGTAATAGAAATTGACTTGAGCCGGAGAACGAATGTGGTGAATGGATCCCCCAGCAGAATTGATTTCTGCAGCAGTGACTGAGAGTCTACTGCAGCGGCAAAAGACCGACATGGGAGATTTAGAGGAAAGACAACGAGCCATCCCGCAGAATTTCCCCCGCTTAAGTAGCGCCTGCGGGAGCTCTTTCTCACGCTCATGGCAGCGATCGCTAGTTGTCTTTCCTCTAAATCTCCCATGTCGATCTTCTCCCGCTGCAGCAGACTCTCAGTCACTGCTGCAGAAATCAATTCTGCTTGGCTCCGAGGCGGGCGCTGCTCGTTCTCACGCTCACCACGATCGATCGCGCGGATGGCTCCGAGACGTTCGGCTCGTGAACAAGGACGTTCGGCTTGGCGGGACGGGATAAAATAGTGGCTTGGCCGTTTTGGGAACGCTGGACAGGACGTGGTAAAATGAGGTGGCTTGCATGCTATCAGTCCCAATCGGTTAAAAATGGGTTAGAAAACACTTTTTTGCTCGTGTAGTAGGGAATTGAACGAGGAGAAGAGATAGAAAATCGGTTGCTGGTCCATCAACAAAGACGTTATTGTGCTTTACCAGTCTAACTTGGGGGATAGGATAGGATAGTCACATCAGGAAATAAGCAATCGCCGGATTGGAGCTGATGGCGCTGATCAGTCTGATGCCAGTTGATGAGCGCGTATCTGACCTCGCCAGCTGTCGTCAGACTGACTGGCCACTGACAATTCACTCTCAGTCTTTTCCTTCATCATTGGAGCGTATCTGCGCGTACGCGTCAACCGACTGCCGTACGGTTCCACTGCACAATAAGATAATTGACTCTATTTCTACATGCTGCATGTAATTGTAAAGTACAATAGAATACTACATAGACATATGTCCTTCTTGTGTCCCTCAAGTTCGCGAATCGGACGGGCAGGCAGCGGGAGGAAAGTTGATTGCTCTCAATTGATGGTTGTGAAAGGTCCGTGCGCGCATCATCACGCCTGTTGATAATTTGATGGATGTTGATCGTCTTTCTCATTCTCCACCACACCATATTCCTCACCCACCCCGCTCTCCGTGCCTCCCGGCCATCGTTCGCAGTTTGTCTGAGCTCTACACCAACCTCGCCATCTCTACTCTGGTTCCTGGTCCCTGTTCGCCAACTTCAAGCCCTCAAGATGTCCTAAATGAGGCTCACACTCCCCTAAATGAAGACTCGTCAAAATAGGGCACCGAAGGCTCGCAATACAGGCTCAATCCGTCCCCCACCCCACTCAACTCTCGGCCGTCTTAAATCCATATCCTCGACCGACGACCTGAACAAGAAAACCTGCCGCAACCCAAGAACACCGTGTCCCAAACCTTATCAAGCCAAGCAAAGTGACATCACCCACCCAAGCTCAAACTCGCGAACGATTCCTCTCAAGTCTCATGCCTTCAAGCCTCCTCAAGCTATCAAGCCTTCAACGTCGCGTCAAAATCATCCAAGTTTCCAGTATCGTCAAGCATCGGCAAGTCTCAAGTCTCAAGTCGCAAGCCTCAAACATTTCGATGCCTGCCCGAAGGTTATTGGCGTTTCTCACGTGTGTATTTACGAGGTGAGTCCCATCCTTCGTAGTTTCTCCATGTATTCGTCTACTTCATGCAATTCATATGTCCTCTGTTATCTAACGCGTGCTCTCGCATGAAGTATCGGAATAAGCGGGAATATTGTGGCCCAGAGCGGCTGAAAATGCGGGATATATGGCCACCTCACGCCCGACTGACGGGAAACTGGTCTGCGCTGGCGAACTTGGCTGTCTCATATCTGAGCCACGTCGGCGCGGGTCCGCTTCACGTCAGCAGTATCAGATCTGACGCGACGGACGCCAAGCGGACGCCGATCATCCGCCCAGATCCTCGCGGACCGCCCTTCCGCTTATTTCCTGATCTAGTAGTAGGATTAGTCTCCCCAAGTCAGACTCCATAAAGTTATGATAGTCAATAACTTTTGTCTGGATAGGATAGGATTTCCGACGCCAGGTCCCGGATCGGAACGGCCGGTGTCCGCACTACATACACACGGCGTTAGCGTATGCTACGGAAGTATCTAATCTCCACTGTTGTGAACTAGCCCGCCTCTAATCTACTCCTTTCGTGGCCCTTATAATGCGGCAAACTTTCAAAATTGCCAAGAACACTGCGTTACTAAACATAGGTTTGACTCATTATCAGGTGTGCGGCATTGCTCGGCGATATGTTTTCTAACGCACATGTTCAGCTTCAGCTTCTGGGAATATCATTAGATTCGTTGGCGCTCATGGCGTCTAAGGTATAGCACATGTACTTACGGGGAGTTCCTGTGGATGTGTCGATCATCCAAAGCGAAACGCAGCTCAGTGGGAAAAAGCGGGCCTACGACCGCGGCGGCTTTCGATCGTGTTGGAAGGACGCAAGTCACGTAACACAGGGACAATAACACCCTGCATCGCAAAGTTTTGGGGTGACGACCACGGGACAGGTTTCCACCTGCTGCGCGTCGAGCGGCGACATTGGATGTATCTAGATACATGCGGTACTCTACTCAGAGACGACGACCACGGCGACCACCCTGAATTATAGTGTTAGTACGCCGTAAACGGAAGAGGCAGGAGGGTGCGCACCTTTCTGCGGGTGCAATCGGTAGGGACGGGGGTGACGTCCTCAATGCGGCCGATGGACATGCCGGCGCGGGCGAGGGCGCGGAGGGCGCTCTGGCCTCCGGGGCCGGGGGTCTTGGTGCCGGTTCCGCCGGTTGCGCGAATTTTGATGTGGAGGGCGGTGATGCCAACTTCCTTGCAGCGGGCGGCGACGTCCTGGGCGGCCAACATGGCGGCGTACGGCGAGGACTCGTCACGGTCGGCTTTCACTTTCATTCCACCTGCGCGAGAGCATTAGGGTGTGGTTACAAGGAGAAAACAAGGGGACGGACCAGTGACACGGGAGATGGTCTCCTTGCCCGACATATCGGTGACGTGGACGAAGGTGTCGTTGAAGGACGCAAAGATGTGGGCGACGCCAAACACGCGCTCGCCTTCTGCCACCTGGGGACCGAGGGACACGTTCTCCTCCTTGGGCGCCTTGACTTTTTTCGGGGGCTGAAAAACGACATCCAAATGTCAGCGCGCGCATCCAGCGTATAACAGCCCGTAATCCAGCAAATTCGAGCCAGAAAGGTTCACAAACGGACGGGCAGGGAACATACCATGGTGTGGGCGGGGGTTGGTCTTGAGGAGGGCTTGAGGAGAAATTCAGAGGCGACAGCGAATGCCCGTGCGATTCCCACCAATTTGATCGGCAATCAATTCAACCAATCATCATTGTTTGATCGCACTGCCCACTGCCCTTTAAAACGAACCGCTCTCACTGAGACAGGCCCTGTTTCTCAGTTCCCACCCAGCACTTTCATATCCACAAAGCCTACAGCCAATGCCGACTCGGAGCGCGTGTGTGGCCTCCATGTCTTGCCAACGCCCGTCCGGCGCTCCGTCGCGGACTGGGTTTACAGCCATCCCGGTGGTCTCGCCGTCCATTTGATGCCCCTCCAATCCTTTGTTTTTACCGTCACCTACTCGTGGATTCTGCACCTCCGAGAAGAGGACTATCCCTCGGAACGCCATTTCATCAACACCATCGCCTCACTCTTCTGCGGTTTCACCCTGCTCCTCGCAGTAGGCACTGCTTGGATGGATATTCTGAGCCACATGACGGAGCCTCTTGTGCTTGCTCTGACGGTCACACCCAACATCGGTCAGTTGAGTCGGTGATGCCGAGTCAATGGCTAATGGCTGACTTTTCAACCACAGCGCGGATGCCGGCCGTCAAGGCGCTCCCCTCTTCCGTCCGGCACCTCATTTTGGCGCTGGTGTTCCTTGCGACCCCCGTTGTGTGGAACTGTGCCCTGCGCTGCATGGGCATGCGTGCCCGCGTCCTCACAAAGGCGTACATCCGTGGCTACCTCAAAACCGGGAACTTCCCCATGCCCGTGTCGTATACGCTGGGGGACCGGGAGGAGGATAGGGAGGCGTTCGGGCTCGAGAATATCAGGTTTCGCCTTGAGGATAGGACGTTTGGTGCGCCTTATTTCTTTGTGTTTAATTTGCTTGAATGATAATACGGTATAATAGAACCCAACTCATCTCCGGACGCGAAGAGTCTGGTTGAGTCCTTGGTTTAATGTACTTGAGCTCTCACGGCCAAAAGGTCTAGCCTTAGCCTTTATATTTATTCTCTCTCAACGTTCACTAATTACTGTGTATTTCTGCCACTGTATGCATCATGTTCAAATCTGCTGACTCTCCTTCGCTTCCAACGCCGGTGATCTCTTGATACTCTGAGCGGCACTGATTGGATTTAGCAGTTTTTAATTGAAACCTTGGAGTTTCCAGGCGGGATGCGCATCAAAATGGGTTCACCCTGCGGTACAAGTTGAACCGTTGCCGATGGTACGCGTTTTCCCCGGTAGGCATCGACGATGCAGGAATCAGACTCGGAATGGGCGTTCGTAGTGAGGATTTTCGTATCAGATGCGTTGAATTCCCGGCCGCGCGCCGGTTAGAAGGTGAGTGATCTGATGGTATGTCTGCAAAGGAAGAAATGGTGAATCAGGCAAGGATGAGGAGCAGAAGGTAAGTGTAAGCCCAGAAACTCCATTCAAAACTCCCTGTGCGGACTTGTTAATTCCACGAAGTTGTCGAACCGAACTACAGGCTGTGCGCGGGACTGTCACGGTAGTTCCAGAAGCCGCAGCGCGATTTATACTTAATGACTTATGCAGCACGACACTCTCGCGGCGCCGCAGCATTGCGCTCTCACGACGGCGCGGCCCGCTATAGAAACGTCCGTCCACTGCGGACGGTTCAGCGCCCGGCGAGTGCACATCTCCAGTTCGCCCGGGGTCGGGGATCATTTTATAAGTTGACCGGGATTCGTATCTTCGCCCACAAAAACCCGCAAACCCTCTCGATGACTTGATGGCTATATATCCCTCTCTTCCTTTGCCACGTTGGGCCTGTTCTGATCCGCCATTCGAAAGGGTTTTGGCGGGTTTTGACGACCGCTTGACAACTTCAAGCAAGCAATTCTCTGTTACTCCACGACCATGTCCTCGGGAACTCTGGGGGTCGACAATTCAATGACCATGTTCGTTGTAACCCTCCAATTACCTGGTCTAGTATTCACATTTAGAAATAAGGAGTCTTGCGCCCGTGGTGAGCCCCCATTTTCCTTGAACTGGAACTGCAATTCTGACGCATGAACTTGCCAGGTACCCGGCAACGTACTCAACTGGCGCTCGCAACCCAAATGAGTGCGTTGATATGACTATTTGAATGCTGTTGAGCTGCCTGACAGTCGAAGACACGTATTACATGCGTCGTAGACGCGAGCAGCCCGTTAATCCGCACTCGACTCGGTATGTAGTATAAACTTCCAGTGCCGCTCACTGTCCTTCGTTTATCATATTTGATTTTCAGTCGACGCGATATTCGTCCTCGACGTCGTACATACTGTGCTTCTGACCTACCGCGAGTGGTGGCTCTGGGGGCTCTGGTTCATGAGCGACTCACAACCAATTGAACCCCGGGACGTGAGCAACTCTTCCACGCTCGTCGCGCTCGCGTGTTGGTTATCGCAGCTCGGTGGGTTCAACTCCATCTTGGCATATGAGAATTGAGAATTCAACTTGGCGGCTTTAGAGGGTGTTCTGGTGGAACTGATATACGCACGGTGGGTGGCCCCACTCGGACCTGTGCTGTGGAATCGATTTTAAAGCCCCGCAGGCGGATATGGAGTTTTTCGCACAGCCAATTGATACGTGTTGTATCGGTGGTCATCACACTGGTGAGTGCTCTCGGCGGGCGGTATTCATACTACATTAACCTACGTACCATGATGATCACAGCTGGCCCTGGCGCGCGGTCTCAGCGCAAGCACTCATACACTGGAAGTATGTACTGTATTGTGGATTTATTTCGTTGCCCCCGCACCTTGTTCACGAAATGAAATTACACAGCTGTTTGGATTCGGAACGCACTACGGCGACCCGTTTTCGGACGCTGTGCAACGAATTCTGTCTGTGGAGCTATCGGTTAGTAGGTTCAATTTGTTTGGGTTTTACCGATTATCTTCGGCGCCGTCTGCTAGATCTGGACGGCCGGTGGAATACTCCCCGACGCGCTCATCTTCATCTGCACGGTCTATATGGTGAGTCTCGCCTTCCCCAACACAAGCTGGACATCTTTCAACCCTCTCAACTTTAGTCCTTTGGGCAACAGATACTTCGACCTAACACAAAGCTCGAACCGCCTACTAGTGCTCCCCTCATCCTCGCGCAAATTGGTGCATTCCTCTTACTATGCGCCTCCCTCGACATCCTGCTAGCCTTTTATTCAGCCCCATCCGCAGAGCGTTATTTTATCCCGTGCGTGTCCCAACTTGAACCGTATCCTTTTCTTTGCCAAACTTCGACGAATGTAGTGCTTACATTCTGGGCAAACTGTCTGTTTTTGTGTTTGGTTTCGTGTTCATCTTTTATTTAATTTTTCCTCCGTTAGGTACACGATCGGATTGGTTCTGACGCTCAACTCTTCGCGGCCGTCGCTACAAGGAGCGTTACCTTATGCAAAGGGTGTTTAGAGCTGGAAGGCGGGTGTAGCGATGCGTTGGACGGTGTTCAATAGCGATGAGGTAAATGTAAAATGAAGCTGAGTCATGGTTCGATTTTTCCGGGAACACCCGGCCGGCGAAATGATCCGTGTTGAAATTTGAAGAAACCAGACCTGAACGGTAGCTATGTATACGAGGCCCAGTAAACCAAGAATAACTTCAACGGAAGAATACTTTGAGATGAGAGTTGGCTTTCCAATATGCTGTTCAAGTTGCTGAAAAAATCATACAGACTATATTTCACAGAGTCACCCAAGTTTATTTTTTTCACCCGTTAAACAATATATTTTCCGCGAGAAGAAAACTTTTTCCCCCGTTAAGCAACCCAACCCAAAGTCTTTTAGGGCAAACATAGAGCCCGAAGGCTTCCCACGACGTCCCCGACGGGCTGTCGTGGTTTCCCGACCCACCACCGCCACAGTTCGGTGCTGTGTCGGGGCCATGGTCGGGAACACATTTGGTGCTTGCTTGGCGCTGTTGTGCACCGTGGTGTTTGGCTCTGCTGGGCAGCCTCTTTTAGTTGATGATCACCAAAACACCATCCGGTCCGGAGTCTCCGCCCTTTTCAGTCTGTCAGGGGTTTCCGCAATTTTTTTAATCGTGTTTTAGTGGTCCTCAATGTACATGTAAATTTCCTATGATCCTATCTTCCTCTCCTCTTCCCTCCTTCGAATTAGCCGCCTTGTTTGGGTTGAAATCGGAGCAGCCGGCACGAAAGAGGCCTCTGCCAAGCAAGGCAAAGCAATCCCGTGCACAACAGCCTCAAACAGTGGTTGATTCATGCCTTGTGCTCGACAGCACCGATTGAACACCAGGCGGCGAGTCGGGGAGCGGTGATGGGTCCTGGGGCGTCGTGGGAAGCCTCCAGGCCCCTTGTCCACCCCAATTACTTCGGATTGGTTTGCTCAACAGACAAAATAAATTCTGAGCTCTCGCGAAAGATATATTTTCCGACGGTGAGAAAAATTACTTTGGGGCACATAAAAAATATAGTTCATTTGATTTTTTCAGCAACTTGAACAGCATATTCCAATGTGCTTAACGGTAAGTACGGTTGATGGATCGACGACTTGGCGGACGGATCAGTGCTAGCGGAACCAAAATTAAAATTAAAGTTAACAAGTTTGCTGAGATGTTTCGTCGCCAAATTTAAACCAGGATGGGAAGCAATTGAATCAAATGAGCATAGAAATATAGGTATGCAGAGCGTAGTAGATGGATTAGGGAGACTCTTTCTCGTGAAGAGCTTCCTAATTACAAGCCTTATCCAAGGCCTTATCTTTCATTGTCGTCTTATCCGAGACTGAGGGCCTTGCCCGAGCTATCGAAATCAAAAACGTACGCGTCTCACAACCGGTGCCAGTGTAACGCGTTGAAAGACGAAAATGTTCCGAAAGAGACCGCGCGACAACATTATCGTGGGGTCTTGTCCTAGTTAATCGTAAAAGAAGCCCGACACTTGTATATGAGGGTTGATTATCACCGGCTCGAGTGGGCGACCTGACAAGGACCAGCGTGGGTGACTTCAACACATGATCGCTCGAAAACTGAGCCAAGGGGAGAGCGGGTTGAGTGACGCGCAAAATGCGTGTTACAAACTGAAAAGTGGGTTGAAAACTGGCTGTGCTCGTACGATGCCTACGGAGGCCCGTGAGCTCATGGTGGTTTCCGATAAGGCGTTGCCGAGGGCTTCCGAGATCATCACGTAACAACTTGAACCGCCAACTGACCAATAAGGAAATTTACACCTTGTCCATTCGCCACGATCACGACCTATGTTTTCGAGACAGCAGGTTGGCTGGCTTGCTCGCAGCTTGCTCGGATGAACTAGCATGGAACCCCTGACTTCGGAGAGAAACCTAGTATCCGATTTTCTTTATGAGCGCACCAGATAAGGCGGGAAATTGCCGAGGGTCCGCCGCTTCAAGTCTTCTTTTTCGGTCCGACTCGTCTTGGCGACTCCGATAATCTGGCTCTTTCTTCGACATACGCGTGGTCTGTCTTCTGACCGTGGCACGCCAGTTCAAGTCTACCGGATGGTACAAGATAGCACTCGACTAGTCTCCCGTGAAAGTGCAACCATATGGTCGAGATCAGTCCTCTTGTTCTCGGACATGTCGGAGTGAACGCACCAAGTATAGTCTTGCGCCTCAAAAGGCGGTGATGGGATGGTTTGACGATTACCCCGAATTTCGCCTCGGGCCCTCCTCTGACAATGGCTGTCTCTTCTTTATTGAAGCGCATGCTCATCTTCCTGACTGCGTTTACGATTCTGAATGTCGTCAGCGCCACTCCGGTCTTGCACCCTCCGACCAATGTCCCCACCCGCGCCTTCGATACGCAAGACGGCGCAGTTACCAATGATGTCGAAAAACGCGCTGCGGCGAAAGTTTCGATAGGTGTGTTTTTTTCGCTATCATGGCTCGTTTCCGGAGCGCTCATCTTGCTCCAGGGTATTTCGTTAACTGGGGAATCTACTCTCCGAGACTCTTCCGTGAGGATATTGCCGCAGCCTTAACGGCAAATAACTAATCAGTATACTACAGTGCCACAGAACATCAATGTGGCGACGCTCACCCGTAAGTCCCACGCGTTTTCTGGCTGCAATGCTAACTTAAAATCCCTAGACATTTTATATGCGTTTGCGGACGTTGATCCCAACTCCGGGAACATCATACTTTCGGATCTCTATGCGGATACGCAGGTACATTTTATTTGATATCCTCCATCTCAGACGAGTTGAAACAATATAACTTAGGATCACTTCCCCACCGACTCGTGGTCGGAAACCGGGAACAACCTTTACGGATGCCTCAAACAGATGTATTTGTTGAAGCTGGCAAACCGCAATCTCAAGGTATCGCTCTCCATTGGCGGATGGACGTACTCCCAGGCCGGTAAGTGTGTTCAACAAAACACACAATTCCTACTGAAGCATCCGTTACCCAGGCCACTTTTCTTTCGTCACCAATGCAGCAAGTCGCGCAACGTTCGTAACAAATGCAGTACAGATGATTGAAAACTATGGTTTCGACGGCATGTAAGCTGCGAGCAACACCGATTTCATCTTTACCTGACAAGGATGAAGCGATCTGGACTTTGAATATCCCGCCAACGCTGCTCAAGGGCAAGGCTTTGCGGATCTTTTCACTGAGCTGAGAACTGCATTCGACGCTCTCGCGGCTAAGAAGAAAGATGCGACAACGTATCAACTCACTGCTGCTGTCTCCGCCGGTTCCGCCAACAACGCCTTCCTCGTTGTTCCTCAGATGGACAAAGGTGCATTGTTCGGTATCAAACAATACTCTCGCTAATACGCCGAGTTCCCTAGCCCTGACTTACTGGAATTTAATGGTGAGCTACATAATTCCGCTGGTCGTTGCACACCATAATATTGAGAATTCCACAGGCGTACGATTATGCCGGATCTTGGCTCACTTGGTCTGACAACCAGGCGAATTTATATGGAGGAGCCCGGACAAATGTAAGCACGGATGGTGCGGTGAAACACTTTGTAAGCGCTGGTGCTACGGTTGGGAAAATCGTCATGGGTGAGTGTTGAACCCATTGGCACTCAATCTCTGAATCTCAATCATATCCCAGGAATTCCGCTTTACGGGCACGCATTTGAAGCGACGGCAGGTCTAGGGCAGCCCTACAATGGGGTACGTTTCATTGAACTTTCTGACGACTTTTGGTCCGTTCTCATATTTTGCAATTGCCAGATTGGTCCCGGCACATTCCCCGGAGGTGCTGGGATATACTCGTACAACACCCTTCCTCGTGCGTGTTCACGACTTCTTCTGGACTTGATGCTTAGCTGTCGCAGTTTCCGGTGCCAAAGTTTTCGAGAACACCACAGACGTGTCCAGCTACTCTTACAATGCAGCGACCCAGGAACTTATCTCTTACGACACTCCCAACATTGTCAAGTTGAAGGCCGCTTACACCAATGCGAACGGTCTCGCTGGGTCGATGTTCTGGGACTTGTCGACAGACAGTATTGGAGCGACCTCACTTGTTACTGTCAGCTCGAATGTGCTTGGCTCATTAGACCAGACCAAGAACCACATCAGGTGCGCGATATTTCCTGAGCGCCGTCGACGACTTGCTGAGTCCACGCATAGCTACCCTAACAGCGAGTGGGACAATATTAGAAGCAATATGGGCACAACCACGACAACGACTGGGACGACTGGACCCACCGGGACTCCGGGATCTGGAGTTTGTGCCGGTGTCGCAGCTTGGCTTTCAACGGTACGTCGACTTCACGGAGACATTGGAGCTCGAGCTTACAGGCGTGCCATTTAGTCGATCTATAGTGCCCCGGGAAACAAAGTTACTTTCAATGGGCATCTCTGGACTAACCAATGGTGCCGTCACGAACTTTAAGCGTGGCCCATTAATTTTCTAACTCGTGCTTCTTGTCATTCAGGTGGACCCAAGGCGATACGCCCGGCGGATCAGGTTCGTCTCTTGTTCACGAATGTATGATTTACTGACTCTTTAAGCAGCTGGTGTTTGGGTTGACGGAGGAGCATGTTAGTTTTGGATTGCAACGACGACACGACGACACGACGACACGACGATGATTGCGAAAGAATTTAAGAAATCACTGTATTTTTATCACGACTTGACGACTGTACTGTAGGGCCTGGCGCTCAAATGTAACTGGGATTATTGGGAACTCGAATTCATTTTTCAACCAAAAGCACGTGACGTGTGTTCAACTTGGAAGTGAGGAGCGATACTTGTCTTTCTTTTCCGCGGGTCCAGAGGCTCTGAATACTCTAAAGTATCCTCTGGCCTCCCAGGCTCATCCTCATCTGCACCGGGGCCCACTGACTAATACTCTGCATTGTACAAGTTTTGCGTGATGCAGCATGCTCTAAATTTGCGCATGGCCGTGACGGGAATCATCCGGGAGATCCACAGCTGACGGCCTCGAGATGGCCTCGGGCTCAAAACATGGGCTATCTGGACACGGCAGACAACATTAATCGAGCAGAGGGTTGAAGACGAATAAATTCCTCGAGATGATTGAAAATCGCAGTGGGAAGCAGATGTTATCAGAATCAATGATTAGATTAAATCTCACTCTGCTCCCTCTGTCATGTTGTGTCGTGGTCAACTTCACGCTTTCTTCTCGCCTAGTTTATCTTCAACTTCAATCCGGATGATCTCCTTCCACTCGGCTCTTCTAGCCTATGGGTTTCTTCACCGGAACCGCGATGCTGGCGACCTGCGCCAAGCTAATATATTATCCTGAGTTTTATCCTACGACTTGCTGGCTTCAGTGACCAAAAATCCGAAACGTTGGCAACCCACCTACACTGGAGTTTCGACTACCCCGGCCCCGCTAGTAGTACCCGCTTTGAACAGGGGTTCGAAACTGTTCCGTGTTTCCCCCTCGTGGTTCGCAACTTCGGAATCCTGTTTCCGTGATACCTGACCACTATCGTTATTAAATATCTCCTGGCACCTATCGTCACTCTCTCTACCCTCCATTATCTCAAACATGGCCACCAGCAACCATACCGTTGCCGGAATCTTCCAGTTCTCTGAGAAAACTTTCATCGAGAACCTGCTCGTCCTTCCCAATGGACACCTCCTACTCACCACGTTCGCTTCGGGTGACCTCTTTATCCTCAACCCCAACGCTGCGGAACCAAAGGCGGAGACGCTGGTCTCGCTTCCCGGCAGCACCGCACTATCAGGAATCGCCCCCCTCGGTGGCGATCTGTACGCAATAAGCGGCGCGTGCTCACACAATTGGGCTGCGCTGAGGGCAGCATGAAACTTTACGTTGTGTCGGCGGTCACGACAGCCGACAGCACCACTGGCACTCTCTTCGGGGACCCTATCCCCGTGCCTGACACGCGAATCATGAACGGTATGACCGTCCTGCCTAACCGCCCGCACACCATTCTCAGTGCTGACTCCGGCGGGAGGATAATGCGCGTGGACACAGACACCAGAAAGGTCGACGTCGCGTTCGCAGACGACGCGCTGGCCCCACCGAGCGACGCAAAGCTCCCAATTGGCGTCAATGGCATCGACGTTCGCGGAGGATATCTCTACTTCACCAATTCTACGCGCGGCACGTTCGCACGCTTCCCAGTCGACGACGACGGCAACAAGACTGGGTCCGTCGAGATTTTGGTGCAGCGGGACGTTCCAGTAGCCGGCCTCGAAAATGCGCTCGATGATTTCACCTTTGATACACAGGGAAACGTTTACGCCGCGGTTCATCCGACGACTGTCGTCAAGATCACGCCAGAGGGCGAGGAGTCTGCTTTCGCCCGGGGCGGAACAACCACCACTTTTAATCAGCCCACGTCGGTTGCGCTGGCGAAGGACGGTGATTCGATTTACGTTGCAACGGGAGGGGGCCAGGTGATCCAAGTGAAGCTCTAAAGGAGGAGTAGAGCGGAAGAGAGAGCGGAAGCGATTGAAACAACTATGAACAGCAAATGTACCATGATGAATCAACTCACTGAAGCTTCCGGGTGGCGGTTGAAAACTTTGGATGGTTCAACGTTGAACCCCTACTGCTGCCGATTCCCTAGGACCATTGTAACTAACGATGGCCGACGGAATCACGAGTATTGTTGAATAGTCGAACTTGACACGGCGGACAATCACTTGTCCTTTTCCAATTTTGGCCAGCGCGTCCTTGCGCACGCCTCGACCACATCCTTTTACTAACTCCGGCCGCTTTGGCGTTTCGGAGTTTCCCGCGGACACGATGCAGCTACGCGTGTTCGGATGTTTCCGAGAAGTAAATCAGTTCAAAAATGATATCTTTTTCTACCAAGCTCAGTTGTCATCCAAATATTCTCGGAGTTGACTGGGATTGAACCAGTAAATATTAAGAATAGGTCCAGAGGGAAATCTTGAGAGAGAACATCGAAAGATCAATGGAAAACATGCCCGAATGATGTAGAATGGCTCTTCTGCTTTTTTCAACGGCCCAACTCGGATACAACTGAGTCACTGAATTACTTACAACCAAAAAATACCTTCCTGGGGTTTTTTGGATGAAAAAGTCTTGCAGGAGGACTGCCGCAGGATGCACATCAGGAAGGGTGTGACCGGCAGGCCCTGCCGCCCACTGCCGCACTGTTCCGGGCGGTCACACTTCTCGTCACAGACCATTAAACCTGATGTTCGGCCTCTTATTTCGCACTGAAAAAATTATTTTAAATCACTCAAACACTCACCCAGCTGTCCCAGTCAAATTGTATGGGAACTGTATTCCTAAGGAGGGCGGAGCACTGATTTGAGCATGTTCAGGACATGTTCTGGCTCAATCTTTGATGTTCTACCGCCAACCTTCACATCATCTGGTCCTCCCTGCTCATCCAATGACTTACTGCCATTTCCGAAAATATTGCGACAAGAACTGCGCCCAAGAGCAAAAAACATTATTTCAGATCATTTATCTCGCGGCAAACACCGAAAACGCGTGGTTGCATCGTGCCCGCGGAAAACTCCGAAAGGCCAAAGCGGCCGGAGTTACGAAAAGGACATGGTCGAGGCGTCCGCAAGGACGCGCTGGCCCAGGTTGGAAAAGGACAGACAATTGTCCGCCGTGTGAAGTCAAGTGGTCGATTTTCGATTTTCTTTGTTTTTCGTTGGCGGCAACTCCCGACCGTGACAGAACGTAACATTTGTGACTCAACTTTTTCCTCTTTCCCGCCATGGACCAAGATTTGTTTTCGTTTCTCGACGGGGACGCGGGCCAAGATGAGCAAATGCCCGTCGACGATGCACCGACGGCCGTCCCTCCAAAACAGCGCAAACGCAAGCAAAATTCTCCCCCGCCAGTTGCAAATGGCGATCGCAAAATTGCGCCCCAAAATGACAATGAAGCGGGTCCTTCGTCACCCAAACGGCCGCGGGTTGAAGCCCCGAACCCGGTGGTACTAGACGACTTTGAAACTGAAGCAAAACGCGAGGTTGCTGCAAGTGCAGGGCTTACGGGCTCGGCAGTCGAGTCGGGATCGCGTCTCGAGCTGAGGCATCAGGTATGCCTCCAAAACTCGCGTGATTCATGCTGGTCCTAACGTCTCTTGTAGGTCCGCCACCAAGTGGCCGTCCCCGCGGGCTTCAACTACATCCCGATATCACAACACGTCCCTCCCGCCAAGCCGGATCGCGAATACAAATTCGAGCTCGATCCGTTCCAGCGGGTCTCCATTTACGCTATCCAGCGGAATGAGAGCGTGCTGGTGTCGGCGCATACGAGTGCCGGAAAGACCGTCGTAGCCGAGTATGCGATAGCGCAGTGTCTTAATAACAAGCAGCGTGTTATATATACGAGTCCTATAAAGGTAGCTATTTTGTTGGCAATATACGCGCAGAAGAGCAGAATTCATCGTTCGTAGGCGCTGAGTAACCAGAAGTATCGCGACATGCTTGCGGAGTTTGGAGACGTCGGGCTCATGACGGGAGATGTGACGATTAACCCGTCGGCGTCGTGTCTCGTAATGACCACAGAAGTGAGCAGCTCAGTGTGTTTGAAACCGTACTGGAACTGGGTCGACAGATTTTGCGATCCATGCTTTACCGCGGCTCTGAGGTGATGCGCGAGGTGGCATGGGTTATCTTCGATGAGATCCACTACATGCGCGACAAGGAGCGGGGTGTGGTGTGGGAGGAGACGATCATCCTCCTCCCACATACTGTCCGCTATGTGTTCCTCTCTGCCACCATCCCCAACGCAATGCAGTTTGCGGAGTGGATATCCAAGTCGCACGAGCAGCCGTGCCATGTGGTGTACACGGATTTCCGGCCGACGCCGTTGCAAAACTACATGTTCCCTTCCGGTGGGGAGGGTATATACCTTGTGGTGAACGAGAAGGGCGAGTTCCGCGAGGATAACTTTGCCAAGGCGATGGCGAAGCTGCAGGAGGGGCAGGGTGAGGACCCAGCGGATTCAAAGGGCGGCAAGGGGAAGCACGGAAAGACAAAAAAGGGCGGCCAGAAGGGTCTGTTTTTGTCGTTGCTGTTTCATTCCCCCGACGCTGACAATGCACACAGGCCCGTCCGACATTTCGCGCCTCATAAAAATGATCATGCTAAAAAACTACAACCCCGTAATCGTCTTTGCCTTTGCCAAGCGCGAATGCGAAGCCCTCGCCCTAACACTCTCGAAATTCGAATTCAACTCGACGGAAGAGCAAGAGCTCGTCGGGAGCATCTTCACCAACGCCATCGACAACCTCGCCCCCGCGGACCGCGAGCTGCCGCAGATATCTAACCTCCTGCCCCTCCTGCGACGGGGAATCGGCATCCACCACGGCGGGCTACTACCGATCCTCAAGGAGGTAATTGAAATTCTGTTCCAGGAGGGTCTCATCAAGGTGCTCTTCGCCACCGAGACGTTCTCCATCGGGCTCAACATGCCCGCCAAGACCGTCGTGTTCACCACCACGCGCAAGTTTGACGGACGGGAGTTCCGCAATTTGACGTCGGGCGAGTATATCCAGATGTCGGGGCGGGCGGGGCGACGAGGGCTGGACGACCGTGGGGTGGTGATCATGATGTGCGACGAGAAGCTCGAGCCGGGGGCGGCGATTAATATGATCAAGGGGGAGGCGGACCGTTTGGATTCGGCGTTTCATTTGGGGTATAATATGGTGCTGAATCTGATGAAGGTGGAGGGGATCAGTCCGGAGTTCATGCTCGAGAAGTGTTTCTTCCAGTTTCAGAGTAATGCGGGGGTGCCGAAGCTCGAGGAGGGTGCGTCTACTCTTTCAATTCCGCTTCTTTTAGATTGCTAATAGATTGCTGGTTTTGTAGAGCTGAAGGTGGAGGAGGAGGCCCGAGGGTCGACGGTCATCCCCGATGAGGCGCTCGTGGCGGAGTATTACCAGTATCGGCAGCAACTCGACCAGATGCGGGGAGACTTCCGCGAGGTCGTCACCCACCCGACGTATTCCCTCCCCTTCCTGCAGCCCGGCCGCCTCGTCAAGGTCAAGTACCAGAAATTGGACTTTGGCTGGGGCGTCATCATCAACTACCAGAAACGGTTACCGCCAAAGGTGCCCTCTTCCTCTTCCGCGTCTTCTGTGTTTGGACTAATCCTTACATTTTGTGGTACGTAGAACCGTCCGATGCCCAAAGCCGAAGAACTCCCCCCGCACGAACAATACATCATCGACGTCCTCCTCAATTGCGCTCCCGGCGGCGCGGTCTCCAAGGACCGGCAAGTTGTCACCGCCGCGCCTGGGGGCGTCCAGCCCTGCCCGCCCGGGAAGAAGGGCGTAGCGCTCGTCGTGCCGGTTCTGCTGACCACGATTGAGGGGATCAGCCACCTGCGGATATTCCTGCCCAAGGATCTGCGGCAGGAGGCCGCGCGGGAGGGCGTGTGGAAGAGCGTGGGCGAGATTGAGCGGCGGTTCCCCGATGGGATTGCGTTGCTGGATCCGATTGCGAATATGGGGATCAAGGACGACAAGTTTTCGGCGTTGGTGGATGTGCGTTTGGAATTTGTTTCCCTTGACGCGCTTACTAAAGAAAGACGTGCAGAAAATCGCGCTGATGGAGGACAAGATGATCAAGAGCCCGCTGCACAAGGACCCGCGGCTGCCCGAGCTGTTCGAGATGTATGCCGAGCGCGAGGTGGCGAAGGATCGGATCCGCGCGCTCAAGAAGCGGATCCAAGCGACGAAAGACGTGTTGCAGATGGAGGAGCTCAAGTGCCGCAAGCGCGTGCTACGGCGGCTCGGCTTCACTGACGCGTCGGACATTGTGGATATGAAGGGGCGCGTGGCGTGTGAGATTAGCTCGGGGGACGAGTTACTGCTGACAGAGCTGATCTTCAATGGGGCGTTTAATACGTTGGAGCCGGAGCAGTGCGCGGCGCTGCTCAGTTGTTTTGTGTTTGCGGACAAGGTTTGTGTCACGCTTGGGGTTTTTGAGTCTTGCTGACAGCGTTGCAGAGCGAGCAAACGACCAAGCTAAAGGAGGAGCTGGCGGCGCCATTGCGGTCGATGCAGGAGTTGGCGAAGCGGATCGCCAAGGTGTCGAAAGAGTCGAAGATCGAGATTGACGAGGCGGAGTATGTCGCGTCGTTCAAGGTCGAGCTGATGGACGCGGTGGTGCAGTGGTGTCGAGGGGCGTCGTTTTCGGATATCTGCAAGGTGGGTGGACGAGTATGCTGCTTGGAAACTGCTTACCCTTCTCTAGCTCACGGACCAGTTTGAGGGGAGTGTTATTCGTGTGTTCCGGCGACTGGGTGAGCTGCTGCGGCAGATGGCGCAGGCGGCCAAGGTGATTGGGAACAACGAGCTGAAAGAAAAGTTCGAAAAGTCGTCGGAGATGCTGGAGCGACCGAATAGCGTTATATTCTGTAGTTCACTGTACTTGTAGTGCAATGCAGCCTGTTTCCCTTCATCAGGGAATAAAATATATTATTTTGTACTGCGCCACGTGCACACCAAGGCTTGACCACGACCTCGATGCTGAGCCCGTCGTGGGCGACGACGACGCCGATAGAACTGCTTGTGACACGGGCATGCGACCCATCGCTGCACGAGCCCAACTATGCGCTGCACCTGGAGGTCGCCGAGTACATCAACGACAAAAAAGCGAATAATCCGCGGGATGCAGCGATGTTAGTTGCGCGGCTGGCGTGCAATCGCAACGCGCACGTCGCCCTCCTCGCCCTCGCCCTCCTCGACACCCTCGTCCAGAACTGCGGCTACCCCTTCCACCTCCAGATCAGCACAAAGGAGTTCCTCAATGAGCTCGTCCGCCGCTTCCCCGACCGTCCCCCGCCCTTCCCGGGCCCAGTCATGTCCCGTATCCTCGAGACCATCCAGGGCTGGAAGGACTCGATCTGCGTCGAGAGCAGGTGGCGCGAGGACCTCAGCAATATCATCGACATGCATCGTCTGCTTATGCACAAAGGCTATCGATTCCGCCACGTCCCGCGCGCAGCAGCAACCGCGTCGTCCAGCGCCACCGCTGTTGCCGCGAATCTCAAGAGTGCCGCAGAGCTCGAGGCGGAGGATAGAGAGGCGCAGAGTGCGAAGCTGCAGGAGCTGATTAGGCGGGGGACACCGAAGGATTTGCTCGTGGCGCAGGAGATTATGAAGTCGTTGGCGGGGGCGGATCCGGGGAACCAGGTCGACTATCGGACGCAGGCCATGTCGGAGCTCGAACGACTGGAGAGCAAGGTCGTGCTGCTCGGCGAGATGCTCGACAATGCCAATATGGCGGGCGGCGAGCGCTCCGTTACGGGGGACGTTTACGAGGTTGGCGTCTTTCTCTTCGTATTCTCCTGGTATGTTACTTACAAGTACACCAGCAAGTTGCCACTATCCTCACCGCCTCGCGTCCCAAGATTCAGAAATGGATATCCGACGCAGAAGCAGGCGAAGACGACTCGGAGTCGCTCGGTGGGTCTTTCCCTTACGCTTCTACATCTACTCACTCATTTACGAACCCCAGACACCTTCCTCCAAATCAACGACCAAATCAACACCGTTCTCGGACGGTACGACGCCTTCCGGCGCGGAGACTACGCCGCCGCCGCGAATCCGCTCCCCGCGCAGTTCGACGCGCCCGCCGCCTCCACGTCGCTCATCGACTTTGACGACCCCGCACCGCCCACGGCTGCGCCCACAACAGCGGCGAACGAGCTCGACGCGCTCTTCGGTGCCTTTGGCGGCGGACCGCAGGCGCAGGCAACGACGGCGAGCCCGCCGCCGGTGAACCCCGCTACTCGGCCGCCGTTCCACGCCCAGGCGCAGTCGCCCCCGATACCGCACCCGCAGGTACAGCAGACACAGGCGCAGCTGGGGGGCTCGATCATGTTGCCTGGGACGCCCACGCCGCCGGGTGGGGTTGGAGTTGGAGGGACGCGCCAGCCGGCACCGCCGGGGTATTTTGCGACGCAGCCCCTGCAGCAGGCGCCGCAACCACAACCGTACTTCAATGGTGCTGTAGCCCAGCCGCAGCCGTATTTCAATGGGAACGGCCACCCAGCGCCGCAACAACAAGCAGCCCCGGCACCGGCACCGGCGGCAGCGGGGAAGGACCCGTTTGCGGATTTGGCGGGGCTCTTTTAGTACGAATGGTTGCTGGTATTGTAGATGGACGACGACGGGAATCTTTATTTTAAAATGTGTTGTGATGATACTATGGATGCGCTACATTTGTCCTTCGTGTGCTCTAACTTATGAATCTGGAGGACAGCGACTAGTCGACAGTCTGACAGCGGCTACTACGTTCAAGTGAGGTAAAGTAGGAATATTAATGGGGTTAAGTAGTCGAGGGCGAGGATGCGAACGATGAAGAAGTGAGGACGACTTTGGACTCGAGTGGCTCCCCACGAAAATTGTCATTGGTTTCTAGGGTTTCTAGCGCCCTTGAACTGAGGTGGCGAACATTTCACCTGGCGAAATCATCCGAGTTGAATTAAACGCCCACAATACATTGAGACTGAACCACAGGGAAAAGCGACCAAGAAGGACGAGACCGGCAACGCCATGGTATGTGATTATTGTAGCTCAAGACGAGGAGCAGTTCCGTTGATGATAAGTTGTAAAAGGATCGTTGAGTGGGCCAAGGTCGAGGTGCGCAGCTTGAGCGAGAGTCGGCAAAACGGCAGGGAAGCGGATCTGCTTTATGTGCCTTGCTTGAAGCTACCTCCTCTTGTTTAACCAAAGCCCGAATGAGCGATGTTGATTTCGCGATATAGTGCTTTAGGTGAAGGGCCGCCGTCGATCGGGAGTGGACCAATAGCGGGCCATTTGTAGAGAGGCGATTGCCAGAGACTCGAGTGTAAGAGTAACAAACATCCAATCCAGAGTACAAGAGGGCGCCGCGCGAGAGGAGAGAGAGACCGAATCAAAGCCGAGAAAAACTTGGTTTCGAACTGGAACGGCGGAGCACGGAAATGTCTGTAGCATACATGCATAGAGGCACATGTATGTAGGTACAGAGCCCGCTTGTTTCCTCAGCGGGACCGCTGCGGTTATACGCTTCCTCCCTTCCTTCCTTCCGGAAGGTGAGTATAACCGAGTCAGAAAATGCAGCATGCAATTAGTGCATTTTGGGCCAATTGAGTCGAGCGCGGGCTTCTTGAGGCATTGCAGCCGTTACGATTTACCTGAAGTCCGCGTTTCGAAAGTATGAAATTGCTCTGGTTGCCAGAGGAGAGAAGGGTGCTGCGGGTTAGGGTGTGTCGGTAGAGACGGGATGATGGAAATTTACGCAGATGGTGTTGCTTGTGGTGTTGCGTTGTCGGATCCGGAGAGAACTTGAATAGCCAAAGAAAATCGCACACGGACATTCCGCCCGGTATGCGTGTCTCCACCACCGGATTGACTGGTTGGACAGGGCTCTTGACAAGAATCCGACGAGCTAGGACATTCCGGGAGAGGATTTACTGGCGACCCTGCAAGATCAAATCACAGCTTTACCTGCGTGGTCCGAAAGCAGTGCCGAATAATCACCGCGCTGGGCGACCGCCCTACCGCGAAAGCTGGGACGATAAATTCGCCCTTGGTCGTTGAAAGTCGGGGTTGTAATCGAAAAAGAACGAAAAGTCCGGGTAATCGCGGATCAGTCTAAGGGCACGGCCCCATTTGGGCATCCAAGTTCAAGTTGCAACAAATCGCGCCAGACATCTAAATCTCTTGGATAGCTCCAAAGATTGCCTCTGCTTCTATCTATTTCTACTGACTAGTTTGTTAACGGTGCATAGTATCAAAATTTATCCTGCCCCCTCGATTTCCGGCGATCTGCCACATTCAAGTTGATAGCGGTTTGTAGCCCTGGCACAACTTTTGCTTCCTCGGAGTCTTCTACGAAAGGTTTAGGTACTTTCCCCATGTTACTTCCGTTGGAATTATAATCTGGAATATTGGTCAATCGACCGAGGCGCAGAGGAGTATATATA
The DNA here is from genome assembly GCA_029378385.1 of Mycena metata. Lineage (NCBI taxonomy): Eukaryota > Fungi > Basidiomycota > Agaricomycetes > Agaricales > Mycenaceae > Mycena > Mycena metata. The sequence goes on from JARKIB010000020.1 coordinate 520,452, forward strand.
AACATACACGACGAGTCGAAGTTATCTCCCCGTCTGCGATTCGAACGGTCATACGGAGTAGGGCGGGCCTTAGCGTCCCCCGAGTAGCCACGCCGGTTCCCCGGGGCATTGCCTGCAAGAACAATATTAAAATTGTTAACCTTCAACATTCAACAATAAGACTGACTGTCACGGTAGTTGTTGCCGTGAGTGCGCAGCGGGACCGCCGAGGCGGAAGAATCTGCGTGAAAACATGAAAAGAGCGGTAATGGCAAAGAAACATGCAGACTTACGCCCGTTGTGATAATCCCCGCTGTAGGGGGACCGAGGGTAACGGGAGTCTATTGTGGGAACACGATGTAGACAATAAATGATGGACTGAGCGGAAGACTTACCACGTTCACGCTGACCGTCAAATCCCTGATAATGCCGACCGTCGGTGTAGTCTGCGAGAGCTTGTTCAGCGTGAACACACCATGGAAGAAAAGGCCTCCTCCTACGTCCTGAATAGTCCCCAGACGAGAAGGCACGGTTGCCATACCCTCCGCTCCTAGCAGAACCGCGATTTATAACCAAAGAATGACGCGTTTGCCTTTGCACCGGGGTTACGTTTGGATGGGCTGGAGGAGAATCAGAATGCATCATCGAAAGTAGGCTAGATACGCACGATACTGGTTGGCCTGAGGGGCGGGGTGCGCGTTGGCATAACTGACCGTCATTCGACTTTCGGACCGCTCGCGCGTGACGCCGCCTTGCACCTGGTTGATCTCTGCCGCCACTCGGAGGGCGGAATTGCTGAAACCAAAGAGGCCCCCCGCTGTCGGTGACATATGCGGCGGGACATTGTTGAAGACGATTTCGGACGGCGAGTCGATGCGATGCATTTGGCCGCCCACATAATTTATCTCCGCTACAAAGTAATGGAGATTGTCGTTGGAGTCGTTAAACATGTGTACTTGATGTGGTGGAAGAGGGGAGTGGGGGAACGTAGTCGTTCTAGGGAGAGTCATATATGCTGCGGGGTTGAGGCGGCATAATTATAGGCTTCCAGATCTGACAGAAGCTCTATCAAACATGGGATTCGGTTTGATCCCCAACACAAGAATTTAACACAGAGACCGCGTAACGGAGGTGTTCCGAGTCTCCCACCGACATAAATGTTCTCCCAGACACAGAGCTGCGAATTAAACGCGGCGGAATGTGGATGGAGAGTCGCCGATCAAAACTTGGGGATCAGTGGCGCGGCGTTTACTCAGATCTGAGATCCACAATCCACCTTCGACGAGGAAATAAAGAATTGACCAAACTGGCGGTTGTTCCTCACATCCCCTCAGTAACTCATCAAACCCTTCATATATTTTGACTGCGCCGATTTCATTGAAAGTAGCTTTGATACATCCCTCTCCCATTCGCCACGGATCCAGAAACTCATTGCCCGCCAGGACGCTGTACCCACGTTCTTGACTCGCAGAAAGTTCCAACGATGCCTGGCTTCGTTGAATTGGAATACGGAGCCCGCACGTTCACTTCCTATCTTCTTGGGACACATCGAATAAAGTACGACGAGCCTTGAAGAGTCGATGCAATACGTGCCGCCCAGTTGACTGCCACCAGCCGCAAGCCGAATGCCTATTATTGCAACATGGGTCGCGGGCGGGAATGCGAATTCAGTATGAAGACAAGACTGTTTGAGTGCCTGGAAAAGATCTCAAAAGACCGGTACCAAATCCAAGAGGAACCGACAAACATTTTCCCGAGGATGTAAGCCCTGTAGCGACAAAATCAGCTCAGGTAAAGAAAAGAGACGTCCACGACGGTGAAATACACACGGCACGAAGTGATAGTTTGCAGATGGCGAATAAATGACCAAAATGACGTCGAGGTACGTGCATATTAGGGGGAAGGCGCCGATTTGGGCTAGCGTGAGGAGCGGGGTTGAGGTTTTACCGTCGGTACCGCTTGAGTTGCAGTTCGTGGAGGGTTTGGTCAGCTTCTCAGTAGGAACTCGTGAGCCACGTATAACGAGGGGGAGACAGGGCTTGCTATGTAGTCCATGCTGAGAAAGATAAGCCGTCTGGAAGTAATCCACCAGCTGACCAGATCTAGAGCGAAAATTGAGATCAACGGGGTTAATCAAAACTGAACGTCAAAGTACTGACCGGAACTCTCTGGACGGCGTTTGAAAGTGTATCACCGTGGTGCATCCCGAGACCAAAAAACTAGGTCGATTTAGGCAAGAGAATCATGAATAGGCTGGCGAATTATATACCTCAAGTATGTGGGTGCTCGCGCTGAGACCTCGAGCCATAGCAAGCTGTAATTACCGTGTAGCAAGTGAATGAAACTGACGAAGGACGCATCAATGGCACTCACGCATGCGATGAGGACTGGCACGGTGCCCACTATTTTATTGGGTGAGAGGCACCAGATTCGCCTGCACGTTGGTAAAGCAATGAAAAATTAAAAAGTGGTGGGTCCACTCACAATGCGTAGAACAATTGCACGAGAACGGCGACTGGTTAAAAAGGTCAATTCTCTGGATACGAGGAGGGAACTTTGAACGCACCAAGCTGCGTCAACCAACATCCGAGCGCGATAATTTGAGGAGTTGACTACGTCCCACGGTTTGATTCGACCGTAGACGGACTCAGTCAGGATCAACCAGAGCCACCAACCGTGGTAGGTTAGTAGGGCAGTATGGGCTAGTTCGAAGAAGACTATTGCACCAACTACAAAGCATTAACCGACGGCAGGGAAATCGAGTGGAAGATTACCGAGGGTGCGTAGTAATGATGGGTCTCGTTGAACCCGTCGGCAATACGTGTCTGGAATTTCAAGTGAATATAGAGCGACGGTGGACGGTGCAGACGTACATACAGAGTTGGGCCAGAAGAAGTCCGAGTAAAAGCCAGTTAACAGAGTTGCCTATCACCTGGTTGATACACGAGTTCATCGACGTCTGACTTCCGAGGAAAGACGGCGTACCACTGGGCCAAAGCTCCAGGAAGGTCGAGTAAATAGACTGGACCAATTAGGGAGCTGGAAGCACGTACACGCCCATTCGATCGCCCGCGTGGAAGGTTTGCGAGAGGACCAGGAGTAACATGGGTGTGGAAAGAGAAGAACTTGAAAAGATGACAGGTGTATGCGGGTGGTGAAGGATAATAGATTATTAGATAGTCGCCGACAGAGATCATGTCTGATGCCTGAGGAGACGAAGACAAGTTGTGGACGATGAAAGGCCGTTGATGAATGCTGCGGAGTATCTGAGATCTCAATTTATAGGAAGGGTGAGCATGGGGAATCGAACTCGAATGTCAATTAGAAGCGGAATTCGAGGGAAAATGTCAGGTCAAGGCTAAATTAGGCACAATCAAAGGGTCAGAGAAGCACTCGTCGCATCCGTCAAGCCCGAAGGTTCGCCGTGGGGACAGAACGCGAGCACATCGCAGTAGTCTGAAGATAGCGGAGTTGAAAGACAGCGATGTCAGCCAAATTTCGGCTGGATTTAACATGACCTCCAGGAGAAAAGTTGAGGAGCTGTTGTGCGAGAGTATTTTCCTGGCAAGTTGAAAGGCGCGATAAAAATGAGCTGACGCTTGGTCTAGCACAGGCACAGCCAGAAGAAACCAGGAAACCCTGACCATAGCTCGAAGCGCCGGCGTCAAGGGAGGTCACCGTAAGTCTAGGCATGAACCAGTGGAGGCTGGGTTTAAATTCCGGCAGGTCCGAATGTCTCAGGGAAAAACATCGCAGGACGGCGAAGGAAGATGACGGCGGAAGAGAGAAACGGACTTATTCGGGTGCGAGGTGTGTGATACGCGTCGACCCTCATTGATTCCGGCGTTCTGGTCCGTGATTCTGACGCGCTCTTGCACTCTTCCAGTGGCGGACCGTCCGCTCAAATCTCACTCGGAGACAACATTTCTCAACGCGTTAACCACCACAATATTCGCACAGTCCAAGTGGATGCGCCCCTAGTCCGATTCCGTAGCTGCTAGTACAGCTGCCCAAATTTGAAATCGTATGGTGAACCTCACCCTCGACGCGAGAATTGGCGCACAAAGAACCTTTATGCGAAGCTTATTGCTCCGAGCCTGAGTGTGGTAGTAGGGAGCGGACCCGCGATGCAGACATCGACACCTCAACAACGGTCAACAATCCTTCGTGATCGATCAAGGAAATACAGCTTACTGCGAGCCATGGCGATACCGAAAAAGAAAAGGAGTCCCCCTCGAAAGCGCGCCCGCCCGCCCAAAATTGAAGAGGCTTACCTTCGGTACAAGCGCCTTGGCGCTCAAATTACCCAACGCCTGATTCAAATGGCAAAAGAATGCGGGCTTACGACGACTGGGTCTTCCAAAACGAAGTACGGACTGGGTATCGCAGAGCATAAGACTCTCTCCGTCAAGCTGTAAATAAATTTGAACATATTGTGCATCATCTTCACTCAAAGCAAGATGCAATACAGCGTTTCGTTGAGCGTCAGGCCCCCATCCTCCTTCAGGAGCGACCTCAATGCCATTATCAAATTGCGCATGAGGTGCTCTGATTGGTACGAGCCATACAAGGAGACCCCCCATTGGAAAATTGTCAACTACAAGCGTCACCTGGCGTTCATCCTTATAATGCGTGAAGTCCGGAATATTTGGTTCGGCACCCCGCTCGGTTACGACACTGCTGAGAGTGAGCAAGAGGAGCTCTTGTCTCGCGCAGTGGTGGATTTTGTCCGGCATCCAGACCCGTATGACGAGGACGACATCATGATTCCTCAAGCGGACGAGGAAGATAGCACTGATGAAGAGGAATTGGACCGAGACAGTCCTAGCGTCATGGATTGTCTCGCATACTGCTCGTACAACGAGGACCGTGCTCATAGTCCCATTCTTCTGATCGACCCCGATCACAGCATGAGTCCTCTACCCGACGAAGACGACAGTGCTGACGAGGGAGAATCGGACGAAGAGACTCCTGGCGTTATGGACTGTGGATTCGACCCCCGCGACTCGTATTACGAAGGCCGCGATGTCACTGCGGTTTTCCAACATGATGACCACCACGACATGTTCCTTGTGGCCGGCGAGGAAGACGGCGCTGAGGAGGGAGAATCGGACGAAGAAAGTCTCAACGTCATCGGATACCGCCATTCGTATGACGAGGACCACAATGGCCATTCCAATCTTCCGACTGAGGCTGGCCACATCATCGTGACCATGCTTCCTCCGGGCGACGAATACGATCACAGCGACGAGGGGAAATCGGACGAAGAAAGTTCCAGCGTCACAAATTTGGTCGGTTACCATCGCCGCCGCTCCGATAACCAGAGCCGCGATACCACCGCGGTCATCCCTGCGGTCCTGAGGCCTGATGATCACAACATGGGTCCTCCCTCCGACGAGCACGACAGCGCTGACGGGGAAGAATCAGAGGAAGACAGCGGTGTCATGGATGTTGCCGGCGCTCGCCACTCGTACGGCGAGGGCCGCGATATCAACATGATTTGTCTGGCGGACGACAACGATAACACTGGAGAGGAATCGGACAAAGGCAGTCCCGGTCCCTGCGAATATCACAGTTGGTATGAGAACACCGTTAATCCGAGTCTTCCGGCCGACCTTGTGGCTGGCGAGTACGACAGCGCGGACGATAGCGGCTCGGACGAAGAGGATTTTGTTCGATATCGCAACTCATACGACGAGGTTGACCCCACTCTTCCCGCCAATACCGACCACGCAGCTCTTCCGGCTGCAGAGGACGACAGCGCTAGCGAGGGTGATTCAGAAACTCTCGGTGTCAACGAATATCGCAACGTGCATGGCGAACACGATATTCCGTCCGGCGCCGATTCCAACACGATTCGTCAGACTGACGAAGACGACAGCGGTGACGACGACTCGGAAGAGGATGATTCTGTGGGATACCGCGATTCGTATGACGAGAGCCGGGATATATTTGAAATCGACTACTACCACAGCGCGCAAGAGCAGGAAGCGGATGAAGATAGTCCTGGCGTCACGCACCACTATCTGTATGACCAGAGCCACGATGCCGATGTCAACACCACTGCGGCCGACGAATACAACAACCCCGACGAGGATGGCGGCGTGTTCAGATATCGCTACCCGTATAACGAGGACAACGCAATCAATGTGATCGCTCTGAACGGGGCTGCCCACAAATCGCTTCCTGCGGCTGACTCGGACTCAGACGACAGCGCTGACGAATCGGAGGAAGAAAGTCTCGTGGTTGATTTTGTAGGACACTTACTCGTACAACGCGAACCCCGATATTGATGCGGTTCTTCAGGCTGATCCCGACTACAACATGGTCCCTCAACCTGGGGAAGACGCCCGCGCCTATGAAGAGGAATACTGTACAGATGTTGAAGTTAGCGACGGTGATGAAAGCAGTGATGAAGAGGGTAGGCTGGAGTTAGCGGAAGCGCAACAGATCGTGGAGGATGAGGAAGAAGACGGCTCCTCCGTTCACGAGGAGGGTATAGACCTTGAAAACGACCGAGTGTTTGCTCTCGGTGGTTGAGACTAACTTGCGCTAGTCTTTTGTAAACAGACGCTACACTGGTAACTGCAAACTCTTACTTCTTTTGTTGACTACAATGTGTGCTGGCTGAATTTCCGCCACTTCAGACGATGTTTGTCCCAGCACTGCTCCAGAAGACTGCATTTTGAACATTTTGAACATCCTAATGCATTCAGAGTTCGGCATTGAAGACAACTCAGATTGCTCACAATTTTTTTATTCGGGATGGGAAGTTGCCAATTACAGCCAACTACAGCCAACTACATGTAATCCTTTTCGTCCATGGTATCATTCAAGAACCAATTCACCTCAAGGTCCGCTCGGATTTCTTCCGGGACGTTTGGCACCACCCTCTCCGTGAGCCACTTGACACCCTCCAGGGCCGTCTCGTAGTGCTCATTGGGCACCCAGGTGTCCGGCCCAAAACCAATCAAGTTTTGGGACGATTCAAAAGTCTCGTCTGCCGATTTCAGTTTTGTACCCAGCTCCTTCGTCTCGCGTAAGTCCTCGGATTCGAACGCGATCGGACACGGCGCCTCTTTCCCCGCAAGGCTCCCCCATCTCTCCGTTGCCTCTATCAGCGTCGTCTTCAGCGCGTGAGTTTCACCCTCCCACGGAGTACCGGCTTGGGCGAAAAGGCGGTAGACGAACACGGACACGGGGTCCGACATCGCCTCGTAATGGAGCTTGTTGTACTCCGCCGTGTTCTTGACATAGTGGAAGTGGACGAAACGGCTGTGGTAGCGTTCCATCGCGTGGTTCCGCTCGGATTCGTCCAGCTCGTTCATGCTCGCCAGCGGTGGGGGTGGGAGATGATGCTGCGAGAATGAGTCATCATAGTTTTGCAAGCTAGCTGGTATGTAAGGGATGAGAAACGCAGGCAAAATCGAGGCGTGTTGCCAGTCGAGGAGGCCCACGATTTTCAACTGATTAGAGTCTGGCGACGTCGACACGATGACGTTACTCGGTTGTAGATCAGGATGGCGGATACGGAAATGATGGAGGGCTGAGTTCTTGGGAATGAGCGAGGATGCGATGAGAAGGTAGCGCTCGAGATTCTTGATGTGGTCTGAAGGTGACTGCTCCTTGAACCCATAAGCTTCCCTTCTTTCACGATGGAAAGGTTGTAGCGGTCGTCCGAATTGTTCCAGATATGCCAGTTCCTTGCGAGCTGCTGCTACGAGCGCGGCCTCGGCGTTTTCGTCTATAGGGTCCGTTAGTCCTGGAAGGTTTAACAAGACAGAGCGTGGCGTACATGGTCCCCTGTTCACGTCGAGTTGCGACCTCCTTCCGTACCACATACGCACCCGGGCATCTGGACCGACGCAGAAGCGCTCGTCGTCGAGGGGGATACCTGTTCTCCCTGCCACCTTCTCCAGGTCTTTGGTATAGTAGAGGCTTCCACCAGCCGGAAAGGGAATCGACATCATGCGAGACTCGAGCTGGGTAAGTTGACGCAAGACAGAAACGGTATCTGGTTCTTCTAGATCCGCCCACACGTCGCTGAGGCTGGTACCTCTCACAAACTCCATGAAGATATATTCCGTCTTCGCAACGTTGTCCGACGAAGGAGAGTAATCGTAAACCTCGGGAACAGGCAGCCCAGAGGAACGAAGGAAACACATTGTGGCCACTTCACTAGCGGTAGCGTAGAACTTGGGAACCGTAACGGGGTACGGAATGCGGGCTACAATCTCGAAACCGTCGCGCGTGGTGATCAGGAAAGTCCGGTTGAAGCCGCCCTCGGCGAGCTTTACAATTTTGTCGACATCCTCAAAACTCCGACCAACAGACTGCGCCGCAAGTCGACAAAGCTCGTCGACATCGAACTCAAGTCTGCGTTCTGCGAGGCGAAGATCATTATTGACACTGAATGCGCGAAATTACAGATTAGACACGCAAGAGAAACATGTAGGGACTTACAGCCAGCGTCCTGATGAATAGTTGAAGAGATCATCAGGAGAGTCCGACATTTTGGAGAACGAGCGACGTGGCGATTGCCAACGAGTCGGAGCGAAGGAGGTTGAAGGAGAAAAATAAACTGAACGCAGTGAGGAGAGAGGACGGCGCAGAGGCGGGGAGATTGGGAGTGCTGGTAAAAAGAGCCTCGCACGCGGCAGGGAGTAGTGCATGCAAACGAGGGATCAAAGTCGGAGAGAAATATGGGTTTAAAACAGGAACCCTTAGCACCCCGCTGTCGCATGCCACGTGGATCTGTTTTGATGACAATCGGCTTAAATCGGCGTTTACGTTTGCAAGGACCCGGTGTTCTTTCGGTTCTTACTCTGCAAACAACATAGAGTTCGGACGTCAAGGCATATTGGATGTAACAAACAGATAGACAATAGTACAGAGTTTGGACTAAAGAAGATGTCGCTTCAAGAGGTTCGGGAATCCTTAAAGGCCTGTCTGGCGACTTCAAGGGCTGTCTCGACATCCTCCTTGGTCGACTCTTCCTTGACGTACACGGTCGCCATGACTGCATGAGTGCCGCCGTTCTTGTCCCTCCATTCTGCAAGAGACGACGGTATCTTTCCGGCGTTGGGCTGCATCTTGAAGGTATGGACCACCGACCCATCCTCCTGGGTGAATGCCGTGCCATAGTCGAAGCGGATGCCGTATTTCTCCTGATCAGCGGCCTTCTTGGGGAAAAGGGTTTTCCCGCGCTCTACAGTTGGCTTCGCAAACTTCTTCCATAAGTTGCCCTTGGTGCTTTCGGTCATCACTAGTTTGACCAATTTATCCGACATCTGCGGTCGACGTTAGCCAACACTATCTCGAGAACGATACGGGGATTTAAGGGAGCCCGGGGCGTACGTTAACGTGGTTATATTTCTGAACAGTGGTCTAGACATCCTAAGCGTTAGCCATTGGCTCGCGATCATTAAAGAATCGTGAAACATACACTGAGATAGAGCAAGTTCTTGTTGAAGGCGGATGGTGACTCTGCTCTTCGAAAGAAGGACCTTTTATCATAAGCCCAACAAGGCAATGGCTATGCGATGTGTGCGTCTGAGGAAGCTGGAAATATAATAAGCCACATGAGAGAGAAGGCACAACAACATACCTGACGACCGAATCTGCCCCCGACCTTGTCCTGAAGCGTCTTCAAGAAGATGCAACAGTTAGATTGGAATGGAATGTGCACACAGGGAGGCCATGGCTATTAATTTAAACAGCGATGTGTGGTCCGAGGAGGCTAGACATACAATAAGCCACATGAGAGAGAGAAGACACAACATCGTACTTGACGACGAAATCGGCCCGACCTTGTTCTGAAGAGTCTCAATTGGGTCAAGAACAAGATTGGAATGGAATGCGCACACAGGGAGATAGCCGATGTGATTATAATGAAATGCGGAGATGTCCAGGTCGGTTTCAAGTGGCCACGAGATTTCGGTTACGCACCGAGTGGCGTATGGGTGGGCGCAGTATGATCTGAACCGGCTGGGATTGGCCTTGGAACACTGACATTAAGGGGGGAGTAGAAATTATAATCAGTTCCCAGCAGGGTTACCACTCCGAAATACAAGGCTTCCGCAGAAATTTGAACGGTCCACTTCACTTCGGATCTCCGCGCGCGCCACACGGAAATGGCTGAGGTGACTGTGCGGTCCAATCTAACAATTTAATTTAATTGTCAAGTAGCTTGTGGGTGGTTGTGGGCGCAGTTTGATCCCACTGGTGTAACACGTTTCCCACGGTTGAAACCATGTAATTCATCATGATCCAGATTGGATTGAGCTGGAATTCACCCGAGTCGTCATTAGTAGTCGGTAGTCACGATGGTGAAACAATTAACCTGATGGAACCGCACAGTCACCTCAGCCATTTCCGTGTGGCGCGCGCGGAGATCCGAGGTGAAGTGGACCGTTCAAATTTCTGCGGAAGCCTTGTATTTCGGAGTGGTAACCCTGCTGGGAACTGATTATAATTTCTACTCCCCCCTTAATGTCAGTGTTCCAAGGCCAATCCCAGCCTGGTCCAGATCATACTGCGCCCACCCATACGCCACTCGGTGCGTAACCGAAATCTCGTGGCCACTTGAAACCGACCTGGACATCTCCGCATTTCATTATAATCACATCGGCTATCTCCCTGTGTGCGCATTCCATTCCAATCTTGTTCTTGACCCAATTGAGACTCTTCAGAACAAGGTCGGGCCGATTTCGTCGTCAAGTACGATGTTGTGTCTTCTCTCTCTCATGTGGCTTATTGTATGTCTAGCCTCCTCGGACCACACATCGCTGTTTAAATTAATAGCCATGGCCTCCCTGTGTGCACATTCCATTCCAATCTAACTGTTGCATCTTCTTGAAGACGCTTCAGGACAAGGTCGGGGGCAGATTCGGTCGTCAGGTATGTTGTTGTGCCTTCTCTCTCATGTGGCTTATTATATTTCCAGCTTCCTCAGACGCACACATCGCATAGCCATTGCCTTGTTGGGCTTATGATAAAAGGTCCTTCTTTCGAAGAGCAGAGTCACCATCCGCCTTCAACAAGAACTTGCTCTATCTCAGTGTATGTTTCACGATTCTTTAATGATCGCGAGCCAATGGCTAACGCTTAGGATGTCTAGACCACTGTTCAGAAATATAACCACGTTAACGTACGCCCCGGGCTCCCTTAAATCCCCGTATCGTTCTCGAGATAGTGTTGGCTAACGTCGACCGCAGATGTCGGATAAATTGGTCAAACTAGTGATGACCGAAAGCACCAAGGGCAACTTATGGAAGAAGTTTGCGAAGCCAACTGTAGAGCGCGGGAAAACCCTTTTCCCCAAGAAGGCCGCTGATCAGGAGAAATACGGCATCCGCTTCGACTATGGCACGGCATTCACCCAGGAGGATGGGTCGGTGGTCCATACCTTCAAGATGCAGCCCAACGCCGGAAAGATACCGTCGTCTCTTGCAGAATGGAGGGACAAGAACGGCGGCACTCATGCAGTCATGGCGACCGTGTACGTCAAGGAAGAGTCGACCAAGGAGGATGTCGAGACAGCCCTTGAAGTCGCCAGACAGGCCTTTAAGGATTCCCGAACCTCTTGAAGCGACATCTTCTTTAGTCCAAACTCTGTACTATTGTCTATCTGTTTGTTACATCCAATATGCCTTGATGTCCGAACTCTATGTTGTTTGCAGAGTAAGAACCCGACCTTCACCCTCTCACCGTACGGCGTTGAAAGCTTCTATGCCGGGAAATTCTACTGCGTCCACGTCCAAGTCTGCCGCCCTTCAACAGTATTCAAACCTCCTCGAAGTTCGACTTCGAGCGTTGAAGAGGAGGCCGATTGTCGGGCTCTTTCAAGGGACGCTAGATTCGGACAAGGTCGCTGTGCTAGCGGATGTGCCGCCAATCGTACAACCTTATACTAGCTCTGTCGCCAGCCTGTCCACCCCCTTGGAGCCAGCGACAGCCTGCTTTCCGTTTCGAAGCCAAGAGATGTTCTACTTTGGGCGAATGTCGCGTGGATTTGGAGCTCTCCTTCCAGGATCGGTTCGCAGTCGGAGTTGTTGTGCGCCCGGAGAAAATGGTCGTCGAAGAAATGGAAGGGATCTCAGTTGAACTGTTTAGCGTCCGGCTCCGGATCCGGTGTTTCGCAAGCGTACGGCGGCCGGAATTTTGATTCGAGTTCATCGCCAGAGGTTAGGATTACCTCACTTTCTTATCGATTTGCCAAGATTTTCGAGCGTGCTTATGGTAACTCAAATTCAACCAGCGACGTTCGTGGCTGGTTGACACGAGACAGCGGAGTAGACAGTTTCGGATGGGCGAAAAAAAAGTCCACCGACCTATTTGGTTAGTGCTTAGGCTCGTTACCAGCCTGCCATCAGTGCTCACGGAAGCGTAAGCACATTGTTTGCACTCAGAGTTCAATGCTATAGTAGGCAGGCTGGTCACGAGCCTAGTTGGTGCTCTGGCATTCCTGGAAGCCTCCTCATCACCGTCAACAACACCCATCTGGGCGTACATGACCACCAACGATAGGTGGTTGGTCGTCACGATCGACAGCAAAAGCTCTCTTCAAAAGGCGTCGACCCTAAAGATCTTATGAGCTCTTGGTCTTGGACGTCGTTTCAGCAGTGAGTTACTTGGTTCGCTAGCAAATTGCTGATACTTACTAGTGGCAGCGATAGCTCTGGAGTGCTGGGTGAAACTCAAATCAGACCCGCCAGCGTTTTCCGGAACTATGCCGACATCGCCCGACAATCAGTGCATCGTGGTCTGTTGGACTTCCGATTTTTCGCCCAACATCGTCGTTTCTATTGCTTCTGGCACTGGTCGTGGCAGCGCATACCGTCCCTACACCAAGAGCCCAGTGAGCAATGAGTTGGGACTTACTCGGTTTTTCTGATAATTGTTGTTGGTTCGATTTATGCAACAGCGGCGCTGTGTTGGATGCTCTCCCACCGTTTGGGCTCTTGTGGAGGAAGGGCCAGAGCATTGTTTATTTAGCGGTTCTTGCTACAGGCCATAAGGAAAGACCGACGCTTCCCGTCGGCCACAATCAACGGCCTGTCGGAGCAGTAAAAGCGGCCTTTTTGTCGGACGCCCGCTTCATGTTTTGAGCTGTGTTTGCGTGGCAGGTGCGCATCTCCACGAGTTCGTCTAGCCGTGTATTTGATTTGGATCGCCGTCGGCGCCATAAAAATCTTGGTTTAAAGTCTCACACTCGGGGAGGAAAGGTGTTGATTGTGGCTCCAACGTCGTAAACGCCGCAGCGGACAAGCAGGGGCAACCTGGGCAAGAGCTGTTGATGACGACGCAGTGCCTAAACCTGGCTGAAGGCAGAAGGGGTAGTTTGAAGTAATCTTGGTCCGAGACCGCATGGCCTGGGCGATCGAGAGAAGGTATGGATCCGAGAATCAGGCAATGCGTTGTCCTTCGATGCGGGGATTGCTTCGACTGCAGGTGTGGCCAGGATAAGAGAAGAGGACAAACGAGTTGAACGGGCCAAGATAAGGTGAGCATATCTAATGAGTCATTCTCCGTGTTTCGGGAATATTGTAACAATGTAAGTCAGCTCGGCGCTCGCTGCTAAGGCATCACGTAAAACAAAACTCTTGCGGCGAAAAAATCCCAGCGACCCGAATCCTCCTTAACCACATTACACCACCCAACCCGCAGACAGCGAAAGCAGGACGGCAATCGGCTACATGCAGGAGAGCGCGGATGATTTGGTGAAGCAGCTGGGGTTGCAGAGGCATCCGGAGGGAGGTGCGTAGCGTACCGCGTTCTTATTTTCTTCGCCGTTTTTCTCTTGAAAGAAAGGTTTTTGATATTTAACCTTGGATAGGATACTATGTGGAAACGGATCGCCAGAAGGACGTTGTGGGGACGCCGTTTATCGGTACGCAAACACACAAAATGAGCCGGTCGTATTGGTCTTGAGGCGATATGCTGCTGACAGAGGGCGATCCCCCGCGCGCGCTGGCGACGTCGATATACTACCTCCTGGCGCGCGATAGCCCACACGGGTACTTTCATATGAATAAATCCGTGGTGCGTCGGATTCCGCTTCGAAAATATAAACAACGTGGTGCTTAGTGCAGTGCGGTGATCATGGCAGACGTATCACGTCCACCACCAAGGTCGCGCGGAGTACACTTTGATTACACCGCGAGCTGGAGGGGGCGCACCGTTGATCGAGCGACACGTTGTCGGGGCAGATGTGGCGAACGGGGAGTCGAGGCTGTTGATTGTGGGGACTGGGGTGTGGAAGATGTCGAGGCTGCTGGAGAAGGACGTGCAGGAGAAGCCTGGGGAGGCGGGGTGTTTGATTACGGAGGTGGTTGTTCCGGGGTGAGTGGCATTCTGGTTTGAAGGGCCAATGTTAAGAGGTTGGTAGGTTTCATTGGGAGGACCACGCGTTCATGACGAAGACCGTGTTTAGGGAGCTCATGGGCGAAGGGCAGGAGGCGAAAGCGCTGGAGAAGTATGTGAAGGACGCGTAGCGCGCAGCACAATTGCATAAATCTAGAATCAACCGGGATTTGAATGTCCGGCTGATTGTGGTTCGTCTAAATTCCAGTACAATTTGAGAGTGAAAAATGCAAACCGCAGCCGGAAACACGCCGCAGCACGCAGCATTTATCGCGTTGACTTTACTGACATCGTTGTCAGGAGCAAGAGAGTCACGTTGTGACATACCCTAATTTACGACTCTCACCACGATGGTCAAGATCTTTTCGATTTCTGTGCTGCAGGCGCCCCCCTCTGGCGCGAGCGTGCTGCTGTCGAACGCCAATGACCTCTCCTCGTTCTCCTTCTACCAGAAGGGCTCCGTCGGGGAGTTTATGACCTTCTTCTCAAAGACCGTGGCCGAGCGGACGCCGCAGGGGCAGCGCCAAAGTGTCCAGGAGAACAACTACACCGCCCATGTCTACAACCGTGGAGGGTCTGAGCAGCTGGCAGGTAGGTTTCGCTGCTTCTCCCGCACTGCAGGCGCTTGCAAACCTCGTAACTAACAAAGGTCCCCTCAGCGGTGATCATCACAGACCAGGAGTACCCCGTGCGACCGGCGTTCTCGCTGCTGGCCAAGGTCATGGACGAGTTCACGGCCAAGGTCCCGCAGGCGCAATGGGCCAACCCCGCGGCAATACAGTTCCCGGAGATGGCGGGGTACATCAGCAAGTACCAGGACCCGCGGCAGGCGGATACGATCATGCGGGTGCAGGCGGAGCTGGATGAGACGAAGATCGTTCTGGTGAGTGGATAGATGGAGCGTTTGAGCTGCCATCCATCTATCTATCTTACTCGATCCTCGGCGGGTGATGGTGCGGTATTGCGATGCGGTGCTGATGCCTGCTTTTTTCTTCTTATTTTATTAGCATAAGACCATCGAGTCGGTGCTCCAGCGCGGGGAGCGGCTAGATACGCTGGTAGACCGGTCGAACCACTTGTCCGCCCAGAGCAAGATGTTTTACAAGACCGCCAAGAAGGTGCGTATTGCCGATCCTCTACTTCGCTAAGACTTCTTTACCTTTTGCACAGCAGAACCAGTGTTGCGTTGTCATGTAGGACGGCGCCTCGTCGACATGATCATCGCCTGCTCCTCCGGATCCCTTCTCCCGTCAAGTTAGACGCGTCCATCTATCTTAATATCTCTGCTCGTATACCTTTGTACTTCGTGATGGACTTGGATTCAGCATTTGTACAGCACAACATACATCCGCATGGTCAACCCCGGGATTAACGCAGACCTAGTCCCACTCGAGATCTCGGCGTTCAATTAACGTCGTCTCGTAAATGATCATTCAATGATCGTTTTGAACCGGCTTTTTTGTCGCCTTCAACTTAGCGTCCGGGGCCGTCCGATTCTAGGTGCCTTATGGGCTGGACATTGAGTTCCGCGAGTCGCCGCTGCTTCAAGCTTGTCCATGTACAATAGTATTTTTCCTTGCCGAACACATTTCTGTGGGCGTAAATGTGTTTCTGTCAGCGCGTATTATTTTTGTAGCGCCTTATTTTAGCCTCGTTCCTTGTCTTTAGCGCTATTCCTTGTTTTCTGCATCGCCCGATGATATGGATTTCTTTCCGACATAGCCTTGACCGGCGTGGTTCCTGCGATGGATTTTAACCCGATGTCCAAACTCCGTGATACCTGCCAGTGCCTGATTATTGGTCGGACGGGGAAGTACAAATACCTCCCGAGCAACTGAGCTCAAACTCTCATACTTACCTCCTCCGACCATGTCTTTCAAGTCTTTCATTGACCATATCACCTCTCTTGTCCCCAACCAGGTCTCCGAGCATAGTACTCGTACCCTCCCATTCGAGTTGTCGGACATTGTGAGTCTATCTGCTGCATTGGATGCAGATTTTGACGAGAAAACCCAGCCGGGGTATTGGGATGCGGCAACACACTTTAGCTCAATCGATGACCGGAAATTTTTGGTCAGTTCACGGGTGGATGAATGCGAATGCACTCGTTACTTACAATGGCGTCCAGCTTGAGAATCTAGTGGTTTTAATGTCGCGGCTGCCGGACGCCCCAGGTCCCGCGGCGCTCTCCAATACCGTGCAACACGCGCTCATTGACATCCGTGAGTTTACTCAACTTGTCGCATGAGACATCTGATTTATGTCCCATTTCAGTGTACAAGGACCTTCCCCACCCGCCCGCTGGCTACCTCAGCTCCCTCTCCCAGAGCACGGCCACCGCGACCGCCGCGAACCCGATTAAATACGCGTATCGCAATGCCGACGGCTCAAACTATGTCCCGCTCTTCCCCGGGCTGGGCAAGGCCAACTCGCCCTACGCGCGCTCCGTGCCCACGACCAACTTCACCCCTCTCGCGACCCTTCCCGACTCGGGGCTCCTGTTCGACACGCTTCTGCGCCGCGACGCGTTCGAGCCCCACCCCGGCGGAATCAGCGCCCTGTTCTTCGCGTTCGCGGACCTCGTTATCCATTCGATATTCAATACCAATCAGCCGGACGCGACAATAAACATGACGAGCAGTTATCTGGATCTGGCGATTTTGTATGGGAATAACGACACACAGTGTGATGGGGTGAGGAATAAGGATGGAAGGGGGCGTTTGTGGGAGGACGTGTTTGCGGATAGTAGGTTGCTATTCATGCCGCCTGCGGCGTGCGCGCTGCTGGTGCTCCTGAGCCGGAATCATAATGTGCGTGCCCTTTTCTTTCGGATGTGCCAGGCTGATATTTCGTTTTGCAGTTCACGGCTCAAAAGATCCTGGAGATCAACGAGCGCGGCACGTACAAGACCACGTTCACGGACGACGCCGAGAAGCGCGCACAGGACGACGAGATCTTCAACCGCGCGCGCCTCGTCAACTGCGGGTTCTTTATGCAGATTATTCTCGGCGACTACGTCGGCGCGATCCTCGGTCTCGTGAGCGACGGGTACAGCTGGCGCCTCGACCCCCTCTCTGCCTCGCGCGAGCCGACACACGAGCTGACCCCCCGCGGCGAGGGCAACGTCGTCTCCATCGAGTTCAATCTGCTATACAGATGGCACGCAACGCTCTCGGAAAAGGACACCGAGTGGACGGAGAACCTCTTCACTGAGCTGTTCAAGAAGCCCGATGGCAGCCCGGTGGACTTCAGCTCGGTGCGTTCTACTGTGTTTCCTCCCCTAGATGAATGATGCCAACCGGAGCACGGTAATATGTAGATTACGCCGCAGGACTTCAGGGTCGCAGCCGAGAAGATGAAACCTGACCCGGACGTCAAGAAGTGGACTTTCAATAAGTTGCAGCGCGGGCCCGATGGGCGCTTCAAGGACGCTGACCTCGCGCATATCCTGCACGATTCGACGTCGTGGCGCGCCGGTTCGTACAGGGCGCGCGGTATCCCCGAGGTGCTGCGCGTTATCGAGACGCTGGGCATCGAGCAGGCGAGGCGGTGGGGAACGTGTTCGGTTCGTCTCGTTGCCTTACCTTCTCTCTATGCGCTGCTGACGATACGTGGCAGATGAACGACTTCCGTCGGTTCTTGGGATTGAAGCGTATGTTTCCCTATATATTTTCCTTCTGACGATTTTTCCTAATTCGTCGCACAGCGTATGCCAACTTCCAAGAGTGGAACCCCGACCCAGCTGTCAATGTACGTTTTCTTCCAGCCCACCAGCCCGAATCCCAGCTGATGATGTGTATTTACAGAAACCGGCGGCGGCGCTGTACAAAGACATCGAGAACCTCGAGCTATACGTCGGACTACAGGCGGAGGAGACCAAGAAGCCTATGCCCGGTGCCGGCCTATGCCCGGGCTACACCATCTCGCGGTCCATCCTCGCGGACGCCGTGTGCCTTACCCGCGGCGATCGTTTCCTCACCATCGAATTTACGCGCAAGTGCCCTCTTCTTTTTTCCTTATCGCTGACTGAATGCCGCCATAGCCTTCAACCTGACCACCTGGGGCTACCGCGACTGCCAATTCGACACCAAGGACGGTTCTTACGGCGGCATGCTCACCAAGCTGCTCTTCCGCACCCTGCCCGCGTACTACCCCGCGAGCTCTGCCTACGCGCACTTCCCCTTCCTTGACCCCGAGTACATGCGTGACCAAATGACCGAGAGGGACCCCAAGCTCGCGGACAAGTACATCTGGACGCGCCCCGCGGAGCCTGAGGCGGATAACGTCGTGGTGGTGGCGAGCGAGGCAGGCGTACGCGAGGTGCTCGAGCGCGAGGATTTGTTCCCGAATCGGTACGCGGAGCGGATGCAGGTGGTTACCGGCCGCGGGGAGGTGGATCGGCGGGCGGTGAATCGGCTGTTGGCGCAGGATACGAAGAAGTGGGCGGAGTATTTCGGCGTGAAGGCGGGGGAGTTGATCAAGGCGCGGTCGATGGACCATATTGGGAAGGATGGGCAGGTGCAGTACCTGGACGTTGTGCGCGATGTGATCAATGTGCTGCCGGTGTACTGGATTTGCCAGCAGATCGTGGGTTGCCGTCTCCTTCCTGCTTCGGTTTGCTGATGCTGGTTGTAGGCTGGGCTACCCTTGAACGGGGATGACTTGAAGGACGAGCAGAAGCACTATGAGCTGTTCTCGGACGTCGGCCGGTACGAATTCTCCATTCCATCTTGCCGACTCGCTGAACTCAACTCTTCACAGTTATGTCTTCTTGAATGCGGAGCCGACCAACGACTGGAAGCTGCGGGAGAGTTCGGTAAAGACCTACAAGAAGTTCGAGACGGCAGTGAGGAAGCATCTCGGGGTACGCGATCTGCTTTATCATTATCCCAGAGCTGACTGCAAACATAGAGCTGGTTGCTGGACACGGACCACGCCTCGAATGCACAGAGCAAACCCTTCCTCGATAAATTGTACAAAGTGAGCGAGGAGCTCGGCCAGGATGACGCGGATCTCGTCGCCGCTCTCTTCACCGAGATCGTGCCCACCGCGGCACACTGGTCACAGGCGATCGCCCATGTCGTCAACTTCTACTTGGATGCTCCCCAGTCCGAGACGCGGCAGGAGATTGTTGCCCTTGCTCAGAAGGGGACGGTTGAGGATAACGCGGTGGTCGCGGATCACATCCGTCATGCATTGGGTGTGTATCTCTGCATCTTTAGCTTGCTCGCTGCTGATATGTTGCTGGCTAATGTAGCTCAAAACCCTCCGGTAAATCACTTCCTCTCGTCTTGTCGTGGACAACGTTCTGAATGAACATGTACAGGTTTGGGGCGTGTACCGCACCGCGCAACAGGCGGACTCGATTGTCGACTCCGTCAATGTCCAGGCTGGCACCCGAGTATTTGCGAGCATCAAAGAAGCCAACATGCAGGCTGGCGCTAGCGGCCGGGGCCCAATCCTCGGCACTGGAGAACACGGGTAGGCTCGCCTTTATATGCTCATGTACTAAACTAAGTGTTACTTCACAGACTGCTTTCACATGACTTCTTTGTATCGGTACAGTTTCTCTGGCCTAATTCCCCTTCATGTCCTGACTGTTTTACCAGACCGCTCCTCAAGTCCTCGGGAAGATCCTGGGGCTGAAAAATCTGAAGCGCGCGCCTGGGACGTCTGGAAAGTTTAACAAGTGTGTTTCATTCTTCTCGCCTGTCCCGCACCGCTCAATCTGTCACGTAGATTTGTGGACACTACCCACGGCGCACAGCAGCAGTGGTATGTTAATGCTCGCTCAGACGTTGTTCCGTGGCCAGAGTCGCTTGTTGTTGAGGTGCGTTTATTTCCTTCTCACTGGAACTCGAGGACCGACCTGCTACTTCTAGTATCACGTATAATTCGTTAATGTATTTCTATGTATGGGGTAGAGTAATATTCAAGGCTTGAGTTACCCGACGTGCACATACACAATGCTTGAATAGGGGCTGTAATTTCCTGAGCGCGAAAGGGCAAGTACTCCGTCGCAGTCGAGTTATTGCAAATTCATGGTTCGTCAATGCAAGACTCTACGCCTCGAGCTGGCGTTGACATTGCTCTTTCTAAAATTGTTCTCTAGCAGCCTTCAGCCTCCAAGGCGGAGGAGGAGGAGGAGGATGTGCATTAACCGCGGTGGTCGCGGTAGTATGATCAAAGTTGGTTGCAAAGCGGTTACCGTGTTCATCAAAGATCAGCGCGCAACATGTTGCCACTTTTTGCCGGGGCGCGCTATAAAAGGTGGTGAACGCCAATTCCGTCGTTTCGTCCAGGCAGTGCCGTCCTTTTTTTCTTCTCGCCTTTTGTTCTTCCCTCGCCTTTTCTTTGCTTTCTAATTTTTCGCAAAGTCTTAATCAGAGGCTCCTCAACAGATCTTTTATTTTAATCGAAGCACCCAAAATGGTCTACGTTCGTTCCCGCAAATTTTGTTGCTGCCTCCCCGTGAGGTTCGGCGTGTTCGTGAGTCCTATTTTTCGAGTCTGTAGTCTCCAAATATTCAACAGAATGTCAAGGTGATCACTCTTGCGGCGTTACTTTTCGGAGGATTGGTTGCAATTGCTGGATGGATCGAGGTGAAGGATATTCGTGAGTTTCTCGCGCTTAGGCCTTTTTCGGACCTGACTGGCTCCAGACGAACATCCAATTGACCAAGCCGAGGCAAATGCCTTGTACATCCACGCCGCCATATGTATGTCGCGGTTTTGCTTTGAGAATTAGTATCTTGATCGCTAAACAATCATTCAGTCTCCATCCTGGCGCTCGTGGGTGGGTTTGGTCTTGTCGGAGCCATAAGCAAGAAAACCGGTCTCGTCGCCCTTTTCGGCTGGATGCTTGGTTTCCATCTTGGGTTCTCCATCGCCACCGGCGTGTACACGATCTACACCCTGTTTAAACGGAACCCGGAAGAGGCGCTCGCAAACTGCATCAACGGTTCTGACGACCCCACCGTCATTAATAGCTGCGAGGAAGGACTGAAGATCCTCAAGATCATCGTCGTCACTGCGTACTGTGTTAGCTGGCTGTTCGAGCTTTGTAGGTTCCGCGAAATCTCCAACGCGCCTTGGTTAACATTTTGTTTATAGACGGCTACATCATTGTCAACGCCTACGTCAAACAGCTTCAAGAGGAAGAGTCTCTCAACGTTGCAAGCCACCCTAATGCTCCGATGACCCATTACGGTATGCGTCTACTTTGTTCTTGCGTTGGCAGCAATGCTGAGGCGATTTCCAGTTCCCCCGCCCAGCAACTACGCGTTCACCCAGCCGGCTCAAGCCCAGGGAAACCAGGCTTGAGTAATGCAGACTTGTCTCATCTAACGAATTGTTATGCGTACACCTGGCCGTTAGCTCGGTTAATAATAATATTTCTCAGAGGAATTTTTCTAGGGGGCAGCTGAACGAAAGAACAGGAAGGTAAGGCGCGCTTTTGAATTCGCTGGAAACATATTCCAAGGGAAGCTCTACTGCAATGTCTGCCAGTTAAGTAAAACTCGCGGTGAAATTGTGGGCCTCTCACATGGTAATTGATCTGAATCTTCATCCCTGCGGCCACTAGCGCCTGCAAGCGTAGTTCGCTCACAGGATCTGTCATCATACTGGCCTTGTGCAACACTGTTCGGAAGCTCTGTAGACGAACGGGCGCGTTCGAACGTGCTGAAAGCATGCCCACGAGAGCAGGCATCGTGAATTGGATGGGATAGACGTGGTTGAGCTCGAGGGATTTTAGGTTCGGGAGCAACACCGCGGGGTCCGCAAGCTGGAGCAGGAAGGAGTCGGTGAAATACTGGGGGCGCCATAATTTCAGATGCTGAAGGGACGGCATGGCCGCGAGGCATTTCACGAGTTCTACTTGATCAAACGGCCACGCGTCAAATATAGCTCGGCGCAACGAGCAGGCGGAGCGCGCAAGGAAGGCCAAGAAGCGAGGTATGTCGTGGTTTTCGAATGATATCGACAGTGTCTCCAGCGTGGGGAGTGTCAGATACTGAAGAAGATCCATGTGGCACTCCTCTCGCAACAGATGGAGGGACCGGAGGGTTGGTAGAGTGAGGAATGAGATGGGGGGTAAGGCTGGTCCGCCTTCCTTGAGGTAGACGGTGAATTCCACAAGCTGAGTCGTCCCACGAAGCAGCGCGAGGCACTCGTGCACGTACAACGCCTCGCATTTGAGAGACGTGAGCTGTAGCCAAGGGAGGGCGATGGGGTCGGCCGCGCATCCAGCGCTCAATTGGACGTTTGTCAGGCTAGGCGCATGGGCGAAAGATGTGACGGGTGGAATGGAGGGATTGATGGAATGTGTCAAGGAGAGCGCCTTCAGCGCTGGGTAGTGGTAGCCCATGAACTGGTGGAATTCGGAAGCATCTGGAAGCTTAAGCTCGACTTCCGCCCATTGGTGCGAATGTCGCAATATTAATTGAACCAACAAGTCCACCTGCGGTCGATTCTTGGTGACGGTATACTCGTCGTAGTACAGGCTCAGAGAGAGCGGATGATGTCCTGTACGGGAAAGCCAGAGGTCCAGGAGGGCGAGAAACTTCGATCCAAAGAGGGAAAACTTGAAGGCGAGCTCGATGGAACTCCATAAAGCAGGTGTGAGGATGGCAATCGTCCGCCACTGACTGCACACGGTACAGAGTAGCAAGGGAGCCTCCGTAACGTTTGGTCGTGCCCCAGTCTCCGAGAGAGAGCGAATGAAGATCTCGGACACTACCTCGGGAGGGAGGGTGAGGACTGGGTACACGATTGCGTTCAGCTGCGCCTGCATGGATGTCCGCGTCTGCACAAGGGCTCTGCGGGCGTCCGAGGGACCCACATCGCCCAACAGAGTGTCCAGGTCTTGAAGTTGGGCCCGGAGTCTGTCCCGCGAGGTCACCGGGTTCCGAGAGCCGGCGTGCATGGTGATCGTCGTCGGAATGGAAGTGAAAGTGAATGGAACTATCCGTGGAATAGTCAAGCATATTTTGCTTCGCACCGGCCCTGCATGCCGAGAGGGTGTCAAGAAAGTTCTACTGCGGTGTTGTTTGTTGCTAGCTACCAATACAATCTCATCTAAATACAGAAGTTATCCATATGGAGGGGAAATAAAATAGAAACCAGGCCGCACAACATTCAGGGGACCGCGAATGAGTATCTTGAGGAAGGTCACCAGGTTCCATCAGCGTGAATTGCGGACCTTTGTTGCTCTACCGCTTCGGCTCGAGAGACGCCGCGAGACGTAGTATTGGGATGGACGAACATGGATGGATGGAAGAGAGATTTCTCGAGGTTTGGTCGAGTTTGTGCCGACTACACGTGATCGCGGCTTGCGATGAGCCACAGAGCGACGAGTCTGGTCCTCGCTCTCCTACTGGTTTGGACGATAATACACGGCACAAACTATGTCTTGCAGCGACGGAAAGCTCAATCGTTACTTCCGACTCCGCGTGCGATGAATTCTTTTGGCCGGAGGCGGAATCATTTCTGGGACGGTCGCACCACGCAAGTTATCCTCAACAAGTTCCATCTACGCGTCCAAACGTCTTTGTGGAATGGCCGACATGATGATCTCTCCAAGGCAGTTGCGGTTCGGCCTGGGGCGCGTCTTCGTCCCGCGTTGATCTCCTTTTACAATGCGGGCTGCGCTATGGGTGTTCTTGGCACTGCTGTTTCTCTGGGGCTATTGCTTTGGAACTGTGGTCACGCATTGGCACCCTGGATACATGGCATGCTTGTCCCGTCGTCTCCTGCGCTTCTTTTGAAGCGGACAACGGAGATACTCGAGAAGACAGTCTCGTCTCGCGACAATGTCGTCAAACCTATTGTGCGTCCTTGAGCGACCCAGGGGCACCGTACTCATCGTAGTCAGATACCGGGAGTGACTGTCCCGTTAAATCATCTACCCTTCATTCTTTTTGCGGTTTTCCTCGCACAAATAGTCCACGAGTTTGGACACGCCGTCTCCGCTGCGCTGTAAGATTCTATCACTTGAAAACCCTGCATTCACACGTGTACCGCAGTGACGCCGTGCCAATTATGTCTGCTGGTGCCTCATTCACGGTCGTTGTCCCCGCAGCATTCGTCACCTTTTCATCTACCGCCCTCGAAGCTCTGACACCCTTCGCGCGATCCCGGATTATCGCCGCGGGACCCTTCCACAACCTTGTCCTGTGGGGCTTGCTGTTCTTTGTCGACCGTACCGGCACCGGCGGTTTCCTGACCCGCACTATGTACCGCGACGTTTCGGGCGTCGGGCGCGTTGTTGTGGCTATTGACGGCGTAAGTCTGTCCGGGCTGGTTGTTTCCATCACACTGAGCAAGGGCAGGATTCTGACCTCCGGGGCCACCTTCCTCTTTGGTCTTTGGTCACGAAACTCGACGACACGTCGCTCGCATCGCCCGAGGATCGGTGGACGGCGTATTTGACGAGCCCGCCCAGTCCTGGCTTGGGATGGTGTGTGGATCGGGCCGCATACCGAGGTAGGAATGCAGCCTCTATGCCTTGTATTTCCTCATGAAATTGACAGAGAATTCCCCGTCGTGCTGTGAGCCACACGCGCTCTTCTCGCCGTTGTCGTGCTTTGTCGCGGTATCGTCCGCTGAGACGGGGTGCATTGACGCAATCCCTATTCTTACTCGCAAGGGAGCGCAGCGGTGTGAATCAGACTTTGAATGCGCTGACGCCTCTCGATGTGTCCGCCCTGACGAGTCTGCACACATATTACGATTAACTGTGCATACCGATGGGCGAGACCAGGTCATATTATGGAGCGGACCACTCGCAGAAGTACACGAGCAAGGTTCGAGCTCCCCTCAATTATCGTATCACTGCTGAGCGTACCAACAGTGGAAATTGGGATTTATCTTCCGCATTTTCGACTCTTGCCCCTCTGGGTGTACACCTCGACGCGACTCTGTTGGGAGTAGGTCTTTCGATACCATCTTCCATCTCAGTATTGACTCGTTACAGCTACTTGAAGATGGCGACTCTGTCGCTATACCTCTTCAACCTCCTGCCCCTCCCCTACCTCGATGGCTCTCAGTTCGTGCAAGCCCTGCTCGAGATGGTGTTTCGAGCAGAGTCGGGCTTTGACGAATACGACGTTGAGGCGCTGGAGGCAGCTTCCGCCGCACCTCAAGGCGAGTCGAGGAGAAGCCGGGGAAGATGGAAAGAGCGCTTGGGCAAAGGAATTCCGACAGCAACTACCTACCTTTTTGTACTGTCCGCGTTCCTTGCATTGTCGAATATTCGATGAAAGCGAATGGATGATATGATTAGGGCATGACGCATAACTGTGAAGACCATGGCATATGTCCACATACAACACCCTAAGGAGCAAACCAAGAATGCACGACCAGCAGCGTCTACTTTTTCTTCGGCGTCTTTTTAATCTCGACGACGTTCAGGCCTGTAACATGGAAGGATGAGTCGAGGGAAACTTGTAGAAGTTGCGGGGGACGCACCCGGAGGAAGACTCTGCTTCAGCTTCTCGGCCTTTTCTGGGTCATCGACGGACAGCGTGTAGAGGTACCGCGAACACCGCAGCTTGAACTTGGTTTGCTGTTTGCCGCCCGCGACCTTGGCCGCGATTTTCTTTATCCGGGCCTCTGCACAACGAGTAAGCATCGAGAAAGGCTCAAAAAAATTTGGAGGAAACGCACGAGATGCGTCCTTTCTCCGGGCGATCTCGATGAACTGCTTGATGTCGCGGATTTCCTTCGGCTACAACAGAATAAGTCCAGGCAGTGAGGAATAGAACTCGACGCCGGCGCACCATGGTCGTTAGTTTTTGGCGGTGTAAATTCGGTAAGCCGGCAGTTGCCGAAACTGCATAGGATTCTCATCACGTGGATTCGCCGGCAACTAACCGGCAACTCAGCTACTAAGTTCAACTTCGAAGAACTTGCTCTTGCTTCGTGTTCACGAACTTCTTTTTGCTTTGTACTGTTATGGCAACTCGACTCCAGTGATCCACTTCCCAAGATCCTTCACCCACTTCCCGTCCGACAATGCCACGCTCTCTACTTTTCCGACCATGGTGCCTCGTTCCTCGTTCTGTGCCCTCGATGCTGTGGTCCTCCGCGCTGGAATGCCAAGATCTTACTCATATATTGTGCCTCGTTTTAATGTCGTGCCTCCCTTCGAACGCCCAAGTCGCTGCTTTCGGGTACTTACGAACCTGAACTAACTACAAAGATTCCCATCTGCAGGGTTCTCGGTGAGCGCCCATTGATTAACCTCGATGGCAGTTTGGGTCCCTCCGCACTTCGTATCCTGAGTTCTCAACATCCCGACAGGTCTCGACGCCGTTTGGGTGAATGCATATCATTTGGCAGTGGAAACAGGTTGAAATTTTACCTTGTGAACGAAATCACCTCGAATTGGCGCCAATACCAATGACGATTTGCTGCCCATGTACACCGGAGAACGTTCGTCTCCGGCACAAGGCAGTGTGCTACTTGCGCTGATACGAAGGCTAAAATAGGTGAATCAGAATTGCTGTTGCGATAAACCGTGAAATCAACCTCGCCAGTTCAGCATGTCCGACCACGCCTTAACACTCGTATTTTTAATCCCTAGGTGAGTCTCAATTTATCGGAGCATTCCAGGGAAGGAGGCCAGTCATGAGCTCGTATCTGGTCAATAATTTCATATCCGAACTATTATCCTTTGCGAAATCTTCGCGCAGGTAGCTCAAGGGTCGCGGGAAGTTGCGGCCGAACGGGACTGGCATCCACGACATATCAGAAGATACGCTTCATTTATCCTACATGTCAAACACAGACTTGAACTGCACAGCACTCGCCGAGGCACCTGGAGCTTTAGACGCCTAGGTATAAGAAATCCTTCGCATCCGGTGTTTCTCGTATTCCCAACCCCGATTATTTCACCATGTCCAGCAGGAGAAACGGACCGCTTATAAATGCCGCTGAATACAACAACGTTCAGGGAACGGTGCATCGGAAACGTTCCCCCTCCAAGGCGACTTACATAATGCCCTCCTTCGCCGCTGCCTTCGAGTCATCCCCATCTCAGCCTTCTGTACCAATTCACCAACACGGCTGGCACACCAGCTCGCCCGGAAATTCAGACCCAACGATTTTAGCCACGGAATATAACGTGGTTGGGGGCGACTACAGGCGCGATAAATCCCCCACCGAAGTCACTTTCGACTATTCGCAAGCAAAAAACACTCAAGTCCCCGCTAACTGTACGCAACTATGTTCATGTGCTGCCTCTGCGTGCTTCTAATACGATTTTCGTTCTTTTCCAGATTACGCAACGGCCGTCCATGAATCTGCTGGCGGTGGAGTGTACAATGACGCCCATAGTCAGCCCTCTGTCTCGTTTGGACAGCCCCGCGCTCAGAATCACAGTAATTCCCATTGCTCGCCCTAATTTTGTTAAAACAAATACTTCCTCAGATAATCCTCCCCCGCAGGGCGCTTACGGTGGTTATACTAATTACAGTCAGTCTCTTGTCGTGGAGGCGTTAGCAGATCTCTTATTCTTCGATAGATCATCATCCCCCTCAGCCCGCCTACGGTGGGAATAATTGTCCGTCTTCTCTGTGCTTCCAATGGCAGCACGTTTGATATTCCCACAGATCCTGCGCCACCTCAGGGCTACGGCGGTCACAACGGTAGGTTTTTTTATTATGAGGCGCGAGCTGGTAGGCTTGATACTCTTCGTAGCACATCCTCCCCCTCAGCCCGCGTATGGCGGGAGCCACTGTGCGACTCTTACCCTCGATAGACTAGAACTTGGCTGATTTTCTTTCGCGTACAGACTCCGCTCCTCCGCCTCAGTCCTACGGCAATAACAACAGCGGTAGGTCTTCATATGGCGATGGAGATCATATTTTATTATTTCCCCATAGCGTATCCTTCCGCTTATCCTGGCCACGGAAGTAGATCTTTACTCTTCTTTCAGCTTACGCTTCTCATCTGGAATTCCTTGCCAGACTTCCCGCCTCAACATAATCAACCTGCCTATGCTCCTCCTCACTTCCCCCCAAATGGGAATGGCGGTAATTCTTTTCGTGCCATCGCCCGCAATAGTAGGTCTTATGCCTTGGCAGTATATGCTACTCCCGTGTACAGCGCCCCAGCAAATCACCACGTAAACCCGACGAGTCCTGCCCACAGTCCTCACGCTGGTGGTTCGCGGAGCAAGTCCGACAGACCTTGTATTATTCCTACCCCGTTTCGAAAGCTGTGGACTGACGATCTTCTCCGTAGATCCGGGCCACCAAGGCACTGCCGACAAGCGTGGATCGAGTGAGTCTTGTATTTGTGTAATTGCAACCGTGGTTGAATCTGAACCGGTTCGCAGAACACGCGCCAGCGCGGACTCAGACGCACGATCCGAAGACTAAGAAAAGGTCGAAGGCGAAAGATGGTCGCAGGCAGAAACAAGGGGAAGTGGACGAAGGGAGCGACGAAGAGTACCTCGACGCTCCTCCGCCGCCTATCTCGCACCGCAGCCAAACGTTGTAAATCTAAGCTGCTGGGTGAGCGATGGGCGGTGGGCGGTGGGCCTTTGACGACAAAATTTTCCGAAACTTCGTGTACTTTTATTTCTCGTGTCAATCGGCGTATTTGTTTTCTGATGAATTACTACTTTCGAATTACTTCCAACATTGTTGTCTCTTGTTTTCCCGTGTGTGTCCCGGGCCGCCATCATCGCGGGTTGAATTCGAACCACCATCTTCCGAACTGGTCTGGCTCGTGCGCCACAATCGTTCTTCCCACAGAGGTTTCCATCCACAATCCATCAGGCTCACACCCCATTTGAAATATCCCGTATGGCAGACATACGCCGTCGACCTTGTCAAAAGTACAATACTGAAACGGACCTCGACCAAAATTCGACATCGCCATTACACCCCATTTGAAACATCCCATGTGGCAGACATACGCCGTCGACCTTGTCAAAAGTACAATACTGAAACGGACCTCGACCAAAATTCGAGACATCGCCATTGGGGTGCGTGACACGTGCCTGTCGATTTGAACGAAATAATACAGTAGGTCTGCACTTTGTCGTCAGCATCAACAGGAAGAAGTGGGTACCGCCAAGACGCCGATCCGGATGCAATCCGTAATAGTTTGCATCGCACGGCAATTCAGTAATTTCACTGCGAGACAAGGTTGTGTCTTTAAACGGCGCTTCGGCTCCAGTCTGTGTCGCAAGGATAAGTTCTCGGATGCCCTTGTTTTCGCCGGTAGACAAGGATGCCTGTTTACGGACGGGTGAAGCCCTGGTCTCTGGGCCGAAGGATCATTGCAGGGTCGTCGTATGACTTTGTTCTTCACCGTTAGACAGGGATGCCTCTTTACAGGCAAATGCCGCTTCAGCTCCGGTCTCACTTCAACCTCGAGAGCCATAAGATGGCCTCGGATACCCTCCCACTCCGCACTCACTTTCTTCCAACTCCCCCACCCTCTTCCAACTCCTTGTGCCTGGTGCCCTAGCCTCTCTCCTCCGAGAACCATCTCACGTCTTGCCTACGAATAATGAAGTTCACATTTGCTCTGCTCGCTGTCTTCGTGTCCGCTGCTGCCGCCACCCCCATATCTATGGAGACGCGTCAAAATGTGTGCTCCGCACTGAATACGTGCCCCTTGCAGTGTACGCCTCTCCCTTACTCGTCTCGCCTTCCAACAGCTCACACATGATGCATTTCTCACATAGGCTACGGTCCCATGTCGATTATTTTCCCCGACTCCAACCTCAACACACGCTGGGACTTGTTCGGGAACCCAGTCGGCCCTGTCAAGCACAACGACTTGGGCTGGGTCAGCCATATTCTCCGTTGAATGCACCCCAGTCGACTAATCCGCCGCGCAGTTTGTCAAGGACAAGCCGACCAGTAATGAGCTGTTCACGGCCATCGTCGGGGCTCAGCCCAAGCTGTACACATTCCAGAGCCAGGATGGCCTAGACGTCGGCGTCTCTGGCGGCACGTCGGGAGCGCACTTCTTCGCTGCCACATCGACCGCCACTGTGAGCAATCTGTCTATGTTCAGGGGAAGTACACACTGCTGACTGAGGGCCCGGGGTCTGCAGCTAAACGTTACTTGCTCCGCATGCAATGCAATTATCTACTCCAGTCAGATCGTTGCGGAGGGGTGTACGATGGAGCTCACGGACGGCACGAACGGCCTCGGGCAGTGCATTTCCTTTACGGCGGCCAACGGTCCCGTGCAGGTCGAGCCCTGCGATGGCTCGGCTTCCCAGCAGTTCAGCATCGGCACTGCTTGAACGATTTCCGCGTTCGGGGATATTTGCCTTTACAGTAACGTTGTGGTATAACGATACACTCCCGCGACTGTATTTAAACCTTCTTTCCCATCACACCATTCATTTATCCCATCACACGGTTGAACCCTCACCGTGGCTCCTTCCCCGTCTCAGACTCCGATTATTTATACCTCTGCCCGTCGTACTGTTATCCTTTAGTCAAGCCACTTATTTAATGCCACTCACTATTATGACGCAGTTTCTTGACAATTTCTTGTGGTTCAACTCAAGGTGCTGCTTTGGTGCTGCTTTCAGGATTTTGTTCTCTCGATTTTCTGGTTGTACATCGCGCGTAGGATGGGGAAGGGAGCGCGTCGGTTGTGTGAGGTGGGTGTTGAGGAAACCAAGATCGAACGCGCGGTTTTGACGACGCTAAGAACAATGTTTCTACCGTTAATAGTGGCAGACACAGCTTGAATCAGAAAACAAAAAGCGAGTTGACCGACTAGTTCCAAACCAGCTCAGTTGGTTCGAAAGATGCTTCGAAAAATGCTGTGACGCTACCACACGGAGACACGGAGCCTCGCCTTGTTTGTTCAACTTGTGCGGAGGAGCGGATACCAAGGGGGAAGAGGGATACGGAGCCGGCGAGACGCGCGCCAACATTTGGTGCCAGAGCTCAGGGACAACGAATTGTGTACGACGCAGCAAAGTGCCAGTGGGTCCGAAAGATACGGCGACTCGAAAGAAGGCGTGGTGAGTGTGGGTCCACCATCTTGCATCTGTCAAAGCTGTAGGGAACTGAGTACAAAGTTGAACTGGTTCGCAGAAGGAACAAAGGAACACCAAACCGTTCTGTTACACAAAAATGGCCAATAATAGCTTTTCGCTTAAATGGCGCACTTGGCAGGCCATCGAATCTATCGCACCTCTTTTCATCAGATTCTACGTGTTGTGGCCATGCTAATTCATGAACAATAAAATATCGCGAGAGCGGTATATTAGACGGATTTGCTGCGCCGTCCATCGTTACTATTACTGGCAGGCGCCCCGGAAGGCACAGCACTTGAAGTCGGGGAAAATGAATCGGATTCGTCATCGGATTCATCGTCCGAGCCTCCGTCCGATGTTTTATCGTCTTCGGCAGGCTCGGGAGTCCGATAAGCAGCTCCAGCGGGGGAGGGAGGCGGAGGCATCTGGGAAGAGGGGGTATACGCCCAGGGATCGTAGGATCGACGAGGAGCGGAGCTACTGCCTGGTTGAGGGTATCGGGGCGCTCTGGGATAGACCTCAGGTCCACGGTCGGAAACCGGCGACACGGGATGTCTATCATGCGGAGAAGGCGCACTTCCTCCACGTCCTGGGGATCGATTGGACCTGGATTGGGGTCCTGGCAATCGTAATGAGGTCGGTTTGAACATACTATAGGAAGGATCTTACTTTGAGTCGGCGATTCCTGCTCGAAACCGCGAGCGGCGGTACTGTAAGGCTCCATTCGAACTCCTGGGGAGCTTCCTGTACGCAAGGAGTCAAAAAAAGCGAGGGAACAAGGATGGTACATTCGCACCTCTACCGAACCCTCTTATTGGCCCCGACTGATTGCCGGGATTGAACCCCGGAAACGCTGGAGGCGGGAGGACGTTGCGATTGACGCGATTGAAGGGAGGCGGCGGACGTGGCTGGCCAAAATTGACGATTGTGGGAGAATTGTATCGAGTATAGTCGCCATGGACGATGTTGTGCTGAACAGCGTGGTGGGTGGTGTAGTATTGGTTGAGGTTTCCGCCAATTTCGTTGAAGACCCCGCCTACAAGGTACGAGCTCAGTATTGGTCGAATGTCTGTCGGTCCTTGACCCACCGTTGATTTCGAAATTGGTGGCACCGTCAAAGAAACCGGCAGCCTTTCGTCTAGCCATGGTGGTGGTGGGTGGTGAAAGAGAGGTGCGTGCGGTAGAGGCGCAGCATTGCTGTTGCTGGGAAGTTCCAGGAAGAAACGATGCTGTGGCAGTTGTGTAACGCGTCACCCGGCCCCCGGGTTGACAAACGATTCCCACGGTTCAATTATATTACACGTCGAACTTTTTCTAAAGACGCTATCGAGCAAACGCGGCAGCCAACCGATCAGATATACTAGGTCGAGACTCGGATTTTGAGTCCAATGCCCGGCATGCCTCGAGAATTTTCGGCCATGTAAGGGAGTGTCCCAACTGTCTTTTGGTCGTAAACCCACGACTGCCAAAGTTCCAGATAAAGGGGCTCCATTCTCGTACACGAGAACGTTTTGTTACCCGATTAGCCAGCATAAGCGCCTTAAAGCAACCTTACCACTTTCAGGTCTCCGACGTGGACGACCGCGGAGGTACTCCAGGCCCCCCGATGCTATCCAATTGCAAGTACAAGGTCAATTAGCCTTGGCTTGCATTGCTTCGAAAGAGTATGACAATGTTTGGTCCATAGGTGTTCGGGCGTTTATTTAGAAACATTCCAATACAGTAATAAAACCCTAAGCGCAACAATACCGCGAAACGCAACACAGCGAAACTAAGCGCTCCAAGGCGCGGGGGTGACGTCATTGGGGTTCATACCCCCGTTTTTGAGGTCTCTGAACACGATGGGAGAGGTCCCGGGGCTCGAATCAGTGCCCCTTGTGAAGAAATCGAGAGAAACGTCCAAAAGTGGCCAAAATTCACCCAAAATCAGAGATTTGACGCCATCCCTCGCCTCTATCCAGTTGGGACGGTGTCATTCGAGCTCATACCCCCGTTTTCGAGCTCTCCGAACACGATGGGTGACATTGCGGGTTGTGGATTGGCCTCCCTCATGACAAAATTGAGGGAAAATGGTCGAAATCACATTACACACCGGATTTGATGCAACTTTCAGCTACGAACACAGCTCAGTCGATGCATTAGTTGACCCTTGGAGCCCGTGGACCGCACCATAGGGCTGTGCAAGATGCTATGGTGTCGAGTGGCTCAAAGAAAATGGCAATCATTGCTCGTTTGCCGCTGTTGCGCTTCGTGGTTAAATAGCCAAATTGGGCTCGCGCAGTTTTCTGGCCCGAACTCGGTCAAAACGGCACGGAATCACACGATTCTTTGTGCAGGACGGCAGAGGGGAAGCGTACAGATTGTTCTGTGACAAGAAATCGGAAGAAGTATGTTGTCCTCCTCTCGAATTCCGCGAAATACGCTAAATGTTGCGCTTAGGGGTTTATTACTGTATGACTCAGCGGGTAAAAGGGGAAACGAGGACCGGCGCGCCGTAGAAATGCCAAGGAACGGAACGAGGTTGGTGTGTTTTAACTGAGCCCAGCCTCGCAGTTAAGCCGCTGCGTTACGTGTGAGACACGGTCGGAAACATTTACTCTACTCACGCGAAGAGCTTCATCCAAATTTCCGTCCTGAATATCATTTCAAAGGGCAGCCTGACGAAATAAATAATAGTTTACAAGTACAACCATGGCAAAAGAACAACTCACCCGACGCTCTCGCTATCAGGCCCAAACATACGGGTCCTTGTAGATATGGGAATTCGCCGCAGCCGCGTGGTGGTCTTGGACCACGCGGCCGCGAAAATGGTGCCCACGGGTCGAATCCTTGATGTTGCCATTGGCATTCATTGAATGGTCCCCAAATTCAAGCAAACCTAAAAGAATAACGGCGCAGACTTGGAAGTACATGCAGACATGAGACGACTACTAAACATCCATAGAGCCGAAGAGCCGAAGAGCCGAAGAGGAAAGGAAGTGTCGGCATTGCACGTGACGGATACACGTCCTTCTTTGCCGCCAATGTACGCGCTCGCTGTGTGGGCCGACGCCGAGCTGACTTTTTTTGCAGGGTTGTCGCTGTCGCCGTCGACTCGCCCGAGATCGCGCGCGCGAGTCTCCATGTCCGTCTGCCCTTGCTCGCCCACCTCTACGCCCTCCCCTTCCTCGCCCTTTACCCCGTCCTCGCATACGCCTACTACGTCAAGTACGACCAGTGGATAGTCTCCGAGGAGTGGACATTCCTCGCCTGCGTCACTCTCGGTGCCAGCCATGCCCTCAGTTTCCTCGTAACAAAATGGAGCGGCGGTGCACGCGCATGGATCACTACAAACGCCGCAAAATCCCTCCAAGAGGCAGACTGCATTCGCATCGTCCCCAAAGTCCACCGTGGCCAGGGCGACATCGTTCGCTTGGACAAAAAGGTCGACTCCGACCCCTCTACTTATACTTTTAGTTATCAGCGCGACACCTACATTATTCAGTCGCTAGAACCCCTTGTCTTTGTGCGTCTTCCGTACCCCTCCTCGGGTCGCCCCGCCCTCTCTGCTTTCTTCGAGCCAAAAGGGCTCCCCACGACGGCTCTCCCCAGCCTGCTCTCTCTCTATGGCGGGAACGAATTTAACATCCCGATACCCTCGTTTACGGAACTCTTCGGCGAGCACGCCACCGCGCCATTCTTCGTCTTCCAGATCTTCTGCGTCGCCCTCTGGTGTCTCGACGAGTACTGGTACTACAGCCTCTTCACCCTCTTCATGCTCGTCATGTTCGAATGCACCGTCGTCTGGCAGCGCGTCCGCACCCTCACCGAGTTCCGCACAATGTCCATCGCCCCGTACCCCATCCAGTGCTACCGCAACAAAAAATGGCAAGAGGTCCAGACTGACCAACTCCTTCCCGGCGACGTCATCTCCCTCGCCCCGCAGCAGAACGAGCTCAGCGTCCCCGCCGACGTTTTGCTCGTCCACGGCACCTGCATCGTCAACGAGGCCATGCTCTCCGGCGAGTCCACCCCGCTCCTAAAAGAGTCCATCCAGCTCCTCGACGCTTCGGACAACCTCGACGTTGACGGCGCCCATAAGAACGCCGTCCTCTTTAGCGGCACCAAGGTCCTCCAGGCCTCCGCCGCCTCCCAGAACGGCCTCGCTGCTCCCATCAAGACCCCCGACGGTGGCTGCCTCGGCGTCGTCCTCCGCACCGGCTTCGGCACCGCCCAAGGCCAGCTCGTCCGCACTATGATCTTCAGCACCGAGCGCGTCTCGGCCAACAACCTCGAGAGCTTCCTCTTCATCGGCTTCCTCCTCATCTTTGCCATCGCGGCGAGCTGGTACGTGTGGACCAAGGGCATCGAGCGCGACCTCAAAAAGAGCAAGCTGCTGCTCGACTGTGTGCTCATCATCACGAGCGTGGTCCCGCCCGAGCTGCCCATGGAGCTGTCGCTCGCCGTCAATGCCTCGCTCGTCGCGCTCTCCAAGTATGCTATATTCTGCACCGAGCCGTTCCGCATCCCCTTTGCCGGTCGCGTCGATGTGTGCTGCTTTGATAAAACCGGAACGATCACCGCCGAGAACTTGGTGTTGGAGGGCATCGTTGGTGTTGAGTGAGTTGATTTCAGGACAGTTATACCGTGCGCTTATTTTGTTGCAGCCCCTCGGACAACCGGAAGTTGGTTGACGTCAAGCAGACCTCCCGCGAGACGACCCTGTGTCTGGCTGCTGCCCACGCCTTAGTCCGACTGGACGACGGCACGATTGTCGGTGACCCCATGGAAAAAACGACTCTGGCCGCGCTTGAGTGGAATCTCGCCAAAGGTACTTGCGTTTTCCCTCCTCATTTTTTTATATACTAATACCTGCACCAGGCGACCAAATCTCCCCCGCCAACGCCAACGCCCCGCACAAGACGCAGCTCCTCATCCGCCGCCGCTTCCAATTCTCCTCCGCCCTCAAGCGCATGTCGACCGTCTCGAATCTCCCAGGGGGCAAGACTATCGCCGCCGTCAAGGGTGCGCCGGAGACGATCAAGGGCATGCTTTCGAATGTGCCCGGGCACTACGACGACACGTACAAGTACTTTACGCGCAAAGGGAGCCGGGTGCTGGCGCTTGCGATGAAGGAGATGGAGCCCATGTCGCTTGACCGGGTACTTGTTCTGCTTTATTTGTTTTATTTGCGGCGGCTGATGTGGGTGTGGGTGTAGATTAACAAGCTCCCAAGAGACGCGGTGGAAAGCCAGCTTGTGTTTGCGGGCTTTTTGGTGTTCCATTGCCCGCTTAAGGCTGATGCCGTCGAGACGCTCAAGATGCTGGCGGATTCTTCGCACCGTGTATGTATCCACTTTGAGAAAAAGTCTTCCACGGCTCACAAAAACGCAGTGCGTAATGATCACCGGCGACAACCCCCTCACGGCCGTGCACGTCGCGCGCGACGTCGAGATCGTCGACCGCGAAGCGCTCATCCTGGACCTCAAGGAGAACCCCGCGCACGAGGGCGACCTTACCTGGCGCACTGTCGACGAGAGCAAGGTCATCCCCGTCGACCCAAGCGCGCCGCTCGACACCTCCCTCTTCGACGAGTACGACATCTGCATCACGGGCGCGGCGATGAAGCAGTACCAGGGGCGGCCCGGCTGGACGGACCTTGTGCAGAATACGTGGGTGTACGCGCGCGTGTCACCGGCGCAGAAGGAGTACATCCTCACTACGCTCAAGGAGCTCGGGTACACCACGCTCATGGCGGGCGACGGGACGAACGACGTCGGCGCGCTCAAGCAGGCGCATATCGGGGTCGCGCTGTTGGATGGGACGCCGGAGGATTTGCAGAAGATTGCGGAGAGGCAGCGGTTGGAGAGGATTAAGAAGGTTTATGAGAGTCAGCTGTCGATATCAGCAAGGTTCAACCAGCCGCCGCCGCCTGTGCCGGCTGCGATTGCGCATTTGGTGCCGAATGCGGTTGCGGCGCAGGAGAAGGCGGCGAAAGATCTGGCGACGGCGAGGAAGAGGAATCCAATGGAGCGGGTGAGTGAGGGTGGGTTCCTGCATCGTTCATTTATTCTAATCGTTCTTTAGTTTAACTTGGAGGCGATTACTAGTAAGATGGCGGACCTCGACGATGAGGAGGAGGTGCCCAAAATCAAGCTCGGCGACGCGTCTTGTGCTGCGCCGTTCACGTCTAAACTTTCTCACGTTTCGGCTGGTGCGTCTCCCTCGCGGTCTTCCCAATCTATGCATCTCACTCCTCTACAGTCACCCATATAATCCGGCAAGGCCGCTGCACCCTCGTCGCGACCATCCAAATGTACAAGATTCTCGCGCTTAACTGCCTTATTACGGCGTACTCGCTTAGTGTACAGTACCTCGACGGGATTAAATTCGGAGACTATCAGTATACCATCACCGGGGTCATGATGTCGGTGTGCTTCCTGTGTATCTCACGGGCCAAGGTACGCAAACTTTGCCCTCTCGTGCGCGTCGATGTCGGCCTGACTTTTATTGAAGCCGGTGGAAAAACTCTCACGGGAACGCCCCCTCGGCAATATCTTCAATCTCTACGTCTTCCTCTCGATCGTGCTGCAGTTTGCGCTGCATATCGTGACACTGGTGTACATGACCAACCTCGCGCACATCTACGAGCCGTGGGTTTACTCTACTTTTCCTACTCGGTCGGAATGATTGATTGAAACCTGCGTTAGGCGCGAGGGCCCCATCGACTTGGAGGCTAAATTCTCGCCGAGCCTGTTGAACACTGCGATCTACCTGCTCGGACTCTCGCAGCAGGTGTCGACGTTCACGATCAACTTCCAGGGCCGACCGTTCCGCGAGGGTATCCGCGAGAACCAGTACCTCTACTGGGGTCTCGTCGGTGCCAGTCTGGTCGCGTTCTGTGGCGCCACGGACTTTGTGCCCGAGCTCAATAGGTGGCTACAGATTGTCGAGATGGCGGGCTCGGTGCGTCCCTGCCATTGCATTGGTGATTACCATCCATGCTAATCCTTTTCTTCCTCGTTTGTAGTTCAAGTTCCGCCTCACTGCGAGCATGATTATTGACTTTGGCGGGTGCTGGGTGATTGAAGTTGTGTGCAAGTACTTGTTCGCGGACTTGGAGCCCAAGCCGATGGTTACGCGTGGACGCGAGCGGAGAGAGACGAGGCGGGCGAAGCAGGAGCAGGAGAGGATCGCAAAGGAGGCCGAGGAGCTTTCTGAGAAGAAGGAGCAGTAGATAGATATATAATTTAATTAATAGGCTTCTACGTAACATATCGAGGAAATGTTATAGAGGGCATGGGCCGGTAATAAAGGTGAGGTGAGGATTAATGAGGGCAACACTAGCTAGTCCGCGTTCCAAAGCGAGACGCCCAATGGAAGCGATGATGGTAAGCTTTTCGGGGGTTGCGTGCTTCGAATTCCACATTCTAATAAAGCACTCGACATCCACATGACGTCGTCTGAAGAAATGGTCCAGCTCTTCCAGAACATTGAACGCCATCTGCTCGATGGAGAACGCATCCAATGTTAAGATTGCGATGCGACTGCGCTGCAATTCTGCGGTTCGTTTCAGGACAGAAGGCAAATCGCGATCGGCCAAAGCAGATAGAAAGGTCGTCGTGACTGAGGCGGGTTCATCACGGAAACGCAGGTCGTCCGGACGTCCCTTACACGGAATTAGAAACTTTCGCAGATGTTCTAATTGCGGGATCGCTGGCATATCGCTGTGGGCGCGGAGGTGAAGATAAAGGGATATGACCGGGGGGAGGTACTGATGCCGACTAGCATTCCCGATAAGCTGTTGTCCGACAGCCCAAGACTTTTTGAGGAGAATATATTCCGCGCGGCCGCGTGCGAGGGGATCGCTGCGATATATAGCTGTCTGGTTTTTATCGTCGAACAACGCGGCTGCGTATGTTATAACGTTGCGGGCTTTTTGCACGAGTTCTTTGTCGTATTTCTGAGGGTCGTGGACGTCGAGCCAGTTTTCGATCGACGCGGTAACTTGACGAACAAGTTTCTGCAGATGCCTCAAGGGTTTCGTATTTCCCTGCCACCAAATAGCGTCGGCGCGTGTTTGGTGTTCGAAGATCTTGCCCGTCGTGATGATGGCAACGTCCTCCCACCATCGCTCTCGATCTGCTGAGACGTCTCGTCTACGCTTCATACAAAGGCATCTGAGGAGGTGATCTCCCGCCTCTTTGTCACGGTTCTGGACATTTTTCACTGGCAGGGTTCGCGCTGCCCAACCCCGACTGGCATCTTCTGTCATCGAGAAGAATGCTCGAGAGGCGACCCACGTCTCGGTCATCAACAAGGATTGTTCCCAAGGGGCGATACCGGAGAGGCGTTGGTGGTTGTGCCCGAAGGCACGGAGGATGGTGGTGTAGTCGGCGTCCTCCATGGATGGGTAAAGCTCCTCGAATTCTGTTTGAAGTATGCCCGCAAGTTGGAGCACGAGCTTGTGCAGCAGGTGCATCACCAGCAAGGACGGAGAGCCAGTGCGCGCTCTTTTCCCCCACATTTCGTCGAGATACGTGCGATAAAGCTCCAGCTCTTCGAAGTGAGTCCAGAGGGCGTTCTCGAGCTCCTCCGAATCATCCTCAGAGAGTTCCTCTTCGGAAGTCTCTGAACTCTCGCCGCCACTGTCTTCGTCGTCTGAACAGTCGCGGTAACCAACCAGATCCGTGGCAGGCTCGTAGTCACTGTCAGGGGTGTTGTAGTCGAGTGGGGTTTTGAACAAGAGCTTGCGGAGTTGGCGCATTACACTGATACACCACAGGTGGCCATCGTTATCGCTAATCTCGTCGGGCATGTTCGCTGTGTACCATTTCGAGCATCTCGTCCTGAGTCTGATAACGTCGTCCAGGTAGGTCTTGTAGAGAGATGGAGGTTGGATTTGCCTCAAGATGCTGAGTCCGGCTTAGTGTATATAACGGAGATTGAAGCCTATCTCACAGTTCCTGCGCCAAAGACAGGTACTCCTTGAGGAGGAGATCATACTTCGGATGAGAGCCAGCAATCGCGACGTTGTGAGCCTTGGCCGTTTGCACGAGCCATTGTGTAATGTGAGTTTCACACTCCTTATAGCGAGCGAAAGTCGACTGGATCTTGGGTGGTGCCCTCAACGCTATGGACGGCATGAGAGATATGCTGAGAAATGAATTTCATTTTCGATCACGATAGCATGATGACCTCCTAGTTTCTTGAATCCAAGGCTAGTTTCAGTCCTTTGCGCGACCTTCATCACGATGCACAAGTTCCTCTCCGATTCGCAAACCCCACAGCTCGCAGTTGGAGAACGACGGTGTTACGGCGCGCGTCAGGGCTGAAAAAATGAACTTTCTCGTTCCAGCCGAGTCCGAGGGCGTGTTTCGTGGACACTTCATCATGAGTCTGACCTCCTTCGAAAAAATACCTTGCGGGTGTCGCTGGGCGTCGGTGAAACTGGGCTAAGCTTGAGTGGGAGTAATAGTCGGATGTGAAAGGCCGAGAAGAATATTGATCGGGCCGATCGGCTTCTCGATTTGTACGTAAGGTTTCATCTCTCCCCTATCGTTCCGCAAACTACGGCGCTACATATACAAGTAACACCTCTTAACGGCCCTGCTATGTACTCGCCATTCAGTGATATGCCCTCTTCTAGCTCGGAAGAAATCGCCCCTCATGTGGCGGGCCCTGTCCACGCCGCCTACGAAAAAGCCCGACAAAAGTACTACAACGGCGAGGATGGACCTTATGTCCTCGACGGCAAATGGACGCGAGCGGAGGCAGAAGCTTTCCTCGACACATTCGAAGACAAGTGGTGTGTTGAGTGGGACGGGACCAAAATTACGCTATTCGGCGACCCGGGCCTCACACATCAATCTGTGGGTCAGTGTCTCTCGACCTGGGTTTCAAACATGGGATGGCAAACTTATCCGGACACCCCTGCCGTCCTCCGGAACCCGTGCGTTCAATTCTTGAGTCGTCGCGCAAGCTCACTCATTCGGATTTAGCCTGGGTCTCCGAAGGCTCTTCCAAGACAGTAGAAGTAGTCGTTTCAAGTGGAAGCTCACTCCAAAGTCCCCCTCTCTCTACATGAAGGAACCGGACGTGTATTTCAGGGCAACTCGCGCCGTCGGCGAGAACGGCATGGCGATTGAAATCGCACACCGCAACGAGACTTTTGATGAGTTAATGCGTGAAATCTTGAATTGGACTCGCGGCGAAGGCGAGCGAGCATTACTGGCAGTAGGGCTCAAGATAGACTCAAAAAGCCCTCATCGTGTGCGGGAGCTCTTCATGCATCCGGTATACATCTGATTTCATTCCAGCGAGACCCGCGCCTTCGACTGGTCGTCCGCGACGTCACCCCGACGTCGCAATGCACCAGTTGCCGCATATACGAATTCGGCGCCGAATCTGGGATTGAACCGAGAGAACTTCCCACCGAAGGGCCCGCTACCGCGGTCCAAGTCAAAGAGGTGCCCACTCTCTTGGAGGGTAATATGCAAGTCATGGTTCCCGTTGACAAAACTGACGGGACTCTCATGGTCGAGATCCCGGTCGGCGCCGCAATGTTCCACAACATACAGCCGGACAGCATATCCGGGATCCTCTTACCCTCGAATTACATTACGGACATCAAGCGAAAGGTCTGGAGCTTAGACCTAAACTACTTACGTTGGGAAATAACCGACATCCTAAATCGCCAACCTACAAACATGGATTTCATTGTTTAGGCATCAATCATATATGTTTCTCCTCACTGGTCTCGCGTCGCTTCTGTGAATGTTACATGTTGATTCCTTTCGAGGTCGGTCAACCTCCCCGGTGTGCCGCATTTTGCCTTTGGGGAAGCGATATCATGATATGGAACAAGTGGAACTGTAACTGTATTCTTACACAACTTGGCCGTTCTCACGCGGAATCGGTACTACGGCCTACTCCGTCAAAAGCGAAAGCAGGCAAGTCCCTTGACAGCGTGAATTGACTGACTGTTGGAGCGGAAAGTGGGGCGTACTTATTCTCGGCCGTCGACGAGGAGATTTGGTCGATTATCGAGCCGTTTTGGACATTCCAACCTCACGGCCGGCCTTGCTCTAGTAGAACTGCAACCGTGGGAATTAGAGATCCGCTCTTGCACAGCATTTCCAAAACAAACGACCACCAACGCGGGTGCGCCTTTTCCTGAGGTTGTGCTGCCGACCCGCTGTAGAACAACGCTCCGAGGCTCCCACGCCCCATCGCTGGGCAACAGTATGCACTTCCGATTGTGTTGCCAGTGCCTGCGGTGCCCAACCTGTGCCTTGCTGCTGCGTCCTCGACTGTCTAGGCAACCGGACTACTAATTATACTGGCGCGGTCCCACAATCGTTATGGCCGCAGATTGAGAACCGGCGCAGGTCCTTCCAATCTATTGAATATTGGCGGCGACTAAAAGTAACCTTCGATGACTCCAAGTCTATTAGTCCTTGACTGAATCTGCATTTTGACGGTGCAGGATCCAGGTAAGTGCCCGTGTTCTTCCCTGCATTGACTACTTACTCAACATCCATTCCTGCTATCAAGAAACGGAGCGGGAAGACGGACAATAAATTGCAGACATCAGAGTACTCGTGCCTCCGAGACGCCCAAGCAGGCATTGTTTCCATGAGCGACGAATGAACTGTTGAATAAACAGCCAAACCGCTCTGACGCTCCTCATCCACTATTCTTCCGTGGTGCATTCCAGCGGATGTCGTGAGGGGTCCAAATTTAAAGGAAACTCGCGATCGAGGGCGCCAAAGTGCAGACCAGTATCAGGACAGTAAATAACACACGATAAGCGCGAAGTACGAGCAATTTCTGTCTTGGCGTTGGTCTACGAAAGACTACCTGTCCCCCGGAATCACTCTGGTACAACAGGCCAGTAATGAACCGCTCCGAGTCCTTGCTAACTTGAAAAGATAGGGAATTCTCGCACGCCGACTTACGGTCCACAGATACAGAAATTTGGTGGCTGTCTTGCAACATCATCACGACAGCATATGGCTCCGGAGATCCCGACTTATAAATTACTCAGATTGTCGCCGCAGCATCCTCGGTATCTTATAAGTGAGCCTGTTTTCATCCTATAAATTTGCCGCTGCCTCGATGGTTGCCTGCGTCTGCCCCAAGTTTACTTCCGCGCCTCACACTCTAGATAATTCCGGGTCAGTCCCCGGGCTGGGACTTTCGCCAATTTCCCCCACCAAACAGCCTTCCCGAATATCACCTCCATCGTCGCTGGACAGTGGCAGCACTGGAAGCTGTCCCTGCACCCAGTATCACACAATGCCTGAGGACAATACAAGGCGCGACATGCGGACTTCGCGGGATTTCCTTGTTTTCGTCTACATCAACCTTCTAAATACAGTCTTGGTCCGTTCTTGACTCGTTGTTGCTGATCGCTCACCTGCCTACTCGCCATAGATTTTTCTTCATCTTTCCTTGGACTTTTCTCAAGGGTGCACAACTGGCTTGATCACCGAGACCCTACTTTTGTTCTACGCGGTAAAATGCGTCGTTTTTGTGACCCTTTTATTCCGTTTAATCGCTGTAAGAATTATCTTTCCGAGTCTAGACTGGTGCAAACCTTCACAGATAGCGATATATTCCTCTTTCGAAAGAACTCAGAACAAAGCTTCTTTGAAGGTTGAGTCACAGGTTCTTGAGGTTCGTTCAAATGCCGTTTCGACTAACTGCTACTCACTAGCACTCATCTCCCTGAGCAGGTTCGCGGTCGCCTCATTCAGGATGATCGGTATCCCTTTGCACGAGGCGCCAACTCCCACATTTACAAAGGCCGTATAATCTTGCCCGAGGGATCGGAGCGTCGAGTGAGTTATGCCTTGACGACGATAAATTTGCTGGGCTGGACGTCATTCTGAACAGGTTGCTCTCAAGATGATATTTTCCAACCACACCGGGGAATCTAATGAAGTCGTGAGTTGTAATTACTGACCCGACTCGTTTCGATCACCGCTCAATGTTATATTTCATAATTTCATTTAGCAGCTGAAACGCGAAGCTGAGATTT
The DNA here is from genome assembly GCA_029378385.1 of Mycena metata. NCBI lineage: Eukaryota > Fungi > Basidiomycota > Agaricomycetes > Agaricales > Mycenaceae > Mycena > Mycena metata. The sequence goes on from JARKIB010000020.1 coordinate 564,841, forward strand.
GGGCCCCGTTGAACCACAAGAATGTCGTTCCATTTTTGGGGATGGCACACGGCATTGGTGGACCCATCTTGGTTTCTCCGTTGTACGAGCTTGGCCATATTGGGATGTTTCTCGCCAAACGTCCAGAGGTTGTTAATCGAGCAGGCATTGTAATATTATCTTGCACACTCCGTAGGCTGAGACTAATTAAACCACGCAGTTGCTTGGAGTAGCAGCGGGCTTAGAGTACCTCCACGCGCATAAGATCGTTCACGGAGACTTGAAATTGGTACGAAGTGCTTTTTAGTTTTAGTACTTCTAGCTCACATCGATGCAGCAAAACGTCCTGGTTGACGAATCTGGAACACCCTTCATTTGCGACTTCGGCATCTCCAAGATAATTAATCAACACGGTTTCACGACTGTTGGTGTTGGAACTTTGCCGTACATGGCACCCGAGCTCCTCATACCCTTCGATTTGGGTATCTTGAAACAACAACCAAGCACGACAACCGCGACTGATGTGTATTCTTTTGGCATCCTGGCGTTGGAGGTACATTGATTTCCGTTCAGTGCTCAAACAAATATAAAACGAATCGCTAGATCCTGACCTCCGAACCCCCTAAGAGAGGTTCTGTCCGGTTTTTCATGTCTGCCAAAGACATTGGACCTGATCTTTCTCCCAAGCGTGTAGATTATGGCCACTCGGTCATAACGGACGAGATTTGGTCCGTTCTCGAGCCATGCTGGGCATTCGAGCCCCAATCACGGCCTGCTATATCAGAAGTCCGAGTTCAACTGATGCTTACGTTCGCTTGATAAACTTGGACTATTTATACAGAATACCTTGCATACCGTACATTGAATCAATTAAAACCGTACTGTCCCGTACACGTAAAAATGACAATTGATCGCCGGAAATTTCCTTTCCGAGGCGGTTGGCGGTGTATTGTGGAGTTTGGCTGTGGCGTTGATTTAATCAGCGACTGGACTGTCTTCCGACCTTCACCCAGCAAGTCAGAAAGCCGTCTCCCCCGCCGTCTCTCAAGCCCTTGTTTCCCACCTATACTCACGAAATATCCACGATATACGCCTGCAATGGCGGTCAACGACTCAACCACGTTAACGACACTGCTCCCATCTACGGCCTACCTGCTTGCTTATTCCCTGCCTCTTCTCTTTATATCCCTCCTTCTCACTTTCGCTGGCGCTTTCCTAACTCTCGACCGCTCTCGTTCGTTTCCGGCTGAGCGCTACGGGGTTCTTCCTGGCGCATTCGAGCAGAAGAAGCGCATTCAGTTCCTGCTCGAGGGAGGCGTCGGCGGACTGGCCACTGGATATCTGTTTGGTGGTGAGTCTCACCCGAATGTATCCGTCCTTCCCTACTCACTTTGGCGTAGTACATATTTCGACATTTCTGTCTCTAATGGTTCCAGACATATCGACGTCATCCCCTCTCAATTCAAAGACTTTCCTCGCAGTCTGGATATTGTCCTCCGCAATCACCACTTTCCTCGGCGGCAGGTGGAGATACGCTGCCCTCACCTTTGTCGGAATCTCTGGCGGGTACGTTGGGATACGCTTATTGCGTGCAGCTTCATTAACTAGTTCTTTCTAGCTCACTCTTCGCCCTTGCCGTCTCGGTCATGATACACCCCTCCCTTCTAGCCCGTATAATCATAACCGCGGTTATCGCGCCTACATTGACATTATTCGTACTCCTACCCATCCCTCGAGTGCAGCACTGCGCCGTCCGTTTCGCTACCGCTTCCACGGGAGCATTCGGCCTCGCGATGTCGATCGCTCTTCTCGCACACATTCCGGCATGGGCGAATGTCTGGGAACGCCTGTGGGTGCCTGCAGATCTTACCGGCACCTGGGGAACAAGCCAGGAGAAGGGCCTCACTGTCGGCTTCTTCCTGTTCCTTGCAGCCGGCTTTGCTTGCGACTGGTTCCTCCGACGCAAATTTGGAGAATGTCCGGATGAGGTGAGTTTCTACTTTTTACCGCTCTCCGATACGATCACACTCATTGCGAATCCAAAGAAATGGGATAGTTACCTGGCCAACTACGCTGCGAGCCTCCCGAACGCTGCAGACCGTGCCGGGACGTTTACTCCCTTTGCTTCAGCCTGGGACCGAATTTTCGGCTCGTCGCAGCCACCTGTGCGAGGCCCGAAAGATATCCTCTTCCCAGACGAGGAGGGCGACGATGTCAAGCACCGGGAGTCGTTCGAGTTCGCACAGAGCCCCGCTTTCTTGAAGAAAGGGCGCTCAGTTGGGCCTGCGCGGTTCAAGGCACGGGCGGGTACGAAGAAGCGAGGCGCGGTTAAGTTCCGACCTGTTAATGGAGAGGAAGGGTTGTCCTCGGACGACGACGACGACGACGAACTCCCGCTCAGCCCGATGGGCGCCAAAGTTCAACGCCCGTGGTTGCGACAGAAGATGTCCATGGCATCCACCACGCCAACGCTCGTCGACGACGCCTCAGCCAAAGGACGCGACCTCGACTTTGACAAGGAGATGCAGCGTGTGCGGGGAGCCAAGGGCCGGAACCTCGACTCGGAGGCACCGGAGTATTCAGACTATGAGGAGGACTTGACAAGCCTCGCGAACAAGGGCCTGTCAAGTAAGGACAAGGAGTGGAGTCCCGGCTTCCTCAAGCGGCATCGGGACGGCGCGAACGCAGTCTCGTCGACGGGCTCGCAGGGAACCGCCGTATCATCATCGAATACGAAAGCCGCGCCGCTCGGCGCGGTTCCCGCAACACCATCCCTCATCAAGGCGCTCGACCGCATAGCGGTCGCGCAGAAGGATGCGTTTTCGCCGGCGGACGGGATGCCCGGAGCGGCACCTAATGCGCCGCGAGAAGAGTACAAAGGGGCACACTGGGGGGACTTTTGGAAGGAGGTGAGGGATAAGGCGAGATGACCATTTTAGGCGTTTTCTCGTCTTTCTCTGCTGACTTTAGTAGATCCCGCCCTCACTAGGAGGCGTGATGGATATTTAATTTTATTCTTATGACATCTCACGTTTTAATGATACCCTGTAACGATTTACGAGCTCGCTGTAACGTATCGACCTCCACTTGCTGCTCTCCCTGACTCGAGCAAACAAGAAAACTCAGAGACTGTTCGATGCCGGGGAGGACATGGAAATTGTTTCACCACAGTCCATCAAGCACTTGCAACCCCACGAATCCACGCAGATCCACATCGCGCCATCCCTTCTCTATTTTACAGCACGGCGAGGAGCGAGAGCTTGGGGCCACCGCAGGAAAGCGAAAAAACTACCACCGAGGACGAAAGAAAGCGAGGGAGAAAGGGCAGGCCTGGCGCCACATCATAACCAAAAACGTGGGTGGGTATTGACAAAAATTTTCAAAGCGAGTTGATACCAATTATCTGACACCGGAGCCAAAGGAGCCGATTATGGCGCGTACACTGATTGACGCAGCAGCAGAAAAATATTTGACGGTCCATGGACATTCCTGACAAACGGTGGGTCTCAGTGTGTTAAATATACATGTGTGCCTAACGCGTAAAGGCAGTGGTCAACTGAAGCAGTACATCTGATATATCAGGGCGGTCTTGAGGTTCGAACGCCCAGCAATACTCGAAAATGGACCAGATTTCGTCTGTAACGTTTGCATGATGGGCATAATACGCCCGCTTAGGACTGAGGTTGGGGCCGATATCTTGGGCAAGCATAAAATCTCGCACAGGACCTCTCTTTGGTGCTTCAGAGGTCAAAATCTTAGTGCCCCAGTGTCAGGATTATCTCGAACGAATTCATACCATGAGCTTACCTGCAAGGCCAAGAGAGCAAAGGAATATATATCGCTACTTTTCGTCGTACTTCGTTCGTTGAGAAGATCGACAGCGACGAGCAGCTCCGGAGCCATATAGAGCAATGTCCCGACGCTGTCTGTTGTGAAACCGCGACGATTCATGATCTTGGAGATGCCGAAATCGCAAATCTTTGGCGTTCCGTCTTCGTCGACGAGGACATTTTGCTGCAATGCTATCAGATGAAGTTACGGATTAAGCGTCGTTCATACCGGTTTCAAGTCTCCATGGACCACATTCTCCCCATGAAGGTAATTCAAGCCGGACGCTACACCTAGTACCTATGCATCGGATTTAATATCTCTCTATCGCGGACAAGGAGGATGGGACTACGATTTCAGGACGATTGGCTTCTGGATGTTTACTCAAAAACATTTCCATGTCTCCGAGCGGGTACAGCGGAGAGACTAGGATGGGCGACGGGGCGATGTCGTACGCAATGCCCAAGAAGGGAACGACATTCTTGTGATTTAACCGAGCCCAAAGTTCGGCTTCGCAGTGAAGCCGTCGCTAAACGAGATGGTGAAATGAAGTCAAAAAACCACAGACGCGGCAGGACGCGGCTGAGTACCTTCGACTTTTCATCCGATCGCCAGAATATTTTGAGAGCAACCTGGCAGCCCAGCCATTAGGGGGAGACAAGATACAGCGAACGGTTGATTTACTGAAATTCTTCCGCCCCCATGCGACAAGAAATGGCCTCGAAAGATGTTGGATGTTCCGCCCGTTGCAAACGGAAACCCGCTGTCTTCGGTATCTTTGAAGACACGACCGCGAAGATCTTGTCCGATAATGGGCGGGTTCTGGTTAATTATGAGGTCAGCAGAGCATATAGTCGCTCGAGTGGTTGAGAACCTTAGAGGAGGGGGTCAAGTGCGACTTTCGAATGAGCTCGGTATAGACATTAAACAAACAGCGTACTGCAGGCCCATTTCCCTCGTTATCAGCACCCTTCAACTCAGCTTTGGAGACGTTTCCATTGCATTGACGGAGGGCGGAACGGATAAACCAAGAAACAAGCACCACCTGCGGAGAATTAGTGTGGAGCAGGAAGGCGACAGCGACGGATGTCTGCATACCACGAGAGCGACGAGAGCGATATCGCCAAAACCATAGCGACTCGGAAGGATCCTCGTCGTTGCTGCCAATGACGCTGTCGAGGTCGCTGAAGAGTCCGTGCAGTGGCCACGAATTAGGTGCGCGAGGACCAACACAAAAATCTGCGAGCTGAGCTGTAAGTTGCAGCGGAAGGAACAAGTAAGGATACTGACCACAGCTACACATCCGCAGGGAACGACAAGTCTCCAGCTGGTCTCGTCTGCACTTGTTGAAAATAAGCGCCGAGCTAAAATAAAGCGCTGTCCATTAGCCGCACGAAGCGGGCTATTTTTAGCGGGCGGTTGTCCAACTTGGGTTTCATGCACTTCCACCGCGTAATTCTGCCTCAGGGAGGGGATATCTGGTTCAGTGTTGACGTTCGGGCTCATGGGAGTAAGTGCCGAAATGACAAAGTGACCGCCAAAATAGCGATGTTGTGCGTAGACTCGAACGGGTTTATTTCCGGTCAGAAAGACACAGTTGCCGCTGACCAATCGCCGCATTTGGACGTGAACCCCTATTTGACGTCGAACGAAATCTTGTTGATTTAATAGTATTACAATCCTTAAATTAATCCAGCCAAACGGCGTGGCTTCCACCAGCCATCTGCTCTGGCTCCCCTTCCTTTGCAGTGTCAGACGGATAAAATCCAACCGGGAGCCAAGCAACCACTTCCCGCAACCTCGTCCCTCCACCCCGCCACAACCACCCATCCCACTCCAACACACGCACGCCCGGTTGTGGCGGCGAATCGTCCGTCAGAATCACCCACAGCCCACCATCGGGGTCGTCCGCCTTTGCTTTGATATCGAGCGCATGCGCCTTGCCGCCCGTCGTCCGCGCCTCGTAGCGCTCAACGAGATAGGGATTGTTCTCAATGTCGCCGGAGAACATGCCCTCGGCGTCGAGCCGGAAGACGCTAACCCACCCCCGCGTGGTCTCGCCCTCGCCGCCGCGCGTCGTGACGAATATGCTTTCTGGGGCGGGCTTCTCCGGAGTTGAGGGTGCAAGGGCGAGCGTGTCGCCGCGGTAGGTGGGCTTGGGGGCGTCGGTTTTGTCCTGCTCTGCCTCACGCAGTCGCGGAGGGATAAGAGACCGGGAGGCGACGTATGTTAGGATGGGGCCTTGACCGGCGGGAGGGGTGATCGTGTAGACGTCGAGGTAGTTTGCTGCGACAATTGAGATAAAGCTACTGGAAGGAAGAGAGGTGGGACTCACAGTGCTCGGTGACGCAGTACAAAACGCGTCCGTTAGGGTGCACTTTAACGTGGCGAGGGCCATCCTCTTCTGCTGCTAGGGCGCCCGGCCGCTGTGGTGCGGGACTCGAGTCGATGTTGATTAAAGACCCGTCTTCAGCGCGCGAGTAGATCTCGATGGTAGACCCGCCGAGGACCGGGATGAATGCCAGGGCAGGAGATCCGGCGGGGAACGCAAACTCGATGCCATGGGAGCCGTAGCGCTGCGAGGAGTTGAGTGTCGGTATGTCGAAGCAGCACAACGGCGCACCAAGGCCTTGCGTGTCTTGTCCGCTGCATCCCACTCGGATGTAGGAACAAAGTAAATCTCCTGGACATGCGGGCCAATGCCAGGCGTGCTTGCGGGGGGTAGCTGGTGTACTTGGGCGGAAGGACCCCCGGCCGAGTAGAGATGTGAGTATGGAGGAGGAACGGTGATGTACGAGGAGGTCGCGGCTGAGGAAGATTAGGCGAATACAACACATGTAGACGTGCAACGCACTAATATCTACGCTATTCAGCAGTCGTACATGGACGCTGTCTGATTGCTGTTCAATGGCCCAGCTGTGGAGCTTCGGAGGGAGAGCCCAGCTCGTCGTGTATGCAACTCTAGCATCTCCGTTCTGGGTATGGGGACCGAGACCGATGTATTGGTGCGGGCCAAAGGCAGGGATTGTCTGCACGAGGTCAAGCGTAAGCTTCACGGGCGAGAAGGCGAGGAGAAAGAGTGAGAGGGAGCGAAAAGAGCCGGAGAGGATGTGGTGGACGGGGGAAGCGGTGGCGTTGAGGACTTGCTCGAACACAACCTGCACCGGCGGTTCGAGATCCATACTTTCGAGGTCTCCAGAGACTGGTTCACAAGCGAAAGGGGTGAAAGGATATAAGAGGCAATGCCTAATTGGGATGAGTAGCATCGACATCCTCCAAGGTTGGGCCTTCTTTCAGGCTCCTCACTTCCCACTGGCACTCAAAAATACAAAAACTCGCAACGAAGCACTTGAAGAAGCGACCCTTTCTCACTGCCGTTGCTTAAAATGACCTCTGTTACATTTATTTTTTTCGTACATGCCAATTTCATACAATCTTCCTCCTCAGAACCTCGCCGCTTTGAAAACTTGATGACGTCCATACAACGAACACTTACGCCTTGACAGAAGTGTACACACCGATATTCGCGCGGAACTTGACAGCCTCGTTTGCGGGCTTCGCCTGGAGCGGTTTGACGGTTGGCGCACCGACAGCCTTGGCGATGCGGTCGGAGAGACCCTGGTCGACGGCAGCCCACACGGACACTGCGTACAGAACTTAGTTGCAGGATTGATGACACAGAAATGGACATACACTGGCGGGCGCGGACCTCCTTGCTTTTGACATTACCGAAGTGGCCGGCAACGTTCTGGACATAGGCCTCACGTTGGGCGTCGTTCCAGACCTTGCTCCAGAGCGCGCGCGGTTGCTCAAAGTCGACTATGAACGGGCCCAGATCAGTCTCAAGGAAATTTATAAATTTAGAACAAGACAAACGCTCGGTGATTTCGCTGAGGTCGCGGAACGCAGCACCAACAAAGGTCTCGTGCTTGGCCTCGCGCTCAAAGTCGCGGACGCCGCCCTCGAGGGTGCCGGGAGCGCCGACGTACTTGAGCGGGGCGATCGAGCTCTGATAGTTCGGGCGCGCTCCCTGGGAGACGAACGTGCCGGGGCCGTCGCGCTGGAAGTTGGCAACAGGGACGATCGGGGCGTTCACCGGCAGCTGCTGGTAGTTGACGCCGAGACGGTGACGGTGGGTGTCGGGGTACGAGAAGAGACGCGATTGCAAGACGGGGTCGGCACTGGGCTCGATGTAGGGAACCAGGTGCGACGGCGAGAAGGCGGCTTGCTCGATCTCGGCAAAGTAGTTCTGGGGGTTTTCATCGAGAACGAGCTTGCCGACCGGGCGAAGAGGGAACTCCGCGTGTGGCCAGACCTTGGTAAGATCGAGAACGTTGTAACGGAACTGCTCGGCCTGGGACGGCGTCATCGTCTGGACAAAGACGTCCCAGGTGGGGGGTTTGCCGGCCTCGATCGCCTCAAACATGCTCTGGATACCATACTCGGGGTTTTCACCAGCAAGCTTGCCGGCTTCGGCGTTGCTGAGGGTCTTGAAACCGTTGCGGGCACGGACGTGAAGCTGGGTGTAGACGAAAGAGCCGTCCTTCTTGAACCACTTGTAAGTGTGGCCAGAGTATCCGTGCTGGTTATGGTAACCATCAGGGGTCCCGCGGTCACTGAAGAGAATCATGATCTGGTGAATCGATTCGGGGTTCTGACCGAGATAATCCTGGAGACGACATGTCAGGCTATCGATCTTGTCGCCGTCGACGGCGGACATACCCAGAACATATCAGCATCCTTCAGGTGAGTCTGGGGGTCGCGCTTCTGGGTGTGGATGAAGTGGGGGAATTTTGCGGGGTCGCGGATGAAAAAGACGGGAGTGTTGTTAAACACCCAGTCCCAGTTACCCTCCTCCGTCCTGAGCTTGATTGCAAAGCCACGAGGATCACGAGCGGTATCAGGAGATCCAGACTCGCCGCCAACAGTGGAAAAACGGGCGGTCGCCTTGACCTTTTTGCCTTTGCTGGTAAGAAGGGGATTGGAGGTGATATCGCTGAGGTCCTCAGTGACCTCGAAGTATCCGTGCGCTCCTGCACCCTTGGCGTGGACCTACATTCGCAGAGAATTGAGAACAAATCGATTTTGAGTAGATTGGCATTACCACACGCTCAGGAATTCGCTCGCGATCAAAGTGAGCCTGTTCGAGGAAATCAGCTTAGTGATCCAGCCGATTGAAGGTGTCACGTACCAAAAGATCGATGTGGTGAAAGTCCTGAAGCAAAAGGGGGCCCAACTGGCCAGCGCGCTGAGCAGCGTATGGCTCAGACACGGGGGCACCGCTGGAGGTGGTGTAGTGAGCGGACTCTTGTCCGAGGTTGAATACTTGCTGAGAAGGCATGGTGGAGGTAGAGAGCAAGAGGTGCGAGGGTGAACCAGGAATCTTTAAATACCCTGGATTCGATTACCCCATATCACGTGTCCGCCTATTTTCACAATTGAAGCTTTGTAATTGGTTACGGTCTATGCGTGTTCCGCGAAGTGGTCAAATGATTACAGTAAATGACACCATTCTCCGCCGACGATCGCGAAAGTTCAAAGAACCAGGAATTTTAAACCGTGTGCTCTCGTTGGTACTTGGTTGAGTTCGCCATGGAATTAGACACCATCTTGTATGCCAATCGAGGATTCGTTGAGTATTTCTCGAATATTCAACCACGTTTGCAGTTGAATTGCAGAATCGATGTGATCCCCCAACAATAAAGTCAGCGGCCGCCTCCAAAGGTCCCAATACACTGGGCATTTGAATTTCTTTGAAGATGCGGGTAATCAGAGTGCCCTTAGAAGGCGGTTTCACATCCGAACCATCGTGGAAAGTCGGTGACTTCGGGACGCGGTTCCGTCTCCTCTCTCAGCAGCGGAAGGATTCGGAATGCATTCGAAGAACGCAGAAACCTGTAGAAACTTGAGGCGAGGGTCTTGTCAAATCAGTCCGGGACTGCGGCCGCTCTGGGAGATGTTGAATAGCCGACTGTGACCGACCGGTTCAAAGGTCCAGGTCGTGTAAAGATCCCATTCCCGAGTGTCCAGCACCGAGCGCGTCCAAAATCATGCATGCTTTGGGGGCCATTCAGGTACAGTTTGTACACAGTGTAGAGATTGATTAGCAATGGGTGTGTGCTGGATAGTCAAACATTTGAGTCTGGGAAGCTTGGCGGTTTTGCGCACAGTGATAGACCCAGGATAGACGGCCCAAGGTTGGCAGGCAACAGAGTCTGGGCCAAGGCAGTCATGAGACTTCGTGCACACACATGACAGTGGTAATATGGTGAGGAGAACGTGGCCAAAGGGCCAGATGTATTACACATCGCGGGAGAACTGGTGAAAGAACGTGGATGGGACGCGACGCGACGCGTGATGTCACAATTTCGTGATCGCGATTGTTAACGATCACGTCGCTGAAAGGGAACGGTCAAATTCAGGGACAAGAAGGAAAGTGTTTGCCAGAAGCCGCAGTTCTGGCAAGTAAGGACAATATAAGATTCTCGATTTCCTGGCATGAAAAATATTGGCGAGATACACCCCATTAATTGGGACTGCACTGCATGTCTTGACTAGTATATCGGTTTAGTACAGCCGCCTGTCATTCTAGACGAACGCGGCAGAGCTGGGTTCGACTCCCAGGTCGAGAGGATTTTTTTTTGCGCCTGTTTCGTTGGGCTCCTGTAAACAACATAACAGGACGCGTCAAGCTGGATTTTGACTCTAGGGTCGAATCTACTACCCCGGCGCAATCACTCAAAGTTCGGCGGACAGATTATTGTTGCTCGAATGGACCATAAATCTACCCCTTTGCGAAGCGATCCAGCGCCGACGCCTTGCGGGGCTCGCCCCCCGCCTGCTCTTTCGCGCGCGCCTTGCGCTCCTCCCGCTGTCGCTCCAGCTTCGCCCGGATTGCGACCGCCGTGGGGTCAATAACGTTCTTGCGTTGCTTGCGCAGATACCTGCAACACGGCCATGAGTTCACTTTTCTTTCTTTCGTGCTTGGGAATTGGACGCGTACCGCTTCAAACTCTTCCCCTTGCCGCGCATCTTCTTGCGTTCCTTTTCCTCCTTGGTAAACTTAGTCCCGTCGGGCGCGGTGTCGTCTGGGTCAACGACCTCGGTCTCGTCGGCTTTGCCTTGCACGCGCAGGCGCTCGAGCCGAGGGAGGCGCGCGAAGGGTATTTCGACCGCGGGTTTGCCGTCGAAGGTTGTTGTGGTGGAGAGCTTGGGCTCGGGGGCGAGGGAGCCGATGAGCTCGGGGTCGAGAGTGATCATGTCGGGTTGGATCTGTAGCCGTCAGGATGGCCCGTTTTTTAAAAGGAAAGTACAGACCTTGTCCAGCAGCGCCTTGACCTCCTTCTCGCGACGCGCCTTGCGGTTTTCGAACGGATCCGCCTCGGTCGAGTCAAAGTTGGGCTCACCCACACCGGGGACAAGAATACTTGACAGCCCCGCGGCATGCCCGATCGTCAGAACGTCTTGGAATGGGGCAAAACGGAGGGAGGTAAGGGGGCGCGAGGGAATGGGGTGCGTAAGGTAGAGAGGTGGCTGTGTGCTGCCGTGCATAGGCTGCTGGATCGTCGGCGAGGTGTACACATTGACGCTCCCGCCGCTCGCGACGGCCAACGCGCCCCGGGCGCTCCATTCGACTTCCGGTGTGCCGCCCCGCGCGGACCATTCGCGGACGGCACCTTTCCAGTTGCGACAGTCCCATACCTTGACGGCGCCGTCGCGGCCGGCGGTCGCCATATACCGCCCGCCTGTACTTGGGTCGACGGAGACGCTTGCGACAGGTCCGAGGTGTGCGAGGAGTTGGACGGCCGGGTGGGGGAGGTTGGGCGTCCAAAGGGTGACACAACCGTTTTGGTGTCCAAGATGGATGACGGCGTTGTGTAGATTTTGGGTCATGGCGCTGCATGCGCCGAATTTGGTTCGGTGCTCGACGAGCAGCTGACCGGTGGAGGTGTCTTGGTATTTCAGATACCCTGCATTGCCCTGAGTTTCTTCCTTGTCATTGAAGGATAATGATTAAGAGGAGAAATACTTGCGATGCTCGCAAGAAGCCAGTGGTAAGGTAGAAACTCTAGTCGTGTAGGTTCGATGTGCGCTTTTAAGCAGTGCAGCTCGACACCATCGCGGTCGTATATGAAAACATATTTCTTTTGCGCAACGGCAAAGTGGGAGTGGTCGTGTAAAAACCTGGGGATGGAAAATTAACCTGCTTCATGCTATCGTTTGATTGAACGCACGTTATGTCGCGGCACGTCTCCTGCAGTTGTAGTTCTGCATGTAATGTCCCGGTTTGCGGGTCGAATGTCGAAGCATGGCCCATGCTCCCAACAATGGCCAAGTGTCTTCGATGGGTTAAGCAACGTTACTTCAACTTTGCGAGACCACAGACCTTCCGTTACGTGTGTATCGCGAGCGGTATGGACCTCCGTCAAGTTTCCACTCTCTCCGACCCCGTGTGGCATCTTGACCGGCATCTACGAGGATTTCTGACTGTGAGACCCGCCAAGTGCGTTCCAGCCCGCCCTCCGCCTGCATTAACCCCGCATCTTCGGTCAAGAGCATCTCCGCATCCTCTAGCAACGCCTTTGCTCGTGCAGTATGGGTTGCACTGCGAACAAGCTCTGTGCGCAATTTTTTATTCGCAATGTGCTTGTGTGCGGGGACATTGAGCACTGGGTTTTTGTCCTGGAGGGACTTTGGTACTGCGGTGTGCTTTTTGACCGAGTCATCTGTGGTGTTGTGGAATGTCTTTCGTTTCTTCTGCTTGGGTCCCAGCGCGTCGGCTTTGGCGATGAGCGCGTCCATTAGGAAAAAGTTGAGCTGTGGCTGTGCAGCGGTCACCGCCACAGTTTTCGCTCTCCCTTGCCACCATGGCGGAATACGACCTGACGAAGAGGATTATGCCCTACCTCGACCGCCATCTGTCTCTTCCCCTCCTCGTACATCTCTCCGATACAAACCTCTTTGCCGCCCAGGACGTTCAGATCGCCCAGTATGAGCTTGCAAAAGGCACAAACATGCCCGACTATGCCGCCAACCTTTTTTCCCAGATTTATCCTGACCAGGAGGTCCCAGCGGGTAGTGCACCTCTTTTTTGACCATGGGACGTACTTATGTTGTCTAGAATTCGCGCAAAAGCGCCAGAACACGATGTTGACGCATCAACGGCTGCAGGACGAGGCACAGGCCGTCCTCGATGTTATTGAGAACCCTGACGTGGCCCAGGCCCTTCGGCAGGACAAGGAGCAGAATCTGCAGTACCTGAAGGACAACTATAACGTGCGGCGGTACTTGTTTAGCGTTCGCGCTTTTGCCTCACTTTTTTTCGCTATAGCTCACCCTCGACCAAATCGCTGCCCTGTACCACTTTGGCCAGTTCCAATACTCATACGGGTTGGTATTTTGGCGCCTGGTTGCGTTCCCTTGAACTAATTCTTTTTACATAGTAATTACAGCGGCGCGGCCGACTACCTGTACCACTTCCGGGTCCTGTCGACGGACAACGACCTCAACACCTCCGCCCAGTGGGGCAAGCTTGCCTCCGACATCCTCTCTGGGAAGTGGGACGCCGCCCTCCAAGAGCTCGACACGCTCCGCGAATCCATTGACTCGCGCTCCCTACCCGGCCCCGCGCTCAACCAGCTGCACTCGCGCACATGGCTCCTTCACTGGTCGCTTTTCGTGTACTTCAACCACCCCGCAGGCCGCACCCTCCTTCTCGAGACCTTCCTCTCCCCGGTGTACCTGAACACCATCCAAACCTCGTGCCCTTGGGTCCTGCGCTACCTCGCCGCCGCCGCGATCCTCTCGCGCGCGCCCCCGCCGGGTGCCACCCCACGTGTGCGAAATGCGCTGCGCGATATCATCAAGGTGATACAGATGGAGGAGTATCAATACCAGGATCCCGTCACCGCGTTCTTGAAGGAGCTCTACGTGGAGTTTGACTTTGAGGCGGCGCAGCTGCAGCTCGGGCGCGCTGAGCAGGTGCTCGGGGACGACTTCTTCCTTGGGGAGTTTAGCGCCGACTTTTTGGATAATGCGAGATATCTCATTAGCGAGGCGTATTGCCGGACGCACCAAAAGATTGATATTCGGTTCGTACCTTTTTCTTGAAATCCTTTCAACCAAAAAAACTGACGCGAGCGCAGGGATCTCTCGGAACGCCTAAACCTCTCCCCCGACGAGGGCGAGAAGTGGATCGTCAACCTCATCCGCGAGTCCCGGATGGGCGCTGACGCCAAAATCGATTTAGATAAAGTGAGCATCCCGTCACTTTCGATTTTATTCTCCAGTCCTAACAAATGACAGAATGTCATCGAGATCTTCCGGCCCGCGGTGCCTGTCTACCAGACCGTCATCGACAAAACGCGCGGCCTACACCTGCGCACGTCTGGGCTTGGGCAGGCGATTTCGCGGCTAGGGATGGGCGCGCAGCAGGGACAGGCAGAAGCACCCGCGGCGGCGCCTGCGGTCGCGGTGCGGTAGTGCGTGGTACAGTAGTGTGCGCGCGCACTGCCGAGATGGGTGCTTAGACGACGGATATACTCAAAAGTATAGTGTTTTGCTTAGTCTCATTCATGTACTGTGGTCGAAGATGAGGACTGTATAAAGGACGGCAGTCTGGCGGGTGGAGTGATTTTTCTCGTTTGTGGATGAGAGCGGAGTTTGGCGTGATCATCGAAGTGGGATTTACCTTAGGCTGTTGTCTCTTCCGCCCGCCCTCTTTCCTCGGGTCCTCAAGGCGACCCTAAAGCGACCCTCATTCTGATTGTCTGCTCTACACGCACAAGATATATACTGTTATGCATGAAACGATGTGTCCTCGTATTCCAAAAGAAAAAACGTCTACCTGAGAACGGAGGAGGGATGTGAGGTTGAAAACAGCCAGGCTCGTGGAAAGGAAACATGGGATAAATTCCGGTAAACAGACTTGATTTCGCCCAAGATCTGAACGAGATTCCAAGTGATTGCAAAAGGGACCCACGCCGGCGCTGTGGAGACTTGGAAAAAGAAGTCCAGAATTATTGAAGTGCTCATCTTAAGGAACAAAGACTGGAATACGGACTAGGAGAACGGTCATGCGCGCTTTAGTGTCTTCGGACGTGATAACATTCTCCAGCCGAGCGTCCATAGGCCTGATGCAAGTCCCCACGGCGGGAAAACCCAGCTAAGCCTCCATGTCCAGCCAACATCCCGATCCAGTGACTCTACTAGTTCATTGACGTGTGCCTCGAGATCCTGGAGTGACCCAGAGTTATCAACCACGCGGTCGGCGTACCGCACCTTCTCCGCAATTGCGAGCTGTGAATTCAAACGCGAAGTGGCGTCCTCGCGGGACGAATTATCGCGTTGCATCAGCCTCTCGAGCTGAACTTCGGCCGAGCTGAATAACTCGTCAGCGTAATCAGGTGAAATAAAGGAAAGCAGATAGGCACCAGTGTACCACCACGACCTGTCCCACCAACTTCCATAGCCCACCCTCGATGAGGAGCGGAACATCCAGAATACAATACTTGCTTCCTTGAAGCCAATGTTTGATTACACCCCATAACATCGCCCGGCGCACGGCCGGATGCACAATTGAATTGAGTTTCCGCCGTTTCGCCTCGTCATTGAAGATTACTGAGCCCAGCTTCTTGCGGTCGAGTGTACCATCGGACTGGAGAATCTCTGGTCCAAAGAAAGAGACGATCTTTGCGAGCGCAGGGGTGCCAGTTTGTACAACTTGACGCGCGAGGATGTCAGCGTCGATGACAGGGATTTGTTTGCTCTTGAGCAAAGTGGACACGCTGGATTTCCCTGTGGCAATTCCCCCAGTCAAACCAACGACTGGTTGGAAAAATCAATCGTTCATGGTAAGATAGCGGAGAATGGGAGGTCACCAAGCATGGGAGGTTATAAACAAGTATTATCAAAGCGTGCTTTTAGCTTTCCTTTGGAGCTCTCATCTAGCTTTTGATTTCAAAATCACCGCAGCGCACCCGCTCACCCGCGAATTATGGGTGAATTCCCGAACGCCGTGGTGGGTTCGGAAAGGGAGTTGATGGCAGACTCCGAGTCGAATCTGACGGCCGCTGACCCGTTGTGACCCGTTGATCGAAATTGAACCCCGATTGCAATGTCGTCGACTTTCGTATAGTTCCCTCATGGCTAACCAACTGGCCACAGAACTCTTGGAGATTATTCAGCTAGAGGTATCATAGCATCGTTAATAACCCCCTGTAGCTTAGTGGGAGCGAGCAGAAAATCACACCAGAAGCCGCGCGGCGAACGACAGGCCCCCCAATAACCTATGCGCTTATAACTTAACTTGAACGGTGTCTTTCAGGTATCAAGTTTGCTGAGCTGCGAACTCGTCCCAGAAAACTCTCTGATTTTGGAGCGGCAAATGCTCCTCAAGCCCAGGCTCTCGTTCCACCGTCAGAACCTCTGTCTGCTGTCCCGCCGCACCTTCAGGCGTTGTCTCAGCCGAACCCTCATACAAATACGCCGCCCGCGCAGCCTCCATATCATCATCACCCGCAGCGCGCCTGCGGCTACCCGCATCCGCAGCCCACATTGAATCCTCCCTACGGCCGCGGCCCTCCAGCTGGTTGCAACGGAGGTTTCGATTCAAATCCTCCCCCAAACTATGGCACGCCTCCACCGCGGCCAGCGCTGGCTGTAGTCGATCCTTTGGCTGCGTTCCCTGAAGAACAACGGGTCAGTTGCCAGTGGTATCCTTGTCTCCACATGGTGTGCTCTTTCTCTCACACAGTTTTTCATCCAGTGCGAGACCCTCGGGTTCCCACATGTGTAATCAATCTATCAGTTCATAGCGAGTAAAGGACAATGAAGTCTATAAAGTGGCGTCCAGGCTAGTAATGAGCCTCAGGATCACATTAATCTGTGTAACGACCGTCGGAATGTCCAATTTGCTCCAGCCCCCATCGATCATGGACGTCCAGAGATAATCGGGCTGGGGAATTATGCTGTCGATGAAACGAATAAGATGTGAGTCCAACTAGAAAATGTGCTGACTTGCCCGATGGTGGGAATGGTCGAACGCCCGAGCGTTCCACTTCCGCCGACACCATACCTTCTCGAAATCAGCATTTTCAACCGCAACACGAACAAGCACTTGCCACATAGAACGGGACCCATTAAGCTCCTTTGGGGCTACCATCGCCATGCGAAGCGCGTCCGGAGTCCCCGCAAACGCGTCTTGGTACAATTGGTGCAAAGTGTTGCTGGCCTTGGACGAATTCCTGCAAATTGATTTCAGTACGAATTTAGATTAGTTTAAAGATTGAACACTCACACCATAGTCCACATAGGCGCCATCTTGCCCGTGGCCTTGTACACCGGCATCGGCTTGGATGTAGTCGACTCATCCTTCCACTCGATCGCGCCAAAGTGCTCACAGACGATGGCGATTTTAGCATTTGCGACGATGTCGGGGCGTTCTGCCATCCACAAGGACTCGTCAAGGTGATGACCACTGAAATGGCCCGTCGTGATCACAAAGCTACAGATTTAGCAACCTAAGTTGGAATTGAATTGTGTAGATGAGAACGAAACCGACTCAAGGTTTATTGAAGGTCGGTGCTGTGCAAAGTACTCCGCAATGGTGAGGAGCAGAATTGGTCCTATAAAGACCGTCGTAAATAAACTCGGTGACCACGAGCTGCTCACCGTTCTCCTCGATAATCGAAGGACCATCGCCTGCAGGGTTCACTTAGCCACATCGGGGTTTGAAAGAGCTCTTACTATGCGTGTAGACAATGATTGTATCGTTTGTGTCCTCCGAGCCGTCGAGATGGCCAAGGACGGTTTGCGTCGGCGCGAAGTCGCTGGGTGCACTGAGCACCACAGTCGCATTAGCAATTTGGCCATTCCGAATCAAACCTCGAATCATTTCGCCAGTCGAGTTCCCGACGTAAAGTGCAGGAACATCATACAAGGCATTGGCACCAACTGCCCCGTCGTTTGGGAGAAACTGAAGTGCACCGTTTTCGTCGGATGTGTGCACCCAAGAGGTGATGACGCCAACGACGTTCATCTCCTTCAATGCGGTGAAGTTCAGGGTTTTGCTGGATTGCCAGTGCGGGTTTGTTAGATTTCCCAACTAAAATTCAACCGTGAGAATCATCTTTCGAGTTCTGTTGAAAAAAAGGTCAAACCACCTCCGGTATCGCGGATGCAGGGATATTTCGGGATGTGCTGCACCAGATACACAAGTTAACAGCCAACCATGCTAGTATCAATTTTACGCACCCGAGGAGCTCGTATCCGGGTTCCGAGTAGTTGTGTGTGGGACTCGGGTTGTCGAAAAAAAGTATCGCCCCGGAGGGAGGGATGCCAGTGAGATTCAGAGTACTCGGGTCCGCATCCTGGTTCGGTAGCAAGCCAAAGGTACCAGCGTCCAAGACGGGTGCCGTGACGCCTTTCAGTCCAGAGTCGCCGCTGTACGGCCAGTAGCCCGTGGTGGGCACACCAATTGTCGTCCCGTTTGTGAGAGAGATACTCAACGACCACCATTGCGGGTCCCAACTAGGCTCGATTGAGGTAAGTAGAAAGTAAGGTACAAGTAAGAGAACGTGGCGTGCACCACACCGCACCGAAAAAGCGTGTAGTCGAGGGTATCGACGTCCAAACCAGCGAGGTCCATCGAGTCCGCGACCAATGATGTGAGAGTGTTCTGGTTATCATTTCCCGCTACAATATATTCAACCACCTGTTCAAGACTGAAGGTCAACACTCACTCCATCTAGGCCCGCGGAGAGCGGTCTGGTACAAGCGGTCATGGAGCAACTGTTGCTGCTGCTGGTCAAGGCTCGGGCCGAGATCGGTAGCTGCAGCCAGGCCGGGAAGCAGAGTTGGGGCGACGAACGGAAACCACAGCATGGGAGGGAGGAGGACTATTCAGGTCAGCATACTCGGTTGAATTTATAGCTATGTAACATCCCCGCCCGGTATTTTCCAGCTGTACACGTTAAAATTCTCGAGGACAATGCGAGGCCGAGATGACTCAAAAGAAAGGTTGATAACTTACAACTACCTGCAAGTAAAGTGTCCGTCAATAATCGTCGGTGTTAATCTAAATCGCGGTTTCATTGAACTTGGCTCAATGCAATGATTCATGCGGTTTGGCTTCGCAGTCGAGGACATACTGGAATCAACGCCAGCTCGGAGGATGGGAAGAACGCTCCTTGAAAGCAAACGAGCACGGAAGAACTTTGATTTACCAGTTGCCCAATATCGTTTCGTGAATTCCGTATTAGGCTCAGAGTCTATAGAGTAGAAATTAGACAAGAGCCTTGCGAGAGCCGCCTCCAGTCAGAGAACGGAGCGTGAGATGGAAGACGTAACAAAGCTCAACTTTGATCTTATCACTTCATTTTCAAACTCCGCTCTATACTCTTGGTATTGGCCTTGCGGCCAATGCGTACATCACACGACGCAGCAGGTAATTTCCTATGACTGCTCCACGACTACCAGCTTCTTGCGCTCCGCCTTCGGCTTCGCCTCTCCCGCCCGCGTGTGTTTCCGCCGCCGCTCCTCCTTGACTCGTTGAGCGTCCAGCATCGTCCGCTTGAGCTTCGATGCCTGATACACTGGGCGGGGAACGTGCCGGCTCCTGCGTAATAGCGCACATCAGCAAGAGATAGAGAAAAAAAGAGGTCACGGACCGTACGACGCGTCCCACCTCCGCATCCATCTTCCACCGGTCCTTGAGGCTGTCCCGGTATTCGATCGCGGCGCGTTCGCGCGCGGTGACGATTCCGAGCCGCTCAGCCGCCTTTGCCTTCCATATCCGCACGTTCCCGTCGTCTGAGCCGGAGAGCACGAATCGCGCATCGGAAGTGAACAGTGCAGATGACACCCTGATGGGGCTCAAAAAGAAGCTAGGGAGGGACAAGGGACGGCATACCGTTGCATTCGTTTTGTGTGGTATACCTCGGGGCTGTGGCCCCGACCCTCTTTCCATACACGCACAGTGCGGTCCCAACCACCGCTGACAAACTCGAGGCCTGTTGGTGCCCAGTCGCAGGACATGACCGCGGCAACATGCGCCTTGTAGATTTGGCTCGGTGCCGCAAGATGTCGGATATCGAATGTGTACAGGTTGTGGTCCTCCGAGGCGAGGAGGACCGTCGTGGGGAATGTGGGTGACCATGAGAGCGCGTTACTGCTCATCTGGGAGGAGTCAGGGGAACGGAAGACAAGATTGTTGTTGTGAAAGATATAGTACCTGCATCACGACACGACGTTCAGCCTTTCCAGTCCGTATATCGTACAGTGTAAATGTCCGGTCGGATCCAATGCTGGCGAGGACGGATGTCTCGCTGAGATTGAAGCGAACGGAGGTGATTGTCTCGGTCGAGGTGGGGAATGTGAGGTTAGAAACAGGAAGGCTCCTTCACCACGAGCATTAAGAAAATATTGGACAGAGCCAGTAAACCCACTTTGTTTCGTCCCAGATTTGAACGAGATTCGAAGCGGTTGCAAACAATGGGTCGGTATTGTGGTGATCTATTGCACTAGACGAGGAGCATCAGAACAATTTGCCACCAGAATCGAGGAGCGCGTACTTGAATGCAGATTTCCCACTGAAAACCGTAACGGGTTGGGGATTCTCGGTCTGCGAGCCCTCAAGACTCCATAGCTTGACATTACGGTCGACACCGCAGGTGAACAGCCGTCCATCCCGCGAGAAACATACGCCAGAGACCTTGCCCTTGTGTGCTTGAGGGGCGTGTAGTAACCGACTGCGCCGTGCCAAGTGGTGAACAATAACACCTGCGACGAAGGCAAGTCAAAAATAATACTTGAGAGCCCGTCATAGCTGCGGACATACCACCATCCCAGCTTCCGCTAGCGACAGTTGTCAGCGAACCAGGTTGCTTGGCCAAGACCTCCACAGCGTCGACATGTCCCTCCAGACTCGCAATGAAGGGTTTTGCGAACATGCGGTCCATTTTGGCGGCGTTTAGCGCGCGTGTTCGCTCTCGAGCGCGTGCAAAGGGATGCATTAGAGGATCCAGGTTCCGCGAGGTAGGCGTGGGGTCGCCTGGTCTTTGAGGGAGGTGTACCGCGGGATCATGCTGCAAAACGCGAATTTTCTGGAACACAAAGAGCGGATGAGCTGTGCAAAGAAGGGGAAAAAGAACCCATTAAATGCAAAGGAAAGGAACCACGAACCATGTTGATCTGCGCCGGTCCAAGCGACCTTTTTCAAGAAGCAGAAGTTAAGTTTGCTTGTGTATATTTCAAAGGCTTTCGGAAATGCCGTCGGAGACCAAACATCGCGCCTCTTTCAGACTTGATGTCGTCCATCCGCCCTCGCTCGACCCCTTCGCCCAAAAATTCAGGATACCCACAGAACGACGTGGCGACTTACAGGGATCTCCTCCTCTTTGAAGAACGCCTCAAAACAAATGCAGCAAGCCTACAACGCCGCAAATCTCGTTACCAACGTCGGTCTGGCTACTAGCTTCACCTGCCCGCCCTTATTCCTTGCTTGCAGTGTTTCTTTTCCAGCTGCTTCTGATCATTGCATTTCTGTTGGCAGAAGTACTTTTACCCCCGGACATTTCCCTGCTCGCAATTCCATGGAAGCTGATGCTACGTCGAATATTGCCGCATATCTACACCGAAGAGACGGAAGTACACGTCCACCCTTACTTCTCAACTGGACTTTTGTTCGTGAGTATCACCACCCTTGCTCTATTTTTCGCAAGTGGAACCTATGCCGACAAGATTGCATACGCGAACAAGTACGCGCTCTCTCACTTCACTTCACAGCTTCATCCATCCTCTCATCGATATTTCTCATAGATACGTCCCGCATGCTAATCGTGCGCTACGCTCCTTTAATATGTATCTTAACGTCCGACAAGTGCCGCTGCGGTCGAAGATATCCTTCAACCCGCTTTCCTTCCTCTTCCCGCGACCAGCGGAAGAATATCCCCCGTCGCCGACAAGGCCCTCTTCATCGCGCTCCTCGTCCCGTTCACGGACCCCTCAACCCGCCATCGGCTCAACCAGCACCTCCGTCCCAATACCGCCGATGCCGCCCACGACGAATCCTCGCGGAGAACTTCGCTTGTCGTCTCGCGTCGATCGCGCATTTCGCGACGGCTATGAACGGTACCGCGCCAACTTTGAGCGCAAGCGCGCGCAGCACCAGCAGCTCGGACGTGCGCAAGGTTGGTTGGCGCGCATAACCGCTTGGAGTCCGTGGCGCGCCGAAGCTCCGTCCTCGACTAGTGTCTCAGGATCCGCAGTGAGTCGGATGAAGGGAGAGGGTGCACGGGGCGGGACACCGCCTCAAACGACACGCCAGGAGAGTTTGAAAGAGGGAGGAGGACTGCGACCTGCCACGCCGCGACGGAAATCGTCACTGCAGGTCATGAAGAAGGGGTCTCGTCAGAATCTGAAGACGTAGTGTACACTCATGTTTCACAGACCAAAAATCTACGTTCCACCAAAAGGGAAGTACAACTGAATTATTGTCTATTCAAACATATGTATCGCGACCATGGTATTGACATTGGTCGTTGTATCGCGTCTCCTCTAATCTATATCCATCTCCGACGGCCCAGGCGCCTCTGTCTCAAGCGGCACCTCCTCAACCTTCGTTCCATCAGCTGTAGGCTCGGGCGTATCCTTCCCGCTCTTGGGGGTCTGGGTACCGCTGGGCGTGCCGCCGGGAATGACAGGCGGCTTGGGCTTGGGCTTCGTGAGGATCGGCGTTGCAAAGTAGATCACTTCGTCCCGCTTCTTCCCAATCTCCGCGGTCTTGAGCACCGGCTCGATGTTCTTCGGGCTCTCCGCTTGCCGCACGATCTGGTCCTCGAGCCACTTTTGCACCGTCGCGACCTTTTCGACGACGCTCTGCTTGTCCTTTTCGTCAATGTGCGCGTACTTCTCCTCGCCCGACGTCGCCTGCGCCATGTACGTGTTGAGCGTCTCGCGGAGCTGCGCGATGGCGCTTTGGCGCGCCTCGGATTCGCGGTAGCGGAAGGTGATGGGGTCACCGAGGACCTTGAGGGCGTCGAGGCGCGTGACGTACGCAGACTTGGTCGCGTCTTCACCCTCTTCGGTGTACAGCCAGTCTTCGGCGTCTTGCAGCGCAACGAGAAGTTTCGACTTTTCCTCTGCCTGGACGAAAGGCACGTAGCGCTCGTCGAGCTTGGCCCGCGTGTCGTAGACGTACTCCTCGAGGGCGTTTTTACGGTCCTGTAATAGTATAGAGATTAATATTAATGCAGAGGGCACGGCAGCCATAGATATACCTCGGTGTCCATCACGAGCTTGTCGGCAGCGTGCATTTCATTCTCCTTCTCCCGCAGCGCCTCGACGGTGGACTTGTCCAGCGACGACGACGAGGCGATGAACGCCACATCCTTCTTCTTGACGCGTCTCTTTTTGGGGGGCGCGGGAGCAGCGCCTTCTGCAGCAGGGTCCACGTCCATCGGTGCGGGCTCCTCCTGCTCTTCGACCTCTTCAACGTACGCCGCCTCAAAGGACATGATTCCATGCGCGTTGAGCCGGGTCTTGACACGCACGCACGTCGCATCGCCCTTGGGGTCTGCGGGGACCTCCTTCACCGTGAAACGGCTGACCCAAGGGTTAATGCCCCCAGGCAGTCCGGACGGTTCGGCGTACAGCGCCTCGAGGTCGAACGTCTCTCGGCGGTAGAACGAGAGGACCTTGGTCGACGGCAGCTTGTCACCCTGCTGAAACACCACGAGCTCCGTGTCGTCCTCGGGGTCCGTCGGCGAGGGCGCCCACTGGACTTTGATCGGGTAGTGGGTGATGTCGTGGGTGTGGAAGTCGCGCACACGGAAGACGGGGGATAGCATGGCACAACAAAAGGTCGCCCCACGGGCGATGGCCTCATCCTGGTTGAGGGTTGTCGACAGGACTTTGCCGGGGAAAACTTCCTGGATTTTGTTGCGCACGGCAGGAACACGAGTGGACCCGCCGATAAGCTCAACGGCGTCGATGTCATCGAGGGTGAGGCCGGAGTCGGCCAGGACGCGCTGGAGAGGGGCGGGGATGCGGTCGAGCACCTCGGAGACGAGTCCTTCGAGTTGTTCCCGCGAGAGTTTGGAGGACGCGTCGACATCATTCATGATGGACTCGACATTTAAGGGTGACTCGGCGTTGGCGGAAAGAACCTTTTTAAGCTTCTCGCAGCCGGCAGCGAGACGAAACGTCGCCTTGGGGTTGGACAGGACATCAATCTTGTATTTCGCTTTGAATTCCTCGGAAAAGTGTTTCACGAGGGCGTAATCAATGTCGCGCCCGCCAACGTTCCGGTCATAGGCGGCGCTTTTAACTATGAGCTGGCCCTTGGAGTAGGCGATGACGGCGGCAGACAGACTGGAGTGGCCGACATCGACAAACACAACGTGTCTGGGGTTTTCTGGCTCCGGCAGATCGGATTTGGTAATTCCATATCCCAGAGCGACGGCGGTGGTGTCGTTGATGAGACGGAGGGTGTTGAGACCAGCTATTGCGGCGGCATCGAGGAGTGCTCGGCGCTGGATATCGGTGTACCAGCCGGGCACCGCGATCACAACATCCGTGACGCCAGTCTTGAGCTCATTCGCGGCGATATCGCGTAGTTTGCCCAGATACATGGCGACGAGCTGGGTTGAAGAAAAGGACTGTTTTTCTCCGAGATAGTTTACCTGGATCTAGATCAGCCAAAGGAAACGAAACAAAAAAAATGTTGGGACGAACCTCGACACCGACAGTTCCCTGGACATCGACGAGGGTTGCATTTATGAACTTTTTCTCAATCTCCTGGACCTCAGGATCGGCGATGGTTCGTCCAAGCAGCCGCTTGAGGGAGCCGATGGTATTCCTGAAGTTGGACGTCTCCTGGGTCTTTGCAGACTCGCCAATCGACCGTTGTTTGGGGCCAAAGGCGACCAGGGACCTGGAAGAAAGTTAGGGACCCAGTTATGCCCACAGAATGAGTGAAGCGCACGGGGTAGCGCGATTTGAGACTTCATTGGTGATGATATCGATACCTCGATGTCTCGCGACGCCGATCTTGGAAAAAAAGAAGAAAAAATTGAGCGGGGCGAGATTGGTGAAGAGGCGAGGTTACCTTGCTGTGAAGGGATCCGAAATCGATTCCGACGACGGCCATTAGAGAAAAGTAGAAAGTTGTCTATGAAGGGAGAAAGCAAAATTGTTTGGACGGCCTAAAAGGGAATGACGCGATCAAAGCCTGGAACCTTCTCTGCCTCTCTCAACGGCGCTCTCAACTTCCATCACCCCAACAAACTCGTCAGGCGCGAATATCAGAGATTTAAACAGCTTTGCATAGAACTGCGCGCAGTGACCGCACAGCACTATTTTAACCGCGCAACACCATTTTGACCAGTTTCTGCGAGTCAAAATTGCGTACTGACATTCGGCGGATACCGGTATGTTTTCCTGGGGTCTTGGCACTTGAAAAAAAAAAAAAAGTACCATATAGCTAGCCCCAGGGGTACGATACACCCGTTTTATTATCTCCGATGACATGAAACTTGAATTTGAACATTTGGAGCCACTGCTCGTGCCAAATGCGACCTTTCTTGAAGTTTCTTCTTCCCCGCCGACCCTGGCCTCCTACCTACAGTACAACTTTCGGGCGTTTCCGTGCCGGCATGCAGGCGTTGACAGTCTGGCTCCGCGTCGAGGTCGTCGGCTATCATGTAAAGCCCTGTTAATCACGGCGAATGGAGGTAGAGCTGGTGGGTTAAAACCAAGTATCAAAGGGCTTCGACCCCCATGTCCGGGGCCTTCGCTGAGTTGGTCCAACTCTTGGAAGACCTCACCGTCGTCCGTTTTGTTAGCGGTATGTTCATCGCTCTTTCCTTTCCCCATCCTAATCTGCGACACAGCCGCTGGACTAGTGGTGCGGTAATTCCTTGTCGTCTTTTTCTCCCCTCACGGTCCATGTAGATCCTCCTTTATGATCATGTTCTGTCGTTCCCTCAAGAGGTCCGCTATATCTGGTCTGCCCAACACACGTCGGGCAAATGGGCGTTCTTGATTCTGCGCTACGGGGTGCCGCTCATGATGGCAAGGGACGCACGCTAGACAGACTGCCACCATCGCTCACTACTTCGTTTCTAGATCGGCCACACGATACAACTTTCCGGGCTCTCTGCAGTGACCCTCTCTGACAAAGTGGGCCCGTTATATTCTGCATTCGTTCATTCATCAACTCACTTACCGCCTAGTTGTGAGTGTACTGCATCCGTTAGAGAATAACTCTCAATCCTGTTCCGCCAGTTGCAAAGTTTGGTACACTGGAGGGGTAGGCTGTCTATTTACTCTTCCGATGCGAGCTCAAATGCATCGTGCCGTCAGATAATTTTGGGCTGGGTGACCATCGCAATCAACAACTGTAAGCTCATCTTGACCGCCCTCGACATACTTCTCACATCGTTGCAGGGCTGGTCCTTCTGCGGTTGTGGGTCCTGTGGGGTGGGCGACATCACCCCCTTTAGTTTTGAACGTCGCTCACTCCACCAAGACCGCCATCGCATATTCATTGCCAGCACCTTTCTGGTGTTCTTCGTCACTCAAATAACCACATTGATCCTGGCTTGTCTCGGCTTTGTTCACATACTGCGTACATTTTGTTCTCTCTTTCGGTGTTGGGCACTCACGACTCACGTTGGCAGCGGGACTAACATTCGAGCCAATACTCCAGATCTGCATACTCACGGATCTATCCACACTTCGAGTCGTCTGGATACCGGCGGTTGGTCGTCTCTCATCGGATAGGGAGGTCTGTTGAACTAATACTGCTCCAGGTGATTTTTCAGTCCATGACGATGACGGCCATGGGATGGAAAGTGCTCCGCCATCCGCAGACTTTCAAACCCCTCCGCCGTGATGGTTTCCTGTACTACTGGGTACGTTGCGGTGCCAGCCCAAAATTCTTTCTAACTGGGCTATTGAATGTAGCTCTTATGGGGTGCGCGTGCGAATGGTACCACAATGGGATCGCTAATATCTTCTGACCAGTTCTTGATGTTATTAATTGCGCCGTCTTCCTTGTTGTCCGAGTGCGCACTGTCTCTCCCATGATGTCCACCTTCGACTAACTCCCGTCGTCAACAGCAAAGTCTAAGTTTTGTGACAATGTTGTGCGTGTGCCCTGTATTCGCCGAGGTGCCGAATCCTGATTTAGTAGTTTCCTATGGTGCTTCACGACAACAACGACATGTCGCCTCATCCTCGGCGTTCGGCGGTCCTCCGAGCGCGCACGAACGGAAGCTGAGGGCGGGGTAGATCCTTCCGACACCTACGAAGAAGATGAATACACGGACTCGGTTATCCACAGATGGCAGCCCTCTTCACCCATCGCGCTCGAGATGCGGGCAGAGTCGTCCTCCACTGCGCGAGGCATGTAACCCCTCTTCAACGACCACTTGACGGACAGACATGATGTTTTGGGAAAAGCACCGACGAAGGGATTGCGCCACTCATAGAGTCAAAAGCATATAATCTTGTATATATAGTAGTACAATGTACATAGTAGCTAGCCTGAATCATGACCCTGCAACATGTTGGACCTTGACGACTCGGATTCAGAGAGCCTCGCAGCACACATAACTAGGATTTGTTGCAGACGAGGATAAAAAGTTCATTACAATATAGATGGAATGCAACAGCTACAATACGGATGGTGGGATAACTTAGTACTTGAGCATAAATCTGGCCCACGCCTCCCCCACTCCGACATCCTAAGGTAGGGGACAGACAGATACGGTTACCCCACGTGACATGACCATATTGAGCGATATTGAGCTTTTCGCTGGGTTGCACGGAGAAATTAGTAAATCCACGATCATAATTATCTGTTTATTAGTTTCAAGATACCCCCAAATATTTTGATGAGTTTTAGCGAGAAAGTGGAGGACTAGTTTCAGATTGGATGAGAAACCGGAAACACAATGAATTCGACATCAATTCGTAAGGTTGTGCAGAAGATCAAGGGGGCACCGGCATTCAAACCGGTGACTAAGGGCTAGTCAGTTAGTCTGGCCGCTAGGCCGGGAAAAAATAAAATCAACTACCACTTTTTGGCCGAGAACCGCTGTTTGACGAGTCCCATGTAAATTCACCAGGGAATTTGTTATGTCGCTGAGCCAAGAGGGAAGGGATATTCAATCATATAACCAGAGCTGGACTAAGCCGATACTTGGCGATGAACAGATGTCTAGATCAGCTCTTCTCGGAACACCACACTCAGCAAAGGTGACCAATTGACTGGCCTTGAGCTGCGAGATGGGAAGTTCCCTATACCAAGGTCCGAGCAGTACTAGCTCAAAGATGGCGACGGGACACAGATAGCCTGGACTGGAGCCGCAAGGGCGATCACCGGTATTGTTGGTTAGTCGTCCGGCGTAGGTCCGGCACGGACCAGAGCGAACAGCAAGAAGAGACTGAGCCGGAGCGAGCGAAAGGCATATCCAAGAAGCAGGAGACAACCCAGAGTTGTACCGCAGTTGTTAGTATGGCCGAGCGAGAACTCCGGGGATGTGACCGAGAGTTCCGGAGACGCGACCGAGGACCAAAATCCCGGAGTCCCAGAGGGAACCAGAGGGAGGGAACCAGAGGGAGACGGGAGCAAGGCCATAACGAGGGAGAGGTCAAGAGGCAATGAACAAGAACCTCAGGAGACAATTGAGACAATTGGCAACAGTCCATGAAGAGGAAACATGGAAACAACATTAATTTTCCGGATAGTTTACAGGAAGTAAAGTACCGGTATAAATACTAGAGTCAGGTAATTAGTACGGAAGGAAATAAGTAACATGAGGCAATGATAAGTAACATAAGGCAGAGTATGCCATGTGGAAGAAGAGACTACCTTGTGGCAGAATAGGTCAAGTGAGTATAAAGAATAATAGGAAGTGAATAAAGAAGAAAGGCAAAGCATATGGTTAGATAGATGGATAGATGGATAGAAGCGTGATAAGATGATAATGCTAAAATACCTGCCTTGAGGCAGATGAAGAAGCAATGTGGAATGATGGAAGTGTCATGAGAAGTGTCATGATCAGGCACGGATCACTCGGCACCCTTTGGCACGAGCTGCCTTTTCATTCCCGACTTCGAACTTCAGCAAATCATCCTTCGCTTCCGCTCAGGATATGCCTCTCAACATCGACTTCAACATGACAGTATAATCCTTGTGTTGCCAAGGCGGTCAAGGCTCGCATTATCACGACACCCCAAGGACGAACGGTTAGGTCCGGGGTTTGACATTCGGGTCTGCCCGGGGTTCGACTTAGGGTCTCCCCCGGGTCAGACAACACTCCTTTGTGTCCGACAACAGGATCATATGCAATGATCGACTCCTTTCCGTTGGCAACACATCAATCATAGGCAACAGGTATCAACCCCTTGGTGTCGCCTTGGCACACTCCTTTATGCTCAAAGGCCCTGAATTACCCCTTGGTGTCAGGGCAACAGTTGTTCCTACGATCGGACCCCTTTACAATACAGTATATAAGTAATAGTAGAATCTCCTGTACAGTAGATTCTACCTCGTCTATACTCCGGCCTTAGGATTGGCCTGTTCTGGACTTGTGTGTGACTGAGCTCGTCTGGCTTCAGTCTCTCTCGTTGACTCGGGTTCTGCCTCCTTGTGCTCGTCGTCGGCAAACCCCTGTCTCCTATACTTGACTGCTTGGTCAGCACTTCGACACCAGTTATCGGCAGGAGCTCTCATAGGTGGTTATCGGTCTGGGTTCTTGCGTCCTTTGGGAGGAGATAGGTAGCACCTCGGGATGTTATCCGGCAGAGGACTACAGGGTAGAAAAGTGGCGGAACGAGAATAGAACCACTACGATCTCCAACGCTCGCGATAACACTGGTACCGCTCGCTGGGAAGTCAAGTCATGTCCGACACTATCTCATCGGACATCCCACCTATATAGCCCACATATCACCACGTGTTAGACAGGTTGATTAGCGAGGTGATCGTGTCCAACTAGAGGCTCTCCGTGAATTATCCTGGACCCTCCTTAAACCCCCCGTAAAATAACTGTAGTTTCCTTTTGGGGACGCTGTCATCGGGGAATCACGTCGCCGTCGTCGCCATCAGGCGCGTGTTCCCGCATCACCTCCGCATCATTTCGGCCGTCGCCATTGCCGCATCAACTATCTCATCAAGACTGAGTACTGTCAATCAATCCCGCTGCCGCCGCTGACAGCGAGCTCGATGCCAACCCCCAGTGGACTTAAATTCACGAAAATATTTGAGTACACTACTATACATATATAATCTACATAAGCATGCTCAATAATTTGATATCTGCAACACATGCAATGTAATTAATTATTACTCCTCCCTGTCACCTTCTAAGTCCTGTGCTATGGTAAGTACAGTAAACTGATCCATCAGGTCCTGTTCATCCTGTTCATCCTCCTCCTCCTCTGCTTCTCCGTCCTCGAGCGCGACCACCGCGTCGAGAGGCGCGCGCGGGAACGCCAGTGGCATCTCAGGCAATGACACCTCCCCCAGGCGTTCCTTGTTGACGGCGATGCCGGGGAAAAGGGTGCCTGTAAATCCCCGCACCTTGCCTAGGGCATTGAATCGCTGCAGGTGTTCATCGGCGAAGCGCCCGCGCAGCATTCTGTACTTGAATACCTGGTGTGCCAGTACTTTCCCCTGTTTCTCCCGCACAGCAACCTCGGCGCGCCGGAGGAAAGCCGCCTCGTCGTGTATGTGGGTAATTACCCGACGCACTTCGATGTTCAGGCGGATGATCTCCTCGTTCGCGCGCTCGATCTTGAAGTACTGGTCCATCGCGATCCGGCCCGAAGGTTTTGCCCAGGGATACATGCGAATGTCATCGCACCCGTCGCGTAGGATGTCGAACTGGGAGAGGAAGGTGTACTCGACCACCTCCTCCCAGCTTAGCGGGTCTGCGTCCATCATGGGCGCGACATCGTTGTAGTTTTGCAGGGCGACCTTGATGGCACGCGAGCGGGCCTGCAGCGCCTTTGCGATGTGCTTGCGTAATTTATACCCTGTATTGGGCGGTGAACATTGAGCTAATCATTTGAGGAGGAGTTCGTACCCATCCCCGACATGTTCATCTTTGTAAGCTCGAACATACGTGAGATCACTAGCGCCTGTAATTTGTCCAGTGCGCGCTGGTAGCGGCGCTTCACCACATTCACGCGAGCTGCCTCATACTGCTCATTCCCAGGGACCCAAGGCACACTGATGTCGAGACGGTTCTCCAGGTCCTGCACTGCGAGGAATGTCTTGTCGTAGCGGGCGATGATATGCCGACGCTGCCTCTTGATGTGGCGCGTTCGTGCTGCAACAACACCGTACGCTTCGTTGCCGGTCTCTGGCGGAATTTCTGTTCGGAGGATGATGTCCATTTGTTCCCTACCAATGATTAGCTCGATTGATTGAATCCAAAACAACACGCAACTTACTTCAGCTCGGCCAGGTTTACAAGCTTTTGGTAATACTCCATCGCCAACGTTTCCGACGGGGGCCTCCACATCCGGTTTGTGAGGGCGGCCTTTTCAGCGGCGAGCCACCCGGCGAACTCATCCTTGCTCTGGATGTTGAGCTGGCGCATCGTTTCTTCAAGCGCGGGTTCTGTGGCCTTGACTTCCAGGGCGCGTTTGTACTTGCGGACGAGTAAGGCAGAGTAAGGCAGCTGTGGACTTGTCAGAGTGGAATCGCCACTGAGAGAGCAACTTACAAAGGGAGGCATAGGCTTCGAACGTGTCGCTGTGCTCCAGATAGTTCACGATGGTCTGCTGCCGATGGAAATGCGTGGCGTGACGTGTGGACGCGGCGAGCACATTTGACTTTGAGAAAAAGGTCTTGCAGTACTCGAGGTCCTCAAGGCTGACACCCCTCACATACGTTGCGAGGTTGCACAGCTGGCACAGATGGCCGTGGAATGCGCCAACCAGAGAGCGGAATTTGTTGGCGCGCGCGAGAGGGCCGAGAACGGGGTGCTTGTTGATCATCTTACCAAACTCGCAGCCAATATCGTAGCCGTCCCCAAGTTCTCCAATGACCTTGATGAGGTGGTTGACCACGACGAAGCCATATTTTGCCCTGGGCGTCCAACGATCAGTGCATACCAAAGACAACCTCGAGGGCTTACAATTCCCCGCTACAGACCATATCAGCAACAAGGAGCACAAAGCCGTGGCAGCAGAGGGATAGAAATATCCCGGTCTCCTCGTACATGGCCCACACCTTGCCTGTAACCGACTCCTTCATGTTCTGCCACCGATCGGAGCAGCCGTCCTTCTCTTCGTCGTACTCCTTCAAGAATATTAGCGGGCATCTTTAATTTTCATCACGGCGAAAGCCTACCGCGTCGGGCACAAAGCCTTTCATTAGCTCATCGAGCTGGTCCTTCCCCCACCGGTCGACCTCCTCGCGCGAGAGGTAATAGTCCCCTGGAACCTTCCGCTCATCTTCTTGCTCCTGCGACGGCCCCGGCGCTATCCCTGCGGTGCGCTCACGGCGCTCAAAGCGCTTCAGGGAGTTGTTGCTGTCCATGGTCGTAAGGACAGGGATCTCCAGCACCTCCTCCCCCTCCAGCTTGTACAAACATGCCGGGCAGGCATTCCCGAGACGCCAGTCAGGCGTATCACGTCCCAACGCTACATGAACCTTCTGCTTCACCCGCGCAAGACAATCTAGGTAGATATCGAATGACACCGAGAACTGTGTTGCGAGGTATGGTCGAAACAGTACCTATAATTCCCAACGGTGAGCCCGGGCTGGAGAGAGAAGAAAGGCTCGCGTACACCATGTAAATCACACAAGGTACGTGTAAATGATTGAATTGTGAGCCTTGGCGCCCGTAAGTGCGCTGCGCGAAAGAATTCCAATGTTCGAGTGGTGATAACAACCTGCGCGTCTTTTGAAGAGCACGGAAAAAAACCCCGAGAGACAAGCCCCGAGGCGATAAATTCATCCCCGGCCACCATAGGAAGATCGGCGGAATACGCGGCTGGTAGGCATTCAGATATTTGCCCTGGATGAAGGAAATAATACAGACAGAATAAATCAACCACCACCATGTGTATGGTGCTTTGGACGACAGAATCTTCAGGGACCTCATAGAGCGCCCCCAGTCCCTTGTTCGCCATTGCAAGGTCCCAAGTCATATACGCCCATGTTATTGCGTCCATTTGAGGAGTGAAGCCATCGAATAAGAGCTTCGTGCGGTTGCGGCGCGTGCGATAATCCGGTCGATGAGCATGAAGCTGTCTTGTGTCGAGGGTTAGAATAATAATAAACCAGCGGTTTATAGCACTGACCTGTGGGATTCTCGTAATGCAGCCCAGAGATCCTCTTCCTCCTCTTCAACTTGCTGAGAATCAAGGTCCCCGCCGGCATGGCTTATATCTGCACGCGCCGCGCCACTTAAAACGTCAGCCAAAGGGTCATTGTCGTCCTCTTGGAAATCTGGAAAGTGGAGCATCTCGTCCTCAGCCTCGCGCTGCTCAGCGGTTAATTCTAGGCAGGGTTCAACCAAGCCAATTTGATTTAATTAAAACCTACGACGCAAATGAGCAGCTTCGGAAAGCTGCTCTTTTTTTTTGTACTCCCGCATGGCCTTGAGGTTGAGGGTAGAGTTCTGGCGGCTGGCGCGGCCATTGACTGATCTTTTTACACCGTGCATACGCACATTTGCGGAGCTGGACGTAGCCACAACCTTCCCCTTGCCCTTGTGCATCGTCGACACGCTGTTATTCGTTGTGGTCGTACGCGTTACTGTCACATCACGTGATGGTTTGGCAAACATCTTTGCTCTTCTGCTGGCACCACCACCGCTGCTGGCGGCCTCTCCCTTCCATTCAGTGAGTCCCTTCTCTTGTGTGTCCTTCCTGGGGTCTTTGTTGTTGCTCAAGTATGCCTGAATTAACCCTGGGGCTCGCATATGAAAGCAACAACGGAGAATTGAGAAGGATACACACCTCTTCACCCTTTTCTCAAAAAACTCATTCATTTTCGTAGTGGCTCGTTCATGCTTTGGATCCCGCAGGAGCGGAAGGTATGTAGCAATACACCCCCAATTTTCACAAGCTGACACGCGTCAGACGCGCAGCGGGGCCATATTTGCTTCACTTCTCCTCACATCCACCTCCTTTGATGTCGCACCTCTCCTGCGCGCGGCCACCGCACTCGAGAACGATGAGCAGGACGATGTAGAAGAGATTTCGTCTGATGATGAGGGGGACATCGCACTAGGTGAGCTGCTAAGTCCCGCTTTGCCACCACCATCGTCGCCTCTTATTCTATTCCCTGACCCACCGCCGCTGCACCCCGACCTGGACGACTATGTGCCGAGCAATGCGCCGGCCGTCTCCTCGAGCTCAGCTAAGCCGCCGCCCCCCATCTTGCGCACAGACCCGACGCCACTACACCCCAATCTCGACGACACAGCACCTCCCCCACCAAAACGCCGCCGTGTCGACGTGGTGCAACACATGGCCACCCACGCGCCCGACATCCACCCCCCACCGCGGCGCAAGGTGCAAGCGCGGAGCCACATCAAACGGCGCGAGAGGCGCAAAGCCGAGATTCAGGTGGCAGGTCATGTCGCCCGCGCCGCCACCGTCCAAGCCCACGTTCGCCCTGAGCACGCCATCCCGACCTCCCTCAATGCGGAAGAGCTCCCCGCAGTGCACGGCGGCTACAGCGCCATCCCCGAAAACAAGCACGCGAAGTATGGTGCGAAGAAGCACCGCACGCTTCAAGAACTCATTGCGGTGGGGTTCCAGCTCATACGCTGGGACGGCATGTACGTCCGCCCGCCTCTCCCACCCTCTACTCGCCTCTCATCACCCCCCTAGCACCGCACGCCCCATCGTCGACGCCCACGGCCGAATCATTGCCGTTCTCGCCGGCCGCCCCAGCGATCCCGACTATGTCCCCGCCGTCCAGGCTGCATATGCGGCCATGGCTCAGGAGCGC
Source organism: Mycena metata (assembly GCA_029378385.1). NCBI lineage: Eukaryota > Fungi > Basidiomycota > Agaricomycetes > Agaricales > Mycenaceae > Mycena > Mycena metata. Next base: position 599,633 of record JARKIB010000020.1, read on the forward strand.
CAGCAAGCAACGTTCGCGGCCGACCTGTCCCGACACCGCCGCGGCCCGTTTGTTGCGCTCAACTGCGGCATCGGGTACTCAAAGGGTCAACCCGTGCCCTCCCGCATAAACAACGGCGAGCACACCGCGATCCTCCAGCGGCTGCTGGGTGACCACAACATCATGCGCGTGGCTACATACGCCAGCGGTAAGCCGCCCCTCCCTCCCGTTCTTTCTACTTCCTCATGTTTTCTTTTCAGCGGCCTTTAACCTTTGGGCCCCCAAAGTGTACTGCTACTACCGTGATCACGACAGGCGGCTCCGCACCAAATTCCCCAACCTCGAGCCCAACTTCCCCAAGTCGGTCTTCTCCGCCGCCGCCTTCAATT